>JARQOD010000001.1:834615771-834761637 GCA_033576555.1 Oophaga sylvatica | reverse complement strand
TTTTTGCAATTGGCTTGACTAGGCAATGCTGATAGGAGTTGGAGTCAGCACCCCCTGTGTGTCTTTATTAAATTTGACTATGAGGTTAGTAATGGGGGTGTCTGATAGATACCTCTCCATTACTAACCTCTGAGCTTGATGTCAGTTGACATTACAAAGCTTAAATCAACCTTACAACTATTACTCCACTTGCCACCACACCAGGGCAAGTAGAAAGAGCTGAGGCTAAGCGCCAGAATTGGCGCATCTAATGGAAGTGCCATTTCTGTGGCAGCTGAGGCCGGATGTTCTTACTCTCCATACTCTTCAATATCCATGGCTCCATCCCAGCCTAGTAAGAGCAGACCACATCTGTCTGTTTAGCCTTTACTGGTTAGTAAATAAAGGGGGACCCAATGTCATTTTCATTTTGGGGGTGCTCTCTCCTATAATTAATTATCTGTAAAGGCTAAGCAAACAGCTGTGAACTGTTATTGGAACCTTAATGCCTATTGGCCCCTTCCCAGAATATTAACATCAGCCCCCAGATGTCGGTCTTCCCTCAGCTGCTTAGGAAAGTGAAGGCAGACCCCACGCCGTTTATTTTTAAATTTATATATTTAATACACAATATACACACACGGTGCTGACTCCAACTCCCATTGGCGTCGCCTGGTTGCACAGATCACAGGGAGACAAGGTGACAATGATGAGAGCTGCATTCAGCACCCAGCACCTGGGAGCAGCGCTAACTGTACTGCTTTTCCCAGGCGTCGGTACATGTCAAACTAAGGTGACACACGGACAGCACACAGATGCTACACGTATGTTACACACGGATACATGGCCATGGATAGCAATGGTACTGGTTTTTCCAGTACCGGTAATATCAGGAAATGTGAAGAGGGCCTAAAAGTTCAGTGGCAGAAGTATGCAAAAGAACTTCTAAAGAAGCCTGATTCATTTTGGAAACAAGTCCTGTGCACCAATGATGTTAAAATAGAACTATTTGGTCACTAATTGATTAAAGGTGTGTGTGGAGAAAAAAGGGTGCAGAATTTCAGTAAAAGAACATCTTGTCAACCATTAAGCATGGGATTGGATCTATCGTACTTTGGGGTTGTGTTGGAGCCAGTGGCACGGGGAACATTTCACTGGTTGAGGAAAGAAACGATCCAATGAAATTTCAACAAATTCTTGATGTAAACATAAAACCATCTGTAAAAAAGCTGAAGTTGAAAAGAAGATGACTTCTGCAAATGGATAACGATCCTAAATACGTCAAAATCTAGAATAGACTACATCAAAAGGCAAAAGCTGAAGGTTTTACAATGGCCTTCACAGTCCTCTAACCTGAAAATCATTGAAAATCTGTGGCTAGACCTCAAAATAGCAGTGAATGCAAGACGACCAAAGAATCTCACAAAACTGGAACAATTTTCCAAGGAAGAATGGATGACAATCCCACAAACAAAAACTGAAAGGCTGGAGTCACACATACCGTCTAAAACATCGGACCATTTTTGACGGCCGATAATCGCACAAATGTTTCATGAACATTGATCCATCTGTCATCCGATTTGAATGCGAGGATGCGATTTTGTCGCATCTGAGCGTACGTTTGACATCCGTTTGACATCAGTCTGGCGAGATTTTGTCGGTGGCTAGCAAAACCGACATATAATGGATCCAAATGAATAGTTTTTAAATCACAAAAGAAAGAATAGATATATACACATAGAATACATATATATATATATATATATATATATATATGTCATTGAGACATATATATACATGTATTTATAGTTCATACACTTCTACATAGTATAATAGCCGCTAATTCAATTGCCGGCTTTTGCAAAATTACAGAACCCAACATGAAATGACACATGGTTTACATACAGTTAACCATGACATTTCATGTAGTTTGATATATGGTTTTCACTAACAATTACATGAGTGTATGTGTGCAAAATTTCATACATGTAGGGGTTGTAAGGTTTCAACTCGCTCAGCTGCTTCAGAGGCAATTAGGAGGCACTTGTATATCAAAAAGTCATCAGGTTTATTGCTCCATAAACCACAAAGTCACATACAATACAAGTCTTCAGTAAGGCTTCTTCAATTCTCTTCAAACACAGAGACAGGAAGGCTTCTCCCTTCCTACACAGAGACCTCTCTGTAATGTCCCGCCTGGACACATGGAAGTCTGTCCACACTGGCAGACTCCCACAACACTCTCCCAGGTGCCAAACACACTTCTGTTACATACCCGTAACCCCACCCACAGGTGAGGTCAGGAATCACATGGTTAGGTCACATGGTCATGACCTCACCACAGGTCCTTTTGATACACATAAACACCTACAGGCTTTATCTTGGGTATTCAGACACATACCCCTTGGGTGTGTTTGTAGGTGACTGAACCCACCCAGCTCTCCAAGTCACCTGGAAGCCTCCCAATGTATAGCACAACTCTCAGCAGTAGATCTGCTAAGCAAAACATGCCCAGGGCCACCCACCTCTGCGATACATACCGTCCATCCATCACATGCCTCCATGCATATCCCGAGGAGCATACACAGTGCCACCTAGCTGCATCAGGGGTCACTACACCACATACCTCCCCCCTCTGTTCAAACTTGTGGGGTTGAACACTTGTTACCCGACCAGAGATCCTTCTCGGTCGTCTCTGCCAGTCAAATCGTCTATCTCCACCCACTTTTGGGCCATCATCCCCTTTTGTGTTACCGCCCCTTTTGGGACTCCGCCCCCTTTTGGGCAAGTTGTCTGATTTAGGCTACCACCCCCTTTGAGACTCCGCCCCCTTTTGGGCCACCATCCCAATTTGGGTTACCGCCCCTTTGGGACTCCGCCCCCTTTTGGGACACCATCTCAATTTGGGTTACCGCCCCCTTTTGGGACTCCACCCCCTTTGGATTGCCGCCCCCCTTTTGGGACTCCTCCCTTTTAGGGACACCACCCATCACTGGGGTACACACCACGGCTCTCACAGGCCCCAGTTCACACAGTACCCTTAGACAGTGTCCTTTTATTTAGGCGTGTACTGGCCCTTTAAGAGTTTGTGTGCCCTGGTTCACACTGTCCTTTTTTACCACACCAGCTCCTGATGGCACTGCCACCGCTTCCGTTGCAGCCACAAACCACCAGCACCTCCGGATGCTACTCCTAAGCTGCTGTGGCTGTTACTGCAGCTCCAGCTGCTGCAGAACCTCTTGCTGCAACAGTCACTGTAGCTCCTGCTACCACAAGTCTCTGCACACTGCGCCGTCTTGCCGCTTGTCACCTTCGTGACCCCACGAGTCACAGCCAGCCGCTTGTCACCTTCATGACTCATCCGAGCCACAGTAAACACCTCACACATGTTCCAGAGAAAAAAAAAAAAAAACAGTTTCTCACTGACCCGTCAGCACAACACAGACTCCTGTCTGTCACACTCTCGGCCACAGAGATTTACGGACACCTCCTCTCAGAGGCATCCAACAGCAAATACAGTCTTTCACTGACCCGTCAGGACAACACAGACACCTGTCTGTCACACTCTTGGCCACAGAGATTTTCCGGACACCTCCTCTTCTTAGAGGCATCCCACAGAGAAAAACCAGTCTCTCACTGACCCGTCAGCACAACACAGACTCCTGTCTGTTACACTCTCGGCCACAGAGCTTTTCCGGACACCTCTCACAGAGGCATCCCACAATGGAAAAACAGTCTTTCACTGACTCGTCAGCACACCACAGACTCCTGTCTGTTACCTGTTGGTCACGCAGGATTCCGGACACCTCCTCTTCATAGAGGCATCCCACAGAGGAAAAAACAGTCTTTCACTGACCAGTCAGTACAACACAGACTCCTGTCTGCTACACTCTCGGCCACAGAGATTTTCCGGACACCTCCTCTGAGGTATCCTATCAGCATGCTCTTTTCTCTAGTAAAATGCTAGTAAAATGGCGAAAGTAGCGAACTCTGTTATCCCGCAGAGTCGCTAAAATAAACGCCGTAGCGCGTTGTGGCAGTAAGTGCGAACTCTGTTAATACCCAGAGCCGCTAACGGAAATGCCACAGCGCTATATGGCGATAGGTGCGAACTCACTTAGCTTCAGTGAGCCGCAAAGTAAAACGCTAGGGCGCTGTCTAGTGTCGAAAGCAAACCCTGTTACGTCACAGGGCCGCTGAGGAAAAGTGCTGTGTCCTGTCAGGCTCTCAGGTACACAGTTAAGTGCTAAGCGTACATAACGCGTGATCATGTGCTAATGTCCTCGCGGGAGTCACCCGCAATCTATGGCGTCTGAACGCCAGACCCTGAATACGGCAATCAAAACTCCTCACCGGTTACGCCGGTAATCTAGGGCATCTAGGACACCGACCCTGGCCAGCTACCATACCAAACTCCTCACCGATTAAGTCGGTATTCTAGTGGCTTATTTCAGCCGGGTCCCTAACCACACATACGCATGATCACACTGGCGCATAGCATACAATGGTTGATATTAGCGCATGGCGGCCCAGCCATGCTACCCTTTTATAGCAACAGCTACAGGACCTTCCAGGAACAAGGACCAATGAGAAGCTGTTACAAACACACGTAGCTACATGACCTCCTGGCGGACCAATAGGAGCCGCTGCAGCACCTGAACATGTGACCCCTGATCTCCAATGAGAGATCTCACTCTAGGCATGCTCAGATGGGAAAACGCAGGACTTTGTCTCAAAGACGGCTGCTCCAGCACTGGCTATAATAGCAGATCCAGGAAAGGCAGCAGCAAGTCACTGCACAGTAGAGGAGTCTCTGCTGAGCAGGCTCCACTGCGGCCGGAGATGAATGGGAGACCGCAGTGGGACGGGTTCGAGACTCCCCTTGTGCAGCAGCGGGAACTCGAACCCTAACACTGTACAGGATCAGTACCAATAACAGTACTGGAATAGAGAAATACTGTAAATGAACTTTCAGAGCCATCACCAGTACATGAATGCAGCACTAGAGCTGCCATCAGCATATTAATACATCACCAAAACTACCATATATTTATGAATATGGCACCAGAACCACCATCAGTACATGAATACATCACCAGAATCATGATCAGTACATGTATGCATCGCTAAGCTTAGCGCTCTAATTAACTGCAATGCTATGTCAGAACCTAGACTATACATTTATATCGCATAGACCTACACATCCCTGTATGACCTTAACATTGGTAAAGAGATGCTTGGAGCTGTGGTTACCAGTAGTGATGAGCGAGTATGCTCATTGCTCAGGTTTTCCCGAGCTTGGGTGGTCTCCGAGTGTTTCGGTGTGCTCTGAGATTTAGTTTCTGTCAGAGCAGCTGCTTGATTTGCGGCTGCTAGACAGCCTGAATACATGTGGGGGTTGCCTGTTTGTTAGGGAATCCCCACATGTATTCAGGCTGTCTAGCAGTCGCAAATCATGCAGCTGCGGCGACAGAAACTAAATCTCCGAGCACGCCGAAATACTCGGAGACCACCCGGGCTCGGGAAAACCCAAGCAACAAGCATACTCGCTCATCACTAGTTACTAGCTATCATCAGACCACAGTAATGATTAAACATAGTATCAAAATTAAATATTTGCACCCATTTAACTTATAGGTGATGTATTGTTTGGTTGGAGTCATTGTTATTTCTTTAGTCTCCATCTGGCCCATACACCATGATGACTTTTCACATCCACAACAGAATCCCCTCTTCTCCAGCTTTCTACAGCACATCCCTTATGAATTGTCGTCTCCACATTATCCCCACTTCACACTGTCCCATCTCCACTGTTTACACTCAGTGTCCTATCTATACACTGCCTTTCCACACTATCCCCATCTTCATTGTCCCCCATTCTCTCCAAACTGTCACGTCATTCTTCCCCCTCTGCATAATATGCCCTCACACTGCCTCTTCTCCCTAGTGTCCCCTCATGTTGCCCTCTCTTCATACTGTCCCCTCACAATGCCTCCTCAACATACAGTGCCCTGACACTGCCCCTTCTCCATACTGTTCTCAAACACTGCCCCTTTCCATACTGTGCCCCATTCACACCTCTCATTGTTCATACTGTGCCCCCTATCAAACTTTTCCCCTCTCTGCATACTTTTACCCACTCTGTGCCCTCACACTAACACACCCCGACTCTCATCTATAATAAAAGTCCCTACTATCTTTAGATGCACTATAGAGCCCTTGCCTTCTCAGTAAATTCAATGGGATTCAAAACCAAACGCATAGACAAGACTTTCAGGGGGGCCATAAAAGCTGCCAAAACAGCTCAGATTAGTGGCAGACCCGAGGATAAGTGGCATCAATTGACTCAGAGTATGATTAGTATAATTGGGCAACATGGATGCATGGGACAATGCCTGGGACAGGGCTTGGACCAGCATTTCTAGCTTAAACATTGATCAGTACTCACACAGGTATCCGGCAGCAGAATCTCAACTTGTTTACCCACTACAGTCGGGATGAGTGAGAGCCTGTCAGGTGTAACGGAAGTGGACATTCCTGCTGTTTTTGACCGATCTCAGACACTGAGCACATCATATTTTTCTCAATCCATCATGACATCTCCGCCTGCTCCTTATTCACAGTCCAGCAGTTTGTCGTGTCTTCACCCTTCTCTTCCCTCTCTCAGCACAGCAGCCAGCCGTCGGTCCCGCAGTTGTGGTCAAGTAAAAGATTGTTCTACACATGTCAAAGCTAAGAGCTAGAACTTCACCATCTCCAATCTTTTGGCCACAAAAATGCTGCCTTTCCATTTGGTGTATACAGACGCTTTCCGAAAGCTGATGGCTGTCGCAGTCTCCCAGTACTTGTAGCCCATTACTTCTCTAAGAATGGTGTCACTGCACTACACCAGAGTGTTGCATACAACACCCATTCCTTGAAAAAATATATGTCTGCCAGGGTACATTCCACCACTGACACCTGGAGCATCAAGCATGGCCAGGGGTCATCTTTGTGACTGGGCACTGAGTGACTCTGGTGGCTGTGGTGACAGGCAAAAAAGGGTCTGATCCACAAGTCTTGCAATTCCCAAGGCTTACAAGGCGCATAGTGATGGAGAACTAAACCACTATACACCAGAGGATGGAGAACTAAACTACTAGACAACAGGGGTTGGAAAACTAAATTAATAAACACCTAAGGTTGAATAATTAAACCACTACACACCAAGGGATGGTGAACTAAACCACTAGACATCAATGGATGGTGAACTAAACCACTAGACACCAAAGGTTTTGGGACAAACCTCTGTATATAACACTTCCTCCTCTGCTTCTGCCTCCTCCACCTCCTCTAGAGCCTCCATATGCGCCCTTAACCTGTCCCTTAATGAGACATTTCAACAGTGTCATCACCTCCGTATTGCACAGCCAGGGCTCACCACAATCAGGAAGTGTTTAAGTTAATATGCCTTGGAGATCGCAGTCACACAGCTCAAGAATTGTGGACAGCTATCCAGGCTGAGTTTAAGCAATGGCTATCTCCACTGAACTAGAAGCAGGGAAGTCCATGTGCGATATCGGTGCAAACCGGATGGCGGCACTGTGGCAACCTCTCACATGTGCCTTGCATAGCTCACATCCTCAAATTGGTGGTACAGCAATTTCTCTGCCACTATCCCAGCCTGGATGCGCTGCTGCAGAAAGCACAGTCTCTGTGTGCTCACTTCTGCCGTTCGAACCCCACAGGTCATCAACTTTACAGAGGTCTTTCAGGCTACCGGTTAATCGGTTGATATGCGATGTGCCAACATGGTGGAATTCCACTCGGCGCATGTTGCAGCGATGGTGGCAGCAGCGATGAGCCCTGGTGCAGTATGTCGTTTTGCCTAGCGTGGGCCTACGCTGTGCAGACATTGTGCAAATCACGCTTGCGGAGTGGGCACAGATGAAAGACCTCTGCATGCTTCTGCACAGTTTTGAAATGGCTACTAAGTTGGTTAGCGATGACAGTGTCGTCATCAGCATCACTATTCTGGTTATCTTCATGCTGGAGCACATTTTAAATAGTCTGCGGAAGGAGGTGGTGGTCCCAGAGGAAGAGGAGGAAGCAGAGGAGGATCCAGGAGGGATAACAATATCTCTAAGTTCCAGATTGTCGTCGAACAGGCGGATGCCATGGGTGGGTGGATTACAGTGATCGAGGTGGGCTCATGGTACCAGACAAACTGTTAGTAAAGGTACAGAAGATGAGTAGAAGAAGAGTTGATTGGCACTCAACAGTCAGGAGATGAAGAGGATATTGATGCCCTTCTGCTCTGTTGCCGTGGTTGGTGGGAGGGAAGCAAACATGAGTGTTACCCCACCACCAACACACCATGTACTTGGACCTCATGTAAGCACCCGACACATGTTCGCCTTCTTGTTGCACTATCTGCAACATGATGCCTGTATTGTTAGGATTTGAGATAGTTCTGACTACTGGGTTGCCACTCTGTTAGATCCATAGTAAAAAAGTTAATTTTGCCAGATGCTAACCCCCATGGAAAGGGACACACACATGCTGGAGTATCGAAACATGCTTGTAGACAGTCTTAAGAGTGGTTTTCACTAAAACAGCAGTGAGGCACACAGTGTACATTGCAGTTATAGGCTTCCAATCCTGGAAACGTTGAAGCGTCAATGCAAAAATATTAGCAGTAGCAGCAGTGTAAGTGGCAGAAGCAATTTCTGTGAGTCATTTCACAAATTTTTTAGACCAGCCCATGCACCAGCAGTACAATTCTGACACATTGGAAACAACTGGAGAGGATGGTGCAGGAGTATCTCAAGCTCAATACCAATGCCGTGGGGGAGTTGGACCCTTTTGCATTTTGGTCGTTAGCATGCGTCCAGCGTTTCCCTGCGTACCTATCTTTAACATTGGGTATGCAGGGACATGTGTTGTATGCGGATGTGTCCGCATGCGGCGATTTGATGTGTGTGGCGACTGCACGGAAACGCAAAATTTAGCTTTTTCGCGCGGTCGCCGCATGCGGACACATCCGCATACAACGCATGTCCCTGCATACCCAATGTTAAAGATAGGTATGCAGGGAAACGCTGGATGCATGCGGCGGTAGGCGGAGCATGGGGGAAGCTTCATGGAGGAAGGAAAGGAGGAAGTGGCTGCCATCCGCAGCCCTCCTGAATACTAGTGTGAAACTAGCCTTATGATGTGATTTTTTAAAAAAAAAATTATGTTAGCTGTTTTTAGATGTTTGAGTATTTGATTGCAAATATGGGGACCCTTGATGTGGGTTGCAAGCTTATCTATCTTGGCCAAAATAGTAACCAATACCTCATTTAATGTATTTATCATATGCATTATTTTTTGCTCTTTTTATCATATCATTTTTTGCAGGATGCGGCTAGGCCTCTTTTGTTGACTTAGTTTATTAGGGTGTCTATCCCTGTGTGTTGCATATTATTGTGCTGAGCAGCCCGCCTGTTAATACAAGGGCGTCATTAATAGGTTGCAAGTCAGATACTTTGCCTCACACTTACCTGTGTGACTGGCGTCCTATGCAAGCCATATCAATGTGCAATTTTTTCTACAAGGCAGCCAACCCCTACATAATCTGGTAGGTGCTGGGGTGGCTGTTTTTATCAGTAGTTTGCACCTGTGCTGCCCTTTACCTTTATTAGTGGAGGCCTGCTGCATCCTGCTAGATGTGCATTTGTCATCAGACAGGGTTTTGGGAAGGCCGTATCTTATGGTATGTGATTTTTTTTTTTTTAATTTTTTATGTTAGCTGTTTTTTATATCTCCAATTATTGAAACTAATGCAGTTGAATGCAGAAAGCAAAGAACCAGTGTTCTACCAGTTCTCCAAGCCAACTGTCAGTTTAACTACTGGAAGAGATGGTAAATTTGTGCTCTGGGAAGGTGGAAAAATGCCACTTTCTAAGATACACCTTAGACCGTTGCCTCATGGCAGAAGTAGCTCTTCATAAATGCAGGGCCGGTTTTAGACAAAGTGGGGCCCTGGGCAAAAGTTTAAAGTGGGGCCCCAAATGCTAACATATTGCACCAGCACACAGAAACAATTTGGTTGTATTTACATGTGCTGAGGTCAGGCCGTTAAACGAGCGTGATTGACAATATTGAAGTCATTCAGCGCCTGTTCCTGAGTTTCTTTACACCAGATGAGGAAGAATGATGGGGACAGATAGTCCTCAATACAGTATAATGCAGGTCCCATATAGTACATATAGTATAATGCACTCCCCATGGTCCTTGATAGAGTATAAGGCGGACCCCCTCAGAGTATACTGCAGCCCCCTCAGAGTATACTGCAGCCCCCCTCAGAGTATACTGCAGCCCCGTCAGAGTATAATGCAGCCCTCTCAGAGTATAATGCCACACCCCTCAGTGTATACTGCAGCCCCCCTCAGAGTATACTGCAGCCCCACACACACACAGTATAATGCAGCCCCCTCAGGGTATAATGCAGACACAAACACAGTATAATGTCGACACACAGTCCAGCATTATTACACACACATTAATGCATACACACACAAAACTTACCTCTCTCCGTTGCCCTGCTGCTCTGGCTTCTGCAGCTCCACTGCTGGCACAGCATGGCGCACGATGAAGTGATGTCATCGCGCGCCCGCTGAGTCAGAAGCGGAGGGGGGAATGATGAAACAGGGAGCATCATCTGACTCTCTCTCCTCCATCACTGCTTTATTTCAACTTTATCGGCATCTATGATGTCGATAAGTTGAATGCGCGATGCGGGGGGGAGACGACGCCGGGCACCTCTTACTCATAGGCTCCTTAGCGGCTGCATGGTGTGCTGCTATTAGCGGTGTGCCACTGGCTGGGGGCCCCTAGAGGATCGGGGGCCCTAGGCAACTGCCTGGTGTGCCTGCCCCTAACGCCGAACCTGCATGAATGTAACTTTGTACCTAGTATAATGTCAAGACAGTATTTACCTTGGTATTTGTTCTTAACATATGTTGTTCCCCATATGCTATTGTGATCTTATCTCTACTTATAGAAGACATAGTAGATTGTGCAAGTTAG
This sequence comes from Oophaga sylvatica, assembly GCA_033576555.1. Classification (NCBI taxonomy): domain Eukaryota; kingdom Metazoa; phylum Chordata; class Amphibia; order Anura; family Dendrobatidae; genus Oophaga; species Oophaga sylvatica. The sequence continues at coordinate 834,750,606 of JARQOD010000001.1, read as the reverse complement.
CTGATACTTTATTGTAATGAAGCACAGTTTAATTACATTTTTAACATCTTTGTGAAGATCTTTCCTTACTTATGGATTACATGAATCTGTTCCCTAGAATTTTAACATTTCTATGGAAATATGATAGGTGTCATATCCAAACATGTTACTTTTCCATTCAAGATAACTGTTTGATATAAAGAAAAATGACATTATCATCACAATTGTACAGTGAGTAATAATATTCACATTGTCTATTGCTGCTCCATTTCCATTCCTTCATGTAGATCAGATAAGTTGAAAGGAGACATGCTGTTTTTTCCTGTTCTATTCTGATTGCAAGGCATATTTGGATGACATGAACTACAGGGGACTTCCTTTCTATCTTCTGAAGAGCAGTCGTGATTATTATTGCTGTCAGTAATAACATTAGGAGTCACTGACTTAGCAATAGGTGCTCGGTTTGCAGGAAATTGGCGTGCTTAGGTTCTGCCATGAGATGGTAGACAGAATTAAAGTTGCACAGCTTTTTTTCCAGGGAAGATATTGTGGATGTATTTTGTGGAGCAGCTTAATACATTAAACTTTAATTTCTTGTCATACCGAGGCAATGTCAAGTTGGTGAAATAATATATTTTCTCAATAAATTATTTTAGAAATGAATAAAACAGCTCAGTGTAGATAACCCCATTTTTCTATGTAGGGAGCATTTGAAAAGCACAATAGCCAGTGTATAACAATCATTCACATAAAAGTGAACCACCGATGCCTTTGATAATGTTACATAAGGCAAGTTATTATGCCTTGCCCAATTTCCAATATCCTTAATACACTGATCAAAATATAAACTCAACACTTGTTTTTGCCCCCATTTTTCAAGAGCTGAACTTAAAGATCTAAGATTTTTTTCTATGTACACAAAATGCCTTCTTCTCATATTTTCTTTTTCTCACATATTGTTCACAAATTTCTCTAAATCTGTGTTAGTGGGCACTTCTTTTTTGCCGAGATAATCCATCCACCTCACCGGTGTGGAATATCAAGATGCTGATTAGACAGCATATTTATGGCACAGGTGTACCTCAGGCTGGGTACAATAAAAGGCCTCTCTAAATATGCAGTTTTTTGTATTGGGTGTCAGAAAAACATTCAGTATCGGGTGAGACTACCATTTGCCTCACGCAATGCAACAAATCATCTTCATGTACAGTTGATCATGTTGTCGATTGTGGCCTGTGGAATGTTGGTCCACTCCTCTTCAATGGCTGTGTGAAGTTGCTGGATGTTGGCATGAACTGGAACAAGCCGTTGTGTACGCCAATCCAGAGCATTCCAAACATACTCAATGGGTGACTTGTCTGGTGAGTATGCTGGCCATGCAAGACCTTCGCACCGCCATTGAAGAGGAGTGGACCAACATTCCACAGGCCACAGTTAACAACCTGATCTACTCTATATGAAGATATGTTGCACTACGTGAGTCAAATAGTGGCCACATCAGATGCTGGCTGGTTTTCTGACTCCCTACCCCTACAGATTCCGACAAATTTTAGATAATATAAGGAAACTATAAGGAAATGTCATTCATGTGACAAGGAAAATGTTCTATATTCCACTTCAATTGAAAATTTGTCAAATACACCAAATTAGTTGGACTCGGTGTATTGCACCCACTACGTGACAAGTGTAACATAGTAAGGCTACTTTCACACTTGCGTTTTTTTGCGCAGCGCATCGTGCGCACATGAAACGCATTAAAAAACGCATGCAAACGCTTATAAATGCTGCGATATTTAGTCGCATCAGCGTGCGCATTACGACCAAAAAACGCAGCGTTTGTATGCGATATCAAGCGTTTTTGCATGCGTTTGCGTTTTTTCGGCGCATGGGTTGTCTACGTGTCACATTTCTATCAACTGTGTCTCTATCAACTGTGTCTCTATCAACTGTCTCTATCATCTCTGTCTCTATCATCTGTCTCTATCATCTCTGTCTCTATCATCTGTCTCTATCATCTGTCTCTATCATCTCTGTCTCGATCATCTCTGTCTCGATCATCTCTGTCTCTATCATCTCTGTCTCTATCTCTCTGTCTCTATCATCTGTCTCTATCATCTCTGTCTCTATCATCTGTCTAAACAAGTTAGACATTATTTACTCAAAAATCGCGAGCGCAAAAGCGCTGACGAGTGCAAAGCCATGCGCATGCCAGCGCACCCATAGACTGCAATGTTATTTTTTGCTCATAGCATGCGCACACGTGCGCACGCGTTTTTTTAAAGCGGTTGGGCGGAAAAAAAATGCAACATGTAGCGTCTAGCGCGTATGGACGCACACCTGGAAAATGCGCAGCGCATGCTAAACGCAGATGAACGCATGCAAGCGCTAGACCCTGCGCCTGCCATGTTAAAGATAGGGGAACATTGCGCATGCGTCCGATAGCGCACGATGCGCTGCGCAAAAAAAGGCAAGTGTGAAAGTAGCCTAACATAGTTACAAAGGCCGAAAAAAGTCATTTGTCCATCCAGTTCAGAATATATCCCCAGATCTACGTCCTTCTAAAGAACCTAATAACTGTAAGATACAATATTGTTACGCTCCAGGAAGACATCCAGGCCTCTCTTGAACCCCTCGACTGAGTTCGCCATCACCACCTCCTCAGGCAAGGAATTCCAGATTCTCACTGCACTAACAGTAAAGAATCCTCTTCTATGTTGGTGGCTGAGGGTACAGAGTGCACAGCAGAAGTGACTGGTATAGTAATGTTTGTAGTAACTGGTTATTAGCTACAAGAAGGATTGGAATGTAGGTTGTAACATCAACAGGTTAGTTGTGCCAAATGGAAATTTGTAGAGACACTTTGTCTATTCAAATAAACTTCCCAGAAAATTTTTCAGAAGAGGCGCTCAGCATAGTGATTACAGTTCCATGACATATGTAAGCACATTGGTTCCACTAAAAAAGTCACACATTCGATGAAGAACTCATGAAGAGTCAGAGTACTTCTGTTGTAAGAACAGCATAAGGTTGGTGAGCTGCTTAGGGATGGCGTCATACCCTAACTGTACAGTAGAAACAAAGACGTCCATATGTTATACTGCGGCTAAACAAATTTTCAAAACTATACATGAGGTTCTCATTTTTACCAAAGTTTAAAAACTCACTGTCTCTTCATAGAGATCTCTGCAGTGGATCCCTGTTCTATTAACTGTCGAACTGCACAGCGATTACTGCCACTGCAATAGTTTACCAGAACAGCTATCCCGCTGTTCACTTAAAAACAGATGAGGTTTGAGGAAAAACTCTGGTTCACTGTAACAATTCTTATCATGCATATCTCTCAGATTGTGTTCTCCTGGATGAGAGGAGATTTTGGTTTTAGCCCCCCCAACAGCCAGGCCTCACTATCAAGGAGACTTTCTCTGTACCTTCCCTGGACTCCTAGCGCAGAAGCCACGTGCACTAGACCTGTTTTTCCAATATAAACTGTGATTTCTCTATAACCACTTTAACCAGGCTATCATAGAAGATTCAGGTGTCATCCTGTGCTCATAGTAGCAAGTAGGTCTAGCTCATACTCCACCAGCATGCCTTAGTTAATAAAAAATATTTGTAACCCAGTGATACTATTTCTGTATCACAGCAGTATGTCACATCTGGCCACTCACTAATGGAGAAATCTTGACATCAGCTTCAGAAGCATGGTATCAAGGCCAATTCTCCCAAGTGCCATGTATCTAACAGAAAGCTAGCTGTATCACTATTTCAAGGGGAAAACTCCACTTTTACCCACATTACAAATTATAGCAACAAGGGTCGTCTCTGGACCACTGGGCCCTTCTACGCTATTGATTTTTCCTCATAGCCCTCATAGCATTTCAAGAGCTATTTTTTTTTCTTTTTTTGCAGTATTTTTTATTCACACCATTTTGTGATCCATGTAACTTTCTGATTTTTATAACTTTCTGATCTTTATAACTTTCTGAACTTTATTTTATTTTTATACGAGGCAAAGCGACCAAGAACAATAATTTTGTAATTTAATTTTTTTCCCGTTTTGGTGTCCACCACATGGGAAATTTAATATAGTATTTGTTTAGACAGTTATGCACATACTCAGTGCCCATGTGCCACTTTCATGTGCAGAGGTTAACTGTGGAGGCTAATGTATATATATCTCCAGTTGACACACAGTCCATGACAGACCCCTGAGGAAGCCATCTCGAAATGTGTGTCGGGGTTGTGGTGGCATGATCTGACTCAGGGATCAATGGGTATGTTGCAAATATCATGTTCATTCTTATAGATCTGTGTGTCTACTTCATTTCCTATAATGAAGTAGGGTGATTTTTCACCATTGGTGATTACAGCACTTTATATGACCTAGATCTTTCCATTATATGTTACTAGGTATTATGTTATATTACTTTATATATGTGAGTTACTGTTTGAACATTCATCTCATAACTTCCCATCTTTACATCATGTGCTCATGACTGCTCCCCCTATTTACCCAAGTCTTCACCCCTTGTTTTTTATTTTTTATGTATTTTTGTGATATTTGCAATGTCTAATAACATCAACTTTTTACCATTATAAGAGATACATGACTCCATGTTTTTCTCTTTAGGATTTATATTCAATAGTTGGCATTCTTATGCGTAACAAATTAGCGGAAATTAATTTGCATGTTTACACAATAATAACTGCTGTAATTGGTTAACTCAGTTCTATTATGCATGTACCATATAGATACATTTACTTTTGGGCATCATAACTGAAACTAATGTGATTCTATTCTATTTTTTTCATAGCTCACGTGGAAGGCCACGAAAATCCCACCATCATCATTACCAACATTCTCGCTCTTCAAGCACTGAGTCCAGGTCCTTAAGTTGTGAAAACAGGTAATATACAAGTGGCACTAAACATGAATCCATTGTCCATACATGCCAAATAAATCATAGGGTCTCACTGTTCCCTAATGTTTCTTTTTTCTTTTTTGGATTTAATTAGAACAATTATTTTCCTAATGTTAAAGAAAAAATAATTAGTAATTATCTGATGCTCTACCAATGACAACCAGGATTAAAAAGGCTCAAGTATTGCTATACAGTGCAATTTGTTATTTATTCTGAATTTTTCATAATTTATATAATCCGTCATTTTTTATGTTACACATATATATAGATATGTTTTATAAGAAAAAAATAATTGACAGAATTTTTTAGAAGAAAATTGTTTTTAGATTTTAATCTGTAAAGATGATGACAAATAGACTACTTAGGTCTCTTCATCATAGTTCATGGTTTAACACAATAGAGCACATTTATCAAGCTAAATGTATCAAAATTCGGGCATTATCTTGTCACAGCACTGTTGCAGGATATCCCGAGGCTCCTTCCCTATCCCTAAAGCTAGGGGCGACATAGCTATCCCTGCTCCCTGTATTACTTCTGATGGTGAAGACGTTGGGGCCACATACCTTGCTGAGCTTCTAAATCAGCCCTTATCTCTCCCCTCCCCCACCCAGGGAAGTGGGGAGTTGTAGTGTAGAAGAATACACAAACCAGACTAACAAGGAATGATGTAAATGGATAAATGAAAATACAAATCATATAAATATGCACTCACAAACAATAGAGTGGAATACCGGGAAGAAACGGAAGGAAAAACTAAATAGGAGAAGATGAGGATATGCACACAGTTAAATCACCAGGCAACAGTCTTCTGAACAACATGCCAAACTCCTACTCAAACCACCAACACCTTCAATTCAAGAACAAGGCAGCATGAAATTAAGTAAAAAAGGGGGAGAAGCCAGCGCTGCCTATGGTCAGCATGCAATACATAAAGTGCATATGCACATATTGGTTTCTAACTGTATTTAAAAATGAGACATTTGGCAAATAATTGATCAATTCTTTGAGCCACCCCGCCACGATAAGGCATTCTCATATGGGGCAGTCCTACTCTACATTTTTAATATTCGTAGATAAGCCCCCTATGTCACCTGAAAGAGAAGAAAAACGAGTTATATTATACTCACCCAGGGGCGGTCCGCCGTCCGGTCCGGCGCCTCCCATCTTCGAGCGAAGCCCTCCTATTCTTACCCTGTTGAGGGCAGAGCAGAGTACTGCAGTGCGCAGGCGCCTAGAAAGATCAGAGAGGTCCGGCGCCTGCGCACTGCTGTACTCTGCTCTTACCTCACCAGGGCAGAGCAGTGCACCTGCACCAGAGCCGCGACGGGAAGCTAAGAAGAGGAGGGCTTCGCTCGAAGATGGGAGGCGCCGGACCGGACCATGACACCCATCGGACTGGACCGGATGGTGGACCGCCCTGGGTGAGTATAATCTAACTAGTTTTTCTTCTCTTTCAGGTGACATCAGGGGCTTATCTACAGCATTACGGAATGCTGTAGATAAGCCCATGATGGCGGTGGCTGATGGTCGAAAAATGGGGTGACAGATTCCCTTTAATCGATATGCAATAATTAGTAAAGTGCCAAGTGCAATGAGAGAGAATTGCTGCCAGACTAACGCTTACCCATGTGGGAAATAGACAACTGCGCACCGGGTCCTTGGCCCCAATGCACGTTTCGCGCTGGGCTTCATCGGGGGGCTTGTGTGGACACAAGTCTGGCAGCAATTCTCTATATGAAGTACAATATATCTCAGAATCAGTGGGATCCATTGAAGCTTTCCAGAGTTATTACCTCATAAAGTGACAGTGGTCAGAATTGTAAAAATTGGCCTGGTCATTAACATGTAAACCATCTTGGGGGGTAAAGGGGATTATAAGAATGTATATGTTGTAGCATACAGGAAAGATGTATATCTTAGTACTGTGTTAGCGCCTGGAAACCCGAAGTGTACCTTGGTTACCAGCTCCCTGCATCAGCGGGATGGTATCCAACATAGGCGACGTTACCCGCAATGTCGCTGTCCAGATCACTGCCTGTTTGGCAGCTCAGCAGCGATCATGTAGCGACACACCAGCGATCCTGATCGTTGTCGGGATCGCTGGTGTGTCACTATGTGAGACGCGGCCCTAAGCAAAACCTGAAAACATGATCTGTTGGAGGGCATTGAGGACTGAACAAGATCTTTGCACCTCATGCCACAGACAACTCAGACATTTTTATGGAACTTGCTGTCTGCATACCTCTAAGAAAGTCAAAATATTAGTACAAGAATCCATAAACCTTCTGAAAGACTACTGCAACATCCTTCTCTGTGGCCACCCATCCAAAGCTCAAGTGCTCCTTTAGCTTACCCTCAATTCTGCTGCCCAGCTTCTCCAACTCCCTCCATTATTTCTCCTCTCCTTACCCCTGTACCAATACCATTTATTTCTACCCTTTGCCTAGAAATTTCAGTTCAAAATATTAACAATGACTTACAAGGCCATCAAGTATCTAGTACAGATCATTAAATTGCACAGTTTTTTGTATACTTCTACAAACTCACCATAAATAATGTAAAAGATGTATGAAAGAAGACTCATTTCTTACACCTTTCATACAGTTACCTGGCAGCGGTCTCTTATGTAATTAAATCGATGATTAAAGGATCTTAAGCAATACACTACTGTTAAATTATAAACCGATTTCTTCCAGGATCCACTAGCCTTGTAGCATTGCAGACTGTAATGGTCACATAATAGGTTCTTAGTCAAATTGGTTCAATACAAGACTCATTCAGGCACTGGGGGATCTGACCGCAGAACATTGTGCTGGATTCTTGGCATACTGTAGCTGATTTGTGCTCCTGTTACTATAAGGATTTGCTAATAGTCTTCCAACAGAGCTAAATACAGAAAATATTGAGCGCTCATTACGGTCAGTACTTCAGTGGAGCAAGTGTGTTTCATTTGCCTGATTGTGGATATGTTTCATTAAGAAAAGTAAAAGAACAGAAAATAATAAAAATATGGGAATGACTGTACATAAATAATTGTATGATATCGAAATGTTTCAGAGAACCAATGCAAAAACTATCTTCTTTTTTTAACCAATTGACAATGGGTGTTTTTTTCCAACTGCAATATAGTATGAATTAAGTTTGTGATAAAAAGTAATTTATTATTAGTGATGAGCGAGTATGTTCGTTGCTCGGGTGTTCTCCGAGTATATGGGCGTGCTCGGAGATTTAGTTTGTGTCGCCGCAGCTGCATGATTTGTGGCTGCTAGACAGCCTGAATACATGTGGGGATTTCCTAACAAACAGGCAATCCACACATGTATTCAGGCTGTCTAGCAGCCGCAAATCATGCAGCTGCGGCGACACAAGCTAAATCTCCGCGTATGCCCAAATACTCGGAGGACACCCGAGCATGCTCGGGAAAACCAGAACAACGAGCACACTCGCTCATCACTATTTGTTATCAGAAAATAGATTTTCATTCTAAATTTTTTTAATAACATTGGGTGGGTTTTTTATTAATTTTTCACAATAAAAAAAAAATTCACACTGGCCATTTGAGCAAACTGTGCTGGTAAATCATGTTTTCTAAATCCCAATTCATCAGCTTTGCTGTGTAGATTGAGATAGAGACAGCAGAGAGCACGTTTTTGCATCTTCGCCCTAAGCACATTCTGGGCCTTAATGAACATACAATTCCAGAATTGTTCTTTGGATTTTTTTGTTACAGCATTTGCCTTGCAATATAAATAACATTATCTTTGTTCGGTAGGTCAATGTGCTTGTAGTGAGTTCATTTTTGTGCAGTTTATGTGTTTCTACTTTTGCACAATACTTTTTTGGGCTAACGAAAACATAGACAGAGCAAAGTAGTAACACCATACTCTATACTTTATGAAGCTGCCACTTCCTGATCTCTAGTAGTCTCTCACTTCTTGGAAACATTTCATCATCTTTTCATCCCATTCATTTCAGCTGCCGTAATGTGTACATGCCTTGTCACTCTGTCTATATAGACATACCCAGAATAGCCTCACAGTCAGATCAAAAATGTTGCAAGATTTTATTAAAAGAACAAATACAGTACTTTTTGTCTTTATACCATACTTTCTGCACAAGTAACAAATGTAAAATCAATTACAAAATCATATTAAGAGAGTGGTTGGGAGAAATCATTTATGAACCAAATCAAGGTTTAGTAGCTTAAATCTTACACTGTGATTATCATTAATTCTAGTTTTCAATCCCTTAGCTGTCTTCAGAAATGTAATGGTTTCTTTTCCCTCATTCAGAGCAAGGGAACAATCCAAAGAAGAGAGACATCGGTCAAGAAGAAAGAAACACAAATACCACCATTCTAGGTCTGTAAATAAGAAGCAAAGAGAAGTCACCCCAATATCTGCACAGAGCAGCATCTGCCCCTCCAAGCTGACAGTAAGTGGAAACCTCCATTATAAACTATCAGCAACCTGTTATACTTATGTGCTATCTAGAAGGATGGATGGGACGTATTACAGTTGTTTAGATTTGGTGCTGGATGGATTTGAAAACCACAAAACTATTCACTATACAAGTAGAGTTCACAGTGTTGACTTTAAAAATCACATACGGTATTTATATATTTCTATACTATAAGATGGATCTACAGTATTTTGTGCCTCATAATAATATAATGTACATGGAGAGTCTGTAGATTTATCTAGACAAGAACAAAGGTGGACAAGCTTGCCACCGAAATCCTAATGCGGGTTATAAATCAAGTCATAAAACCGACTTAATGCTTTGGATATGTCATCAAATCTGGTAAATACTGTGTCGTAAATTTTGACAGATAGATAGATATGAGATACATAGATAGATGGAGAGATAGACAGATAGATAGATAATAGATATATAGATAGATAGATAGATAGATAGATAGATACATAGATAGATATATATTTAGATAGATAGTTATAGATATGAGATAGATAGATATGAGATAGATAGATAATAGATAGATAGATAGATAGATAGATATTTAGATAGATAGATATAGATATGAGATAGATAGATAGATATGAGATAGATAGATAGATAGATAATAGATATTATATAGATAGATAGATAGATAGATAGATAGATAGATAGATAGATAGATAGATAGATAATAGATAGATATTAGTTAGATAGATAGATAATAGATATGAGATAGATCGATAGATAATAGATAGATAATAGATAGATAGATATGAGATAGATCGATAGATAATAGATATATATTAGTTAGATAGATAGATAGATAGATAGATAGATAGATAGATAGATAGATAGATAAATAATAGATATGAGATAGATAGATAAATAGATAGATAATAGATATGAGATAGATAGATAATAGATATGAGATAGATAGATAATAGATAGATAGATAGATATGAGATAGATCGATAGATAATAGATAGAGCTACTGCAGTGCCCTGAACATGGGGTAAGTGACATAGCCATTCAGAAGAACTATAATAAATTTCCAATTGAAGGTCTTTTCTATTATTATTATTATTCCTACTACATGTTGGGATAGAATCTTGGAGTTGGGAATACACCTTTAAAATTAAGGAGACAGCAGATCCCATAAAATGTTTGAGTTGGCTGTGGCATGAGCACTAAGGTCTTGGATATGCAGTATAAGGACAGGGCAGAGTGAAAGGTTGTCCAGCAGCAGTGGGGCACTTGTAGAGCCATTTACTGTGATTGACAGGTCTGGTGGTGGGAGCAGAGTGAGATGCTGGAAAGGTAGCATTACCTAACTTACCTGCTTTTTTTAGCAGCAGGACATTTTAGTTGCAGACTGTATGATCAGCAGGGCCGGATTAAGAACATGATGGGCCTGGAGCTGAAGGGGCTGGCAAGGGGCGGGGCAATGGGTGGGGCCAAACACGGCAATTCACAAAGGCCAAAAATGTAACGTAAAAGATATAAACAAAGTAAATATATGATACATGCCACTTTGGCGACCATTTTGGTCGCCATCTGCAGCACTGTAAAGAGGCCTGCTGTTTTCGGGGCCCCATTAGGGGCCTGCTGTTTCCTTGGACCCTAGGCCCCTGATGGGGCCTGCTGTTTCCTGGGGCCTGCAGTTTCCTGGGGCCCTAGGCCCCTGATGGGGCCTGCAGTTTCCTGGGGCCCAAGGCCCCTAATGGGGCCTGCAGTTTTCTTTGGAGCTAGGCCCCTAATGGGGCATGATGCTTCCTTTGGACCTAGGCCCCTAATGGGGCCTGCTGCTTCCTTTGGACCTAGGCCCCTAATGGGGCCTGCTGTTTCCTAGGGCCCCATTAGGGGCCTGCTGCTTCCTGGGGCCTCTAATGTGGCCCGCTGTGTCCTGGACCCCCCCAAAGCACACATGCGATTTGCACACTTAGTCATGTACCCATGAGCTGCTCTCCCTAATGCTCTCAATGTACAGTGAAAAACTGAGAGAAGCAGGAAGAGAAGCTCGATGTCACAGGACCATAAGTATAAAAATCGCATATGAGTGAAGTGTCCATGTGATGACTGCTGGAACCTGCAGAGCTGAATCCTGACATTGCAGCTTCTGAATTCTCACAACGAATGCACTGCACACTTTTAGGATTCTTCATTACCGGTGGCAAGAGTACACGGTCATGTCAGCATAAGCATGTGATTTATATACTTCTGGCCACATTCTGACTAGACGTGCCCGCCTCGCTCCGTTCATTTTCATTGAGTGAGGCCACACGTCTAGTCAGCATGTGACCGCTTGTATGTAAATCACCGGCACGAGAGAATCCTAACAGTGTGCAGTGCGCACTGTGAGAATTCAGAAATTGACTCATTCTCATGTTTTTATTTATGTTAGGAGCATTAAAGGGGCTGTACATGTTTGTGCTGAGTCTGCAGTCATTCTATGTGACACAGACCTGGAGAACCCCTTTAATGCTCCTAACAAATAAAGACATGAGAATTAGTCAATTTCACAAATAATATTTACATCCAGGTACCTTATAGATGACGCTGTCTCTGGAGTCGTTCTCCTTTTCTTCATCTTGTCAAGATCCCATGATGAGTTTTCTCATCCACAGCCGTCTCTGCAGACCTCCATCTTCTCCGCTCTTCTGCACCAACTCTCCACACGATGCCCTTAAAGATAGAAGAGTCATTATAATGCCCCTAAATAAAAATATCTGCAATATACTGTCGCCTCACACTATTCCCCTCCCTCCTCATACTGTCTCCTCTCACATCACCCCTGTTCAGCATACTGTCTCCTCATATATTTACCCCCTCACTCTCTATACTGTCTGCTCACACATACCCCTGACTCCCCATACTGTGTCTGCACACATCCCATCACCCTCACTCCCCATACTGTGTCCACATGCATTCACCCGTTTGCTCCCCATACTGTCTGCACCCATCCCCCATACTGTTTCCTCATACATACTCTTCAGTACCCTCAAATCCCCCACACATATTAAATGCCCCCATCGCCACTCCAAATCCCCCCACACATAAAATAACCCCCCATCCCCACTCCAAATCCCCCCACACATACAATAACCCCCCATCGCCACTCCAAATCCCCCCACACATAAAATAACCCCCCATCCCCACTCCAAATCCCCCCCACACACATTAAATCCCCCACCCCCACTCCAAACCCCCCCACACTTAAAAGAACCCCCATCCCCACTCCAAATCCCCCCCACACATAATGTATCCCCCCATCCCCACTCCAAATCCCCCACACATAAAAGAACCCCCATCCTCACTCGAAACCCCCCCCCATACACACACACTCACACAGTATGTCCCCCATTTATCTTCTGTGGTATCTTCAGCTCCATAATGGAGCACACTCACCACAAATGTTCACCCTTCTGGGCGCCGACGACGAGTGACGTCAGCAGCGTGATCACATGACCTGATCACGCTGCAGACGTCGCTCTGACCCGGCGGTCAGAGCTTCAATTGTACTGGCGTCTGTATAGACACCAGTACAATTGATTCCTGGGAGCCGGCATGCAGCAGCTTCTCTGCGCCGGCTGTCAGCATGACAGCCAGCACAGGGAACCGCCGACTCTCAGGCCATGGGCAGCGGAACACAGCCGCAGGGGAGACAGCTGCAGCAGGGACGGGCCCCCTTCTAGCCCAGGCCCTGTGGCAGCTGCTTCCCTGCTTCCACGATAGTTCCGCCCCTGGATGACAGGCTGATGGGCCTATCTCTAACAAGGGGCCTGGAGCTGCAGCTCCATCAGCCCCTACGTTAATCCGGCCCTGATGATCAGGAACAGCAATATGTATAATTTAATTTATTGCTTGCACTTTTCATGTCAAGAATATAGTACAGATGATTAAATTGCACAGAGTTTTATGTATGCTTCTATAAACTCACCATAAATAATGTAAACGATATATGGAAGACTCACAGACACCATAACGATAACTCCTAGGCCCAATGCTAAGAAAACGTCTCACAGCAACAAGAGACAATCGCAGAGTCCATCATCCATATAGCTGTGATTGCCGGCATCACGCAGGGTGATTTACCTGCTGAATAGTGTTATCTCTAGAATGTCAGCAGCCTGGATTGCTTGGCGAAACACATGTATATTCAACAGCCGAATGCGATAGTTTTCCTCTGCTCCCCTCCAATGCTAAGCAGGACTCTAAAGCAGTTAGGGGTGATTTGAGAGATAAAAATAAATGACACTTTAAATGCCAGCGAGGGTTATCAATTTCCTTTTCACTGATTAAATGAATTGCAGGCTGTGTCTATAAAAGAATTCCCCGGAGGGTAAATTTAGCTGGATGAAATACCAAGTGGCTTTCATTAGGTTTATTTCATTAAACACTATGTAACCATCAATGTCTTACATTGTGCACATTAAGCTTCTTTACTGGCAAATGTTTAGAAGGATGAAACCTTTATACACTTTTTGAGTGTGTAACCTTCCTCCTGGGGTTTACACCATGCAGAGCTAGTTTTTCTCATACTGTCTTTTCTACCCTTACATTCAATGTCACGGTGCCCTATTATAACACACAAGTAATCTCAATTTACATTGGAGGAAACTTCCACCTTCACTGCTTGACATATCATGGAGACATGTGTCCACCACCAATTCATACAATGGGCCATCCTTAAAGGGAATACATCACCAGGTTTTTGCCACCTAATCCTAAAGCAGCAGAAAAATAGGGGCGATAATTCCCACAATATGTCACTTACCAAGTTGCTTGTTTTTCAATACACTAATTGTTTTATCAGCAGGAGATTATCACTAGAATACTCGTAAACCTGCTGCCACGAAGTCCTCCCTATTCATGAGCGCTGAATAACCCCGCCCCACCACTGATTGGCAGATTTCTGTGTGTGTACAGAAATGCCACCAATCAGTGGTGTGGGTGGAGTTATAAAGATCTCAGCATTCAGAACTGGTAGACCTGCAATAGATAACACAGTGATTTTGTCAAAACTGCAGTAAGCAGCCTAGTTAGTGATACATTGCTGGAATCAGGGTCTCTGCCCCTACATTATGATGATCTCAGATGGGGTAGCAAAAAACTGGTGAGAGATTCAATATAAAGCATCTAAACCCTTCCAGTATTGGGCAGAAACTTTTGTAATAGAAACTAGATTGAAGAGACATTTTTTACTGTATTATGGAATCAAGAAAAGTCTCATAGAAACCAAATGGCATTTTAACTGAATAAAAAAAATCTGCACCCGTTGCTGAATTGGTTAAAATGCTTTCACCCCCAGCCTATGAGAGTTTGATTCTTTTTTGTTACTATTCACATGTTTCTTTCATCCATCACAAAAGTAGAAATATCAATGTTTTATTCAGTAGGTAAAATCATGATATACATCAGTTCTATTCTACATCACAAATTCAAAATTAAGAAATGCATATATTTTAAGAAAAAATTTTAATATAAAATCTTTTTTGTACACCTGTGTTGTCACCATGCGGAATGCTAACAATTTTTCTATACATAATAAGCACATTAAACACCATAAAATATGTGACAGGCGACTGCACAAAATTGTAGCATATGAGTTTGTAGAATTTTCAAAACCACTTTAATCATTCTGCCCAGGAATTACATTGTATCTAATGTTATCAACATAACTTCAGCCTAAAGAGTGAGCGATTGGATTATAACACTGAATGAGTGTGATATTCCGTAGCTGCGGACTGCAGAACACAGGTTCTGCTTACAGCAGTCTGTCTGTGTCTATTAGTATCAGTGAAGCTTCAATGCAAAATCTGTAATTGAACTGCCCAACAACATGTCATTTCTAATATTCTGCCAAATGGAAGATCTAGAATGCAAACATTGTAGACGTGAATTTGTCATTTACGGTAACTGTCCCCTTTGGGCTTTGCTTAATTAAAAAGGTTTTCTCATCTTAGACATTATTGGCAATTGCACTAAATCCACTGACCCCTCTTCTGTCTAGCAGACAATGACTGGAGAGGTGGCCATACTTATGCACAGCTGTCCCCATTCAGTGGATCAGTAAACATAGAAAATGTAGAAAAAATATGTATTTTGTAATCTTTTACATTTCTAAATAGGATATACATGTAATATATATATATATATATATATATATACACACTGCTCAAAAAAATAAAGGGAACACTTAAAAAACAGAATATAACTCCAAGTAAATCAAGCTTCTGTGAAATCAAACTGTCCACTTAGGAAGCAAAACTGATTGACAATCAATTTCACATGCTGTTGTGCACATGGAATAGACAACAGATGGAAATTATTGGCAATTATCAAGACACACTCAATAAAGGAGTGGTTCTGCAGGTGGGGACCACAGACCACATCTCAGTATCAATTCTTTCTGGCTGATGTTTTGGTAGCTTTTGAATGTTGGTTGTGCTTTCACACTCGTGATAGCATTTGACGGACTCTAAAACCCACACAAGTGGCTCAGGTAGTGCAGCTCATCCAGGATGGCACATCAATGCGAGCTGTGGCAAGAAGGTTTGCTGTGTCTGTCAGCGTAGTGTCCAGAGGCTGGAGGCGCTACTAGGAGACAGGCCAGTACACAAGGAGACGTGGAGGGGGCCGTAGGAGGGCAACAACCCAGCAGCAGTGCCGCTACCTCGACCTTTGTGCAAGGAGGAATAGGAGGAGCACTACCACAAATGTGTTGTGAATGGACTTGAAATGAGTTCTGAGCAGAGGCTCCCTCTGGTGGTTACAAGCGGTACTGGACTGTCCAGTGAAGATTGTGAGGATTGGGAATCAGGTGTTACTGACTGGTCTTATATAAGGGAGTCGCCTTCCCATCAGGGTTGCCGGTGATCAATTGTTCTGGTCTCAATCCTTGATTCCTGTTTCCTTTGTAGCCTGCTGTGTCGTGTCTGCATCTCCTGCTAACAGATAAGACATTTTCTTCTTTTTGTTTTTGTGCTTGATTTTTGCATTTTGTCCTGCACTTCTGTGGGGGCCTTCAGGGTCCCCTCCGGGGGCTTTTGCCCTCTCAGTTTAGTTCAGCCACTGATGTTTGTACATTTGCTTTTTCCAGTTTTTTCAGTGGCTGCTGTTTTGATTTTGTTGCACCAGAGAACTGATTTAGGTGGTAGAGGTCGTGTGATCTCAGGTGTTTTTGAAATTAGTAGAGTTGGTGCTTTTCAGGGTTTTTTGGGATTGCAGTAAGTGCCCTTCCTATCCTTTTCTATTTAGGTAGTTTGGGCCCCAACGTTTGCTCATACTATTTTCTGTCTGTGTCAGTATTTCTTCTTGTCTAACCGCCATTACATGTTTGGGGGCTTTCTATGTTCTTTGGGGATCTTCTCCGGGGCAGATAGCTTTCCTCTTTCTATCTTTAGGTGTAGTTAGTTTCTCAGGCTGTGACGAGGCGTCTAGGACCAACGTAGGAACGCTCCACGGCTGCCTCTAGTTGTGGTGGTTAGTCAGGGTACTGCAATCTCATAGATTCCAACTGCTCTGGTGTATTGCCTTTTTTACCTGCACTCCTCAGCTACCGAAACATAACAGTATCACCGGCCTAAAAATTGAAAATTGTATGGTACTCACAGAAGGGAAAAATATTGTGAAAGAAAAAAAAAGGTTGTCAGAGTTGTCAGAGATATTTTTCTGTTTGTTGCATTTTTTTTTTTTTTTTCCCTCTGTATCTTTGGGTGCTGGGGAGGATTTTTTCTCTCAACGGAGTTTGCACAGTTGTCTGGCCGTGTGGATCAGCTTGCCACTGAGGTTCGGAGTATTGCTACCTATCTTGCTAGGTTGCCTGTTGTGGAACCTAGGATTCCCATACCAGATTTGTTTTGGGGGATCGAGCCAAGTTTCTGAATTTCAAAAATAATTGTAAATTGTTTTTTGCCTGAAAATCTAAGTCCTCAGGGAACGCAGCGCAGCAGGTTCAAATTGTCATCTCTCTCCTGCGCGGCGATCCTCAGGATTGGGCTTTTTCCCTGACACCTGGGGATCCTGTTTGGAGTGATGTTGATGCATTTTTTCAGGCCTTGGGGTTATTGTACGATGAGCCTAATGTCACTGATCAAAAAGCCTTGTTGGCATTAAATCAGGGGCTTGATGACGCTGAGTTATACTGTCAGAGATTCCGTAGGTGGGCAGTCCTGACCAAATGGAATGACGACGCTTTGGCAGCCCTTTTTCGGAAGGGTCTGTCAGATAATGTAAAGGATGTTATGGTGGGATTCCCTGTCCCCTCTGGTCTCAATGATTCTATGTCATTAGCGATTCAAATTGACAGACGTTTGCGTGAGCGTAGAGGTATGCGTGGAATAGTGTTGCCTTGTGAACCTGCTTCTGAATCCATGCAGTGTGATGGAGTGGTTTCTGGGGCACAGCGTCATGAGTTTCGAAAGCGCAATGGGTTATGTTTCTACTGTGGTGATGCCTCTCATGCTATTTCAGTCTGCCCTAAGCGGGAAGACGTTTTGCACGCTCAGTTGTCTTGGGTAGTGTTCAGACTAAGTTTTTATTAACTGTTACTCTGATATGCTCTCTGTCCTCATTTTCTGCTCAGGCTTTCGTTGATTCGGGAGCAGCTATTAACCTGATGGATTTTGATTTTGCTAAACGTTGTGGGTTTCCCTTGATACCCCTACAGAAGTCTATTCCCCTACTGGGGATCGATTCTACCCCTTTGGCTGAGAATAAACCTCAGTTCTCTACTCAGGTGATAATGAGGGTTGAACCTGATCATCAGGAGAGCTGCAAATTTTTGGTTCTGTATAATCTGCATGACATTATCGTACTGGGTTTCCCTTGGTTACAGTCTCATAATCCTGTTTTGGATTGGAAATCTGTGTCTGTAACCAGTTGGGGCTGCCAATGTGTTAATACCAACACTCCTGTTTTTTCTGCCTCCCCCCAGGCTCAGGATGTTCCTGACTTTTTGATTGATTTTTCTGATGTGTTTAGCGAAAGTAAATCTGCATCCTTGCCTCCCCATAGGAGCTATGACTGCGCTATTGAATTAGTGCCTGGTAGTAAATTCCCTAAAGGTCACCTTTTTAACTTGTCTGTACCTGAACATGACGCTATACGGTCTTATATCAAGGAGTCATTGGAGAAGGGTCATATCAGACCATCCTCTTCACCCTTAGGTGCCGTTTTTTTCTTTGTGGCCAAAAAGGATGTTTCATTTAGGCCGTGTATTGATTATCGTCTTTTGAACAATATTACTGTGAAATATCAATATCCGTTACCCTTGATTTCCGACCTGTTTTCCAGGGTGAAAAACGCTACTTGGTTTACCAAGCTTGACCTCAAGGGGGCATATAACCTTATTCGCATTAAGCACGGGATGAATGGAAGACGGCATTTAATACCCCTGAGGGGCATTTTGAGTACCTTGTGATGCCCTTTGGGCTCACTAATGCTCCTTCTGTCTTCCAGTCCTTCATGAATAACATTTTCAGGGATTTTGTGGATAAATTTCTGATTGTTTATTTGGATGATATCTTGATTTTTTCCAATGACTGGGACTCTCATGTGAAACATGTTCGAACTGTATTCCAGATTTTGAGAGAGAATGCTCTGTATGTGAAGGGATCAAAGTGTCTTTTTGGCGTACAGAGAATCTCATTTTTAGGATTCATTTTGTCCCCATCTGTTATTGAAATGGACCCGGTCAAGGTTCAGGCCATCTGTGATTGGGTCCAACCTACTTCATTAAAGGCTCTTCAAAGATTTTTGGGTTTTGCCAATTTTTATCGTAAATTTATTTTTAATTACTCGGTTATTGTTAAACCATTAACTGATTTGACCAAAAAGGGTTCTGATGTGGTGAATTGGCCTCCTGAGGCAGTCTCTGCATTTCAGGAACTTAAGCAGAGATTCACTTCTGCTCCTGTTCTACGGCAGCCTGATGTTTCTCTGCCATTTCAGGTGGAGGTTGATGCCTCTGAAATTGGGGCAGGTGCCGTTTTGTCCCAAAGAGATCCAGAGACCTCTAAAAGTAACCCTTGTGCCTTTTTCTCTCGAAAATTTTCTCCTACTGAACGTAATTATGACGTGGGTAATCGGGAGTTATTGGCCATGAAGTGGGCTTTTGAAGAGTGGAGACATTGGCTGGAGGGAGCCAAACATCAGGTGGTGGTCCTTACTGACCATAAGAATCTGGTTTATCTGGAATCTGCCAAGCGACTTAATCCTAGACAGGCCAGGTGGGCCTTGTTTTTCACACGTTTTAATTTTGTGGTTTCCTTTCTTCCTGGCACTAAGAATATTAAGGCGGATGCCCTCTCGAGGAGTTTCCTTGCGGACTCTCCTGAGTTATCTGATCCTTCTGTTATTTTGAAAGAAGGTGTAGTTCTTTCCGCCATCTCGCCCAATTTGAGACTGGCTCTGGAGGGGTGTCAGGAGGATAGGCCCGAGCGCTGCCCTGTTGGGAAATTGTTTTTCCCGGACCAGTGGAAAAAGAGTGTGATGTCTGAGATTCATTGTTCCGCGTTGGCCGGTCATCCTGGAATTTTTGGTACCAGAGACTTGGTTAGTCGGTCCTTTTGGTGGCCTACCTTGTCTCGTGATGTCAGGGAATTTGTACAGTCCTGCGGGACTTGCTCTCGCTCCAAGCCTTGCTCTCGCTCTAGTGGTTTGTTGATGCCATTGCCTGTGCCCAAGAGACCATGGACCCATATCTCTATGGATTTCATTTCCGACCTCCCTGTTTCTCAGAGAATGACTGTCAAACGGGTGATTTGTGATATGTTTTCCAAGATGATACATCTTGTGCCATTACCTAAGTTGCCTTCCTCCTCTGAATTGGTGCCTTTGTTCCTTCAGCACGTGGTTCGTTTACACGGCATTCCTGAGAACATTGTGTCTGACAGAGGAGTCCAGTTTGTTTCCAGATTTTGGAGGACCTTTTGTTCTAAACTTGGTGTTCAATTGTCTTTCTCCTCGGCGTTTCATCCTCAGACCAATGGTCAAACTGAGAGAACAAACCAGACATTGGAGACTTATCTAAGATGCTTTGTGTCTGCTGATCAGGATGACTGGGTCTCTTTTTGCCTTTGGCTGAGTTTGCTCTTAATAATAGGGCTAGCTCTGCCACTTTGATGTCTTCATTTTTCTGTAATTCTGGGTTTCACCCTCGATTTTCTTCAGGACAGACGGAAGCTTCTGTCTGTCCAGGTGTTGACTCTGTTGTGGAGCGTATGCAACAGATTTGGGACCAGGTAGTGGAGAGGTTGTCCCTCTCTCAGGAGAGGGCCCAGCGGTTTGCTAACCGGCATAGGACTGATGGTCCTCGGTTTAAAGTGGGGGACTTGGTCTGGTTGTCCTCAAAAAATATTCCTATGAGAGTGGCATCTCCTAAATTTAAGCCTAGGTTCATTGGACCTTATAAGATCATGGAGATTCTTAATCCTGTTTCTTTTCGTTTGCTTCTTCCAGGGACATTTAAGATCCATAACGTGTTCCACAAGTCCTTATTGAAGAGGTTTGTTGAGCCAGTGGTTCCTACTGCTATGCCTCCTGACCCTGTTCTGGTTGAGGGCAATATGGAGTTTGTGGTTGAGAAAATATTGAATTCTCGTTTTTCTAGATGGAAACTCCAGTATTTGGTTAAGTGGAGAGGTTATGGTCAGGAAGACAATTCTTGGGTGTTTGCTTCGGACATCCATGCTAGGAGACTCATCCGTGCGTATCATAGAACTCATCCTGACCGACCTGGTTGCTCAAGTGAGGGTACGGTGACCCCTCCTCAAGGGGGGGGTACTGTTGTGAATGGACTTGAAATGAGTTCTGAGCAGAGGCTCCCTCTGGTGGTTACAAGCGGTACTGGACTGTCCAGTGAAGATTGTGAGGATTGGGAATCAGGTGTTACTGACTGGTCTTATATAAGGGAGTCGCCTTCCCATCAGGGTTGCCGGTGATCAATTGTTCTGGTCTCAATCCTTGATTCCTGTTTCCTTTGTAGCCTGCTGTGTCGTGTCTGCATCTCCTGCTAACAGATAAGACATTTTCTTCTTTTTGTTTTTGTGCTTGATTTTTGCATTTTGTCCTGCACTTCTGTGGGGGCCTTCAGGGTCCCCTCCGGGGGCTTTTGCCCTCTCAGTTTAGTTCAGCCACTGATGTTTGTACATTTGCTTTTTCCAGTTTTTTCAGTGGCTGCTGTTTTGATTTTGTTACACCAGAGAACTAATTTAGGTGGTAGAGGTCTTGTGATCTCAGGTGTTTTTGAAATTAGTAGAGTTGGTGCTTTTCAGGGTTTTTTGGGATTGCAGTAAGTGCCCTTCCTATCCTTTTCTATTTAGGTAGTTTGGGCCCCAACGTTTGCTCATACTATTTTCTGTCTGTGTCAGTATTTCTTCTTGTCTAACCGCCATTACATGTTTGGGGGCTTTCTATGTTCTTTGGGGGTCTTCTCCGGGGCAGATAGCTTTCCTCTTTCTATCTTTAGGTGTAGTTAGTTTCTCAGGCTGTGACGAGGCATCTAGGACCAACGTAGGAACGCTCCACGGCTGCCTCTAGTTGTGGTGGTTAGTCAGGGTACTGCAATCTCATAGATTCCAACTGCTCTGGTGTATTGCCTTTTTTACCTGCACTCCTCAGCTACCGAAACATAACAGTATCACCGGCCTAAAAATTGAAAATTGTATGGTACTCACAGAAGGGAAAAATATTGTGAAAGAAAAAAAAAGGTTGTCAGAGTTGTCAGAGATATTTTTCTGTTTGTTGCATTTTTTTTTTTTTTCCCTCTGTATCTTTGGGTGCTGGGGAGGATTTTTTCTCTCAACGGAGTTTGCACAGTTGTCTGGCCGTGTGGATCAGCTTGCCACTGAGGTTCGGAGTATTGCTACCTATCTTGCTAGGTTGCCTGTTGTGGAACCTAGGATTCCCATACCAGATTTGTTTTGGGGGATCGAGCCAAGTTTCTGAATTTCAAAAATAATTGTAAATTGTTTTTTGCCTGAAAATCTAAGTCCTCAGGGAACGCAGCGCAGCAGGTTCAAATTGTCATCTCTCTCCTGCGCGGCGATCCTCAGGATTGGGCTTTTTCCCTGACACCTGGGGATCCTGTTTGGAGTGATGTTGATGCATTTTTTCAGGCCTTGGGGTTATTGTACGATGAGCCTAATGTCACTGATCAAAAAGCCTTGTTGGCATTAAATCAGGGGCTTGATGACGCTGAGTTATACTGTCAGAGATTCCGTAGGTGGGCAGTCCTGACCAAATGGAATGACGACGCTTTGGCAGCCCTTTTTCGGAAGGGTCTGTCAGATAATGTAAAGGATGTTATCATGGGATTCCCTGTCCCCTCTGGTCTCAATGATTCTATGTCATTAGCGATTCAAATTGACAGACGTTTGCGTGAGCGTAGAGGTATGCGTGGAATAGTGTTGCCTTGTGAACCTGCTTCTGAATCCATGCAGTGTGATGGAGTGGTTTCTGGGGCACAGCGTCATGAGTTTAGAAAGCGCAATGGGTTATGTTTCTACTGTGGTGATGCCTCTCATGCTATTTCAGTCTGCCCTAAGCGGGGAAGACGTTTTGCACGCTCAGTTGTCTTGGGTAGTGTTCAGACTAAGTTTTTATTAACTGTTACTCTGATATGCTCTCTGTCCTCATTTTCTGCTCAGGCTTTCGTTGATTCGGGAGCAGCTATTAACCTGATGGATTTTGATTTTGCTAAACGTTGTGGGTTTCCCTTGATACCCCTACAGAAGTCTATTCCCCTACTGGGGATCGATTCTACCCCTTTGGCTGAGAATAAACCTCAGTTCTCTACTCAGGTGATAATGAGGGTTGAACCTGATCATCAGGAGAGCTGCAAACTTTTGGTTCTGTATAATCTGCATGACATTATCGTACTGGGTTTCCCTTGGTTACAGTCTCATAATCCTGTTTTGGATTGGAAATCTGTGTCTGTAACCAGTTGGGGCTGCCAATGTGTTAATACCAACACTCCTGTTTTTTCTGCCTCCCCCCAGGCTCAGGATGTTCCTGACTTTTTGATTGATTTTTCTGATGTGTTTAGCGAAAGTAAATCTGCATCCTTGCCTCCCCATAGGAGCTATGACTGCGCTATTGAATTAGTGCCTGGTAGTAAATTCCCTAAAGGTCACCTTTTTAACTTGTCTGTACCTGAACATGACGCTATGCGGTCTTATATCAAGGAGTCATTGGAGAAGGGTCATATCAGACCATCCTCTTCACCCTTAGGTGCCGTTTTTTTCTTTGTGGCCAAAAAGGATGTTTCATTTAGGCCGTGTATTGATTATCGTCTTTTGAACAATATTACTGTGAAATATCAATATCCGTTACCCTTGATTTCCGACCTGTTTTCCAGGGTGAAAAACGCTACTTGGTTTACCAAGCTTGACCTCAAGGGGGCATATAACCTTATTCGCATTAAGCACGGGGATGAATGGAAGACGGCATTTAATACCCTGAGGGGCATTTTGAGTACCTTGTGATGCCCTTTGGGCTCACTAATGCTCCTTCTGTCTTCCAGTCCTTCATGAATAACATTTTCAGGGATTTTGTGGATAAATTTCTGATTGTTTATTTGGATGATATCTTGATTTTTTCCAATGACTGGGACTCTCATGTGAAACATGTTCGAACTGTATTCCAGATTTTGAGAGAGAATGCTCTGTATGTGAAGGGATCAAAGTGTCTTTTTGGCGTACAGAGAATCTCATTTTTAGGATTCATTTTGTCCCCATCTGTTATTGAAATGGACCCGGTCAAGGTTCAGGCCATCTGTGATTGGGTCCAACCTACTTCATTAAAGGCTCTTCAAAGATTTTTGGGTTTTGCCAATTTTTATCGTAAATTTATTGGTAATTACTCGGTTATTGTTAAACCATTAACTGATTTGACCAAAAGGGTTCTGATGTGGTGAATTGGCCTCCTGAGGCAGTCTCTGCATTTCAGGAACTTAAGCAGAGATTCACTTCTGCTCCTGTTCTACGGCAGCCTGATGTTTCTCTGCCATTTCAGGTGGAGGTTGATGCCTCTGAAATTGGGGCAGGTGCCGTTTTGTCCCAAAGAGATCCAGAGACCTCTAAAAGTAACCCTTGTGCCTTTTTCTCTCGAAAATTTTCTCCTACTGAACGTAATTATGACGTGGGTAATCGGGAGTTATTGGCCATGAAGTGGGCTTTTGAAGAGTGGAGACATTGGCTGGAGGGAGCCAAACATCAGGTGGTGGTCCTTACGGACCATAAGAATCTGGTTTATCTGGAATCTGCCAAGCGACTTAATCCTAGACAGGCCAGGTGGGCCTTGTTTTTCACACGTTTTATTTTTGTGGTTTCCTTTCTTCCTGGCACTAAGAATGTTAAGGCGGATGCCCTCTCGAGGAGTTTCCTTGCGGACTCTCCTGAGTTATCTGATCCTTCTGTTATTTTGAAAGAAGGTGTAGTTCTTTCCGCCATCTCGCCCAATTTGAGACTGGCTCTGGAGGGGTGTCAGGAGGATAGGCCCGAGCGCTGCCCTGTTGGGAAATTGTTTTTCCCGGACCAGTGGAAAAAGAGTGTGATGTCTGAGATTCATTGTCCGCGTTGGCCGGTCATCCTGGAATTTTTGGTACCAGAGACTTGGTTAGTCGGTCCTTTTGGTGGCCTACCTTGTCTCGTGATGTCAGGGAATTTGTACAGTCCTGCGGGACTTGCTCTCGCTCCAAGCCTTGCTCTCGCTCTAGTGGTTTGTTGATGCCATTGCCTGTGCCCAAGAGACCATGGACCCATATCTCTATGGATTTCATTTCCGACCTCCCTGTTTCTCAGAGAATGACCGTCAAACGGGTGATTTGTGATATGTTTTCCAAGATGATACATCTTGTGCCATTACCTAAGTTGCCTTCCTCCTCTGAATTGGTGCCTTTGTTCCTTCAGCACGTGGTTCGTTTACACGGCATTCCTGAGAACATTGTGTCTGACAGAGGAGTCCAGTTTGTTTCCAGATTTTGGAGGACCTTTTGTTCTAAACTTGGTGTTCAATTGTCTTTCTCCTCGGCGTTTCATCCTCAGACCAATGGTCAAACTGAGAGAACAAACCAGACATTGGAGACTTATCTAAGATGCTTTGTGTCTGCTGATCAGGATGACTGGGTCTCTTTTTTGCCTTTGGCTGAGTTTGCTCTTAATAATAGGGCTAGCTCTGCCACTTTGATGTCTTCATTTTTCTGTAATTCTGGGTTTCACCCTCGATTTTCTTCAGGACAGACGGAAGCTTCTGTCTGTCCAGGTGTTGACTCTGTTGTGGAGCGTATGCAACAGATTTGGGACCAGGTAGTGGAGAGGTTGTCCCTCTCTCAGGAGAGGGCCCAGCGGTTTGCTAACCGGCATAGGACTGATGGTCCTCGGTTTAAAGTGGGGGACTTGGTCTGGTTGTCCTCAAAAAATATTCCTATGAGAGTGGCATCTCCTAAATTTAAGCCTAGGTTCATTGGACCTTATAAGATCATGGAGATTCTTAATCCTGTTTCTTTTCGTTTGCTTCTTCCAGGGACATTTAAGATCCATAACGTGTTCCACAAGTCCTTATTGAAGAGGTTTGTTGAGCCAGTGGTTCCTACTGCTATGCCTCCTGACCCTGTTCTGGTTGAGGGCAATATGGAGTTTGTGGTTGAGAAAATATTGAATTCTCGTTTTTCTAGATGGAAACTCCAGTATTTGGTTAAGTGGAGAGGTTATGGTCAGGAAGACAATTCTTGGGTGTTTGCTTCGGACATCCATGCTAGGAGACTCATCCGTGCGTATCATAGAACTCATCCTGACCGACCTGGTTGCTCAAGTGAGGGTTCGGTGACCCCTCCTCAAGGGGGGGGTACTGTTGTGAATGGACTTGAAATGAGTTCTGAGCAGAGGCTCCCTCTGGTGGTTACAAGCGGTACTGGACTGTCCAGTGAAGATTGTGAGGATTGGGAATCAGGTGTTACTGACTGGTCTTATATAAGGGAGTCGCCTTCCCATCAGGGTTGCCGGTGATCAATTGTTCTGGTCTCAATCCTTGATTCCTGTTTCCTTTGTAGCCTGCTGTGTCGTGTCTGCATCTCCTGCTAACAGATAAGACATTTTCTTCTTTTTGTTTTTGTGCTTGATTTTTGCATTTTGTCCTGCACTTCTGTGGGGGCCTTCAGGGTCCCCTCCGGGGGCTTTTGCCCTCTCAGTTTAGTTCAGCCACTGATGTTTGTACATTTGCTTTTTCCAGTTTTTTCAGTGGCTGCTGTTTTGATTTTGTTACACCAGAGAACTAATTTAGGTGGTAGAGGTCGTGTGATCTCAGGTGTTTTTGAAATTAGTAGAGTTGGTGCTTTTCAGGGTTTTTTGGGATTGCAGTAAGTGCCCTTCCTATCCTTTTCTATTTAGGTAGTTTGGGCCCCAACGTTTGCTCATACTATTTTCTGTCTGTGTCAGTATTTCTTCTTGTCTAACCGCCATTACATGTTTGGGGGCTTTCTATGTTCTTTGGGGATCTTCTCTGGGGCAGATAGCTTTCCTCTTTCTATCTTTAGGTGTAGTTAGTTTCTCAGGCTGTGACGAGGCGTCTAGGACCAACGTAGGAACGCTCCACGGCTGCCTCTAGTTGTGGTGGTTAGTCAGGGTACTGCAATCTCATAGATTCCAACTGCTCTGGTGTATTGCCTTTTTTACCCGCACTCCTCAGCTACCGAAACATAACAGTATTACCGGCCTAAAAATTGAAAATTGTATGGTACTCACAGAAGGGAAAAATATTGTGAAAGAAAAAAAAAGGTTGTCAGAGTTGTCAGAGATATTTTTCTGTTTGTTGCATTTTTTTTTTTTTCCCTCTGTATCTTTGGGTGCTGGGGAGGATTTTTTCTCTCAACGGAGTTTGCACAGTTGTCTGGCCGTGTGGATCAGCTTGCCACTGAGGTTCGGAGTATTGCTACCTATCTTGCTAGGTTGCCTGTTGTGGAACCTAGGATTCCCATACCAGATTTGTTTTGGGGGATCGAGCCAAGTTTCTGAATTTCAAAAATAATTGTAAATTGTTTTTTGCCTGAAAATCTAAGTCCTCAGGGAACGCAGCGCAGCAGGTTCAAATTGTCATCTCTCTCCTGCGCGGCGATCCTCAGGATTGGGCTTTTTCCCTGACACCTGGGGATCCTGTTTGGAGTGATGTTGATGCATTTTTTCAGGCCTTGGGGTTATTGTACGATGAGCCTAATGTCACTGATCAAAAAGCCTTGTTGGCATTAAATCAGGGGCTTGATGACGCTGAGTTATACTGTCAGAGATTCCGTAGGTGGGCAGTCCTGACCAAATGGAATGACGACGCTTTGGCAGCCCTTTTTCGGAAGGGTCTGTCAGATAATGTAAAGGATGTTATGGTGGGATTCCCTGTCCCCTCTGGTCTCAATGATTCTATGTCATTAGCGATTCAAATTGACAGACGTTTGCGTGAGCGTAGAGGTATGCGTGGAATAGTGTTGCCTTGTGAACCTGCTTCTGAATCCAAGCAGTGTGATGGAGTGGTTTCTGGGGCACAGCGTCATGAGTTTCGAAAGCACAATGGGTTATGTTTCTACTGTGGTGATGCCTCTCATGCTATTTCAGTCTGCCCTAAGCGGGGAAGACGTTTTGCACGCTCAGTTGTCTTGGGTAGTGTTCAGACTAAGTTTTTATTAACTGTTACTCTGATATGCTCTCTGTCCTCATTTTCTGCTCAGGCTTTCGTTGATTCGGGAGCAGCTATTAACCTGATGGATTTTGATTTTGCTAAACGTTGTGGGTTTCCCTTGATACCCCTACAGAAGTCTATTCCCCTACTGGGGATCGATTCTACCCCTTTGGCTGAGAATAAACCTCAGTTCTCTACTCAGGTGATAATGAGGGTTGAACCTGATCATCAGGAGAGCTGCAAATTTTTGGTTCTGTATAATCTGCATGACATTATCGTACTGGGTTTCCCTTGGTTATAGTCTCATAATCCTGTTTTGGATTGGAAATCTGTGTCTGTAACCAGTTGGGGCTGCCAATGTGTTAATACCAACACTCCTGTTTTTTCTGCCTCCCTCCAGGCTCAGGATGTTCCTGACTTTTTGATTGATTTTTCTGATGTGTTTAGCGAAAGTAAATCTGCATCCTTGCCTCCCCATAGGAGCTATGACTGCGCTATTGAATTAATGCCTGGTAGTAAATTCCCTAAAGGTCGCCTTTTTAACTTGTCTGTACCTGAACATGACGCTATGCGGTCTTATATCAAGGAGTCATTGGAGAAGGGTCATATCAGACCATCCTCTTCACCCTTAGGTGCCGGTTTTTTCTTTGTGGCCAAAAAGGATGTTTCATTTAGGCCGTGTATTGATTATCGTCTTTTGAACAATATTACTGTGAAATATCAATATCCGTTACCCTTGATTTCCGACCTGTTTTCCAGGGTGAAAAACGCTACTTGGTTTACCAAGCTTGACCTCAAGGGGGCATATAACCTTATTCGCATTAAGCACGGGGATGAATGGAAGACGGCATTTAATACCCCTGAGGGGCATTTTGAGTACCTTGTGATGCCCTTTGGGCTCACTAATGCTCCTTCTGTCTTCCAGTCCTTCATGAATGACATTTTCAGGGATTTTGTGGATAAATTTCTGATTGTTTATTTGGATGATATCTTGATTTTTTTCCAATGACTGGGACTCTCATGTGAAACATGTTCGAACTGTATTCCAGATTTTGAGAGAGAATGCTCTGTATGTGAAGGGATCAAAGTGTCTTTTTGGCGTACAGAGAATCTCATTTTTAGGATTCATTTTGTCCCCATCTGTTATTGAAATGGACCCGGTCAAGGTTCAGGCCATCTGTGATTGGGTCCAACCTACTTCATTAAAGGCTCTTCAAAGATTTTTGGGTTTTGCCAATTTTTATCGTAAATTTATTGGTAATTTCTCGGTTATTGTTAAACCATTAACTGATTTGACCAAAAAGGGTTCTGATGTGGTGAATTGGCCTCCTGAGGCAGTCTCTGCATTTCAGGAACTTAAGCAGAGATTCACTTCTGCTCCTGTTCTATGGCAGCCTGATGTTTCTCTGCCATTTCAGGTGGAGGTTGATGCCTCTGAAATTGGGGCAGGTGCCGTTTTGTCCCAAAGAGATCCAGAGACCTCTAAAAGTAACCCTTGTGCCTTTTTCTCTCGAAAATTTTCTCCTACTGAACGTAATTATGACGTGGGTAATCGGGAGTTATTGGCCATGAAGTGGGCTTTTGAAGAGTGGAGACATTGGCTGGAGGGAGCCAAACATCAGGTGGTGGTCCTTACGGACCATAAGAATCTGGTTTATCTGGAATCTGCCAAGCGACTTAATCCTAGACAGGCCAGGTGGGCCTTGTTTTTCACACGTTTTATTTTTGTGGTTTCCTTTCTTCCTGGCACTAAGAATGTTAAGGCGGATGCCCTCTCGAGGAGTTTCCTTGCGGACTCTCCTGAGTTATCTGATCCTTCTGTTATTTTGAAAGAAGGTGTAGTTCTTTCCGCCATCTCGCCCAATTTGAGACTGGCTCTGGAGGGGTGTCAGGAGGATAGGCCCGAGCGCTGCCCTGTTGGGAAATTGTTTGTCCCGGACCAGTGGAAAAAGAGTGTGATGTCTGAGATTCATTGTTCCGCGTTGGCCGGTCATCCTGGAATTTTTGGTACCAGAGACTTGGTTAGTCGGTCCTTTTGGTGGCTTACCTTGTCTCGTGATGTCAGGGAATTTGTACAGTCCTGCGGGACTTGCTCTCGCTCCAAGCCTTGCTCTCGCTCTAGTGGTTTGTTGATGCCATTGCCTGTGCCCAAGAGACCATGGACCCATATCTCTATGGATTTCATTTCCGACCTCCCTGTTTCTCAGAGAATGACCGTCAAACGGGTGATTTGTGATATGTTTTCCAAGATGATACATCTTGTGCCATTACCTAAGTTGCCTTCCTCCTCTGAATTGGTGCCTTTGTTCCTTCAGCACGTGGTTCGTTTACACGGCATTCCTGAGAACATTGTGTCTGACAGAGGAGTCCAGTTTGTTTCCAGATTTTGGAGGACCTTTTGTTCTAAACTTGGTGTTCAATTGTCTTTCTCCTCGGCGTTTCATCCTCAGACCAATGGTCAAACTGAGAGAACAAACCAGACATTGGAGACTTATCTAAGATGCTTTGTGTCTGCTGATCAGGATGACTGGGTCTCTTTTTTGCCTTTGGCTGAGTTTGCTCTTAATAATAGGGCTAGCTCTGCCACTTTGATGTCTCCATTTTTCTGTAATTCTGGGTTTCACCCTCGATTTTCTTCAGGACAGACGGAGGCTTCTGTCTGTCCAGGTGTTGACTCTGTTGTGGAGCGTATGCAACAGATTTGGGACCAGGTAGTGGAGAGGTTGTCCCTCTCTCAGGAGAGGGCCCAGCGGTTTGCTAACCCGCATAGGACTGATGGTCCTCGGTTTAAAGTGGGGGACTTGGTCTGGTTGTCCTCAAAAAATATTCCTATGAGAGTGGCATCTCCTAAATTTAAGCCTAGGTTCATTGGACCTTATAAGATCATGGAGATTCTTAATCCTGTTTCTTTTCGTTTGCTTCTTCCAGGGACATTTAAGATCCATAACGTGTTCCACAAGTCCTTATTGAAGAGGTTTGTTGAGCCAGTGGTTCCTACTGCTTTGCCTCCTGACCCTGTTCTGGTTGAGGGCAATATGGAGTTTGTGGTTGAGAAAATATTGAATTCTCGTTTTTCTAGATGGAAACTCCAGTATTTGGTTAAGTGGAGAGGTTATGGTCAGGAAGACAATTCTTGGGTGTTTGCTTCGGACATCCATGCTAGGAGACTCATCCGTGCGTATCATAGAACTCATCCTGACCGACCTGGTTGCTCAAGTGAGGGTTCGGTGACCCCTCCTCAAGGGGGGGTACTGTTGTGAATGGACTTGAAATGAGTTCTGAGCAGAGGCTCCCTCTGGTGGTTACAAGCGGTACTGGACTGTCCAGTGAAGATTGTGAGGATTGGGAATCAGGTGTTACTGACTGGTCTTATATAAGGGAGTCGCCTTCCCATCAGGGTTGCCGGTGATCAATTGTTCTGGTCTCAATCCTTGATTCCTGTTTCCTTTGTAGCCTGCTGTGTCGTGTCTGCATCTCCTGCTAACAGATAAGACATTTTCTTCTTTTTGTTTTTGTGCTTGATTTTTGCATTTTGTCCTGCACTTCTGTGGGGGCCTTCAGGGTCCCCTCCGGGGGCTTTTGCCCTCTCAGTTTAGTTCAGCCACTGATGTTTGTACATTTGCTTTTTCCAGTTTTTTCAGTGGCTGCTGTTTTGATTTTGTTACA
The DNA here is from genome assembly GCA_033576555.1 of Oophaga sylvatica. NCBI lineage: Eukaryota > Metazoa > Chordata > Amphibia > Anura > Dendrobatidae > Oophaga > Oophaga sylvatica. The sequence goes on along the minus strand of JARQOD010000001.1, from coordinate 834,718,918 downwards.
CCAGAGAACTAATTTAGGTGGTAGAGGTCGTGTGATCTCAGGTGTTTTTGAAATTAGTAGAGTTGGTGCTTTTCAGGGTTTTTTGGGATTGCAGTAAGTGCCCTTCCTATCCTTTTCTATTTAGGTAGTTTGGGCCCCAACGTTTGCTCATACTATTTTCTGTCTGTGTCAGTATTTCTTCTTGTCTAACCGCCATTACATGTTTGGGGGCTTTCTATGTTCTTTGGGGATCTGCTCCGGGGCAGATAGCTTTCCTCTTTCTATCTTTAGGTGTAGTTAGTTTCTCAGGCTGTGACGAGGCGTCTAGGACCAACGTAGGAACGCTCCACGGCTGCCTCTAGTTGTGGTGGTTAGTCAGGGTACTGCAATCTCATAGATTCCAACTGCTCTGGTGTATTGCCTTTTTTACCTGCACTCCTCAGCTACCGAAACATAACACAAATGGTTAGAAACCTACACCATGAGGATGGTCTGAGTGCCCGACGTCCACAGATGGTGGTTGTGCTCACAGCCCAACACCGAGCAGGATGCTTGGCATTTGCCACAGAACACCAGGATTGGCAAATTCACCACTGGCGCCCTGTGCTCTTCACAGAAGAAAGCAGGTTCACACTGAGCACATGTAACAGACGAGACAGAGTCTGGAGACGCCGTGGAGAGCGATCTGCTGCCTGCAACATCCTTCAGCATGACCGGTTTGGCAGTGGGTCAGTAATGGTGTGGGATGGCATTTCTTTGGAGAGCCGCACAGCCCTCCATGTGCTCTCCAGAGGTAGCCTGACTGCCATTAGGTACCGAGATCCTCAGATCCCTTGTGAGACCATATGCTGGTGCGGTTGGCCCTGGGTTCCTCCTAATGCAGGACAATGCCAGACCTCATGTGGCTGGAGTGTGTCAGCAGTTCCTGCAAGATGAAGGCATTGAAGCTATGGACTGGCCTGCCCGTTCCCCAGACCCGAATCCGATGAGAATATTTCATTGATTCAGATCTAGGATGTGTTATTTGAGTGTTCCCTTTATTTTTTGAGCAGTGTACATATATATATTTGTCACCAGAGCGCAGCCGTCTCCTCCACCTCTTCCTCGCTTTGTATGTGTGGCTGTAAGACAACTGACTGCAGCAGAAGCCTCCGTGCTGTTGCCTGTCCACAGAAGGACAATACATTGTTAAGTAATGCCCCCTTGCAAGAGAGGCAGAGCTTAAGTGAGCCACAGCCAAAGTTGTTATATTTCACAGGTAACCTTCAAACCTCTTATAAGGGGATGTCCGGTCCAAATCGATGTCTGCAGTCACTCTGTAACTGCAGACTTATGCATCCACCACAGTGCAAGCACTGTGCGCTGCCGGGATTCATCGGTTTCTGAGCCGAGACCAGAGGGTATGTATGAGTTATACATACTCTCAGAAAGAGCCCGTCTAGTGGACGTGTCCTCGCTCCATACACACTATACTCTCCATACTCTAGTGATGCGGCCGTTCAGTGGGTGTGGCCATCTGGAGGGCAGGGCCTCACTCTGCACAAGTGTATGGAAGTGAGGCCACGCCCACTGGCCTGGAGTATGTATAACTCATACACATCCTCTGGTCCCTGCTCAGAAACCGGCAAATACCCACAGCGCATAGAGGAAGCGCCGGGGGATTCATAAGTCTGCAGTCACTCTGTGTGACTTATTAATTTGGACCAGATGACCACTTTAAGGTAGAAATACTTAATCCATATGCATGGTGCATATTTCCAGTTAAAAAAAGTCATTATTTGATATCTGCCACCCCAAGTTCTAAAATAATATTTATTTATTAATTATATTAATAGCTCACATACCTCACAGTGTAAGTAGAAGGTAGAAACATGAATCCCATTTGTAGTATGTCATCAATTGTTATAACAAAGTGACGCCTGTTGCTGCCAGTTTTTTAGAAATATCTCCGTTCCATCTTGCTTTATGACAATCTCCCCCTTCCCCGCAGATATTTATAACATGCCCAACCTATGTACAGGCAAAGACTTGGTGTTACTATAATTTCTAAGTGCAACATGTATTCCCTGGACATGTAAAACACAGTAAGTGTCACACTGGTACCACAATATATGCATAGTTACGCTCAGCCTAAATTGCTATTTTAATCAAACTATTCATGTGAAGAATTAATTAGATACATTAAGGACTGTTTAACATGCGGATCCTGTGTACAAACTGTACCAAGAAACGTCACCTAGGAATTATTACCTTCTACGGCTAAATCAGATGCCATAACAATGCAAACCTCATGTTATGTGAGGATTACAATTTGTATAACACTTACTTTTCCCTGTTTTTTTCATAATAATTAATTGAAAGTAACTCACAAGGGTTATTCCCATAAAATGCTAACAACATAGTTTAGTGTAAACCATTTCTTGTAGGCACCTATCAAATAGAACGTCTGGTCTGCAGGTTTCATGAAATAGATCTTTAGAAGATGAGATGAGTACGAGTAATTCATTGGAAAATGTTAAGTATAACTGCAATTCATAGAAATAGCTGTTCATTTTGGGTTTAGCAGTCCAGTGGGTGGTCCTGTTGGCCATGTGTCTCAATAAAAAAGCAGGATGTGTCTGAAAGTTGATTTTTATCTCTCTTTTATCAATCCAAGCACCTATCCGACTTTCTTTTCTGTATACTGGGTATAACTCGCATTGTTCTAGAATATATGTTAGTAGCTAAACCAGTAGAATATATGGATTATTCTCTATATTTTCTGTCTGACTTGGATTCAGGCTGCAGTTATCTCTCCTGACTCCCCCATACACATGAACAGTCATTTTAGCCAAGAAGGAGAATGGCATAAGAAGATGTCAGTGGCTTTTCTCCTTGGATAACAAAAGGGGCTTGGATGTACATATTTAAACTACCGATTCTTCCGTTCTCCAACCTCTTTGGAGGTGTGGAGACCCCATACACATTAGGTCTCCGGTCAGTCCTGCCAAAATTGTCAGATTTGGACTAATTCAATCTAAAGTGTATTGTTATCTATGTCAATATACATAGGGCACTAAATGATATATTAATAAAACAAATAGTATATGCCCAGATGTCTATGTACACCAATCGGGATGCTGCCATCCCCATCTCTCATATAGGTCCAAAAAACCTTCATCTGAAGGTCGCAGTCTTCTGCAATTACTAGGCAGACTTTCATTATATATTAATTGGTTTAAATATATTAAAATCATTTATTGTCAATATTCAGAATACCTGATTTTAAAGTCAACGAAGATGTGTTTTTAATAAAGTATTAAATATGTAAGATGGTCCGTGCTTTTCACCCCCATCCAGCACTTAACAACTGAATTCATCCATCCTCGTGCGCTATGTCAGGGTAATGGGTCAGCTTAAAGGTAATGGATGATAAGAAAGACGTACCATACGGGGCCAATATCTTACTTCTGTGTTTCCTGCACATTAGATATGCTCTGATTGGGTATGATGAAAATCTGGATTTTTATGAGTGCAGGCAGCGCACCATCTGTTGTGTTCCTTGGGAAATGGACAACTTTGTCTTAGCTGCAGAGTAACAAGGAATTCATCCGTATAATGATACAGTGTATAAAAAATATCACAGGTTCTAGTAAGGACTACTGATAAGGGCCATATTCCAACAAACTAGGCTAATATATGTGATACAGCTGGAGAATTTCTATAAAGGCCAGGAAAAAACTATTTCACACACTGCCTCTTACTGGATGTTTTTAGTTCTGGTATTTAGTGTGCCAAAACATTTTTTTTATTTAGGAAATCCACCACTTATTGCCAAGGGCTGTTTTGTATAGAGAAACTTGCCCGAACAGATGGCTCTTTAAAGTCTGATTCATTTCTAATTACCTGCGGTTGGAAAACTCATTATCTGCCATTTCCCTCAAGCCAGATGAACTTCACTCAGGCCGAATACCTGAACATTGAGCTGCGCATTGTTTTATGGGGAGACATGTGGAATTGTGAGTAGTGAAGCAGTACAATGAATACTAATTGTAGGTCAGTGATATTTGTACTGCCACTGCTGAACAGTACGGTTCATCCCTGCCGCTCTTTCTGAGTGTTTTTAGTATATTGATCAGTTATCTGTCTACATTGGACACAATGAACTGAATTATGTCATTTGATAATACAATATTCCTAAAGGCGTACATATTGTGCCCTCCGCCAGAGATGAAAACAAGTAATAAATCAAGCAAACTTATCATTGCATTCAAGGGACACTAAACTTAAAATATTAAGAGCATCCAGGGTCATATGTGCATATGGGAAGAATCACCGTTGATGCTGAGCAATAATGAAATGAATCCATGCTACACAGCACTCAGTGCAATATGTAGATGCATGAATATCGACAGAAAAGTGACACAAAAACTCGTTTATGACCTTTCCTTAAAGGGAACCTGTCACCTTTGAAAACACTATTTACCTGAAGATAAAGGGTTAATCTGCAGGGAAAATAATAGCATTATAATGCAGCCAGCCTCATTACTGAAGGTGCGGCTAATGGGAAAATATAAACTTATTCCCTCACGGGAGCCTCCGGCTTTCAGTCATAGAGGCGGTGCGGGAAGCGATTACAGTCATCTCTCGCTATACTGCGAGTGGTAAGCACTCCCTAGCACATTGATTGACAGCTCGCTCTGCAGTGCATCTGTGTAAAGGGAGCTGACAAAGTATCAGGTTGTGCTTACAACTGACACTCACAGTATGGAGATTGGTGCTTTGAGGGATGACTGTCATCACTTCCTACGCTAATCCATATCCATATTTGATTTTAGCTCACAGATAATATACTGTATACCCATCGATAAACAGTGTTTGTGTTACTAGCTCTCTCAGTGTAAACGGACATCACAAATCTGATATCAACCCAGTCTAAAGGTAACAATTAGATTAAAGTAGAAGGAACCCTCAAATGGCAGGACCGGACAACTATCTAATTCCCTCCGACACAGACAATTACAGGTGAAAGAAGGATTGGGTGGGCAAATCTCCTATCCTTTTGTTCTCCTATCACCAAAAGAGATGTCTGGCAGCGGCTTTCTCCGTTCGTTGTAAACACTTGAACATGCCGAATGATCATGTGTATGTTCATGAGTCAGGAGAGATAGCTGTCCGCCAAACAAGTATTTAGTCTACAGTCATCTAAGATATATGAGCATCTTAAAGTGAACCGGTCACCATGAAAATGGAGTTCAATCTGCAGGCTCCATGGTAGAGAGCAGGGGTGAGTTGAGAAGCTTTATATATAGTTTTTAAGAAAAGATTAAGTATAACTGAAATTACCTGGAATTTTCATGTCCAGTGAGCGATCCTATCAGTGACTGACATCTATCTCTCTGTGGACACTTTTACAAAGAAAGCCGTCAGTCACTGATAGGACTGCCTATAGGACAAAAATCTCAGAAAGAGAAGAGGGTCAAATGATTAAATCACAGGTTATACTGAATATTTTCTGACTCAACTATGTATTAATCTACTCAGTTCCCCCTGCTCTATAAGGCTCCGTGCCCACAATCAGGAATAGCAGCATTTTGGGTGCAGCGTATTTGCACTGTGTCCAGAAAGCCGCGTTCTACATTGGAAGCACAGTGGATGGGATTTTGTTAGAATCTATTTAGTTTGACCATCCGCCATCTTGTTGTGGTTTTCTGGCTGCTGGTCTCTTTCCCCTGGTGCTAGGCTTGTCGTTGGTCAGGTGGTTGTATCACCCTTTATTATCCTGCACCTGCCTCCCAGTCCTTGAGGGATATCAGTGTTAATCCGCTAGAGTTCTGGCTAGGAGCTTTGATAGCTTTGTGTGTTTAACTTTGTGCAGTTCTGTGAACTCTAGTTCTGCTTGCTTAGTCTTTTTGTTTTTCCTTTTGTTTCTGCAGCTTCCTCTATTTCCCTGCTAGGAGGTTACCTGTGTTTTGTTCCCAGTCCCTAGATCTTCCAGGGATACCCTTCCCACCAACTTTATGTCTTCGCTTGAGTCTAGACTAGGAAACGTTGGTGGGTCTATTCATAAGGAATAGGTCACCCGCCCCATTGTAGGGATCGAGTCTAGTCCCAGTGCAGGGTCAGCTTCTTCCCCTCCTGTCCTTCCTTAGTTGTAGATCTGTAAAAGATTTATAGAAATCCCGTGCCTAATGTGCTTCTACTTACCACTGCGTAATTTACCGCTGCGGGTTTGCGAGCCGCAGCATGTCAATTTCCGTAGCGGAGACACTAGTCTCCACTGTGGATTTTGACCAATTGAATATCGTTACATGTGGTGAATCCACATGTACTGATAAACAAGTGCGGCAAATAGAACACATCAATTTTTTGCTGCTGTGTCCAAAACATTCCTATTCCTGATCGTGGAGACATAGCCTATCATGATGCTTGCATTTTCAAGGTGACAGGTTCCCTTTAAGAAGAATTCATGCCTTTATCATGCTCAGTCCCAGAATTAGAATGTTTTATTACTGAAGACAGTGGGCATGGTATAAATGACAGTCACCATTTTTAGTAGTAGTAGGAATATTATTCATAATGTCTTTTTTAAATTATATTTGAAATTCCTGAGACAAATGTCTTTTCTTTTCAGATAAGGTAGAATAATCACAACTTTGTTTTCAAAGGTGGATATAAACCTCAGCAAAGTCTAAGTATATCTCCACTGCTCCAGTCCTCACATTTAAACCCAGTGTATATCAGAGATGTAATTATTACAATATGGTTGCTGCGGTTTATGAGCCCTATTTATGTCAACATTTCTGAGACCCGCACCGATGTCAAGAATAGGGCAGCATCTTGTGAGATAGAAAGGCGGCTACTGATAAGCAGTCCTCTCCATTTATTTGGTATTTTCGGAACTTCTATAGCAATGAATTGAGAGAGAGCATGAATAATTAAATCTAAGGCTAAGGTCTCGTGACCGTTTTTTTCTCATCCGAGAGAATTGGGCTGATTATGCAAATTATACTGTCATCAAAATTGATCAGAGTTTGATCAGAGTATAGTCATAGTTTGATCTGATTTTCTCAGATGAGGAGAAGATGGAAAAAAAATTCTCTATCTTCTCTATTCTGTCAGTCCTTGAAAATCAGACTGCATTCAGATGTCATCCAAGTGCAGTCTGATTTTTTCCATGGACTCACTGACTTGCATGGCTGAGTGCGATCCCATAATCAGATCCAATTTGGACATGCTGCTGTTTTTATCCTCCGACTAGCTCGGTGAAAAGGAAAAATAGAACATGCACATGTCTCCATAGAATAACATTGGTCCGAATGCGATACGATGTTTTATTGGATCGCACTCGGACTGAATATGCACTTAGTCACACACTTACCACCATGGCAAAAATAACACATAAGGTACCTACATAAAACATACAGATAACATTTAACGCAATGGATTCACTTTTAATTGTATTTAAAGTTTATGGTCCCTTTAATAATTTATAATTAATAAAATCTTTCTGCAATTTATACTTGTCATGCATGTCATATATTTATTTCAGATATGCAGTTCGAAAACATTTTTTTCAATGATCCTACTCATGAATGAATGCAAATTTAAAGTACCTGAAAGATGATAAAACCTAAAATTCTTTTTAGTTTCGTTGTATTCAATGTATCTCATGGATTTCTTGTACTAATTCATTTTAGTTTTGTTCAGATTACAGAGCAGTGCAATTTTAGATATCACATATCAGGTATCCAGCACTCCAGGATTAGGCAGATGTCAGGGAGAGTGAATGTTTGTTTTTGCTGACCTGTAATATGTAATGATGGAATTATGTTACCTTTTTCTTACACCTTACCTACTAAAGGAGGAGTTCCCGCTTGGTAAGTCGCTGATTCCTGACAGATGTTAGGGGTGTTTTTAGAGTGAGGCGCCTGCTAAATCTGGATTTACAGGGGAAATTAAAAACAAAGAATTCAATTAATGAACATATCTGAAAATATCTGTATACTTTATTTTCTGCCTCTCTTTTGCTTACTGCAAATGGGGCTCTTTTGCTTATTTCTTTCTTTCCATTCTATCTTTCTGTTTATTATTTTGCTTGTCCTTTTATTGTATCATATTTAGACTCATTTTTTACTCTTTCAGTAAATTGGGCGAAGGGGTCCAAAATATATAATTTTTTGCTTCCTTTTGACCCCATTTCCTTGGGACTCGTTTCATATTTAGATTCATTTTCACACTCTTAGTAAATCTGGCCGAGGGGTTGTGTTTAATGTGTAGAACAATGAAAGAGCTAAACAAAACGGTGTAATGGCATTCATCAGCTCGGCTAGGAGAAAAGACACCATTTTTGCACTGGTCTCATCTGTCGGGTGCGGCGCGAATCCACTGTGGTAAACAGTGTGCAGATTTGCTTGTCAAGCTACACGTGGGAAAGCTCTCTTATATAAATGAAAGAATACTCACAGAGAACTGCCACATATAGTAGCCAAGATGCCACCGCCATGTGGCCAAATACCGTGCTGCCATGCTGTTTGCCATGGCTTTTGAACTGCTGTTTATCTGCAAACTTGAGCAGCCTTTATGGGATCACTCAGAGTAAAGACATGTGGATCATGCTCCAGAGATCCCATTTTTAAGTGGATTATTTACAGCTGCAGGTAATCTTTCAGGTAATGTCCAAGAAACGAATCAGCCATTAACTTTGTTACTTCTAGAAGAAGTGATTTCAATTATAACTTTATATCACAAATATGTATGTAGGAAACTTCACTTTCCAGGTACTATGTGGAGTGTTGCCTGCTGCCCTCAGGGTCCGAGTTTTTATCAGTAGTACAATGTATAGCAGAGGACCCAAAACAGAACAATACAGGCCTGCTCATCGGTTTCGGCACCCATGAAGTTTAAGTACATAATGTGGAATATCTCCTGAAAAAAATGAATCAAGTGAAACAGTTTTTTTTTCTATAGAGCACTCATTTTAAATGTAAAAGAGCAAATGCTAAACAATAATTTAAAACAAAAAGCAATGGGAGGTAAAAACAGAAAAACCTATAACTTGCTGCGATATTGGTTTTGGCACCCTTTACATTAAATTAGTATGGAAACACATTTTGACTTGCCTGTGGTAAATCACAAGAATCACCTGAGAATAATTGTAGGTGCCCGTGTGACATGAATTAGACAATGAATGTTGACTTCAGTGTTTTAAAAAAGCCACACAGTAGGCCCTGTTCCTTTGTCACAATGATGAAGACAAAGGAGCTGACTGAGGACATCAAAACTGCTATTATTAGCAAACACAAGACTTCCGAAGGGTATAAGGCCATGTCCAAAGACCTTGATATCCCAGTTTCAACATTACGTAACGTTATTAAGAAGTTTGCGAAGCATGGAACCGTCAAGAACCTCTCTGGACGTGGGTGAAAGAGGAAAAGTTACAAGAGATGTCTTTGAAGGTTGGTGCGAATGGGGGAAAAAACACAACGTCAAACATTCAAAGATGTGGAGGCCAACCTGGAACAGTCTGGGGTCATGGTTTCAACAAGTACCATACAATGCACACTATACCATTGCTGAAGGAAAGATATAAAAAGGAACCACTGATCTTTGGCAAAGAGTACCTTGACAAACCACAATCCTTCTGGGAAAATGTTCTGTGGACAGATGAAACAGAAATTGAGCATTTTTTGCAATGTATGTTTGTTTACAGAAGGTGCAATGAGGCTAATAAGGAAAAGAACACCCTACCAATGATTAAGCATGGTGGAGGATCCATAATGCTGTGGGGTTGCTTTGCTGCATCTGGTACTGGAGGCCTTTACCGTATCACAGGAATCATGAAATCAGAGAACTATCAAGAGATTTTAGAGCGAAATGTCCTACCTAGTGTAAGAAAACTTGGTTTGAGACAAATATCATGGATCCTCCAGTAAGACAATGACTCAAATGCACACATCCAAAAGTACACAGGAATGGATGAAAAAGAAAAAATGAATTGTTTTAAAATGGTCATCAATGATTCCTGACCTCAATCCCATTGAAAATCTTTGGCATGAACTGAAATCTGCCATTGGGAAAAAGAACCCTGCAAACATTCAAGAAAACATTCAAAGGAAGAGTGGGAGAAAATACCATCTGAGAAGTGCAAGAAGCTTATAGATGGCTACAAGAATTGGCTGGAGGCTGTTATCAATGCCAAAGGGTGTGCAAACAAGTATTAATTAGGGGTGCCCTTATTGCTGCAAATACTGTTTATTCTGTTTCTTCTGTGAAATTTCAACATGTAAGTTGAAAAACAATGTTTTATTGTTGTATTACTCTGGACCACTAATTAAAAAATCCTGAGGATATAACTATGGTACATTTCAATTTGTTTCTGAAGATATTGTACATTCTATGAAAAAAATGAAGAGGTGCCAATAATGGTGAGTAGCACTGTATATGTGCACATTGCAGTGCAATAGTTCTATGTATGAGAAAAGCTGCTTGCTGCTTTGGAGATGGTAATGGGCCCCCTATTCTCTCGGGCCCCTGATATCTGATATATCTACTCCCTGTATAACCCATAAACAAAGTAAATATTTTAGGAATTATTCAGTGACAAACAGCTAAGCTGTATCAGAAGTGCAGGAATGTGGGTGGACACGTTGTCCATTTTGTTGTGATAGCACTGTATTTACAGTGTGTAATCAATAATCAGACCGGCCATCATTCTTGCTCTATGTTTATTAGTTTCATAATTAGTCTCCAGTTGCAAATAGATTGTGATTATTATAATCACATTTTATTCTGCTCCATAATGGAATATTAACTAGATACTTCACTTTCCTAATATAGTATATAATACAATTATTGTAAAATATCAAAATATACAACCTTCGAAATACTATACATTTGTAAAATATTCTTAAAGTGCTTTTTGCATGGACAAAGTACATTTTAATGAATCGATCTTGGAATAATAATAAGTTCCACAACTGAATGTGTTAAAAAATTGTTTCAGTACTGAGATAATCTTATAAATGTGCCCATGCTGTGTGCTGTGTAATGGATGTCTGATGCCTTGATGCAGGAATGTGGTCTGAACATACCACAGCTCCTGGGCAGGGGAGGAAGCAAAAGAGAGTATACTGACAGGATAGTATGGAATACAGATCCAGCTTTCTGTAAGGTAAAAAAAATTCCCTGCTTGTTTAAAAACATGTTTTATCACACAGAAAAAATCAGCTGACCCCGGCTGTCTTGTTTATATACTCTCTTTTGCTTCCTCCCCTGGCCAGGAGATGTGGTATGATCAAATCATGTTCCCATACTGTATAAAAAGCAAAGTAGAAGTACAGGCTAAAATTTAACTTTTAATAAATGCCTTTTAAAAACGAATTAATCGTTCCAAAATTAACAAACACATATTAACCAATAAGTGTATCCTAACCACCAAAATGTTGTAAACAAACAAAAATTAATAAAACCGTCAGTAACACAGACTTGACCTGTTAACACAATGGGATAGATAAAGGATAGATCTGTAAATAGTCCCAGAAAATATCCACAATATTCAATATATCTATGTGATATCAGATAACTATATGTGCCTTTTTCACTTCAAACGTTGCACATCTCAATAAACAGAACAGTCTTACCATATGTAGATATCCACTGTAATTTTGTATATGGGGGAAGCTTCTTAAAAATCACCATACATTACCCCAAACCATGTGGACACATATGGCCAAGAGGACTGACAGTCTCCCAACGCGTTTCTCTGGCTAGATCATCAGGGGAGAATTATGCCATTTTTGTCAGCTGTTAGGGTTAAAGTCACCCGCAGAGCTTGTGCAGACTGTTAGACGGGTGCACGTGTCCGAGCCACATGCGTTCTTAAATGCGTTCTTTTGTTCGAAAGTTAAAGTGGAAAAAACATTTCATGAGGGAAGATAAGCGTACTAGCCAAGATTTAAGTGTCCCAGAATCACTACTACCAGATATCAGACTATTATATGGTCTGGCTGACCCTATCCCTGAGCTTACGGGCGAGGGCCCTTTCACTCAACTTAAGCCTAAAAGTATTAAGATGCCTCCACCATCAGGAGACAAATCCACTATTGATGTATTTCTAGAGGTGGTAACTAAAGATCTAGAACTTTTAGGTAAAAAGGTCAAAACACGTTATAATTTATCCAAAATTGAAATGGAGGCTCTTAAATGTCTTGAGAAAGATCCCAATATTGTGATAAAACCCTCAGATAAGGGTGGGAATACGGTTGTGATGAATCTGATGGACTACCGGGATATGTGTCAAAAGATTTTGAAAGACACAATGTTTTATGAGAAAGTATCAAGTAACCCAATGAATGAATCTCTGCATCAACTAAAAGAGATTTTGGATGAAGGTATGGGAATTAACTTGATTGATAAAAATGAATATGACTATCTTTATCCCAGGTTTCCTGTAACAGCAACCTTCTATTGTCTCCCTAAAATTCATAAAGGTTTTTCTCCCTTGAATTTGACCCATCATATTGGGATTTATCTGGATGTAATTTTGAAACCTTTTGTTGTCTCGCTGAATTCTTATACAAGAGACACAACAGATCTACTGAGAAAGCTGGATGGGTTGAACATTGAGACAAATTCCATTCTTGTCAGTATTGATGTAGAGGCATTGTATTCCTCCATTGATCATGTGAGTGGCCTATAAGCAGTGGGATTCTATCTTAAAAGGAGGGGCCAACAATGTAGTGACCATAACATCTTTGTACTTAAACTGTTAGAATTTTCTTTGACCAAGAACTTTTTCCTTTTTGACAGTGTATTGTACCACCAGCTCAGGGGCACAGCGATGGGTAATCCATGTGCTCCATCTTACGCTAATTTGCTCCTGGGCTGGTCGGAAGAAACTATTGTATTTAGTGATCTGTATCTTCAGGAATGCGAAAGGATAAGTTTTTGGTCAAGATATATTGACGATGTCTTCATGATATGGAATGGGAGCATTCTAGAATTGGAGACTTTTGTAGCTAAATTGAATGTCAATCAATTAGGACTTTCCTTTACTTTCGAACACCATATGTCTGAATTGCATTTTTTGGATATATACATCAAAAAAATGGGAAATGGAAATATTGAAACAAAGACATTTAGAAAACCTACGTCAACGAATGCTCTATTGAGATGGGAAAGTCACCATCCAACCCCCCTCAAGAAGGGCATCCCAAAGGGGCAGTACATGAGGGTGCGACGTAATTGCTCCTCTGATGGTGATTATCAGGTACAGGCAGCAGATTTGAGGCAGCGATTTCTAAATAGGGGATACCCAGATGGGGTCCTACGCAAAGCATATAATGATACTAAATCCTTGGATAGGACATCACTACTGAATATCAAACAGCCTAAAAATGAATCTCCCACTTGTCGTTTCATCACTACATTCAATTCTGGAGCACAACAGGTTCGCTCAATTCTCCAGAAACATTGGTCAATTCTGCAGATGGATGAGGACATTGGAGATCTGGTGGGAAACTTTCCGCAAATGACCTTTTTGAAAGGTAGATCTATAGGGGATAGAATTGTACATAGCCACTTCAATCCCCAGAAAAAAGAGACATGGCTTACCAGCAATATCAAAGGTTGTTTTAAATGCAGTGGATGTATTGCTTGTCCAGTTTTAGCTACAGGAGGATCATTTACGAGCTGTGTAACGAACAAAACCTATGAAATCCGACACTTCATTAATTGCCGCACCAAGGGTGTTATTTACAAAGCCACTTGCCCATGTAATCTGGAATATGTGGGAAAGACCATTCGAGAATTTAGAAGAAGAATAGGTGAACATTTGCGAGACATAGCCCTGAAGAGAGATACACCTTTAGCCAGACATATGGTTAGCCAACATGAGGGGGAAACAACGGGTCTCAAATTCATTGGCATTGACAAAATAGGAGCACCAAGGAGGGACGGCAATTGGGATAAGAGAATTTTACAGAGTGAAACAAAATGGATTTTTCAGCTGAAAACACAACAACCTTTGGGTCTTAATGAAATCTTAACATATAGTTGCTTTGTATGAATTGAGATATTCTCCCCTCCCATCATTAACCTCCCCTCCTTGCCCTCTTTCTCTTCCATGTATCCCTTTCCTATTGATGTAATCTCTATTTCCACACTTAATTTAGACTTAAATTAGGGTTTTATAGGGATATATAGGGTCAGCCGCCGAGGAGTGGTGGCGCCAAATATCGTTTCTTCTTAGGGTGCCAACCTCCACGGTTAGGTAGGGTATACCAGGTCTGATAGGGATGTATAGCCCCAATTTTTTGTTTTTTGTTTCCCCCTCTTAAGGTACTGCCACACTAAACAATCCCGCTAGCGATCACAATAACGACGCATACTAATGCGATCGCTAGCGGGATTGTTTCTATATCGCTAAATGCGGCCACATTTAGCGATATAGTTAACGACGCTATCGCCGTTAGCGATCTTCTTAACGACTTTAGCGGTACAAAAGTACCGCTAAATCGCTAAGAAAAGGTGCCACACAGCGATTAGATACTTACCCAGCGGGAGCGCCAGCGATGAAATAGGGTCCGGAACGATTCCAGCGACGAGCGAGATCACAGCAGGAAGCTCGTCGCTGGCAGCTGCCGCACTGAACAATATCGCTAACGGGATCGCTAAATAGTGACGTTTTTTAGCGATCCCGTTAGCGATATTGTTTAGTGTGGCATACCCTTTACCTTTTCTCCAGTGTCCTCTAACACATCGAGAATGTCAATATTTGTGCCTTACACTCAGATGACCACCAATTCCATTACAAGGAACCTGACAATTGTCTCAGGAGACTTATTTATTTGTTAAAGTTCTTTGACTCTAGCAATGAGCTTTTGAGTCATTATATATGGAACTAATTTAAGAATCCTTACTATCATGTTTGTTCTAGTCGCTGATCTTAAAGAGATTCATTGTCAATTGGGGTTTTTGAAGTAAGTGTATACACTGAATATCTTTAATATATAGGGGAAAATCAAGTGACATACAACCCGTTGGTTATCATGAATGAGGATCTACACCATTGTGGTTGAATAAGAAGTCACTTTTCTGCAAAAATTCCCCTATAATAATGATTCTGGTAGCCGTATTAAAACATTGAAGTTTATTTTGGAATTGTTTGGAAAAATGTGCATTTCTTATCAATTTTCTATGTTGATTTATACATTTGAATACATTATGACATATGGTGAGTTTTGATGAATACCCCAAGATTACTATGATTGAACTGATAGTGGTTTCCTGTGGAACCTGTGGAATTTCCCAAGAATTTTGTTAAAAAGATAGATCAGCATTGAAAATATTTAATGATTACACTACATGAAAGAATGGGGTGTTATTATCTTTATATCTGTATTGATGCGATATCTAGAGTGTGACGTCACCTGAGGAGTCACATGAACGCTGAACTTATTGGTATCTCTGATATGACCCGTGCGTTCCATTCATGCGTTCCACATGAAAGCGCATAAGATATTACGTCGCTATGGAGAGCGCATAGGATATGACGTTACTCAGTGACCGCTTTAGCGTTCCATATGGGAACCCATGTGGTTCATATGCGCGCACCCGTCTAACAGTTTGCGTTCCATTTATGCGTTCCAGATGATGAACGCACAGGATATTACGTCGCTATGGAGAGCGCACAGGATGTGACGTCACTATGTGACTGCTTTAGCGTTCTATTTAAGAACGCATGTGGCTCGGACACATGCACCCGTCTAACAGTCTGCACAAGCTCTGCGGGTGACTTTAACCCTAACAGCTGACAAAAATGGCATAATTCTCCCCTGATGATCTAGCCAGAGAAACGCGTTGGGAGACTGTCAGTCCTCTTGGCCATATGTGTCCACATGGTTTGGGGTAATGTATGGTGATTTTTAAGAAGCCTCCCCCATATACAAAATTACAGTGGATATCTACATATGGTAAGACTGTTCTGTTTATTGAGATGTGCAACGTTTGAAGTGAAAAAGGCACATATAGTTATCTGATATCACATAGATATATTGAATATTGTGGATATTTTCTGGGACTATTTACAGATCTATCCTTTATCTATCCCATTGTGTTAACAGGTCAAGTCTGTGTTACTGACGGTTTTATTAATTTTTGTTTGTTTACAACATTTTGGTGGTTAGGATACACTTATTGGTTAATATGTGTTTGTTAATTTTGGAACGATTAATTCGTTTTTAAAAGGCATTTATTAAAAGTTAAATTTTAGCCTGTACTTCTACCTTGCTTTTTATATAATAATTTTGATTGGTAGATCCTTACTAATAATGTTCCCATACTGTCAAACACAGCCATTGCACAGTACATAGCAGGGGCACATACAGTGGCTTGCAAAATAATTACCCCCTTGTTATTTGTTATACACAACCTGGATTTTTTTTTTGAGGGCTTCCATCAGTTCACGTAAAGAACATGCCTACAACTGTGAACATTTTGTTTTCTCTTTATTGTGAAGCAAACAACAAATAGGACAAAATAACTGAAAACTTCAGTGTGCATAGCTATTCACCCCCCTCAAGTCAGTACTTTGTAGAGCCTCCTTCTGTGGCAATTACAGTTGCAAGTTGCTTTGGATAAGTCTCTATGAGCTTTCCACATCTTGCTACTGGAATTTTTGCCAATTCTTCAAGGCAAAACTGCTTCTGCTCCTTCAAGTTAGATGGTTTCCTCTCGTAAACATCAATCTTCAAGTCAAACCACAGATTATGAACTGGAGAAAGGTATAGGCTTTGACTAGGTCACTCCAAAGCATTTACACGTTTCCCCTTAAACCACTTGAGTGTTTCATTAGCAGTATGCTTTGGATCATTGTCTTGTTGGAAGGTGAACCTCCATGCTAGTCTCAAATCACTGACAGACTGAAACAGGTTTTCTTAAGAATGTCCCTGTATTTCACACCATCCATGTTCTCCTCGACTTGGACCATTTTGCCTGTCTCTGCTGCTGAAAAACATCCACACAGCATTATGCTGCTACCACCATGTTTCACTGTTGGGATGGTGTTCTTTGGGTGATAAGCTGTGTTGGTTTGCCATCAGACATAGTATTTACCTTAGTGGCTGAAAATTTTAGTATCATCTGACCACAGCACCTTCCTCCATACATGTGGGGAGTCTCCCACATGTCTTTTGGCAAACTCAAAATGAGCCTTTCAATTTTTGTGTGTAAGTAAAGGCTTTCTTCTGACCACTATTTCATAAAGGTCACCTCTATGGAGTGTAGGGCTTATTGTGGTCATATGGACAGATACTCCAGTCTCTGTTTGGGAACTCTGCAGCTCCGACAGGGTTACCAGGGTTACCTGGTCTCTGTGTTGCCTCTCTGACCAGAGCCCTTTTTGCCCAGGTTGAGAGTTTTGGTGGGCAGACCTCTCTTGACAGGTTTGTTACAGTGCCATGTTCTTTCCATTTGATGATAATTGATTTGATTGTGCTCCGGCGGATCATCACAGTTTGAGATATTTTTTTATAACTTCATCCCTGACTTATACTTCTCAATAACTTTGTCCCTCACTTGTTTGGCTTCATGGTGTTTGGTTAGTGGTGCCTCTTGCGTAATGGTGTTACAGCCTCTGTGGCCTTGTATATACTGACAGACCATGAGACATTTAGATTGCACACAGGTGGACTTCCTTTCACTAAGCTTGTGACTTATGAAAGTAAATGCTTACACCAGAAAGTTTTAGGGTCTTCATAGAAAAAGTGGTGAATACATATGCTCATGTAAATTTTTAGTTATTTGATCCCATAAATTTAATTTATGCCTATATTTTTCTCACCTACACTACTTAGTGCTGATGCATCACACACAAATGGGTTTACAAAAATATTTAAACACAGGTTGTAATGTAAGAAAATAGGTAAAAAGCCAAGGGGGTAAATACTTTGGCAAGAGGACCCTCACGAGGTACCAAATAATATAGACCTCCTGAGTCCTGACGTGCTAGAGCCTGGATGCAACTGTTACACCATTTGGCTACATCCCTACTAAAATTAATTCCTACGATTCTTGTTTTTTTATGTTTATCCTATTGGACAACCCCTTATTAATGGCCACAGCATGTTACTTGAATTAAAAAAATCTATCCTTACCTCCTGGATTGGTACCTCCCCTCCATTTTCCATCCTGTGTCCTAATGTAATCACAGTGTTTTTTCTGTTCATATGAGCATGCAAAGGCTGCCGCTGATCAGCAGCCACTAATTTGCGGCAGTGGTGATGTGACATTATTTATTTCATAAGTCAAGTGTAGGACACAGGGCTGAAAGCAAAGAAGCAGGGCTGGTCTGGGCTGTAGGTAAAGATTTTTTTTAATTTATTCAGTACCCTGGAGTCATTCTTAAGGAGTTGTCTAATAGCCAACCCCTTTACTGTTTTTATTCAGTTATAGAAAGGAAACAAGACCATTTTCTATAATATTTGATTCTAAAAGCAAACGATTCTTAAACCAGTACTGTAGATGTATATCTATACACAGGGGACAGCCTTGCAGCACTGGGGTCCTGGGTTCAAATCCAACCAGGGACAACATCAGCAAGGAGTTTGTATGTTCTCCCCGTGTTTGTGTGGGTTTCCTCCGGGTACTCTGGTTTCCTCCCACACTCCAAAGACATACTGATTGGGAGTCTAGATTGTGAGCCCCAATGGGGACAGTGATGATAATGTCTGTAAAGAGCTGCAGAATTAATGGCTCTATGTAAGTAAAATAAATATAGCAAAAGATATAGCCCATGGATGTGGCTTGTGTAGGACCTCCATAGGCTAACATGTGCCTCCTCGCATTTCTTCTCAGCTGGACAGTGTGTATAGTGTAGTGTGTAGTGTGATATGACCAACTTTGAAAATAAGATTGATACTCTGCTGGGACATTTAAATGCTATTTGTAAATGTGGCCATCTATTGATGTGCATGGCAGCGTGACAAAATATTCTGAATATATAAAATTAGGAAATGGAGACCATAGAAAAATTTGAAGAAAGCTGAATTGTTTCAATCACATGATCCCTTGATGTGAGAACATCCTTCATTACAAGTCATAAGTAATGTATTGGGTGAATGAATACACATGATTCCATTATTGTCTCTATCTGAATATAATTCCTGGGACAAAAGAAGACAATGTGTCCTGCTTATATTTTGTGACCATTCTCCTGTCCCTTTTGTTAAAGTGAACCTGGCAGCGTACACATAGTGCCCAAACCACGATCAGCATGTATCAGACACCTGGTATGTTTGACGCTGGGGCATTTCAGAGAATAACATACTTTAAAAGTTGCCGGGAACCAAGCTGCATGAGAGACTAACTGGACAGGAGGGTCCCACCAGCTTCTCCCTGCTCGCTCCCTTTGAGTAACAGATCTTTCCCTAAAGCCACTGGGGACCCACCTGTCTATGCATCGAATGTCTGATCCATGATTTGGGCAACATGTATCAGCAGTGATCTTCCTTTAAACTGGATCCTCAGCTTTAAATAACATATATGAGATCACATAATTCCACATTCTGTCCCATTCGGTTAGCCCATGGATACACTACCCAGGGTACGTGCATGCGTTATGCGATTAAACTGTGCAAGGTTCTACTGAACAGGTAGATTAGAAAGGTATATAACCAATTTTATATATTGGAAATATGCATGACCCCCTATTCTATCAATATATGAAATAAATGTAATTTAATAGCGCTATATGATTGTACATAATCAATGACAACTGAATGCTTTATTCAGTCGGGACTCGGCAATCCATAATGCTCATCCTTCTGATATTAAAAACAGTATTAGGGATAACAATACAAGGAAATGCTAGAAAATGCTAGAAATACCAGCCAGTTTCATTCCTCTAATAAAGAGCCAGCTTTGTATTATTTGCTCCCTGCTTTCATTTGTTTGGTTTAATCACTGCAACCTTACAGGGTCGCTGCAATCATTTGAAGGCTGTGTTTATCGAACATCACACTAATTGTGACTTTCAGCCGCTGTGTAGGAAGCTTGTAATTACTGTGACCTTGAGCAGATTTCAAGTCATGGCACAGATTTAAATACACAGCTATTAAAAGTGACACATAAATATGGTGAAAGCAAACAGTTGTTTGAGCCTTCTCCACAGGACTTGCAAGACCAATTGTACAGCAGCAATGTTTTTAAGAGTCATTGAGGCCAGGCTTGTTATGCATCGGGATTAAAGCATATTTGTACAAATGACTATAGATAGATAAAGTAGTAACTGACTTTCCAAAATAGTGTCTTTTGTGAACTTATTGTTGGTATCACCTCTCTTAAGGTATGTCAGAAAAAATGATAGAATGATGGATAAAAAAGTAGTGGGTAGCACTAAGTAGAACATTCCATGCAAAAAATGTCTGCATGCATTGGCCCGTGTTAACAAAAAGCGATGTTTCAGCTCAAGAAAAAATGAGCCTTTCTCAAGCCTGATATGCTGCCATTGGTCCACATTGGTCAGAACACACTGAATCAAGGCAATGCATATATATCAATAAGTACTTTTGTATAAGTATATCAGTAGTGATATATATGTGCATATGTGGCGCCCCTGAGGGTCTAGTCACCACAGAGGTACTGCACCTCATCCAGAGGTGTGATATCCCACTCTCAGGTAAGGAGGGCGCACTACCCAGGACTCTAACACTTTCAACCAACACACACCATTTCAGTCAGGGCACCTGGGCGTACCCTTTGGTAGGAGCGCCTCATCCCAGGCTGGGTAGGAAAGGGTGTTGGGGTGTGGGTGGAGAAGGGGAGGAGCTTGAGAATCGGGAAGAGAGTAGTGGTCTGTGAGACCAAATAGAACGTGAGGAGACGAAGAAGGAGTGCAGTAGAGGAGCTGCAAAGAGAATTGTGAGGGGAGTCTGACGGAAGCTCCCGGGAGGACAGAAGGGGTCCTAGGGACACGGGAAGTCTCGAAGCCACCTGTGGGGCACATATCCAGAAGTGGTAGGACCTTGTTGCAGTAGGGGAACCGGCCCCCAAGACTAGTGGAGGACTACAAGACTCAGCTAGCAAGCCGGAGGCTGGGGTAGCTGTACGTACCTCAGCCACATCCATAATCATTCGCCAAAAAGGCAGCCATATAGGAGCAAGGGGACTCAGAGGATGTCGCTCGACAAGGTCCGCTGCTGCTGGCTTGGGACACTGTTTGTGAAGGTGTTGGGCAGGAGGGCGGGAGCCAGTGCAGTGATACAGCCAGGAGAGGAACACACAGAAGGGAGTCCTGGAAAGCTGCATCCCAATCTACCTGGGAGTTTGCTGGACCCCTCACCTGGAGGACACAGCACTAAGCGGGCATCTGCGCACAAGTGAACTGTAAGTAAAGCATTGGAAACTTCACCCTGCTGTGTCATCTGAGTCATTCACGCCTCACCTGTCCTGCACCGCACTCACCACAACAGTCACTATCATCACTTTTAACATCCTAACTGCCATGGGACACAGCTCTACCCGTGAAGAGCTTAACCATCATTGCTGTCCTAACATCATCCCAGAGGATCTGCATTGCAGCGTCGGCTATCCCTTGCCGAATACCATGGGTGGCGTCAAGAACATTTAATCCATTATATCACAAACTTTAATTTTCCCCTTTTAAACCCGTTTTTCATGGGACGCCCAAGGCCACGGACCGGGTCACGGCTGCCGTGACACTTCCCCTTTAAGAAGCAGCCTGGTACCGAGTAACCCCCCGGCCCTGGCGGGCGCTCCACATATAACAAAATGGCAGACCATTCAGATAAATACAGTAACAGCAATAGAGGAAAGACTGAATATAGGTCAATGAGGAGTCAAATAAAGGTTGAAAATAAAATAGATTGGAAACAAAACACCTTTATTTAGGATAATTGGTGAAGTGGTGGCACAACTAACAGGAGTGCCTGCATGTACAAACAGCAGATAGCCATAAAAGACATACAGTGAGATTGCATGAAAAATAATACACCAAGATAGAGGCTGGTAATGTAGAAATGGCATTAGTATAAAATAAATGTAGTAGAGTCCAAGTGGACAAGTCTTGCCAAATGTAGGACTAGTACCAAAAACTAGAGTATATAGAATATATCAAGAGTAAATAGTTTGGATCATTAGACTGGATGTATATATCATTGGTATAAAAGATGTGCTAAGGTGCTAGATAGGTATAGGGAATTATAGCACAAAGTTAAGTATATGGCAAAATGGAGGGGGGCTACACTAAGCATTAAGTATACATATGAAGACCTAGGTATAAGTATTGCAATAACAGAATGTCATATATGGACAAAGGACGTGGTCCGAAACCTACACAGCACACCATCAGGTAATTATGCCTTTTCTTCTCTATCATGGGTTCACTGACCTTGTCTATATGCGCTTTACCACATCGTATGTGACATGCTGTTATTGCAATACTTGTACCTGGGTCTTCACATGTATAATTAATTAATTCACCAATTGTCCTAAATAAAGGTGTTTTATTTCTAATCTATTTTATTTTCATCCTTTATTTGGTCTTTCCTCTATTGGTGTTCATGGGTTCACATTGGCTAATAAAAACACCAGTTTTTGCATGGAATTTTCTACCACTTTTTATGCTTTTTATGTACAGGTCCTTCTCAAAAAATTAGCATATAGTGCTAAATTTCATTATTTTCCATAATGTAATGATTACAATTAAACTTTCATATATTTTAGATTCATTACACACCAACTGAAATTTGTCAGGTCTTTTATTGTTTTAATACTGATGATTTTGGCATACAACTCCTGATAACCCAAAAAACCTGTCTCAAAAAATTAGCATATCAAGAAAAGGTTCTCTAAACGACCTATTACCCTAATCTTCTGAATCAACTAATTAACTCTAAACACATGCAAAAGATTCCTGAGGCTTTTAAAAACTCCCTGCCTGGTTCATTACTCAAAACCCCCATCATGGGTAAGACTAGCGACCTGACTGATGTCAAGAAGGCCATCATTGACACCCTCAAGCAAGAGGGTAAGACCCAGAAAGAAATTTCTCAACAAATAGGCTGTTCCCAGAGTGCTGTATCAAGGCACCTCAATGGGAAGTCTGTTGGAAGGAAACAATGTGGCAGAAAACGCTGTACAACGAGAAGAGGTGACCGGACCCTAAGGAAGATTGTGGAGAAGGACCGATTCCAGACCTTGGGGGACCTGAGGAAGCAGTGGACTGAGTCTGGTGTAGAAACATCCAGAGCCACCGTGCACAGGCGTGTGCAGGAAATGGGCTACAGGTGCCGCATTCCCCAGGTAAAGCCACTTTTGAACCATAAACAGCGGCAGAAGCGCCTGACCTGGGCTACAGAGAAGCAGCACTGGACTGTTGCTAAGTGGTCCCAAGTACTTTTTTCTGATGAAAGCAAATTTTGCATGTCATTCGGAAATCAAGGTGCCAGAGTCTGGAGGAAGACTTAGGAGAAGGAAATGCCAAAATGCCTGAAGTCCAGTGTCAAGTACCCACAGTCAGTGATGGTGTGCCATGTCAGCTGCTGGTGTTGGTCCACTGTGTTTCATCAAGGGCAGGGTCAATGCAGCTAGCTATCAGGAGATTTTGGAGCACTTCATGCTTCCATCGGCTGAAATGCTTTATGGAGATGAAGATTTCATTTTTCAGCACGACCTGGCACCTGCTCACAGTGCCAAAACCACTGGTAAATGGTTTACTGACCATGGTATTACTGTGCTCAATTGGCCTGCCAACTCTCCTGACCTGAACCCCATAGAGAATCTGTGGGATATTGTGAAGAGAAAGTTGAGAGACGCAAGACCCAACACTCTGGATGAGCTTAAGGCCGCTATCGAAGCATCCTGGGCCTCCATAACACCTCAGCAGTGTCACAGGCTGATTGCCTCCATGCCACGCCGCATTGAAGCAGTCATTTCTGCAAAAGGATTCCCGACCAAGTATTGAGTGCATAACTGAACTTTATTATTTGATGGTTTTTTTTGTTTGTTTTTAAAAAACACTTTTATTTTATTGGACGGTTGAAATATGTTAATTTTTTGAGACAGGTTTTTTGGGTTATCAGGAGTTGTATGCCAAAATCATCAGTATTAAAACAATAAAAGACCTGACAAATTTCAGTTGGTGTGTAATGAATCTAAAATATATGAAAGTTTAATTGTAATCATTACATTATGGAAAATAATGAAATTTAGCACTATATGCTAATTTTTTGAGAAGGACCTGTATTATAGGTTGGTTGCTTGCAAACTGTGAGCTGCCCCCTAGAACTGCAATTTTGCTTGTGCTGCTTCATTGTTTTGTATAGATAGATAGATAGATAGATAGATAGATAGATAGATAGATAGAGTTTCACAACTTGAACCCCTACAAATATCTTTTAACCAGCATCCCTGAAAATAATGTATCTAATGTCCAGAAAATATCCAATCATCACCCAATCCTGTTATGTTACATGTCAGGGCGCACAGTATTTGATGGGACAGTCTTTTGCTACATATTGGATGGATGAGTCATTCCAAAACTAAGTAGTTGCAGCAAGTAGCTTTCAGCATCACATCAAACAACATGAAAATGGCAGATAAGAATCTTTATGGAGAACATTTAGCAAATTACACTGTGTTCCAAATTATTATGCAAAAATTGTTTAGGAGTGATAAGGTAAGAATTTTTTGTTTGTCAGTTAAACTCATTGATGGTGATGTGTGTCAGGGCTCTTTATATCACTGTAAGCAATTGCAGACACCTGTGCTGATTAGTTCTGGCAGGTGTGTCCAATGAAAGGCAAGACTACTTAAGAAGGCTGTCCCACATTATTAAGCAGCCTACATTTTCTACCAAAATTGGAAAGAAAAAGGATGCGTCGGCTGCTGAGAAGCAACAAATTTTGGAGTGTTTAGGTCAAGGCATGACTACAATCAACATTGCCAAGACACTTCATCATGATCATCGCACAATCAAGAAGTATGTAGCTGATTCACAGTACACACGTGTGCGTGCTGATAAGGGAAAATTGAGGACTCTTTCCTACAGGTAATTACTTCAGGTTAAAATAGCAGCGCCAAAAAAGCCTTGTCATAGCAGCAGACAAGTTTTTGAAGCTGCTGGTGCCTCCAACGTCCCCCGAACAACAAGATGCAGGGTCCTTCAGAGGTTTGCAGCTGTGCGTAAGCTATCCTGTCGACCTCCTCTATCCACTGCACACAAGCAGAAACGGCTCCAGTGGGCCAAACAATACATGAAGACTGACTTCAAAACTGTTTTGTTTACCGATCAGTGCCGTGCAACGCTCGATGGTCCAGATGGATGGAGTGGAGGATGGCTGGTTGATGGACACCCCATGCAAACATGGCTACGGCGCCAACAAGGAGGAGGTGGAGTAATGTTTTGAGTTGGAATCATGGGGAGAGAGATTGTCGGCCCCTTTAGGATCCCTGAAAGGGTTAAGATGTCACGCGGTCTTATGATATGTGTACGATGTCAGTAAACTATTCTTAAAAGAACAACACTCTATACAACATATAGATTAGCAACATCAGCATGTAAATATAGAATAGATTTACCTGACACGATATCCGTTGAACTCAGGGTTAATCTTGAGGACTTGATACACTGTCACAGGAAAGAGGAGGACCGGGGGTCTAACCTGACCCTAAACTGGGGTCCTAACTAATCCCTCACCTTGGAGGTACTGATAATGGTTCAGAGGTCCAAGTCTCCAGCCTAACCCTGTCTCCTATCAGTCCCTGAACCCTGTAATCAGTCCTAAGAAGGATTCTGATTACCACCAAAGGGATATGGGCTGATCTCTGCTAAATACACAGATTAGACATATAAGACAGACTGGAGAAAACACAGACTTGCATACACACTCAAACACAGAAGGAACATAAATGATCTGGGATATTAAACTCTAAGCAAGGTGAGCTTAAAACAACTAAGGAGCTCTTTAACTTAAGTCTATACAGATACAATCCTATCTGTGGTCTGCATGAAGAATTTCACTGGCAACTCCCAACACAGACAACCAGAGATTTAAAGGAAACCAATCAACAAATAATTAATTGCAGCCGGGAGAAACTGCACCCAGTCCCAGAACTGAGCACAGACAGAATTAACTCCCTAACTGCCAAACACAAAGAAACAGCAACTCAGCTGTGAGAAGTCAGAATGTGCAACCGCGACGATCTTCGTGGCGATGCACACATGACATAAGATGAACTCCATAGTGTATGTTGAGTTTCTCAAACAGCACTTCCTGCCATGGTTCAATAAGAAGAACCGTGCATTCCGCAGCAAGATCATTTTCATTCATGATAATGCATCGTCTCATGCTGCACATAACACATCTGCATCTCTGGCTGCTATGGGCATAAAAGGGGACAAACTTATGGTGTGGCACCCATGCTCCCCTGACCTCAACCCCATTGAGAACCTCTGGAGCATCATCAAAAGGAGTGTCTATGATGGCGGGAGGCAGTTCACATCTAAGCAACAGCTCTGGGAGGGTATTCTGTCCTCATGCAAAACAATTGAAGCAGAAACTATCCAAAACCTGACAAATTCAATGGACGAGAGAGTTCAGAAGCTCCTTTCGAACAAGGGGTCCTATGTGCAAATGTAACATCACCTAGAATAAAGTTTTGAGTTGAAAACTGTTTGATTTAAGTTTGTAATAACCTGCTAATGCTTATAATTTCAAAAATGACCATTTTTTTGTTCTTTATTAAAATGAAAAGGTTGAAAACTCTGCTGTGCATAATAATTTGGAACATGCATTTTGAGTGCAGTTTGAGTGTTTTAATTTTTTAATAGTTATTTGACAGGAAAATTACAATGACTGAAATTCATATAGGTCATTTGGGAAAATCTGAGAAAATGTTATTTGCATAATAATTTGGAACACAGTGTATGCTGCAAAAATATTTTCAAATGTAGTCAGATAAGGCTGCTTTCACACTTGCGTTTGAGCGACCTGCGCCTGTCTGCGCACGGCCGCCGCTAAGCTCTGCCCCCTGCCACGCCTACTCCGGCGGCTCCATCTATGGGCGCATGACGCCGCATGCGACCTGCGTACCCTATCTTTATCATTGGGAACGCAGGCCGTGCGCAGGTATGCGTTTGGCGGCGCATGCGTCCTTTTGACGGTGTGCCGAGCGCACCAAAATGTTGCATGTTGCTTTTTGGTGCGCTCGCCGCACCAGTCAAAAGGACACATGCACCGCCAAACGCATACCTGCGCACGGCATGCGTACCCAATGATAAAGATAGGGTACGCAGGTCGCATGCGGCGTCATGCGCCCGTAGGCGGAGCCGCCGGGAGGCGTGGCCGGGGGCGGAGCATAGCGGCGGCCGTGCGCAGACAGGCGCAGGTCGCTCAAACGCAAGTGTGAAGCCAGCCTAAGATCTTTTGTCCTAGTATTACTTAACATTAGAGTTGAGCGATACTTTCCGATATGCTAAAGTATCGGAATCGGAATGGTATCGCCGATATCACTAAAATATCGGCGATACCCGATACCGATACCGGAAGTCCCATGTAAGTCTATGGGAACAAAATATCGCAACTAAAAAAACCCCATTCTTTCCTTGTAAACACTAAATATACACACATAGAATACATATATATATATATACATGTCATTGTGACATAATATATACATATATGTATAGTTTATACACTTCTACATAGTAAAATATCCTTTGATTCAATTGCCGGGTAAAGCCGGCTTCAGTGAAAAGACAGAAGCACCCAACATGAAATGACACTTGGTGTACATAGGGTTAAACATTTCTTTTCATGTCCTTTGCTATCTAATTTGCACAAACAATTAAATCAGACTATGTGTGCAAAATTTCACACCTGTAGGGGTTAATTAAAGGTGTAAATTCGTTGTAAAAAAAACGGACTTTTTTGCTACGAATTTACACCTTTAATTAACCCCTAGAGGTGTGAAATTTTGCACACATAGTCTGATTTAATTGTTTGTGCAAATTAGATAGCAAAGGACATGAAAAGACATGGTTAACCCTATGTACACCAAGTGTCATTTCATGTCGGGTCACCCGACATGAAATGACACTTGGTGTACATAGGGTTAAACATTTCTTTTCATGTCCTTTGCTATCTAATTTGCACAAACAATTAAATCAGACTATGTGTGCAAAATTTCACACCTCTAGGGGTTAATTAAAGGTGTAAATTCGTTGTAAAAAAAACGGACTTTTTTGCTACGAATTTACACCTTTAATTAACCCCTAGAGGTGTGAAATTTTGCACACATAGTCTGATTTAATTGTTTGTGCAAATTAGATAGCAAAGGACATGAAAAGACATGGTTAACCCTATGTACACCAAGTGTCATTTCATGTCGGGTTCTGCATTTTCACAAAAGCCGGCAATTGAATTAGCGGCTATTATACTATGTAGAAGTGTATGAACTACAAATATAAATATATTATATGTGTCACAAATTCAATGACATGTATATATATATATGAGGTGTAAAATTGCTGAAAAAAAATGCGTGGGCTCCCGCCCTATTTTCGCAACCAGACAGACAAAGCCAGTGAGTGGGGGCAGATAATAATAGCCCAGAGAGGGACCATTATTTTTGCCCCCCCCCGGCTACTAACATCTGCCCCCAGACACCCCAGGAAAGACAAATCTATAATTAGATTCGCCCTTTCTGGCACTTTGCCCGTCTATTCCCATTGCCCTGTAGCGGTGGCGAATGGGTTAATATGGGGTTAAAGCCACCTTGCTATTGAAAGGTGACCTTAAGCCAGGTTAATAATTGAGAGCTGTCAATTAGACAACTATCAATTATTAATCCTATTGCATGAAATAAAAATAAAACACACACACTTTAATTAAAAATCATTTTAATGAAATAAAGACACATGTTTTTGACCATCTTTTATTTTACTGCAAAAACCATTTCCTGTAATAAAAATAAAATAAAAAGCAAAATTATTCTTACCTATCCCATGCACAGTCAGGTCCCACGGTGTAATCCTTCAGAAAGGGTTAATGTTTACTGCAGGGACCGCAGCTAATGCTGCAGCCTCACAGTAAACCCCAAATGAATGAGTTCCTCTCCTGCCTGACAGGAGAGTAAAGGCTGGGTGTCACATAACGATACACCAGCGATCCCGACAACGATATGCACTTGTCAGGATCGCTGGTGTATCGCTACATGATCGCTGCTGAGCTGCCAAACAGGCAGCTCAGGCAGCGATCTGGGACAGCGACACTGCGGGTAACATCGCTTAAGGGCCCGTCTCACATAGCGATATCGCTACCGAGATCGCTGCTGAGTCACTAGTTTTGTGACGCAGCAGCGAGCTCACCAGCGATATCGCTGTGTGTGACATTCAGCGACGATCAGCCCCCCTGCCGGGTATCGCTGATCGTCGCAGAAATGTCAGGACCTTTTTTTGATCGCTGGTTTCCCTCTGACAGGCACGCATCGCTGCGTGTGACAGGCGGGAAACCAGCGATCAAAGGTCCTGACATTTCAGCGACGATCAGCGATACCCGGCAGGGGGGCTGATCGTCGCTGAATGTCACACACAGCGATATCGCTGGTGAGCTCGCTGCTGCGTCACAAAACTAGTGACTCAGCAGCGATCGCGGTAGCGATATCGCTATGTGAGACGGGCCCTTAAGTGGAAAGCTTAATTGATTGCTTTCCACTTTCACTTCAGGTCAGCCAGGGACACAATCAGTGACGTCAGAGGGAACTGATTAACAAAAATAGGGGTTCCCTTCGAAAAAAAAATGGCGTGGGGTCCCCCCTATTTTTGTTAACCAGCCAGATGAAGCAGACCGCTGAGGCCTGGATTTTCAGGCTGTTAAGGAGCCAAGATCCATGGACCTTGCCAGCCTGATAATACCAGGCCACAGCAGTCTGCATATCTTGGCTGATTAACAAAAATAGGGGATCCCCTTGAAAAAAAATTGGCGTGGGGTCCCCCCTATTTTTGTTAACCAGCCAGATGAAGCAGACCGCTGAGGCCTGGATTTTCAGGCTGTTAAGGAGCCAAGATCCATGGACCTTGCCAGCCTGATAATACCAGGCCACAGCAGTCTGCATATCTTGGCTGATTAACAAAAATAGGGGATCCCCTCGAAAAAAATTGGCGTGGGGTCCCCCCTATTTTTGTTAACCAGCCAGATGAAGCAGACCGCTGAGGCCTGGATTTTCAGGCTGTTAAGGAGCCAAGATCCATGGACCTTGCCAGCC
Organism: Oophaga sylvatica; assembly: GCA_033576555.1. Lineage (NCBI taxonomy): Eukaryota > Metazoa > Chordata > Amphibia > Anura > Dendrobatidae > Oophaga > Oophaga sylvatica. The sequence goes on along the minus strand of JARQOD010000001.1, from coordinate 834,688,675 downwards.
TGATAATACCAGGCCACAGCAGTCTGCATATCTTGGCTGATTAACAAAAATAGGGGATCCCCTCGAAAAAAATTAGCGTGGGGTCCCCCCTATTTTTGTTAACCAGCCAGCTGAAGCAGACCGCTGAGGCCTGGTTTTTCAGGCTGGTAAGGATCCAATATCCATGGACCTTGCAAGCCTGATAATACCAGGCCACAGCAGTCTGCTTAGCTTGGCTGGTTAACAAAAATAGGGGATCCCCTCGAAAAAAAAACGGCGTGGGGATCCCCCTATTTTTGTTAACCAGCCAAGTAAAATGCAGACTGCTGCGGCCTGGTATTAAAAGACTGTCAAGGCCCATGGATTTTGGCCCTCAACAGCCTGATAATACCAGGCTACAGCAGCCCCACATTTGGCGCATCAAAAGATGTGCCAATTGTGGCACTTTACCCGGCTCTTCCCACTTGCCCTGTAGCGGTGGCAAGCGGGGTAATAAGGGGTTATTGTCACCGTTGATTGCACGGTGACAATAAGCCCGGTTAATAATGGAGAGGCGTCAATAAGACACCGATCCATTATTAATCCCAAAGTTATTAAATGTGTAAAAAAAAGACAAAGCAAGAAAAAAGTATTTTAATGAAATAAAAGAGACAACACAGTTTTCATTTCTTTTATTATACACTCATTCCTGCGACGCCATCGATCTCCTGTAAAAAAAGAAAAAAAAAAAAACCAACAGTATACCACCTGTCCGACGCAGTCAATAGTAACGACTGTCCCACGACGATCCAGCTCTGCTACATCGCAATGACAGGCAGAGCCTGTCATCGCAACGCAGCACAGCTGATTACCTGCTTCCCCGGCGGTGACGTCATCGGACTGACTGCTTTACGGCCGGGATTACCCAGCAGTCACTGCAGTTATCGCGAGAAACTGCATGTGACCGCCGGGGAGAAGAGGATGGCGGCCATGAAGCAGTCCAGGACGTGACCACCGGAGATCTTCTGCCAGGTAAGTGCCGCTGACTCCTGACAGACCCGACAGACGGACACTGACAGTGACAGTGACATCCCGATTCCGGTATCCGATAAGACGAAAATATCGGAACTCGGAATCGGAATTCCGATACAGCTAATATCGGCCGATACCGATATTTGCAGTATCGGAATGCTCATCACTACTTAACATATTTGTCTTAATTTATTCTAAGGATTACAGACTCAGTGTGTCTGTTCGCTTTCATTTTTTGCAGCAAAGTACACCGACACACATCGACCATAAGTCCCACCATTATAATGTATGATTTATTGAAATAACAGGGATAATAATGAAGAAAAAAAACAATGTATAGATAACAATCCGTATATGCTGAAAAAAGAGGCAATACTACCCTGAAAAATTACATACAAATATATAAAGTGCTTTGTAGATTATTATAAAATCACACTATTGTGTAATAGAGCATCATGTGCACAAAAAATGTTTTATAAATAGCAAAGGTATAAGTGACATGCATTTATACTCAGTGTGCACCATAGGATTAAGTAAAGTGCCAGTGCTAAAGGACACCAGTAGGTGTCAGTGTACAAACATACTGCACAAGGACCAGGGCAAGCATTGTAAACAAAGTAAAAAGGATATAAAACTATAATTATATAATAACTTACAGCGTACAATGCTCCTGGTCTCCTGGATAGGCGCCCTCCCCAATGCGTGTTTCAGCACGCTTGCCTTCGTCAGGATTGTTATCTATACATTGTTTTTTTCTTCATTATTATCCCTGTTATTTCAATAAATCATGCATTATAATCGTGGGACCTATAGTCGATGTGTGTCTTTTGTTGTGCTGTTGGTAATTTTCAACTGTCCTGGTGCTTTTATATAGTCCATTTAGCCAGCTAAGCAGAATATATCATTTGACTTTGATACTTGTTACTATTTATATTACATAAAATTGTAGTGCCGGCTATTTTCTCTTTGGTGTTTTGCTGTGTGCCATGCTGAAGAACCTTCATAAAAGGAACATTTTCTGTCTGTACACAAAAGAATTCAGATCTCTATTTTCTATCGTTAGTGAACAAGAGGATAGAGACCTTATCACTTGCACTTGTCTCATTTTATTCCATCACTTTGAGCAGAAAATGTCATTGAGGTCTTTGGTCTATTTTTTTTCTTTTCTTGCTTCTTAAAAGGGTTGTTCTGTATTGAACATGCCATCTATCTGGATGCTAATCTGTCTAGAGACCAGCACCTGTTTTGGGTCGGCACGAAAGAAAAGGTGACCATTAGAGATGAGCGACTTTGCCTCCGGGAGGGTCGAGTCAGGTTTCGGACCATCCGACTTTCCCAAAAGTCGAGTCGAATGAAGTCGGCAGATTATCGCAAAAAGTCGAGTCGGAGTCGAAAATCCGACTCCATTGCAAGTCAATGGGGACTAAAAGTCGGCAGTGAATGGAGGACAGTAAACAAACCTACAGTGCCCATTTCAATGCCAACGCCATCAATTCTTATTACTTAAGCTTGTCAACCTTAGTTAACTTTATAATAATAGTAACGCATTGGAAACTGCGGGTTATTTGGCTAAAGTTGTGGGGGGGCAGGGCTGGCTCCAGGTGTTCGCGGGCCCCGGGCGAAAGAGTCTCAGTGGGCCCCTTTAACACATGCCACAATTCATGATGCTCTGATACGGCAGAGAAATATAGGTAAAGTACAATGACAAATACTTCACTTCTTAAATTACATGAGTGATATCTATTGTAAATTCTACAATAGCTCCAAAAACGGACAGTATAGTCCTCCATACAGTATTATGGCCACCACATAGTGCACCATACAGAATGGGCTCCATATAATGCTCCCTACAGAATAGGCCCCATATGTGCTCCATATGATGCTCCATATATAAAGGGCCCTATATGATGCCCATAAATAATGAACCCCATATGATACTCCAGTGTATGATGGGCCCCATATATAATGCTCCAGTGTATAATGGGCCCTATCTATGATACTCAAGTGTATGATGGGCCCCATATAAAATTCTCCAGTGTATAATGCTCCCCATGTATTGCTCCAAACATTAAAAAAAAATTTAATACCTCTCCTCGCTGGGCACTGCTCTACTCTGGACCTCTTCAGCGTTGCCATCTTCCAGCTCTCTGCACTGTGGCTGTTCAGGCAGAGGGTGCACAGATCTGACATCATTGCGCTCTCTGACCAGAATGTCACTGTCAGGTAACGCGGTAGACGTCACAGCGGTGGAGCAAGGAGAATAAGTATTGCAAGTGCTGGGGCCCTGAGCAAGCAGGGTGGGCCCACTCATGGGCACCGGCACTGGCACAGGGCCCCTCAAAGTACGCCGGTGTCTCTGATGGCGAGTGGGCCCCCACCTGCTCAGGGCCCCGGAACTTGCCCGGGTGCGCCAGGTGCTGACGCCGGTCCTGTGGGGGGGGTACAGCCCAGTTAGGGAGGTGGAAAAACTGGCATATGTTGAGGTGTAGGCTGGACGTTCAGCAGTTGCAAATGGAGGAGTTGGAGAAGTCGGAGGAAGAGGAGGACAAAGCGAACCATTTTGCTGGCAACCTACAGTACAGACCAAAAGTTTGGACACACCTTCTCATTCAAAGATTTTTCTGTATTTTCATGACTATGAAAATTGTAGAATCACACTGAAGGCATCAAAACTATGAATTAACACATGTGGATTTATACATTACACTTTACAAAAAAGTGTGAACAACTGAAAATATGTCTTATATTCTAGGTTCTTCAAAGTAGCCACCTTTTGCTTTGATTACTGCTTTGCACGCAGAAAAGTTGAACGGATGGACTCTACATGCCTGGTTCCCACCGTGAAGCATGGAGGAGGTGGTGTGATGGTGTGGGGTGCTTTGCTGGTGACACTGTTGGGGATTTATTTAAAATTGAAGCGGTGAGCGTCCAGCTCACCTCAAACCATCTCGATTGGGTTCAGGTCTGGTGACTGTGGAGGCCAGGTCATCTGGCGTAGCATCCCATCACTCTCCTTCTTGGTCAAATAGCCCTTACACAGTCTGGAGGTGTGTTTGGGGTCTTTGTCCTGTTGAAAAATAAATGATGGTCCAACTAAACGCAAACCGGATGAAATAGCATGCCGCTGCAAGATGCTGTGGAAGCCATGCTGGTTCAGTATGCCTTCAATTTTGAATAAATCCCCAACAGTATCACCAGCAAAGCACCCCCACACATCACACCACCTCCTCCATGCTTCATGGTGGGAACCAGGCATGTAGTGTCCATCCGTTCACTTTTTCTGCGCGGAAAGCAGTAATCAAAGCAAAAGGTGGCTACTTTGAAGAACGTAGAATATAAGACATATTTTCAGTTGTTTCACACTTTTTTGTAAAGTGTATTGTATAATTCGACATGTGTTACTTCATAGTTTTGATGCCTTCAGTGTGATTCTACAATTTTCATAGTCATGAAAATACAGAAAAATCTTTAAATGAGAAGATGTGTCCAAACTTTTGGTCTGTACTGTATGTGTTATCAGGGGAAGGTGGTACAAAATCCTTTGAAACCCAGGCATGGTTCATTTTAATGAAGGTGAGATCACCTACATTTTCTGTCGACAGCCGGGTCCTTCTTTCTGTCAGGATTGATCCAGCAGCACTGAAGACTCTTTCTGATAGCACACTACCAGCAGGGAAAGTGAGCTCCTGTAAGGCATATTGTGCCAATTCAGGCCAGGTGTCCAGTTTACAGGCCCATAGTCAAAGGGGAATGAACTGTGAGGGAGAACATCGATAGGGGAGAAGAGGTAATTTTGAACCATGGTTGACAACTGCTGTCTCCAGTCTGTTGCAATCGATTCAGTATTACCAGTCGTGTGTGCGGTACTCGAGAAATCAGACCACAACATGGTCATGAAACCTCTGTCTCCAACGCCACTTCGGCTGTGTGCACCATGAACACCTCTTCCATTTTGCCCAGTACGGCTCATAGTAGAACCTGCACCGCTGCTGTGTGCTGGGAATGCCTCTAACAAACGGTTTACCAGAGTTGCTTGTTTGTTCGCCAATATTAGCTCTAGGTTCTCCTGTGGCTTGATGTTCTGCAATTTGCCTTTATAGCGTGGTTCGAGGATGCTGGCCAACCAGTAGTCATCATGCTTCATAATTTTGGCAATGCAAGGGTCCCTTTTTAGGATCCGCAAGACATAATCACACATGTGGGCCAATGTTCCAGGTGTCAATGATGCACTGCCAGTGGTGGGTGGAGGAGCACTTTCTGACAAATCCTCATCCCTCCAGTCATGCACAAACCCTGTGCCTGACCTTGGCAAGCCAACATTTTCTCTTGCCCCTAAGAAGCATCCTACTCCCCAAAATAATCATCCCCCTCATCCTCCTCCTCTTCCTCTTCTTCCTCCACCTCGTCCAGGACAGTTCCCTGAGCAGGCAATGCCTGACTGTCATCAAGGCTTCCCTCCTCCTCCTCCGCTGCAGACGCCTGATCCTTAATGTGCGTCAAAGTTTGCATGAGCAGACGCATAAGTGGGATGATCATGCTTATGATGGCGTCGTCTGCGCTTACCAGCCGTGTGCATTCCTCAAAACACTGAAGGACTTTACAGAGGTCTTTCAGCTTTGACCACTGCACACCCGACAACTCGCTGTCTGCCCGCAAACTGCCTGCCTGTGGATCCTCCCACAAATGCATTACAGCCTGCCTCTGTTCGCACAGCCTCTCAACCATGTGTATGGTGGAGTTCCAGCTTGTTGCAACGTCTATGATTAGGCATTGCTTGGGGAGGGGGAGCGATCGCTGCAGCCTATGCATACGACTGGAGTCTATGGGCGAGCAGGGCTGGTAACTCCGAATAATTATTTATGAAGCACTGCACCACCAGGTTCAAGGTGTGAGCCAGGCAAGGTATGTGTCTGAGTTTTGCCAGGGCTATGGCCGCCACAAAATTACGGCCGTTATTACTGACTACGTTGCCTGGCTCAAGATGTAGATTGCCCAGCCTTGACTCAGTTTCTCTCTGCAAGTAGTCGGCCAGTACCTCCGCGGTGTGTCTGTTGTAGCCCAAAGACATCATCTTTAAAACAGCCTGCTGACGCTTACCACTAGCTGTTCGATAGTGGGACACTTCGTGTGCAACACTGGCAGCTGCGGATGGAGTGCTCAGCGACTGCGCTCTGTCGACGAGCTTTTGCTTCTGGAGGAGGAGGGTTGAACACCTACAGCTAACTGTTGCCTATACCGTGGGCTAGGCAGCACTGTCCCACCGCCGCTGTCCCCTATGCACCCTGCATCCACCACATTCACCCAGTGCGCAGTGATGGACACGTAACAACACTGGCTATGCCTACTGGCCCATGCATCTGTTATGAGGTGCACCTTTCCACTCACTGATTGTTTGAGTGCATGGACAATGTGGTGTTTCACATGCAGGTTGAGGGCAGGGATGGCTTTTCTAGAAAAGAAGTGCTGACTGGGTAGCTCATAGTGTGGGACAGTGTAGGCCATGAGCTCTCGGAATGCTGCGCTTTCAACCAAACGGAAGGGCATCATCTCTAATGAGATCAGTTTGGCAATGTAGGCGTTCAAAGCCAGTGGGGTTTTGTAGTCCGTGCACGCTTGCAAGTGCATGGTGTTTAAATGTCTAAGCATGCAACTGGTATTCAATTTTCAGAGATTTTTCCCTCAGCTAAAGGTCCTTCCGCAATTCTTACAGATAACCTTTGCCTCATAGATAGGATTTTGGTCAAAAAAGTGCCATACTGCACTCTTCCTTCTATGTGATAAATTTTCAGGGCTTGCACACTATGCTAATTTGACCATCTGGCCAAGTTGTCCTGCAACTATTTTCGTTTTTTGAACACATTTTTGGACTGCTATGGGCCTGCCAGATAACCGCAGCTGCAATGTCGATGCCTGCTGCGGATCCTCCTCCTCTTCTGAGCTATTGCCAGCGGCACCCTCTTCCCCCAATGGATGCCAATCCGGGTCAACAACTGGCTCATCCATCACCTCTTCAATTTCATCTGCACCTTCCTCTGTGTCACCGTGTAAGGTGGTATAGTATGCGGGAAGGGGTACCTGAGTTTCATCAGGGTCAGAATCTGGCTCAGTAGACTGCGAGGGCAATGCAGTGCTCTGGGGGAATGTACCAGCAGAATCATATAGCAGTGGCTGTGCATCAGTGCCCTCCATGTCATATTCATCTTGGACTGGGGAATTCAGGATTTCACTTGATAACCCAGGCATGGTATGTAAAAAGAGCTCCAGGGAGTAATCTGAAGTGTGGCCTGCTGCATTCTTCACTTTTGGTGGGGGTGATCAGACATCAGAGGAGAGAGAATAAGAGTCCATGATCCCCCCCTTGTGACCCCGATCCCCTCCATGTGGCCCCCGGTGGGCGCCGCCATATTTAAGGCCTAGAAAATGGCATGCGCCCGCCGCGATTTGCTGGGGGGGGCTTGGGAAATTTTCTCCGGGGTCTCGGCTGCCGGGGTTAGCCGAGACCCCAGAGAACATGATCCGGGTCGGTATTTACCGACCCTGGTGTCGCGATCGCCGTTATACTGAGTATAACGGCGACCGCAACAAAAAAAAAAAAATTGATTTCTCTCCCCTCTGATGTGATCGCACATCAGAGGGTTGAGAAATAGTGTCCGGGGACGCCCGATCCCCCCCTGTACCTGTAGGGGTCCCCTCTGTGTCCTTCGATCCTCCCCCTGTCCTGCGATCCGCCCCCTGTCCTCCGTCAGCTCCCCCTGGCCTGCGATCCTCGGCGTCTTCTTCCTGAAAAAAAAAAATGGCGGGCGCCCGCCGAATCCGCCTGGCGGCAGATTAAAAAAATATTTCATTCATTCTCCAAAAGTTGATTTTGATCACTGTGATAAACTATCACAGTGATCAAAATAAAAAAAAACAGTACATAACCCCCCCCTTTATCACCCCCTTAGTTAGGGACATATAATAAAATGTAGAAATTGTGTTCATTTTCATTTTTCCTTTAGGGTTAGGGTTAGGGCTAGGGTTAGGGTTATAATTAGGGTTAGGGTTACAATTAGGGTTAGGCTGGGTTCATACTGCGTTATGGCAGTCCGGTAGACGGACTGCGTTACACCGCGGTATAACGCGGTGTAACGCAGTCCGTTAACGCTGCCATTCACCCCCATTTGAGGGCGCATCGCGACGCATGCCGTAAAGCGGCATGCGTTAGCGATGTGCCGTCATTCAGTGACGGAGCCTCAGACGTGGGCCTGCAGCTTCTGTGCTCCGTCACCGCTAGCGCAGATGAATCATCTGCTGATTCCTCTGCACTAGCGGGTATAGCATAACGCAATCGCGTTATGCTATATTGTTACCAGCCCACCAACGCTATGTGTTGAACGGGCTGGTAAAACGCAAAATGAACCTAGCCTTAGGGTTAGGGTTATAATTAGGGTTAGGGTTACAATTAGGGTTAGGGTTACAATTAGGGTTGGAATTAGGACAACAACTTTTAGGGTCCAATTTCCTTGTGAAAAATCAAAAATTTGGGACTAAAAATCATTTTGTGGAAAATTGTTTTTTTTTCACACCCAGGCATTATAAACTTTTGTGAAACACTTGGGGGTTCAAAGTGCTCACAACAGATCTAGATAAGTTCCATAGGGGGGGTCTAGTTTCCAAAATGGTGTTACTTGTGGGGGGTTTCCACTGTTTAGGCGCATCAGGGGCTCTCCAAACGAGACATGGTGTCCAATCTCAATTCCAGCCAATTTTGGTTTGAAAAAGTCAAACGGCGCTGCTTCCCTTCCAAGCCCTGCCGTGCGCCCAAACAGTGGTCCCCCCCAATATGGGGTATCAGCGTACTCAGGACAAATTGGACAACAACTTTTTTGGTCTAATTTCTTCTGTTACCCTTGGGAAAATAAAAAATTGGGGACTAAACGATCAGGTTTGTGGAAAAAATATGATTTTTTATTTTCACGCCTAGGCGTTATAAACTTCTGTGAAGCACTTGGGGGTTCAAAGTGCTCACCACACATCTAGATAAGTTCCTTAAGGGGTCTAGTTTCCAAAATGGGGTCACTTGTTGGGGGTTTACACTGTTTAGGCACATCAGGGGCTCTCTAAACGCGACATGGCATCCAGCCAATTCTGCGTTGAAAAAGTCAAACGGCGCTCCCTCCCTTGCGACCTCTGCCGTGCGCCCAAAAAGTGGTTTACCCCCACATATGGGGTATCGGCGTATTCAGGAGAAATTGCACAACAAATTTTGTGGTTCATTTTTTCTTTTAACACTTGTAAAAAAATAAAAATTAGTTCCGAAGTAAAGCTTTTGCAAAAAAAGTTAAATGTCAATTTTTTCCTTCCACATTGCTTCAGCTCCTGTGAAGCACCTGAAGGGTTAATAAACTTCTTGAATGTGGTTTTGAGCACCTCATGGGGTGCAGTTTTTAGAATGGTGTCACTTTTGGGTATTTTCTATCATATAGACCCCTCAAAGTGACTTCAAATGTGATGTGGTCCCTAAAAAAAAATGGTGTTCTAAAAATGAGAAATCGCTGGTCAACTTTTAACCCTTATAACTTCGTAACAATAGAAAATTTTGTTCCCAAAATTGTGCTGATGTAAAGTAGACATGTGGGAAATGTTATTTATTAAGAAATTTGTGTGACATATCTCTCTGATTTAAGGGCATAAAAATTTAAAATTTGAAAATTGCGAAATTTTCTAAATTTTCGCCATATTTCCGTTTTTTTCATAAATAAAAGCAAGTCATGTAAAAAAATTTTTTACCACTAACGTGAAGTACAATATGTCACGAAAAAACATTCTCAGAGTCAGCTGGATTCGTTAAAGAGTTCCAGAGTTATAACCTCATAAAGTGACAGTGGTCAGAATTGTAAAAATTGGCCCGGTCATTAAGCTGCAAAATGGCTCTGTCACTAAGGGATTAATTATTTCTTTGATTCTTTTTTTCTAGACAGAAACTGAATCTATAGTAGGTAGCTTATCATAGTCGTAGATTTACAACAACAGCTTATAAATATCTTTAGGATAGGTCATGAATGTCTTATCGGTTGGGGTCCGATACCCAGTACCCCGCCGATCAGCTGTTCTTGATGTCGGCGGCGGCCACCGACCAGAAATGCTCGACTGCATAGCTGCTTCATCTTCTGATTTGAATACAGATTGATTTGAACAGGAAGTGGATGTGCTGTACCCAGCCAAGGCCATTATCAGGAGACGGAGCAGCTCTGCAATTGAGCATTTCTGTCCGGCGGCAGCTGACACTGTGAACAGCTGAATGGCAGGTGTGCTGGGTATCGGACCCCAACATATTAGACATTTATGACCTATCATAGGGATAACAGTTGCTGAAAGACTAGAGAAGCTAATCAATAATCAGGAAGTGAAAAGTAAGCAAATAGTATGTGTTACCATGATGGTATCTCATGTACATGTGGGTGTTATGACTAAGGTAACTAAAATAGATGATAAATGGAAAAAAAATTCTTATTTTGGGCTTCTTATGAAAAATAATTTTGACAATTTCTCTTACAAGGGGCTCTCCAAGAATGTAATAAAATTGGCCATAATCACGTAATTCAAAATGGTAGCTCGTCCTACCCATGTGTCAGAACAGGCTGCAGACTAAAGATAGAAGCCAGAATGAAGACAGCTCCTGAGACCTGTGTATTAGTGACAAAAGACCAGTATCTTTTGCACATGTAATGTTATGAACTGAGAAAGGCTGTGAGAGAAGAAATAATTCTTCTCCTATGCTGACTGAGCACAAAGGATTTTTTCTGCAGCCTGAGTCCTCCTTGTGCAGCCAGTCAAAAAAAAGATTTATTTCTTCTCCTTTCACAGCCCTACTCCAGCAACTATGATATATGTGCTTATCTGTCAGTTGAGACATAGGTACATAGGTCAGGGAATCTTTGAATCTTCCAACTGAAATCTGTCCTGACATGCCTTTTGAATTATGTGATGGGGTCATTTTATTACATTCCTGGAGAATCCTTTTAAACTAAAGGTACTGCCACACTAAACAATCCCGCTAGCGATCACGATAACGACGCATACTAATGCGATCGCTAGCGGGATTGTTTCTATATCGCTAAGTGCGGCCACATTTAGCGATATAGTTAACGACGCTATCGCCGTTAGCGATCTTCTTAACGACTTTAGCGGTACAAAAGTACCGCTAAATCGCTAAGAAAAGGTGCCACACTTAGCGATTATACTTACCCAGCGGGAGCGCCGGCGATAAAATAGGGTCCGGAACGATTCCAGCGACGAGCGAGATCACAGCAGGAAGCTCGTCGCTGGCAGCTGCCGCACTGAACAACATCGCTAACGGGATCGCTAAATAGTGACGTTTTTTAGCGATCCCGTTAGCGATATTGTTCAGTGTGGCATACCCTTAAGCCTCATTTGCCTCAGTAAATGTATGGCAATTTCTTGATGTTCATTTTTTTCACTAGTGGTCTAGTAATCTTTACTTTATAATCATTCTGCCTTGTTGTACTGGAAATCAACTCTCTAAGCACTGACTTCGTGGGTAGCCAGGGATTTGGTGCTGAATATAACGCAAGTCTATCAACACAGGTCGAGCGACGGAAATGGAGAACAGCATTCCTGACCAATGATTAGATAGGAGGTGTGTCTCAGATTACCCCAGGTGTAGATAAGGCTCTGTTCACATCTGTGTCAGATAAATTTGTTTTCTATTCTGTGCTTTTGCTAATTTTTTGAGCAAATATGTCTCCATTGGCACCTCCAATAGACATGGGATATCAGAGTAAGCCACATTTTCAGATGACATCTCTGCTCCAGTGGAGCAGAGCTGAAAATCAAGATCTATACAATAGATATGATAAATTACTATTCTTTGTGGGTACTAACATACGGAGAACAAGGGGAGACTTAATAGCTGTCTACAAAAATCTCATTGACGGTCACACTGTTAGAAGGATCAGCTTTATTCTCATTTGCACAAGGAAAGACGAGAAGCAATGGGATGAAACTGAATTGGAGGAGCCACAAATTAGATATTAGAAAAAACTTTTTGACAGTGAGGGTCATCAAAGAGAGGAACAGGCTTCTACGAGAGGTGGCGACTTCTCCTTCAATGGAAGTCTTCAAACAGAGGCTGGACAGACATCTGTCTGAGATGGTTTAATAAATCCTGCTTTGAGCGGGGGGTTGGACCAGACGACCCAGGAGGTCCCTTCCAACTCTACCATTCTATGTTTCTATAACATATTATTTTTGAATTTCTGACTGTGCAGTCACTTTAAGATACTAGTACACTGAAGAAATTGCATAATATATATTACAGTACAAGCTACAGGGAAAGTGCCATAGTGAAAATAAACTAATAATTATTTAAGACACAAGCATGGATTTAGGCTGGAATAAGTTAGTGAGGCAATATTTTAATAATTTGCTATCAATGCATCAATATTACCATGTCCAACACTGTTCTAGAAAGAACAAACTGAACAAAATTCAACTTCATTTATTCCTAATGATTTTGTCCATCCATCAGTAATTTTACAGAAAGTTACTTTCAAGTATCATAATTTCTTAACGTCTGTATTAAAAAAAATGCAAAAAGAAAAATGATGTGACCTTAGCACTTTCCCCAATCTGGCTGACTGCTAAGCCTCCACTACATGGAAAGGTGCGGCTTTGTCTCTTTCAAGACTCTAATTAAATCTGTAGGACACATTGTTCACAATTGTACTTGATAACAGCTACATTAAATGTAGCAATTCTCCTCTGAAGCCTGTGTCCCATTTACCCTGCCAATGTTTAATCAGAGAAAAAGCTCATTACATTTACAGCAGTACCTTTTTTCTTTCTCACTCTGAGTCTCATTCTCTTTCTATGGGTGCATGCCAAAATCGTGCATGGTGTCAGTATCATTGCAGCTCTCACTGTCTGCAGGCACCTCTGTTTACTTTCTGTACAGATATTTTTTTTATTTTTTCCTATTTCTTTTTCATTTTCCACTGCCCTTTCTTCTGTTTTTGTTCTCTCTTTTGTTTCTTTCCAGTTAATAAAATATACAGTATATGGAGAATTTTAAAGAAATTAATTCTGGAAAGTGACTGTGACAAGTTGCTTTACAGTGTTAGGTTCCACCTATGTCAACATTCTTTTGTGTTTTCAGATTTCCCAATCAGTCCCTGGCCTTTTGGTCACAGCAGAAAATCATGGACATTGTCAAAAGGATGTCTCAAACGAGTATGACTCGGGGAATGATATATGCACCCCTCCCTCGATGCAGACAAGTTCCTCTGTGTTGAAGATTAACCAGGACAAAGAGAGTCCTATTCATCAGGGTTATGGACACGTCCCTTCCTCTGCGAAGACTCCAAATGGTCACAGTGACAACATCTCTGATTCAGGGAATTCATCTGCCAGTTGTTTTTCCTTTAGTAAAGCTTCATCACATCATTTGGAAGAGTCAAGGACACCGGCAAAAAGGTGAAGAAATGTGAAAACTGTTGAAGGCTACATTGAAATACTAGTCGTACTAGTTGTAATGGATGCTTATAAAAATGCTTTTCTATTAAAATAGAGTTTTGCTAAAGTCAATTAATTGTCCATATCTACAACTTATCACATTTTTCAACAGGGCTTGATTCTTTGCTATGTATAAAATAAGAGTTGGGTCTATTTTTCTTCAGAGATTTGTCCTCTTGTCTTGGCTGCCTTAAGGAACACAAAAGTGTATCTGACATCTCACCTGACAGAGCATCTGTACACAGCCATCGATCACGGAGCTCTTCGTACAAAAGCACCAGAAGGTCTTACTCCCGTAGCTCAAGTTACTCCATCAGCTCTTATTCCTCTTATTATAGGTCATCTTCAGACCCAAAGTCTCGAAGCAGGTCCATCTCTTCAGGTAGAAGGTATGTTCATAGAAATATGGTCTACTATACACACTAGCATACAAACAAACACATACAACTGCCATCTTGAGAGGGCTAAGGTATAAATGAACCATCGAAATATAAATATTGAACTGCATTACTGCTGTATTGAATATACTTACAAAATTGAGGTGCTTAAAGCACAGTTTCAGCAAATTGTGTGAGCCCAAATGCAGCAATATGGCAATCTATTTAGATAAGAACCTAGGCTACCAGACTTATCGCTCCTGGTCCTAGACATTTAATGGGCAGTTTTTTTGCTATTCAATCTGGCTATGGTAGATAGATATAATACTGTCTCAGATGTAATTAAAATAATGCATTTTTATAATAGGGAATTATATAAAGTCTCAAATATGTTAAAAATTGGAGCACTCTAATATGTACAACAGAGCTGCTTGATTTCAATCAATATTCAGAATTGTACTCAGTGGTTGATACCTTTTAATGGCTAACTGAAAAGATGGTAACAAATGCAAGCTTTCGAGACTACTCAGGTCTCTTCATCAGGCAAAGACTAATACAAAATCTGAAGAATCACATATTTATACACAACACAGCACAGAAATAATGGAATAGATAAGACAAGTGACGTGAAGCAGAACTATCATTATGAGAGAGTGATGGACAGTTATTATAAGCTTAATGTAACGCTCATGATTACTAGTCAGTAGAAATGAGCACATCAATTTCATGCGGAATGAATTTGAATAGAATTTTATGAAATTCGAAGATCCAAGAGAACTATAACAACTTGTGATTCGATTTGTACTAATCACCCAAAAAAATGCTTTCTCCTTTTTATACGCTGTAGAAGATGGCATCAGCCACAGAAGGCTAGCATGACCTCAGGCAAGATCGTATGGGATTCCCCATAGTGCCGTGCAGCTAACACATCACATAATTTAGAGCAGCCAATCAGAAGGGACTATCATAGCCTATATAGAAGCTTTGAAAAGGAATGCAATGGCCATGTTAGGGTGATCTACGATAGCAAGAGGACATCAAAACTCACAGCTCAGCAAAAGAGATGTAAAGAGAAAAACATAAAGCAAAAACATCAAACAAGTACTACAGACAGTAAAGTGATGCACAACTGCACCAGTAAATAAGATGAGTGTAGTTGTCTGTGAATTATACAGAGATTCAAAGAGAGCGAGAAAGAACAGTGGTACTAGCAGAGGTGCCTGAAGTAGTGACAGACTCAGTGTGTATGGTCTAGATGGAATTTGACCTGCTACGCTGGAATTACAATTACATTTTATTTCTTTGCTCATAATGCACTAGAGAGCAACAGCAAGGCAGCACAATATTTTTTTTACAAAAGGAAAAATCTGAATTCAGTGTCAGTCTGAGCAATTCTTGACAAATCCTTTTTGTGAAAGGAAGAATAATTGTTTTTAAAAACACCAAAGAAAATTCACCGAAATCCAAACATTAACCTGCGACAATCTACCTCACAAAGTGTGTGTGTTGACAACTTTTTTTGCACATCTGTTTTACTTGTCAAATTTTACATAAAAAAACACATGAAAAGTCTGTTAGTGCGCCGTATTATTAAATGGGCTGTTGGCTAATATAGAGTTATCATCTGTCTCTATGGTGAGGTTAATTTGTCATTACCAAGGCTGTGTAAAAATGTATATTTCAGGACTATTGGTGGCATTGCAGTTTGGCAAATCAAATTTTCGGGAAAAATCAATGAAGCTAGCTAATTTGACTTTCAAAGATTCAATAATCTGTATTGTTATTAGAGGTCATAAAAGGGTGCTCTGTGATGAAAGTTTGGAGATCATGGGACCCATATTTTGTTCTCACTAAGGACTCCTTTGCTGTCTGCCCCAGTTTCTATCTATAAGTTGTTGTAGGTGATAAATGTTCAATTCTGGTAGCATTATTCATCGTGTTCTTTAACATAATCTGGATAAATCATTGCAGATCATACTCAAGATCTCCCAGCTATCCTCTAAATCAGCCTGGAAGAGCACTGGAAGTAGAAATTCACGAACAAGAAGAAGCCCTAGTTATTCTCGCTACAGTCCCAGCAGGTACTTGCTAAACTGACAATAAAATTCACAATGATTTATTCAATGAAGTTCAATAAGTTTATACTTTTATTAGATTACGGAGTTTCAGTAGGTTATATCAACCTGATACTTTGTTGGGCCATATTTTGCTCATGTCCATATGATGCTGTGTTGTACTGCATGAGATGTTTGTGAGTCAGATTATCCATTTTATGCTTTCCTGTACAAGTTTAGGAACAAGCCACTCAACTTCCTACCTCTCAACGCCCATTTTATATGTAACATGCTGCTGATTGTAATAAGCTGACCAGCAACTGTTTACTTAAATTGCCCATAAGCAGCTTGGTTGACCAATATCTCTCCCGACCACTTTCTATTTATCCAAACATACTTTGACTGCTGGTTATTACCCCTAAAAACTAAAAGATTGGGTGTTAGAATTCAGCATGTCCAATATTTCAATTTCTCTGACTCAACTGTCAGAAGAGTCGGAAGGACCCATACACATTAGATAATTGACCAGTCTTTACAAAATCAGCAGATTCAGATGACTTAACTCTAATGTGGACACCCAATCCTAGCTTTAATGTTAGTTGCTTATTCAAAATTTGTTACAAAGGGAAATATTACAAATTGGTGGAGTCATCACAAAAGAGCTTTTTTTCATCTTTATAATAGCGTATATTGCTCAATATGTGTACATCATGTACATACATGTGTATGTTGCAATAGTTAATTATGGAAAAAGTTTGTGCAAATCTGACATCTGCTCATAGGTAAAAAAAAATCAAAATGTACTGGCATTTAGTGTGAGATTTGAGCTTATTAAGATATTTTATACAAATCTCAGTTTCTATCCTTTGTCAACCTAAACCTTCACTGCTTAGCTTTTAATTGGTATTAAATTATTGAGTTTATTGTATGAACATCCTTTACACAATCTACTCTCTAATGAAAACAGATATAAAAATCGATATTGAAGTAAAAGAACAGATTCAATTGCAGTAAGAATTTTACTGTCTTCATTATTAAAAGAATATTCTTTTGAATATCACAATTCTAAAATAATTCCAACAGAGTTCGAGAGAGAAACGGCAAGTATGATTCTGCTGAAAAGGAAACTCGTAAAGGAGGTCAGAGGGCAAGGCGCAGCTCTTATTCACCTATGAAAAAGCGCAGAAGAGATTCTCCTAGTCACCTGGAAGCAAGAAGGATCACTAGGTAATGGACGTGATAAAAATATATAAGTAGAGTAACAATTATTCTGAATACAAGCAAAGTCAAATTTCCTTTCCATATCCAATAAACGTTGGTTGCCCAAACCCCATAACTGCCTGCATTAATATGAAACCAAGATAATATGACCTTCTCATCAACAGAGAAATTCAGCTGTGTAAAGCTCCAGGAAGATAGCTATCAACGAACATACTATTAATAAGCCTTGCTGTCCTTCTCAAGGGACAGTAAGTTAGAACAGACATGAACACAGGTGTATCTCACAATTAGAATATCATCACAAAGTTAATTTATTTCAGTTCTTCAATGCAAAAGTGAAACTCATATACAGTCATGGCCAAAAGTTTTGAGAATGACACAAATATTATATTTTCACATGATCTGCTGCCCTCTGGTTTTTATGTGTGTGTTTGACAGATGTTTTTATCACAGACAGAAATATAATTGCAAACATATGAGTAACAAAAGCTTATATTGACAGTTAGAATGAGTTAATGCAGCAAGTCAATATTTGCAGTGTTGACCCTTCTTCTTCAGGACCTCTGCAATTCTCCCTGGCATGCTCTCAATCAACTTCTGGACCAAATCCTGACTGATAGCAGTCCATTCTTGCACAATCAATGCTTTCATTTTGTCAGAATTTTTAGGTTTTTGTTTGTCCACCCGTCTCTTGATGATTGACCACAAGTTCTCAATGGGATTAAGATCTGGGGAGTTTCCAGGCCATGGACCCAAAATCTCTATGTTTTGTTCCCTGAGCCATTTAGTTATCACTTTTGCTTTATGGCAAGGTGCTCCATCATGCTGGAAAAGGCATTGTTGATCGTCAAACTGCTCTTGGAGGGTTGGGAGAAGTTGCTCTTGGAGGACATTCTGGTACCATTTTTTATTCATGGCTGTGTTTTTAGGCAAGACTGTGAGAGAGCCGATTCCCTTGGCTGAGAAGCAACCCCACACATGAATGGTTTCAGGATGCTTAACAGTTGGCATGAGACAAGATTGGTGGTAGCGCTCACCTTGTCTTCTCCGAATAAGGCGTTTTCCTGATGTCCTAAACAATCGAAAAGGGGATTCATCAGAGAAAATAACTTTACCCCAGTCCTCAGCAGTCCACTGCCTGTACCTTTTGCAGAATATCAGTCTGTCCATGATGTTTTTTCTGGAGAGAAGTGGCTTCTTTGCTGCCCTCCTTGAGAACAGGCCTTGGTCCAAGAGTCTCCGCCTCACAGTGCGTGCAGATGCACTCACACCTGCCTGCTGCCATTCCTGAGCAAGCTCTGCACTGCTGGTAGCCCGATCCCGCAGCTGAAACACTTTTAAGAGACGGTCCTGGCGCTTGCTGGTCTTTCTTGGGCGCCCTGGAGCCTTTTTGGCAACAATGGAACCTCTCTCCTTGAAGTTCTTGATGATGCGATAGATTGTTGACTGAGGTGCAATCTTTCTAGCTGCAATACTCTTCCCTGTTAGGCCATTTTTGTGCATTGCAATGATGACTGCACGTGTTTCTTTAGAGATAACCATGGTTAACAGAAGAGAAACAATGATGCCAAGCACCAGCCTCCTTTTAACCCCTTCACCCCCAAGGGTGGTTTGCACGTTAATGACCGGGCCAATTTTTACAATTCTGACTACTGTCTCTTTATGAGGTTATAACTCTGGAACGCTTCAACGGATCTTCGCGATTCTGAGAATGTTTTCTCATGACATATTGTACTTCATGTTAGTGGTAAAATTTCTTCGATATAACTTGCGTTTATTTTTGAAAAAAACGCAAATATGGCGAAAATTTTTTAAAATTTTGCAATTTTCAAATTTTGAATTTTTATTCCCTTAAAACAGAGAAATATATCACACAAAATAGTTAAGAAATAACATTTCCCACATGTCTACTTTACATCAGCACAATTTTGGAACCAAAATTTTTTTTTGTTAGGAAGTTATAAGGGTTAAAAATTGACCAGCGATTTCTCATTTTTACAACAAAATTTACAAAGCCATTTTTTTTAGGGACCACCTCACATTTGAAGTCACTTTGAGGGGTCTATATGGCAGAAAATACCTAAAAGTGACACCATTCTAAAAACTGCACCCCTCAAGGTACTCAAAACCACATTCAAGAAGTTTATTAACCCTTCAGGTGCTTCACAGTAACTAAAGCAACGTGGAAGGAAAAAATGAATATTTTACTTTTTAGCCACAAAAATGATCTTTTACAAACTTTTTTTTTATTTTCACAAGGGTAAAAGGAGAAAATGGACAGATAAGGTTGTTATGCAATTTCTCCTGAGTACGCCAATACCCCATATGTGGGGGAAAACCACTGTTTGGGCACACGGCAGAGCTCGTAAGGGAAGGAGCGACGTTTGACTTTTTCAAACTAAAATTGGCTGGAATTTAGATTGGATGCCATGTCGCTTTTGGAGAGCCCCTGATGCGCCTAAACAGTGGAAACCCCCCACAAGTGACACCATTTTGGAAACTAGACCCCCTAAGGTACTTATCTAGATCTGTTGTGAGCACTTTGAACCCTCAAGTGTTTCACAAAAGTTTATAAAGCCTGGGTGTGAAAAAAAAAAATCAATTTTCCACAAAAATGATTTTTTAGTCCCAAATTTTTGAATTTTCCCAAGGAAATTGGACCCCAAAAGTTGTTGTCCAATTTGTCCTGAGTACGCTGATACCCCATATGTGGGGGGGGAAACTGTTTGGGCGCACGGCAGGGCTTGGAAAGGAAGTAGTAACGTTTTGGAATGCAGACGTTAATGGGGGTCATGTTCCGTTTGCAGTGCCCCACATGAGCCTAAACAGTGGAAACCCCCCACAAGTGACCCCATTTTGGAAACTAGACCCCCTAAGGAACTTATCTAGATCTTTGGTGAGCACTTTGAACCCCCAAGTGCTTCACACAAGTTTATAATGCCCGGGCATGAAAATAAAAAATCCTATTTTTTTCCCACAAAAATTATCTTTTAGTCACTAATTTTTTATTTTCCCAAGGGTAACAGGAGAAATTGGACCACATAAGTTGTTGTACAATTTGTCCTGAGTACGCTGATACCCCATATGTGGGGGGGAACCACTGTTTGGGCGCACGACAGAGCTCGAAATGGAAGGAGCACCATTTGACTTTTTCCAACCAAAATTGGCTGGAATTGAGTTTGGATGCCATGTTGCATTTGGAGAGCCCCTGATGTGCCTAAACAGTGGAAACCCCCACAAATGACCCCATTTGGGAAACTAGACCCCCTAAGGAACTTATCTAGATTTTTGATGAGCAATTTGAACCCCCAAGTGCTTCACACAAGTTTATAACGTAGAGCCGTAAAATTTAAAAATCATATTTTTTCCACAAAAATGATCTTTTCACCCCAATTTTTATTTTTCCAAGGGTAACAAGACTCCAAAAGTTATTGTGCAATTTGTCCTGAGTGCGCTGATACCCCATATGTGGGGGTAAACCACTGTTTGGGTGCATGGCAGAGTTTGGAAGGGAAGGAGCGCCGTCTGACTTTTCAACGCAGAATTGGCTGGACGCCATGTCGTGTTTGGAGAGCTCCTGATCTGCCTAAACAGTGGAAACCCCCATAAATGACACCATTTTGGAAACTAGACCCCTCAAGGAACTTATCTAGATGTGTGGTGAGAACTTTGAACCCCCAGGTGTTTCACTAAAGTTTATAACGTACAGCCGTAAAATAAAAAATACTTTTTTTTTTTTACAAAAATGATTTTTTCGCCCCCAATATTTTATTTTCACAAGGGTAACAGAAGAAATTGGAACGCAAAAGTTATTGTCCAATTTGTCCTGAGTACACTGATACCCAATATGTGGGCGAAAACTACTGTATGGGCACACGTCGGGGCTCGGAAGGGAAGTAGTGACGTTTTGGATTGCAGACTTTGATGGAATGGTCTGGGGGCGTCATGTCACATTTGGAGAGCCCCTGATGCACCTAAACAGTGGAAACCCCCCACAAGTGACCCCATTTTGGCAAATAGACCCCACAAGGAACTTATCTAGATGTGTGGTGAGCACTTTGAACCCCGAAGTGCTTCACAGAAGTTTATAACGCACAGCCGTAAAAATAAAAAATCTTTTTTTTTTTTACAAAAATGATTTTTTCGCCCCCAATATTTTATTTTCACAAGGGTAACAGGAGAAATTGGACCCCAAAAGTTGTTGTCCAATTTGTCCTGAGTACGCTGATACCCAATATGTGGGAGAAAACTACTGTATGGGCGCACGTCAGGGCTCGGAAGGGAAGTAGTGACGTTTTGGATTGCAGACTTTGATGGAATGGTCTGGGTGCGTCATGTCGCATTTGGAGAGCCCCTGATGCGCCTAAACAGTGGAAACCCCCCACAAGTGACCCCATTTTGGAAAATAGACCCCACAAGGAACTTATCTAGATGTGTGGTGAGCACTTTGAACCCCGAAGTGCTTCACAGAAGTTTATAACGCACAGCCGTAAAAATAAAAAATCTTTTTTTTTTTTTGCAAAAATGATTTTTTCGCCCCAATATTTTATTTTTACAAGGGTAACAGGAGAAATTGGACCCCAAAAGTTGTTGCCCAATTTGTCCTGAGTACGCTGATACCCAATATGTGGGAGAAAACTACTGTATGGGTACACATTGGGGCTCGGAAGGGAAGTAGTGACGTTTTGGATTGCAGACTTTGATGGAATGGTCTGGGGGCGTCATGTCGCATTTGGAGAGCCCCTGATGCGCCTAAACAGTGGAAATCCCCAACAAGTGACCCCATTTTGGAAAATAGACCCCACAAGGAACTTATCTAGGTGTGTGGTGAGCGCTATGAAGCCCCAAGTGCTTCACAGAAGTTTATAATGTACAGCCGTAAAAACAAAAAAATAATTTTTTTTGTACAAAAATGATATTTTCGCCCCCAGTTTTTTATTTTCCCAAGGGTAACAGAAGAAATAGGACAAATTGCACAATAACTCTTGGGGTCCAGAGTACGCTGATACCCCATATGTGGGGATAAACTACTGTTTGGACGCATGGCAGAGCTCAGAAGTGAAGGAGCACCGTTTGACTTTTTCAACGCAGAATTGGCTGGAATTGAGATCAGACGCCATGTCACATTTGGAGAGCCCCTGATGTGCCTAAACAGCGGAAACCCCCCAATTCTAACTCCAACCCTAACCCCAACACACCCCTAACCCTAGTCCCAACCCTAACCACAAACCTAACCTGACTTTAGCGCCAACCCTAACCCTAACTTTAGCCGCAACCCTAACCCTAACCCTAATGGGAAAATGGAAATAAATACATTTCTTTAATTTTATTATTTTTCCCTAATTAAGGGGGTGATAAAGGCGGGTTTGATTTACTATTTATAGCGGGTTTTTATGATTGGCAGCTGTCACGCTAAAAGACGCTTTTTATTGCAAAAATAGTTTTTTGCATCGCCACATTTTGAGAGCTATAATTTTTGCATATTTTGGCCCACAGAGTCATGTGAGGTCTTATTTTTTGCGGTACGAGTTGACGTTTTTATTTGTACCATTTTTGAGCAGATGACATTTTTTGATCGCTTTTTATTTCGATTTTTGGGAGGTTAGAATGAACAAAAATCAGCAATTCATGAATTTCTTTTGGGGGAGGCGTTTTTATTGTTCCGCGTGTGGTAAAATTGATAAAGCAGTTTTATTCTTCGGGTCAGTACGATTATGGCGATACCTCATTTATATCATTTTTTTATGTTTTGGCGCTTTTATAGAATAAAAGCAATTTTATATAAAAAATAATTATTTTTGCATCGCTTTATTCTGCGAGCTATAACTTTTTTATTTTTTTGCTGATGATGCTGTATGGCGGCTCGTTTTTTGCGGGACAAGATGACGTTTTCAGCGGTACCATGTTTATTTATATCGGTCTTTTTGATCGCGCGTTATTCCACTTTTTGTTCGGCGGTATGATGATAAAGCATTGATTTTTTGCTTCGTTTTTTTTTTTTTTTTAAGGGGTTCACTAAAGGGGTTAACTAGTGGGACAGTTTTATAGGGGGGGTCGTTACGGACGCGGCGATACCAAATATGTGTACTTTTATTGTTTTGTTTTTTTTATTTACAGGAAGAAATGAATTTATTGGGGAATATTTTTTTTTTTTTTTTTTTTTTGGATTTTTTTTTATAACATGTTTATTTTTATTTTTTTAACTTTTTTACTTTGTCCCAGGGTGGGACATCACTGTATTTTATCAAATCGCTGGTGTGACAGTGTGCACAGCACTCTGTCACACCAGCGATCGCTCAGGCACTGAGGATGCTCTCAGCAGGCACTGAGGAAGCCGCCTCCCTCCAGGACCCCGGCGCCATCTTGGATCCGGGTCCTGGGAGGGAGGAAGCCCTCAGAACAGCGCGATCACATCGCGCTGGTCTGAGGGTCTCAGGGGGGCGCGCAGGGAGCCCCCACCCTGCGCGATCCTCCCCTGTGCACCCCAGTACACCGCGATCATGTTTGATCGCGGTGTGCTAGGGGTTAATGTGCCGGGAGCGGTCCGTGACCGCTCCTGACACACAGTCACGGGTGTCAGCTGTGATAATCAGCTGACACCCGGCGGCGATTAGCTGCGCTCCCCTCAGGAGCGCAGCTGATCGCCTATGACGTACTATCCCGTCCATGGGCAGAATGGCACGGGTTTTATGGACGGGATAGTACGTCTAATGTCAGAGAGGGGTTAAAGTGTCCAGTGGTGTCATTCTTACTTAATCATGACAGATTGATCTCCAGCCATGTCCTCATCAACACCCACACCTGTGTTAATGGAGCAATCACTGAAAAGAGGTTAGCTGGTCCTTTTAAGGCAGGGCTGCAATGATGTTGAAATGTGTTTTGGGGGATAAAGTTCATTTTCTAGCCAAATATTGACTTTGCAAGTAATTGCTGTTAAGCTGATCACTCTTTATAACATTCTGGAGTATATGCAAATTGCCATTAGAAAAAGTGAAGCAGTAGACTTTGGAAAAATTAATATTTGTGTCATTCTCAAAACTTTTGGCCATGACTGTATTATATAGAGTCCCTACAAACAGTGATTTATTTCAAGTGTTTATTTCTGTTAATGTTGATGATTATGGCTTACAGCCAATGAAAACCCAAAAGTCATTATCTCGGGAAAATTAGAATACTTTATAGCATCAGCTTGAAAAAATGATTTTAACCCCCTTACTCCTGAGGGTTGTTTGCATGTTAATGATGGGGCTAATTTTATCAATTCTGACCACTGTCCCTTTATGAGGTGATAACTCTGGAACCCTTTAACGGATCTTGGTGATTCTGAGATTGAAATTTCTTCTATATCTTCCGTTTATATATAAAAAAACTGAAATATGGTGAAAACTTTGAAAATTTTGCAATTTTCAAATTTTGAATTTTTGTGCCCTTAAAACAGAGAAATATGTCACATAAAATAGTTACTAAATCACATTTCCCCCATGTCTATTTTACACCAGCACAATTTTGGAAACAAAATTTTTTTTTGTTGGGAAGTTATAAGGGTTAAAAGTTGACAAGCGATTGCTCATTTTTACAACAAAATTTACAAAACCATTTTTTTTAGGGACCACCTCACATTTGAAGTCACTTTGAGGGTTCTATATGGCAGAAAATACCCAAAAGTGACACCATTCTAAAAAGTGCACCCTTCAAGGTACTCAAAACCACATTCAAGAAGTTTATTAACCCTTCAGGTGCTTCACAGGAATTTTTGGAATGTGGAAGAAAAAAATGAACATTTAACTTTATAGTCACAAAAATTATTTTTACAAACAATTTCTTTATTTTTACAAGGGTAAAAGGAGAAAATTGACAGAAAAAGTTGTTGTGCAATTTCCCCTGAGTACGCCAATACCCCATATGTGGGAGAAAACCACTGTTTGTGCACACGGAAGAGCTCGGAAGGGAAGGAGCGCCGTTTGACTTTTAAAAACCAAAATTGGCTGGAATTGAGATTGGATGCTATGTCGCGTTTGGAGAGAACTTGATGTGCCTAAAAAGTGGAAAACCCCCACAAGTGACACGATTTTGGAAACTAGACCCCCTATGGAACGTATATAGATGTGTGGTGAGCACTTCGAACCTCCAAGTGCTTCATACAAGTTTATAACATAGAGCCGTGAAAAAAAAATAATTTTTTCCGCAAACATGATCTTTTAGTCCCCAATTTTTTATTTTCCCAAATTGTTGTCCAATTTGTCCTAAATATGCTGTAACATTAAATGTGGGGGGAACCACTGTTTTGGCACAAGGCAGAGCTCGGAAGGGAAGGAGCGCCATTTGACATTTTCAAACCAAAATTGGCTGGAATTTAGGTCGGATGCCATGTAGCGTTTGGAGAGCCCCTGATGTGCTTAAACAGTGAAAATCCCCCAATTCTCACTTCAACTTTAACCCCAACACATCCCTAACCCTAATCTCAACCCTAACCATAACCCTAACCCTAACACACTCCTAACCCTAATCCCAACCCTAATCATAACCCTAACCACAAACCTAACCCTAACACACCCCTAACCTTAATCCCAATCCTAACCCTAATCCCAATCCTAACCCTAATCCTAACCCTAACCATAATCCAAACCCTAACCACAACTCTAGTTCCAACCCCAACCCTAACTTTAGCTCCAACTCTAACCCTAACACTAATGGGAAAATAGAAATAAATAAAAAAAATTATTTTAATTTTTTTTCCTAACTAAGGGGGTGATAAAGGGGGGTTTGATTTACTATTTATTGTGGGTTTTTATAGTGGGTTTTTATGTTTGGCAGCTGTCACACACTAAAAGACGCTTTTTATTGCAAAAAATAGTTTTTGCATCACCATATTTTGAGAGCTATAATTTTTCCATATTTTGACCCACAGAGTCAAGTGAGGTCTTGTTTTTTGTGGGATGAGTTGACATTTTTATTGGTACCATTTTCGGGCACATGACATTTTTTGATCGCTTTTTATTCCGATTTTTTGGAGGCAGAATGAACAAAAACCAGCAATTCATGAATTTCTCTTGGGGGGGCGTTTACACCGTTCCGCGTGTGATAAAATTGATAAGGCAGTTTTATTCTTCAGGTCAGTATGATTACAGCGATACCTCATTTATATCTTTTTTTTAATGTTTTGGCCCTTTTATACAATAAAAACTATTTTATAGAAAAAATAATTATTTTTGCATCGCTTCATTCTGCGAGCTATAACTTTTTTATTTTTTCGCTGATGGCACTGTATGGCAGCTTGCGGAACAAGATGACGTTTTCAGGGGTACCACGTTTATTTATATCCGTTTTTTTGATCACTGTTTTTCACTTTTTGCTCGACGGGATGAGATTTGCATTGTTTTTTGCCTTTTTTTGGTGTTCACTAAAGGGGTTAACTAATGGGACAGTTTTATAGGGCGGGTCCTTACGGACGCGGCGATACCAAATATGTAAATGTTGATTTTATTATTATTATTTTTTTAATATTTTTACAATTATTTTAAAAAAATATTTTTATTTAAATTTTAGTTTCACCCTTTGTCCCACTATGGGACACTTATTTTGTGCAGGCTGATTGCTTCTATAGCATGCAGATCTGCATGCTATAGAAGCTGTCAGTGCTGCAGCTCCTATAGCACTGACCTGAGAGACTTCCTGGTCATCAATGCGCATGACAGGAAGTCCCTCAGGCCTGGAGGCCCGGATGTCAGCCCCTTTGCAGCCGCCGAAACACTGCGATCATGTTTGATCACAGTGTGCCGGGGTTAAAGTGCCGGGAGCTGTCCGTGACCGCTCCTGGCACTTAGTGCCGGGTGTCAGCTGTGAAAATCGTGATCGCCCATGAAGTACTATCCCGTCCCTGGGACTTAAGGCCCAGGTCACATGGATGGGATAGTACGTCATATGGTAGAAAGGGGTTAAAATATGAAATGTTGGCCTACTGAAATGTATATTTAGTAAATGCACTCAAAAATACTTGGTCGGGGCTCCTTTTGCATCATTTACTGCATCAATGCGACATGGCATGAAGGCAATCAGTTTATGACACAGCTGAGGTGTTATGGAAGCCCAGGTTGCTTTGATAGCTGCCTTCAGTTCATCTGCATTGTTGGGTCTGGTGTTTCTCATCTTCCTCTTGACAATACCCCACAGATTGTCTATGGGGTTAAGGTCAGGCGAGTTTGCTGGCCAATCAATCACAGTGATACTGTTGTTTTTACACCTGGAAATGGTACTTTTGGCAGTGTGGACAGGTGCCAATTCCTGCTGGAGAATGAAATTTCCATCTCCAAAAAGCTTGTCGGCAGAGGAAAGCATAAAGTGCTCTAAAATTGCCTGGTAGACAGCTGCGCTGACTTTGGTCTTGATAAAACACAGTGGACCTACACCAGCAGATGACATGGCTCCCCAAACCATCACTGATTGTGGATACTTCACACTAGACCTTGGAAATCAAGGTCCCAGAGTCTGGAGGAAGAGTGGAGAGACCACATTCCAAGCTGCTTGAGGTCTAGTGTGAAGTTTCCACCGTGTGTGAATGGCTCGCACAGCAAATATTGGAGCGATCCAGCAAGTCACAACCTGCAGAAGATTACAGGAGCATCACTGAGAACAGCTGGTAAGTATAATACTAGGGTTTGGAAAATTACATTAGTGATATCACTCGAGCAGTGAAATAAAAAAAAAAACACTGAGTTGGTGCTTTAAATGACACCTCATTACCATACGGCATGCTTGTTAAGGTTGAACAAATGTTTTATTAGTTGAATTTAACAACAATACTGCAGGCTGTTGTAGCAAGGTTAATGGTGTTTTAAAAAACAAAAATAGAAGTGTTAAAACATTATACACACAATTTACTCTTTGCATACTGGTTTAATTATTCTGTTTTTGCACTTCTGTTTAAAGGGAATCTGTCACCAGGTTTTTGCCACTTAATCTTAGAGCAGCATAATGTAGATACACAGACCCTGATTCCAGAAAATTATCACTTTCAGGACTGCTTAGTGTAGTTTTGATAAAATTACAGTTTTATCAGCAGGAAATTATCATTCAAGGACGAATAAACTTGCTGCCAGGTAATCAAGCATATTTGTGAGCTCTGTATAACCCCGCCCACACCAGTGATTCACAGATTTTTGTGCACACTGTATTTGGCCAGAAATAATCACACAGACTCCTTTAATAATCTTAATTAAACCATACTTACTGAACCCCTAATCCCCAACTCTCTCGTCTCCTGCAACAAAAATAAAATAATAAACCAACATATATACCGTGTCAACTTAGTCATACCGGTGTCCACTGCAATCTCACGTGTAGAACAGTCACATCGGGAGATGTGACCACTCTACCCGGCCTCCGGTGATACACTGACAGGAAGTAATATCTCCTGCAGTGTATCACTGCACTGCCGAGAGCGTTTACTGCGTTCACCACTCCTGTTCTCTCACTTACGGCACTACCGCTGTGTGAGAACTTTCTCACGCAGTGGTGCCATAAGTGACAGCACGTAGCCAATCAGCTGATACACTGCAGGAGCGATTAGCTCCTGTCAGTGTGTCGCCAGGGGCCGGGTAAAGCGGTCACATCTCCCGATGTGACTGTTTTACACATGAGATTGCTGTGTGACACTCGGTAAATGAACTACGTTGGACAGGGAGTATTATATGTTGGTTTATTATTTTATTTTTGTTGCACATGAGATCGCTGTGGGACATCTGGATTACCTGGACTACGGCGTACAGAAAGCATATGTTGGTTTATTATTTTACGTTATTTCTAGGAGACGAGGGCGTCGGGGATTTGGTGTGAGGTGAGTATAATGGGTTTTTATTTTTATGTGAATATGTACCGTATATACTCGTGTATAAGCTGACATTTTCAGCACCTTTTTTGGTGCTGAAAATGCCCCCTCGGCTTATACACGAGTCATTGGGCAGAAACCAGTGGGGGAGGGGGTGCCGCGGCAGGAGCCGGTGGCTGGGACATCATACTTACCCTCCCCGTGCCATCGCTGAACGTCCCGGCAATCCCCGTTGTACCCGGCTTCCTGCAGCTCTCCTGTGCTGAGCGGTGACGTAATACCACTCATTAAGGTCATGTAATATGGATGCGACGCCACTCCCATAGGCGTGGCGTCCATATTCATGGCCTTAATGAGCGGTATTACGTCACCGCTCAGCAAAGGAGAGCTACAGGAAGCCGGGTACAACGCAGGATTGCCAGGACGTTCAGCGATGGCACTGGGAGGGTGAGTATGACGGGGGAGAATGGAGGACGGGGGAAGCATGGAGGACAATGAGCACGGAGCAGGACGGGGGTAGGACGGAGACCACAGAGGAGCACGAGCAGGGCGGGGGGAGGACGGAGAGCACAGCGGAGCACGGAGCAGGACGGGGGGAGGACGGAGAGCACAGAGGAGCACAGAGCAGGACGGGGGGAGGATGGAGGGCACAGAGGAGCACGGAGCAGGACAGGGGGAGGATGGAGAGCACGGAGCAGGACGAGGGGGAGGATGGAAAGCACATAGGAGCACGGAGCAGGACGGGGGCACAGGAGGACGGAGCAAGAAGGGGGAGCACAGCGGAGGATGGAGCAGGAGGGGGGAGTACAGAGGAGAATGGGGAGCACAGAGCTGGATGGGGGAGCAAGGAGCAGGACGGGGCAGCACAGAGCAGGACGGCGGTTTATACACCTGGCTTATACGCGAGTCAATAAGTTTTCCCAGTTTTTTGTTGCAAAATTAGGGGGGTCGGCTTATACATGAGTATATACGGTATGTAATTTTACTTTCTTTTAATTGTGAGCACAGGCGCCAGCAGATGATTCTACTACTCTCCCATCAGCGGCACCTGCTGTCACTGTTATCAGTGACACCAGACATAGCCCGATGGGAGTAGTAGTCTCATCGGGCCAAGCCTGCTTTTTTACTGCAGGTCACCACTGGGGGCCACAGTCAGCCATGGAATCACGCTGACATCTGCCAGCATGATTCTGCAGCGCTGTGACCCACAGTACTGGCAGTAGTGTTACTGCACACAGCCGCAGACACCTACACACATCCGCACACACACGCAGACAGCCGCACACACACGCCGTCACCCGCACACACACGCAGACACCCGCACACAGCCGCACACACATGCAGACAGCATCACACACACAGACACCTGCACACACACGCAGACACCCGCACACAAGCAGACAGCCGCTCACACACGCAGACACCTGCTCACACACACAGACGGCCGCACACACACGCAGACAGACGCACACGCAGACAGCCGCACACACAAATGCAGACACCTGCACACACACGCAGACAGCTGCACACACACATAGACAGCCACACACACACACAGACACCCGCAGACAGACACACACATATTCTCCACAAAAGTTCAAAAATGCAATATTGTTCACAGCAGTGACCTGAGTCAGAAATGCTTCCAGGTGTCTTCCCCATGCTATACACATGTAATTTGAGCACTGTTCCCATCGATTTATGCAATTTTTACTCTATATGCAGACTGCCGATCGAGCACCCGAGCATATCAATTTACTCGACTCGAGCAACGAGCACACGAGCATTTTAGTACTCGTCCATCACTAGTTGTCGCTTGAACCCTTGCCTTGTGTTCCTTTCCTTCCCATCCACTATGCTGTAACATCTGGATGCTGCGGGTTTGACGCTGCATAAACATGCAGCGTCAAACCTGCAGCAGTTCCTGATCATGGGCACATAACCTTACAGTCTTTGCAGTATTGCGATTCGAAAAGAACTGAATTTTTGGGTATAATATGGCAAATTCAAATTTAAACTCAATCAATGCTAATAGGTGATGGACATTAATCTACATGTAGAGTTTGTTGCAAGTTTTAGACAATATTCTTCAATTAACTTTAGTGGGGAAAGTTGAAATAGGATATGAAAATTAGGGAATGACACTGGGAAAACATTTGCCATCTTTTTATTTCTAGATAGCTTAACCAGAAATAACAGGCAACAACAATTTTCAGGATATTTTCAGATTTTATTTCTGCTGCTAGTAAGCCAGTTTAGTAACATTGCCAAAAGTCTTATACAAATGGCTCTGCCTGAATAGCAGCAAATATACTATTCTATAGTGTCTCCTTAAAACGTGAATAAATTAAAAAAAAAATGTCTTAAAGAGGTATCCCCCCACCATAACCAGCACATAAAAAATGCTGACAATGCATTCCTAATACAGCATCTAACAGAGCATACCACTTTCTTGTGTACTAAATAATCCTTGTGAAAAAGTCATTTTGCCACTGCAGGGCATATGCAGGCAGTGTTATTATAACATATAGTGCCACATGTCAGATTTGTAAAATAGGAATTGGTAAAGAGCGCCTAAACTGGTATTAAGGGGTTAATATGCTTATGTTTTAGTAGTTGGTATGAAAAAGGATAGTTCTTCTGAACACATCAGGTTCCAGGCTACATGGATGCCCTGATTCTAATGAGATTTGTTATGTCTGATTTAGCGCATTTGCATACATTTGCATATAATACGAAGACAAGAGGCTTTAAGTAGACACATTTGGTTCTAAACTACTGTATGGGCTAACTCCTGTAAATCATATTGTCCTAGATATATTTATTTCCTCATCTAAGTTTATATTTGACATACATGCATTTCTCATAAGTCTACATGTGATTTCATGAAATAGTTAATTTAAAAGTAATTAATGAAAATTCCACACGTCTTATTTGTGTGTTGTTAAATTGTTTTCTGGAGATCAGTAGCAGAAGACATAAAAGAAAGAGGCTTCGACTGATATGTGTTTGAAATAGCCATCAAATCTCAAAAAAGTGTAGTTCAATAATATTTCATATGAATTTCCAATAAAGAGCAGCAGCACTGTATATTCTAAAAATAGGCAGGATTTTTCATAACCTCTCCTGTCCTTACATGGCACTTGTGACCTAAAGCAACTTGGCATCTCAGCTTTGGAAATCCATCACAAGCTGTGCTAACGTGTCTGTCATTCTTCTCTTCATAGTGCTCGAAAGCGTCCAATCCCGTATTACCGGCCTAGCCCTTCGTCATCCAGTAGTGACAGCAGCACCCCTTCTTGGTATAGTCTAAGAAGCAGGTCCAGAAGTCGCAGTTACTTTAGCCACAGAAGTAGTCGCAGCAGAAGCCACAGCAGTAGAAGTCGCAGCAGGGACTGGAATAGAAGCTCGCACAGCAGAAGTCGTAGTAGAAGCTGGAGCCGAAGTTCTGACTCTTGTGATAGCATCAGACGCTGATACTCCTGCCTGGGTTTCCCTGTTCATCATACGAAGCTCTGCAGCACGGCTAATGAAATATTTATCTTAAACATCCATGTCCACTGGTATGCTTCTGATAATCATACATGTGGCAAATTCCCTCTACAATACTAAGCAGAACTGTTCTGATGCTCCATAGGAACACGTGAAGAAGTAACCTATTACAAACAGAGTCATCACCTGTCCTATCATTGTAACGTACTTATCACCAGTCTAAAACTTGAGGTCTTAATGACTCTTATACACTCCATTAATGGCAATCATCTGGTAAAATAGCAACTCAGAGGCTAAATATAAAATCAGCTAACAGACACCACCAGGACCACGAATGTCGATACCACGTGTAAGCATAAGACATTCATTATAATGAAAATTGGTTTCTTTACAGTCACTTGTTTCCTTCTAGTAATGACAAGGTTTAAATATATTCATTTCCAGGCAAGTTGCACGCTTATGAAAGTTTGAAATGAGGTGTAATTTTTAGACATGGTACTTTATTGTGAGTATCTGTTGGTGTTCCCACAAACATGGTACAGATTGAGACTGTGCTGGCTTCCTACCTATTCTCTTTATTCCAACAGTAGTACAGTACAGTAGATCAAGAATTCCTGTACCTTAATGAAGAATCGAAATGAGGCTCAGTCAGCTCTGCACTTCAAAAGCCAATTGTGGTATTGTTGTTTAATTATTTATTTATTATTTATATTTTTTATTTATATTAGGACAAGCAAATAGAAATCTGAAAATGTGCGATTCCTGCCTAAAGAGCTTACAATACACTGAGTCATAGATAACATTTGTGATATTTATGTTATAATTATATTTCGGGGGTGCAGGACTGTCTCCCTAAATTAATAATTTGTTGCTTATGAGAAGAGTGTCATTGTTCCTTTAAAACAAAGCTGTAATTTATGGATTTGGCACATTTCTCTCTATTTTTGAAAATGACACCCAGAGTGTAGAATTTGTCATCTTTTGTCATATTTTGTTAAAGTCATTGTATTAATGTTAAGTTATTAATCATAATTATTAATAAGTGAACGAATTTACTGTCTGAGCCAGAAAACTGGAAAATACACTCCAGTCTACCACCAACCACTTCATTGTATAGAACCTCCAAAAACACAGAAATTATGGTTAATGAATAATTTTACTTACTGTTGGACTGTCAGATAACTATTTTCTAAGTTGATGAAGAGTTCAGCAAAATAAACCCAATAAGGTAGGACATAGTTGATTGCTTTTTACTTTAACCCCTTTACGACCTTTGACATACTTGTATGTTAGAAGTCATGTCTCTGCCTTAGATGATTTAATCAACCATCATGAGCTCCGGCGGATTTTAACCTGCTAAATCCTGCTGTCAGTCTCTGACAACGGCATATAACACGCACCAACAGATGGGTGTGTTAGGCCAGGTTCATACTGTGTTCATGCAGTTCGTTCAACGCATAGCGTTGACGGACTGTGTTAACGCGATAGCATAACGCAATCACGTTATGTTATCCCGCTAGCGTAGATGAAGCATCTGCGCTAGCGGTGATGGACCCTCGGACGCTGCAGCCCGCATCCGAGGGTCCGTCACAGAATGACGGCACATTGCTAGCGCATGTCGGTTATGACATGCGTAAGCTATGTGCTCGGTAATGGGGGTTAATGGCAGCGTTAACAGATTGCATTACATCGCGTTATTCCGTGGTGTAAGGCAATCCGTTAAACGGACTGCATTAACACAGTATGAACCCAGCCTTATTCCATGCTCCCATCGGCACACCCGTAACATGATCACAGGGCTCTTATGTGTTGCCATGACAGCCTGGGGTCTGCTGAAGACCCCTGTGCCTGTCATTTCAATCCTCCTGTGAAAGCCGCCCCTGGCTTGCTTTCATAGGAGATCATGATTTTAGCTGTACATAGCACAAGCGATCAGATGATCACAGCTTCAAGTACCCTAAGGGGACTGACAAATACAGTACAAAGTGAGAACAAAGTTTAAAAAAATATGAAAAACATAAAAAAACACAAAAGTTCAAATCGCCCCTCTTTTGCACTATTAAAAATCCAGCATTTAAAAACAATACACAGATTTGTTATCACTGCGTTTGTGTCCACCAAGCTATCAGTACTGTATATAAAATAAATTACGGTAATTTTATCGGTAAATCAGCGTAACAAGAAAAATAATCAAAACGCCAGAATTATGTTTTTATTGCCTTGGCAACATTGCTGTTGCATTCGATCGAAACGTCATGTCTGCTCCAAAATGGTATCAGTAAACCGTCTGCTCAGGAGGCAAAAAATAAGCCTTCACCCAGCCCCAGATTCCAAAATATGAAAATGTTATGGATCTTGGAAAATGGTGACACAAACAAAAAAATGTTTCACCACTTAAATAAAAAATGAAAGCTATACATGTTTGGTACCTGCGTACTCGTGCTGACCTGGAGAATCATATTGCCAATTCAGTTTTACTGTATAGTGAACATGGTAAATAAATTATAAAAAACTATTGTGGAATTGCACTTTTCTTACAATTTCAATGCACTTGGACTTTTTTTTCCCCGCTTTATCGTGCGTCTCATGATAAAATCAATAATAATGTCATTCAAAAGTGCAACTTGTCTAGCGAAAAACAAGCCCTCATGTCTTTGTGGGGGGAAAAAATACAAGAAAGTTATTGCTCTTGGAAGAAGGGGAAGAAAAGAATGGAAACGGAAAAAAAAACAGAAAAGTGCAAGGTCGTGAAGGGGTTAATGTTTGTTTTAACATGTATTCCAGAAATAAGCAATTTTACAAATTCATTAGGCAGGAAGAAATTCTACTTAAAAGGATATTTTCCATAAATTAATGGTTCCTCATCTCAGCCATTTTTCGTGATAGTTTATTAATCTACACTGTCAATTTATGATATAAAAGAGGTTTCAGTTCTGGTGGATCATACCTGAACATGTCAGGATCTGCAAACACAGTGTCTGAACCTCCCATCTGATCTGTATGCTCAAGACATATATCGTATCTCATTTAGTCCCATATGTGGAAAAAAAAAACATATACAGTATAGCCTAATAATGTCATCTGAATTTCCAGCATGTAATACTACCTTTCCCCTGTAGCAGCCAATGAAAAGTCTGGCCAAATGCAAACTCCAAGTTCACACTGGATTTTGGAACACAGATCACATTTTCTCCATTCCAGCTTTATTTCTTTATTTAGAAAACCAGTTTTCTTAATAAGACAACCCCATTTGGCCTAAGTACAGTAGTATTGAAGTGCTGGCCTGAAATCACTAAGAGGCAGACTGAAGAAGATTTACCGGTGTGTCGCAGCTTTAGGCCTCATACTCACTGGCTGGAAAAAAATTGGTCCGTTTTCTGCAGGAAAAAAACAGTACATTTGTTGTAAAAAGGCATGCGATTTTAAATCGCACCATGCGTTTTCTGTCAGTTTTCCATCAGTTTTCCATCTGTATGCAATGCGATTTTAACATGAAGTTTAATATAGAGCAGTTATCTCTATGTAAAAAGTCATGTAAAAATCACATTGTAACAAAAAAATTTTCACAAAAAGCAAATAATTATATATATAATATATATATATACATCTAATATATATATAATATATATATAGGTCATACACTTCTACATAGTATAATAGCCGCTAATTCATCCCTGGCATTACTGTAAAATCACACTGACAGCTTTAATAAAGAATAGAAACAATACATATACACACATAGAATACATATATATATATATATATATATATATGTAATTGTGACATATATATATACATATATTTATAGTTCCTAGACTTCTACATACTGTAATAGCCGCTAATTCAATTGCCGGCTTTTGTGAAATCACAGAAGCCGACATGAAATGATACATTGTTTCCACACAGTTAACCATGTCATTTCCTGTATTTTGATATATGGTTTGAACTTACAATTACATGAGTGTATTTGTACAAAATTTCAGACATGTAGGGTTAATTAAAGGTGTAAATTCGTTGAAAAAAAATGCGTGGGCTCCCGCTGTATTTTCTCCACCAGACAGACAAAGCAAGCGAGTGGGGGCAGATAATAATAGCCTAGGGAGGGTACATTTTTTT
This sequence comes from Oophaga sylvatica, assembly GCA_033576555.1. Classification (NCBI taxonomy): domain Eukaryota; kingdom Metazoa; phylum Chordata; class Amphibia; order Anura; family Dendrobatidae; genus Oophaga; species Oophaga sylvatica. Next base: position 834,652,088 of record JARQOD010000001.1, on the reverse strand, counting down.
TGTGCCCCCCCTGGCTACTAACATCTGCCCCCAGACACCCCAGAAAGGGCAAATCTATAATTAGATTCGCCCTTTCTGGCACTTTGCCCGTCTATTCCTATTGCCCTGTAGCGGTGGCGAATGGGTTAATAAGGCGTTAATGTCACCTTAGTATTGAAAGGTGACCTTAAGGCAGGTTAATAATTGAGAGCTGTCAATTAGACAACTATCAATTATTAATCCTATTGTATGATACAAAAATCAAACACACACAGTTTAATAAAAAATAAGTTTAATGAAATAATCAAACAGTTTTTGACCATATTTTATTTTCCTGCTAAAACCATTTCCTGTAATAAAAATAAAATAAAAAAGGAAAATTATTCTTACCAATCCGATGTACAGTCAGGTCCCACGCTGTAATCCATGAGAAAGGGTTAACAGGTTAGAGCTCGCAGAGAGCTATAATGCTGTCTGCTGAGCTCTTACCCCTGAATGAATAACTTACTCTCCCAGTGAAAGGAGAGGAATAGATTCATGAATGGAGCTTAATTGATTTATTGCCACTTTCACTTCAGTGACCTGACCTAAGGTGAAAGTGGATACAATCAATTAAGCTTCATTCATGAATCACATCCTCTCCTGTCGGCAGGAGTTAAGCTCATTCATTCAGGAGCTATCAGATGAGCACGCAGGATTACTTGCGCTGCTTATCTGATTGCTAGTTAACCCTTTGTGAAGGATTACAGCGTGGGACGTGACAGATCGCCAGATAGGTAAGAATAATGTTGTTTTATTATTTTATATTTATTTTAGAAGAACAAGGGCTTCGCACGGATTGAGTGAAATACAAGATGGTCAAAAATATGTGTTTTGATTTCATTAAAATTATTTATTCTTAAAGTGTGTTTGTGTTTTTTTATTTACTTCAATAGGATTAATAATTGATAGTTGTCTAATTGACAGCTCTCAATTATTAACCTGCCTTAAGGTCACCTTTCAATACTAAGGTGACATTAACGCCTTATTAACCCATTCGCCACCGCTACAGGGCAATGGGAATAGACGGGCAAAGTGCCAGAAAGAGCGAATCTAATTATAGATTTGCCCTTTCTGGGGTGTCTGGGGGCAGATGTTAGTAGCCGGGGGGGGCACAAAAAAAATGTACCCTCCCTAGGCTATTATTATCTGCCCCCACTCGCTTGCTTTGTCTGTCTGGTGGAGAAAATACAGCGGGAGCCCACGCATTTTTTTTCAACGAATTTACACCTTTAATTAACCCCTACATGTCTGAAATTTTGTACAAATACACTCATGTAATTGTAAGTTCAAACCATATATCAAAATACAGGAAATGACATGGTTAACTGTGTGGAAACAATGTATCATTTCATGTCGGCTTCTGTGATTTCACAAAAGCCGGCAATTGAATTAGCGGTTATTACAGTATGTAGAAGTGTAAGAACTATAAATATATATATATGTATGTGTTACAATGACATGTATATATATAATATATATATATATGTATTCTATGTGTATGTATCTACTGTTTTGTGAGCTGTCAGTGTGATTTTACAGTAGCCGGGGATGAATTACCGGCTTTTCAAAGGAGACTGGTGCATATAAATCGGACAGCACTTGCATGGTGCGAGTGCTGTTCGTTTTTTAATCGCACCCATTGACTTGCATTGGCGATTTTCATCCCAAAATCGCATCAAATCGCAGCAAGCTGCGATTTTTTTCTCACACCAATATCTGATGAGAAAAAAATCGCTAATGAGAACTCACCCATTGACTAACATTGGTCATATTTGCATCCGATTTTTTATCGTCTGATTTTCATCCGTTTTCAGCACCAGTGAGTATGAGGCCTTAGGGTGAACACCCATGCTGCAGGTTTTGTTGCAAAAATATTTAGACTTGAGAGGTTTTGTTGCAGAAATTTCTGCAACTGAAAGTAGTTTCCATTAATCTAAATGAACTCATTGTATGAATTTACCCTTGAAGTGGCATCATAGGGTCTGATGTAGATAACTTTCTTCATAGCAACAATTTTTGTAGCTGCTCACAATGCCGAAGAAACGTTTGAAAACCACGTGGCATGGCAATTATCAATATCTAACGATAGAATGCACATGGGGCAGGTCACACCCATTGCACACCTTCTCCCTGCTTTGTAACCAGGTCTACAATGACATTTATCATCTTTTTATATAAAAACAGCCTCGGTTCTGCCATAGTTCTGGCAAATCTACCATTATGTGCTCTTTGAAAATCACACAGAGCAAAGAACATTCATGCCTCCATGCCCTATCATTCCGCTTGTAGTTAATCTAAACATTCATCATCCTGACAGTGTACATGTTTATCAGCTCTGCCTTCGGTACAAGCAGTAATTAATTAATGTTTCGTGACCTTGTATAAGTCTATTGTTCAGCTTAACTCTAACCAGAGCCATACTGAGCACAAGTCAATTATCAGCTTTAACTCTGTGCTGGCTGAGTTTACCCAGAAAGTATGAATTATTTATGATTCCTACATGTGCAAAAAAAAGAAGCTGCAGCTGTAAGAGATAACTATTATTTTTTGATATTACCCCTCATTCTTGATAGAGATATTGGATATCAATCAAATAGACATGATTGTCATCTACATGATTCCTACTGTATAACTCCTTTCACCGGATATCATCACATCACAACACATTATCTTATGTGTGGTGATCCACTCATTATTTCTGAGCTGCTTTCAATTATCTGGCAGGGCTAGCTTTTAAAAATGTCTCTTTATAATGACATGTTTTGTAAAATCAGAGTTAAAAATGAAATAAATAGAAAGGCAATATATGGCATGTTGCGCGAGTATAGTACCTTCATGTTGGAAAATTGGGTAAATTTATGAAGGTATTCATTGGAGAGCATTATTTTTTCACTTTCTGACATCCACCCCCTCAATTAATAACATGCTTACCCCTCCAAACCCCTCCCCTCCAAAAAAAAATGTATGTGAAAATTTTTGATGAATGTCAAGTATATGCAGTCTTCACACACAACAAGGTATCTGCTTTTTTAACTTGAATTTTCACTCAAGTGTATGCGCTAAAATTGTCAAAATTGTCTATTCCATAGATATTTCAGTCATTTCGTTGATTGCACATTTACAATTGCCATGTAGACTGTACCTTAAGTTGGCTTTACACACCAGATTGCCATGTGCCATGTTTCCCAATTTCCCCATACACATGTAGGCTGAGTATACATGTACTCTGAATGGAGGGAGATGAGTAAGGCAATGCCAGGTAACTCAGGTGATGACTAATATCTAGATAGAAGAAATCGACCAGGTGTAGGGAGGTGCCCATACACATTAGACGGTAGGTCAATCCCACTGAAATCAGCAGGACTACCTAACCACAATGTTCATGAGGGCCTTTATAGTAAACATATTTTGTTATTTCTCATCCCTGTTAACCAATAAGGTTAGTTGAAAAATAATAAGATGTCAAATGCAAAGCTCTATTGTACCTGCCAAAGTATTGTTGTCCAAAAGGAACAAAGCACTGTTGACTTAAAGAGGATGTCCACTACTTTCACACCGATGACCTATCCTTGACATCCGCCAATCAGCTGTCATAGGTGACGGCGGCAGCGGACGCCAGCTAGAATTTCCCACTTGCCGAGCTGCTCTGTCTAGTTGTAGTGACTGCCGTAGGGTACTACACTACTGATTTGAATAGGATGCGGATGTACAATACCAAGCCCCGGTTACTACAGGTAGACAGAGCAGCTCGGTGAGTGAGTAATTCCGGCTGGAGGCCCCCGCCGCTGACACCATTAACAACTGATCGGCGGGGTCCAAGTGTCGGACCCCAGCAGATCAGACATTGATAACCTATCGACCTTATCCTAAGGATAGGTCATCAATGAAAAAGTAGTGGACATCCTCTTTAAGAAATTAATTTTCGTTTTAATGGCCTAGCAATAACTATACCGTAGAGGTTTGGCCCAACCTCAAATTTGTGTTCTCCACATGCAGCTTTACAATGCATTTTTTTAACCCAGTGTCAAAAGTGGATCATCAACCAAGGAAAATTACATTTTATGGGAAGGATTCTACTTCCTTGGTATTAAAGCACCATTCATTTTGGCTTTAAAGAGAACCTGTCAGCTGATACATGCTGCTCTAACCGCGGGCTGCATGAGTCAGCCATTGGCTGTTCAATCACAGTCATGTATGCTTGTCTCTGAAACGCCACCGTGAACCGAGCCTCGCTATTGACTAGTCGTAAAGGCGGATCTCCGGTGGCTCCTCCCCGCCCGCTGACAGTATCTGGCAAGCCTCTACCTCTAAGTGCACACAGACAAGCAGCATTTCAGAGACAAACATACATGGCTGTGATCGTATAACGAGTGCCTGATACATGCCGCCCACGGCTTGAGCAGCATGTTTCAGATAAAAGGTTCCCTTTAAGAAAATCTGAATCATAGCGCTACATCAAAATGGTCCATGGAAAGCACTGTAATAGATTGTGGGAATCTTCAGTCCTAAAATTGCGTTGAATTTTGCATCTTTTAGCCACAATGACTCTGTACCGCTGTAGTCTTTTCACTGTTTTTCTGCATAATCACTTTATATTTACAGCTGTTTCCCTGCAAATGTAATTGATTGTGCAGGGAAAGAGTGAAAAGACCACAGTGGTATGGGACTGTTATGGGTGCAAACCGTAAAAATTGTGCAATGTGTGAATGCCCCCCAAACTAATTTTTTGTCTAACTACAAAAGCTTCTAGTCATGTTTTAAATCAGGGGTGGGGAACCTCAGGCCCCAGGGCCATTTACGGCCCTCGATGACCTTTTATCAGGCCCCCGGCAGATTCTCAGGGCTGCAGTGCCTGGGCAGGTAGCTGTATTTTGATTGTCACCAGCTCATTAATTTCTTCTTGCTCTGTGAGCGTACACACACAGTGTTCACTACTGAACACTGAAGGGCATGCAATGAAAGATTACATCCTGACACCTGTGCCAGAGTCAGGATGTACTTTGTGGGTGGAGTTAGTACGGCCCCCGAAGGATGGTTAAATATCCAAATGGCCCTTGGCAGAAAAAAGATTCCCCACCCCTGTTTTAAATGATCAAGAACAAAATCAAACAATTTGCAGCAACTCTGACTGCATTAACACACACTGCAGTTATCACGATTGGCTGCACACTTTGATGTAATTGTTTAATAGTTGCAACTTCAGTGAGTGAAAAAAATTATTCTATGTATGAGATTGCCTGAAATGTCATCAAAAAATAATAAACCTGGATTGTTTTGGGGTTAAGGGTGGCAGGTCATGTGTTTCAAATGCTGGATGTTAGCAAGCCGCTCTCCTTTGGCCAAAGTATTTAATGAGAACCTGTCATCAGGATTTTAGACCTCATACTAATGGCATGTATGTAAAGGCAGTTTAATGAAGATTAAATCCTTACATTTCTTATAGAAATTCTTTTTGCCATTTTAAAGAAATCCGTGGTTGAAATTGTATGCTCATGATTCACTAGTGCAGCAGGGCAGGACAATGCACTTGCAGCTCCCCTGCCTCTCTCTCTCTATTCAATGCCTGCTGCTTGCCTCTTGTTTCTGACTGACAAGTCACTCGTTTCAGTAACATGTCTCCCCTGCCCGATAGCGCTCAGTCACAGACAAGAGGCAGGTGGTGAGCAGGGAATAGGGAGAGAGGCAGGAGAGGTGTAAGTGCATTGTCCCACCTTGCTGCACTTGCAGGTCATTAACATTCAGTTTCAACAAAAGGTTTCTCTAAAACAGTAAAAAGGTATGTGCACACGTTGCAGATTCTGTTGCAGTTCTGCAGCAGATTTTGCCTTGCAGATCTGCAGCAGAACTCCAAGTGATGTACAGTACCATTCTAGTCAATGGAAATCAAAAAACGCAGTGCACATGCTGCAGATTTTTCTGCGCAGATTTGGTGCGGATTTAAAACTGCAGCATGTCACTTCTTTTGTGCAGAACTGCAGCGGTTTTACACCTGCTCCATTATAGGAATCTACAGGTCTCAAAAGGCAGGGGAAATCTGCACAAAAACTGCAGTAAATCTGCAGATAAAAAGGACAAAAAAAGGATAAAAACTGCCAGATTTTGACCTGCAGTTTCTGCCAAGAGATGCAGATTCTGTGCAGAAAATTCTGCAGACCAATCTGCAACGTGTGCACATACCCTTAGTAAGGTAAGGGTTTAATGAGTATTAAAGTACCTTTTCGTACAAGCCATTAGTTTGGGGTATACAAATCATGATGAAAGGTCCCCCTTAACTCTAGGGCAATGGTGTTACTTTTCAGAATTTATTCCAAATACTTATGTTTTATTTATGTATTTATTTATGTATTTAATGTGATAAATAATATTTTTCATACCCATATTATTCCTTAAAGGGAATCTGTCACCACTTTTTTCGCATATCAAGTAAAAATATGATTGGATTCAGTGTCAACTATGCATTATACCAGTACTTTTCATACCCCTTGACTCCCCACCTTTGATCAATAAATACCTTTTATATTCGTCCCGCGGTGTATGTAAATCTCCTTGGTCCGGTGGGATGGGCGGAGCTTATTGTTCCTATCTCCCCCCCTCCTGGTTTGCTCTACGTATTTATTTGGTGTAATTTCTGCGTTCACGTAGATTTAGCGCGCGTGCGCATTCAAATGTCCTCCCGCGCGTACACAGTATGATTTGCCCAACTGTGGGCAAAACATAAAATCATTATTGTGCATGCGCCGGCATATGCCACTATGTTCTATGGCCCGGAAGTATCGCATAGAACGCAATGGCATATGCCGGCGCATGCGCAATAATGATTTTATGTTTTGCCCACATTTAGGCAGAGCATACTGCGCTCGCGCGGGAGGACATTTGAATGCGCACGCGCGCTAAATCTACGTGAACGCAGGAGTTACACCAAATAAATGCATAGAGCAAACCAGGAGGGGGGAGATAGGAACAATAAGCCCGCCCATCGCACCAGACCGAGGAGATTTACATACACCGCAGGAGGAATATAAAAGGTATTTATTGATCAAAGGTGGGGAGTCAAGGGGTATGAAAACTACTGGTATAATGCAGAGTTGACACTGAATCCAATCACATTTTTACTTGATATGCGAAAAAAGTGGTGACAGATTCCCTTTAAAGTTGTGTTGCTCACTTTGGCTCAGAATAGAAAACAATTGTTTAGTGGAGATTCAGATCCGTGCATATGATGGAATATTTGTTTCTGCTCCACATTGTATTATGAGGAAGAACTTTTCACACTTCCTGGGAGAATATAACAGAATCAATAGAATAATATGTTGTATTAAAAATTCCATCCAGTTCTGTTCAGAAATATAATGGATCCACTAGAAATGTAATGTAAACCTTGCCTGGGATGTAGTAGACTCTTACAAGGAAATGATGTAGGGCAGCCTTCTCTACTAAACCATTATTTTCACTGACAATGTGTTACGATGTATAATTTGTAACTTTTATATGATGCACCTCCATGTTCCTGATGTTTTATTTATGCTGCTTTAAGATATTTATTGGATTTTTGTGGTATATTTTTGTTCTTTGTATTTATTCATAATGATCTGGGTGAGAACCAACCTCTCCCTGATTGCTTCACACTTGAAATACACTGGTATTATTTATTTGCTAAGTCATTGGCTGCTTTATATTTATGTGTTACCTAAAACAATGTACAGAATTGTTTTTGATGGTGGCTTAAGGGTCTCATGCACATTTTATGTTTACAGTTTGAATCCTGAATCTCAATAGTCCATTGTTCTAGATCCTTGACATGGCTCAAAGTAGGATATATGTTATTTGACAAGAATGGCATCACAATAGCGGATTTTAAAAATATGACTGGGATCATGTCACACAATGGACTGGGTTAAAAGTTTCCAAATTTCCTATTTCTTTTCACAAATTTTCATCTATTTTACTATGCTTACAAATAAAAAAGATGGATGAACAGTTAGGGACTTTGCTGTTATAAGGATTGGCCACTTTCTCTTTTTAGTGCAGCTTTACTCAAAACTGACCAGAACTTCTGTCCATAAATGGCTGCTTGTGGAGGAGCATGTGATCAGACTTGTACATCTGTAAGGGTGTGACAGGGACTGTCATACGCCTCTTCCCCTAAATAACAACATTTGCAAGAAGTGTATGTGGTGTATGTGGTTTTATTGTATTTTCTTAGCAGAAGTGCATAGAACCTTATAGGCACTAATGTATGTGATTCTTCTAATGTTTGGTAATCATGTACAATGTTATTAATGTGCAGTGTATTGGGAAAGTATACGGTTAGGTTAAGGACATAAAGGGCTTAGAAGTTAGATTCAAGAAAGGAAATATGCAGTGGTGGGCATATTAGTTATAGTAAGTAGTGCACAGGTTTAGATAGTGTTAATATGTTTGGGAGCAGCCTATCATGGGAAGGAGTAAGGTCATATAAAAAGGGGAGCACTTCCTGATTAGATGAGTTGGAGATATAGACAGAGAAAGTGTTAGTAAGAGTTCAATGCCAGGGGGCTGGAGGGCACGAGAAGTACGCATTGCTCTGGCAGTCTGAGAACGTCAGCAACTATCTTCAGCTGACATTCCTGTAACATATGAGGCTTATGGCCCAAACTAGGCACTGGAAAGCGTGCCTTATTCCCTTCCAACAAGTGGAAGACAGACAGAGAAATGCGTGAGAGAGACGGTACGGGTCTTGTGAATACTGCAGAGACGGACAGAGTATCCCAGGGGCTGAAGGAGTCAGTAAGCGAAGACTGAACAAATGGAGAGCATGGAAACGTACTGTGCTTTGTCATCAATTGAAATTGGACTGTTAAGTAAAGTTGAACTGGTTGATAAGAAGCGAGTATCCCCTGATTTGTGTTCGGCTGATCCTGGCCCAAAGGACGTGGATGCAGCGGAGGCCTCCAGTCTGTAAGTGAGTACACTGCACTGTACACAGCGAGACACTAAGGGACTGGGACACTGTTTATTTGTGGGGTGCCAGGGTGTGGGAACGCAGCCCCTGGACCATTACTACCTGTGTACCTTACACATCAGCCACCTTCAATGGAAGAGCAGCTTTCCCATATGAGATGTTGTACTATTGGAGGAGTCTTATAGACAGGTCAGGTCACATACTCCTCCACTAGCAGCCATTTACGGACAGGAGGTCTGGTGAGTTTTTGAGGAAAGCTGCACTAACAAGGGAAAGTGGCCGACCTCTTTAGCTTCAAACTTGTTTTGTAACAAATCTTTTGTTAGATCATTTTTTTTGTCAAGACTTTGAGAGCTGTGCAGTAGGTAATAATTAGATAGAATCTATTTATTTCTGTATTTATTTTATCTATTTATTTTTATGCTTTTCTCGTATTAAAATAATATTCAAGCAAGTGTGACATTTATTTGTTAAACATACTTTAATATTATTGTATGTGATTAGAAAAAAAAGCATGCCACTCTTGTCTAAGGGTCACACCCGGTATAGCAGCTCAGCTACTCAAAATAACACAGCCCCAGACAAGAGCGAGAGTTTTTTCTACTTTCATATGACTCTTCTTAATAGATATCCATCCATGGCAGAACTTCATATGAACATTGATAGTTACTTCGGAGCATAACCATGCATTTACTATTAATGATGCATACCATCGCTACAAAGAAAAAGTACAATTGCACTGTAAAGAAAAAGGCAATTAAACCATGACATATATTAACATCTCTTACTGTCATGGATCATTGCATGTCATATCCGAGTATCCTTGAGTCAAGGCATTGATGATAAGTCTTTCCTCGGTAATAAACCTATTGACGGTTTCTGTATCTTGCTTGTGTGCTCAGAGGTAGTGATGAGTGAGTATGCTCGCTGTTCGGGTTTTCCCAAGCATGCTCGGGTGGTCTCCGAGTATTTGGAAGTGCTCGGAGATTTAGTTTCTGTCGTCGAAGCTGCATGATTTGCGGCTACTAGACAGCCTGAATACATGTGGAGATTGCCTGTTTGTTAGGGAATCCCCACATGTATTCAGGCTGTCTAGCAGTCACAAATCATGCAGCTGCGGCGACATAAAATAAATCTCCGAGCATTTTCAAATACTCGGAGATCACCAGAGCAATGAGCATACTCGCTCGTCACTACTCAGAGGTACTGGACATCATGAACATCTCATATTGATTTTCTTCATGTGCTATTTTTATTTGTTATTATGTGTGTTGCCTTTCTGGACCAATATAATTTTGCTATGCATTGTATATAAGGAGAGGTGAAAGGAGAGTATTTAATATTTATTTCTTGTATTTATGGAATAGTGTTCAGGTAATTTTATAGGTTAGGTTTATATTATGTGTATAACAGATAGATCATGAAATCAACAAGGATCACATTCACTTTCCCACCAGCTATAAAACAATTAGAGCCGAGGATTTATTAGGTAAGGCAAAGACTGCGTCTAAGGCCGGGGTCACACATACAAGAAACTCGCACGAGTCTCGCACCTCAATACCCGGCACTGGAGCCGCACACTCCGGTCCCGAGTGCCGGCAGCAGTGCCGGGTACTGAGGTGCGAGACTCGTGCGAGTTTCTCGCAAGCGTGACCCCGGCCTTACGATAAGTTCCCACAATGAATTTTTGGTGAGTTTTTGATGCTGAGTATTTTTATTTTGCAAAAAATGCAGCTTATTACAATTCCAGCAAACAGGACAGGATTCATGGAACACCTACGGTAAGTGCACTGCACTTTTTTATGCAGCATAAGCTGACCTGCAGTGTGTGCTTTGGAAATCTGCAACATGTCACTTTGTTTTGTGGGTACGCTGAGTTTTATGTGCAGATTTTCTACATAGAATTCATATAAATCCACATGTGAAAAGCGCTTGTGATATGGAATTGCACTTAAAATGCCATTTTATATCACAAGCGCACTATAAACGCACACGCAAAACAATTTCTGAAAGAAAGCAGCTTTATTTAAAATATGACATACCAAAAAGAGACACACATTCTACCATCAAAATAGCAATAAAAACAAAATGGGAAAAAAGTAACTGAATTTAGCTAATTGGTGCAGAAATTCAGCAGAAAGTCTGCATCAAAAACTCACTAAATATTCAGCATGGGAACATTCTTACACTTTCACTGTGTGTTGCCCAAAATGAAAATGGTCATGGATTATTAAAAAACCAAATCAACTGAAATGTTCAAAAACAGCTCAGATAAAATAGATGAGAAACGAGGAAAAATGATACCTAGGCTTTATTCTGAGTGTACTTACCACCACATTTTTCCATAGCGTATTGGAAAGCTATTCTTGATAATCATCTTAGATGGTGTACAGAATAAAAAAAAAGTGGATGCTTTCTTCCAAAAATAATATTGCAGAAGTCCAATTGTTGCATGTAGTATTTCCATTAATTTCAAAGGAAATGAGCTGCAATGTATAATGCAAGAAATGGGCAGTATGACGATGGATTTAAGAAAGCAGCCATGCTGTTCTAATCCTGTACAATTATAAAGAGTGTCTCCACTTTTGAATTACTTTGCCTAAAATGTTATGGAATTGAATGAATCCATATTTAACAATCCAACTAAAGTTACTTATTGGTTAAGCATTCTGCTGCCCATTGGGATAATGTAACTGTATAATAATAATAATAATATAAATGGAATGGATCCTATGTGCTGGATATGTCCTGTATGCTGTGGGACTTCACATTTCTTCAGTATAATAAACAAATGTTCGTATAGCTTTCGGAGCTTTTATTTTTAATTTTGTGCCATTGTACAAAGCTAAAATCCATGTTGTGTTCTAAGACCTTCTGTGGTATTCCATTTTAATATGTCCACAGCACTGGAAATAAAGCATTCATATGATAAGGATTCCTTTTGTCTAATTTATTGCATACCGATAAAATGGTGAATGCAGAAAGGTTTAAGCCATTAACACCTTATGACGGTTAAATTAAATACCAGGCATCTGTATCTAACAGCTGTGGATGAAGCGGAGGTCCGTCTACTGCTGCTGTTAACTATTTCAAATCCACACATGGGCTCCAATCGGCGCCCTGTGATACAATCACAGTGAATCAATAGGTTATCATAGAAGTGGGACCTGCTGAAGTACCCCATTGATCCCATTTTAGTATTCCTACGGAGCTCAGACACTTGCCGAGCTTCACACGAGATTGAGATTTTCACTATATACTGCAATGCTGTGGTATTGCAGTATATAGTATATGCAATCAGGCGATCACAGGTTTAAGTCTCCTGACGGGACTCAAAAATAAGAGTGAAAAGTTATAAAAAATTGAGAAAATTTAAAAATTTGAATCACCACCTTTTCCTCATTAAAAATAAAGCTTTAAAAAAAATAACAAAAAAAGCAAAATAGACACGTAAAATAGATTCATCTGTAAAAGTCAGATCTTTCAAAATATAAATTCAATTAACTTATATAGTAAACACTGCAAAGAGAAAAATATCGAAAGTCCAGAATTGTGGGTTTTCGGCAAAACACTTACCTAAAAAAATGCAGTAAGAAGTGATCAAAACATTGCATCTACCCAAAATGGTTATGAATAAAACCATCAGCTTGGCACACAAAAAATAAGCCCCCACACAACTCCATCAACAAGTAAATAACAGGTCATGGGTCTCGGATAATCATGACAGAAACCAATTCTTTTTTAAAAACTTCCAAAAAAATTTCACTGTCATGATTCCCCCCCTCAGCGTGTCATAGGCACAGTGAGTGATAAGCAGAATAAAGACCATAACAGAAACCATAACTAAAAATTTGCAAAAGTGGTCCTATACCTATTAGGGAGGGCCCTATGCATGACAGAATAAGGACACTCCAATGCTGAGCAATGCAATAGAAAAAACGAAGCAATACATCCAAAATATGATGTATAAAAAGGTATAAATTTATTAAATTAACATAAGATAATATCAGCAAGTAAAAAACATGTCAGTTATAGAGACAATAAACAGATAAGATCAGGTAGAGAGCGGCATGTACATCCGTATTACATCAAGTGGTCTTTATTTCTTAGTAACAAATTGCATAGTGCTTATGTAAACCTAAGAGACACAAAGAGATAGTGGGTGAGGTATGAATACTTCATAATAAGCCTGTGCCCGGAATCAAACCTAACCTAGCAAGTGGCGCGTCATCCCTTACATCACATCATGGGTAACAGCCTGCATGGACATGGTAGGGCTTGATTATATTGGGTTAGGTTTGATTCCAGGCTTATTATGAAGTATTCATACCTCCCCCACTATCTCTTAGGCTATCCTTCCACGTAGCGGAAACATTCAGTATTTGCTGCGGATTGAACGCTGCATCCTGCAGCAGAGTTTAATCCGCAGTGGCCAGATGTTCCAGCCTAGTGGAGGGGATTTTATGAAATCCCGTCTCCACTATGCATCCGATTACGCGGGTGACACACCCGCTAAACCGGACATGCAGCGTGTCTTTTTAGACCGCAGCATGTCTGTTTACTTTGCAGCAACGCTCCGTCGCCGCATGGTAAATAACAGAGTCCTATGCATACCGTGCGGCGATTCCGGATGTGTACAGAAGGGGCGGGGCTTTGGGCGGAGCTGAGATTCTGCTCCGTCCAAAGCGCAGGGATTACGGTATGTGGAAAGGTACCCTAAGTGTCTCTTACGTTTACATAAGCACTATTCACTTTTTCACACCTACTGTTCAGGCACGGACACCGAACACGGACTTCACAAGGAAGCCTCTGTTACTATTCTGGTTCGGCCCCCGAACACCGGGTTTTTGTCGCGCAGTCATGAGCATGACAGCACGGCAAACTCTGCTTCTGATCAGTGGTAAAATCGTTACCGTCAGTCTGATAGCTAAGTTTACCTCCGGTCACTGGCGTGGGCTGATGGGACTACTGCTCCCATCAGCCTATGCCCTGTTGCCTCTAATAACCGCGAGACCAGGTGGCAGCTAATGGGAGTAATCATCAGCCGCTGCCTGTGCTATTTATAAATAATTTTAACAAAACTGGCATGGGAACCGCGGCTGTATGACTGGAGGTAATGATTTTATGGCTGATCAGAAGCAGTGTTTGTCGACAGCTTGCAAAACACTGGATGTTAGGTCTCATATACACTGCTCAAAAAAATAAAGGGAACACTTAAACAATAGAATATAATTCCAAGTAAATCAAACTTCTGTGAAATCAAACTATCCACTTAGGAAGCAACACTGATTGACAATCAATTTTGCATGCTGTTGTGCAAATGGAGTAGACCACAGATTATTATTATTATTATACATTTTAATAGCGCCATTTATTCCATGGCGCTTTACATGTGAAGAGGGGCAAATATAGACAAGTACAGTAAACATGAGCAATACAAGGCACACACAAGTACAGAAGGAGAGAGGACCCTGCCCGCAAGGGCTCACAGTCTACAGGGATGGGTGAGGATACACTAGGAGAGGGTAGAGATTGCCGTGCAGTGGTTCAGCAGACTGATGATCACTGCAGGTTGTAGGCTTGTCAGAAGAGGTGGGTCTTCAGGTTCTTTTTGAAGGCTTCCATGGTAGGCGCGAGTCTGATGTGTTGGGGTAGAGAGTTCCAGAGTATGGGAGAGGCACGGGAGAAGTCTTGTATGCGGTTGTGGGAAGAAGCGATAAAGGGGAGTAGAGGAGGAGATCTTGAGAGGATCGAAGGTTGCGTGTGGGTATGTACCGGGAGACCATGTCACAGATGTATGGAGGAGACAGATTGTGGATGGCTTTGTAGGTCATGGTTAGGGTTTTGAACTGGAGCCTCTGGACGATAGGAAGCCAATGAAGGGCTTGGCAGAGAGGAGAGGCTGGGGAATAACGGGGAGACAGGTGTATTAGTCGGGCAGCAGAGTGCAGGATGGATTAGAGTGGTGCCAGAGTGCTAGAGGGAAGGCAAGAGAGTAGGAGGTTGCAGTAGTCGAGGCGGGAGATGAAAATGATTTGCAATTATCAAGACACACTCAATAAAGGAGTGGTTCTGCAGGTGGGGACCACAGACCACATCTCAGTACCAATGCTTTCCGGCTGATGTTTTGGTCACTTTTGAATGTTGGTTGTGCTTTCACACTCGTGGTAGCATGAGACGGACTCTATAACCCACACAAGTGGCTCAGGTAGTGCAGCTCATCAAGGATGGCACATCAAAGTGAGCTGTGGAAAGAAAGTTTGCTGTGTCTGTGAGCGTAGTGTCCCGAGGCTGGAGGCGCTACCAGGAGACAGGCCAGTACACCAGGAAATGTAGAGGGGGCCGTAGGAGGGCAACAACCCAGCAGCAGGACCGCTATCTCAGCTTTTGTGCAAGGAGGAACAGGAGGAGCATGGACAGAGCCCTGCAAAATGACCTCCAGCAGGCCACAAATGTGCATGTGTCTGCACAAACGGTTAGAAACTGACTCCATGAGGATGGTCTAAGTGCCCGACGTCCAAAGATGGGGGTTGTGCTCACAGCCCAACACCGTGTAGGACGCTTGGCATTAGCCACAGGACACCAGGATTGGCAAATTCGCTACTGGCGCCCTGTGCTCTTCACAGATGAAAGCAGGTTCACACTGAGCACATGTGACAGACGTGACAGAGTCTGGAGACGCCGTGGAGAGCGATCTGCTGCCTGCAACATCCTTCAGCATGACCAGTTTGGCAGTGGGTCAGTAATGGTGCGGGGTGGCATTTCTTTGGAGGGCTGTTGTGAATGTGTTAGAAATGAATTCTGAGCAGAAGCTCCCTCTGGTGGTTGCAGACAGTGCTGAACCATTCAATGAGGATTGGCAACCAGGAATTACAGACTGGCTGGATATAAGGGAGGTTCCCTCCCATCATGGTTGCCGGTGATCAATTGTTCTTGTCTCAACGTTGTTTCCTGGTTCACTTGGAAGCTTGCTGAGTCTTGCCTCTTCTCCTGCTCTCAGATAAGATATTTTCTGTTTTTTGTTTTTGTGCTTACCATTTGCATATTTCTCTGCATTTCTGTGAGGTTAGCCAGGTTCCCCCCCCCCCCGGGGGGGCTTGGGCTCCTCTCAGTTCCTCTGGAGCCACTGTTATTTGTTCATTTGCCTTTTCCAGTTTTTTCAGTGGCTGCGGCTTTGTTTTGTTACACCAGAGAACTAATTTAGGTGGTAGAGGTCGTGTGATCTCAGGTGTTTTTGCAATTAGTAGCGTTGGCTTTTTTTAGGGTTTTTTTGGATTGCAGTAAGAATCCTTCCTATCCTTTTCTGTCTAGGCAGATTGGGCCCCAACGTTTGCTCATACTATTTTCTGTCTGTGTCTGTATTTCCTCTTGTCTAACCGCCATTACATGTTTGGGGGCTTCCTATGTTCTTTGGGGATCTGCTCCGGGCAGATAGCTTTCCTCTTTCTATCTTTAGGTGTAGTTAACCTCTCAGGCTGTGACGAGGCGTCTAGAACCAACGTAGGTACGCTCCACGGCTGCCTTTAGTTGTGGTGGTTAGTCAGGGTACTGCAATCCAGTAGATTCCAACCTCTCTGGTGTATTGCCGTTTTTGCCTGCTCTGTTCAGCTACCAAATCATAACAGAGGGCCCTGGGTTCTTCCTAATGCAGGACAATGCCAGACCTTATGTGGCTGGAGTGTGTCAGCAGTTCCTGCAAGATGAAGGCATTGAAGCTATGGACTGGCCCGCCCGTTCCCCTGACTTGCACTTAGCGCCACAGATCCTGGAAGGGTGCATTAAAGGATTTGTCCACAAGAGGCCCTCAGAGCATACACACACCTCCACCCTACCTCAGACCACCAGAGGGAGCCCAGATAGGGATATATAAAGGAGAGTGGAGGCAGGAAGTGAGGAGTCTAGCAAAAGTGAGAAGTCTAGAGAGCACAGCTAACAGCTCAGCAGTGGGAAAATAGTCTCCTGCAAGCTAGACACAAGTAGCTCAGATCAGCGAGCTAGGAGCGTGCCGACGCTCTAGAGAGCAGCAGAAGAGGCAGCCAACTAACTGCCAGTGTGTATAGCCTAGTGAGGGCCCAAGTAGGCCGAGGGCTAGAGGAGAGAGTAGCATTTGGGGCAGAGGAGCTTTACCAGCTCACCCCAGAAAGCATATACCGGACAACCGGTCCGAGCTTACAGGGATCTCTACAACCCAGTAAGACACAACCGGAATTCCTGGAGAACTACAGGTCCCAGGATCACCAAAGAGCTGATACGTAACAGAGCCAGGAGACACGGAGGCCCTACAAGCAGGGAGTGTGTACTCCAGGAGAAGGCCCTACCACAAAGTCAGCTGGTGCAAGACAGAGACAAAGTTAGGCCTAGCTACAGGCAGGTCAGAAACTTACTGCAGAAAGGCAAGAAACAGGAGGCCCTACACCTGCTCACTGGGGAGAATCCGGATGTGCACCCTTCACCCTACAGTGCTCCGGGATGTTCCTGCACTAATTCCAGTAAAGGTACAGAAGTGACTTGTGTGTGCTCCCATTCTTGTTCTTACCCGGCTGGGTTCCCTCCATCCTGCACCCCGACATTTACGCTGCCCTGAGAGCCTGCTCCACCTGTGGGGAGCGATACCATCTAAGCTGCCACAACACTGGCCTCAGTGGACTGCTGCAGCGCTGGTGATCCTCACCAGACACCACAGGTGGCGTCACAAATCACTAACATTATCCCCTGTAAATAAATCCCCTTTTTGGGTGAGCGCCCAAGGCCTCGGACCGAGTCGTGGCTACCGTAACATCCCCCATAGAAATCAACGGGCTCGGGTCTGAGTACCCCATGGCCCTGGCGGGCGACTCATCTTCCTGGCGTCACGAACAGGATTGCGTGCCCGTGGAAATGGAAGAAGTTGTGCCCGTTGCCACCGGGTACTGTGCGCTTTTACTAAAAGACTGTATATCGCATTGTGGTGAAGATTTCCCACCATTGTCCGCCATTATTACGTCACCGCGGGAAAACTAGGAGGTGCCTGTGAAACCGCGCAAAGTCTTGGATATGCCCCACGCACTGAGCAGCGTCAGGTCCTGGCAGGAAGCCCCAGCGAACACTCTGACGTGGAACGTGGGCAACGCAAGGTCCTAACAGAAGGCCATGACCTGCGGAGCTGTGGCCTACAGAAGGAAGGTAGGCCACGGTTCACTAGGGGGGCGCCAAGATGTTGCAGCACCCGCCCGATGGCACGGCCCATGCCGATAGCCCCGATAATCTACCCTTGACAGCTGCCGCGCAGGCTGGAGCAGCCGCCCATCACCTGGGCCTATAGCCCTTATAGTACCATTGACTTTACTGTACATGCCTGGAGCAAAGTGGCTTCCCCAGTACAGCGGCAAGTCAGACACCCTGTCGGGATTCAAAGCGCAAAATATGCAGCATACTGGACATGCATTCTATGTCGGACAAACAAAGGGCTGCAGTAGTTGTGGGACAATTGACTGGTGCTGCGGAGAGAGAAGTAGAGACTTGGTCAGCCCCAGACCAGGAATCAGTGCCCGCAATTTTCAAAAAGTTACAGACTGCCTTTGAGGACCGCACTGAAGCAGACCTCCGGATGAGGTTCTACCAATGCTCTCAGAAGCCGGAGGACAGCGTTCGGGACTATGCCTGCCGTTTACAAGGGGCCCTGCGAGCTATAAAACAGGTTAATTCAATTAGCGTCACCAATGAGAGTAAAATGCTAAAAGAACAATTTGTACAGGGGCTGAGGTCCCAAGCAGAGAGCAGATGCTACCTTTGATGCCCTTAAGGACATTTCTATAAAGGGACGGCAACCCCTGGAAACAGCAGATACGGCAATCCAACGTTATCCAGGTGAGGCCACTCTAGCGCCAGCAGCACCCACCTTTTCCCCGCTGGTTGCTGAAGCCAAAGCGCAGGCAGCGCCCCCTACTGAGCTGGACTGTCTGTGCTCAGAAGTGCACCAGCTGACCAGAAACCTGGCCACTGTAACGAGTGCCCTGCAACTACTGTACGACGGATCCGGAATCCGGGTGAGGCCACTCTAGCGCCAGCAGCACCCACCTTTTCCCCGCTGGTTGCTGAAGCCAAAGCGCAGGCAGCGCCCCCTACTGAGCTGAACTGTCTGAGCTCAGAAGTGCACCAGCTGACCAGAAACCTGGCCACTGTAATGAGTGCCCTGCAACTACTGTACGGACGGAGCCGGAGAAAGAAGGAAAGATCATGCTAGCTGACTGCTCTGAGGATGTCCCCTGGATGAACCGGAGGAGAAGGAGGACATCGCCACCCCAGAGGAAGATATCGCCACCCCGGAGGAGGACAACGCCACCCCCTGGAAGGACCAACAACCAGCGCCATCCTCACCGAGAGTTCATCTGCCACCGCTGCTAGAAGGAAGGGCACACCGTACGCCAGTGTCCTTTAAACGAGCAAACCCTGGGTCCGAGGCCCAGCACCCAGAAATAGACTCAGCAGGCCCCTCAGACTGGCACCGCAGACCTTTCCTATCCATCATACTGGACGGCATCGCAATACCTGCCCTGCTGGACACCGGATCCCAGGTAACAATCATACCTGATATCCTCTATAACAAATTCTGGTCCATGGACAGTCTCCAACCCCCAAAACCCGACTTTGCAGTATACGCCTATAACGGCCTCCCTCTTGACCTACTTGGGTTCAAGAATGTAGCAGTAAAAGTGGGGAGGGTGGAGTTAAAGCACCAGGGACTTATTGTAGTGAAGACTGTCAATGAGGAAAATGGACTGAATGTGGTACTAGGCACTAACATTATTGGTAACTGTTTGGAGGAGGCTGTGTTTTTATTCCAACAGCTCGCTGATGTTGCCAGACCAGGGCAGAAGAGAGCGATTCAGAAGGAGATCCGGGCACTGATGTGCCAGCAGCAAGTGGAGCTGACCGGTGGTGAGATTGGTAGTGTGCGGGTAACAGACCCGATACCCATTGTGATCCCCCAATGAGTGAAATGCTTATCTGGTGTAGAGCAGCAATAGTCCTGAAAGGACAGAGGTACCAGGCGGTAGTAGAACCCCTTTGCTCCAAGCACAGACCTACACTATTAAGGGGTAGTGGATGTACGCAATGGGAGGGTGCCCGTCTGTCTCCTCAACTGTGGGGAAGACAAAGTCAGATTACCACGTTATGCCACTGTTGCCAAGTTACATGCTATAGATAATAACTCCATTAACACGACGGAGTCCTTAGCCTCCCCAGACCCAGAGGAGGATAATGACCCGGCAACCCAGG
Source organism: Oophaga sylvatica (assembly GCA_033576555.1). Classification (NCBI taxonomy): domain Eukaryota; kingdom Metazoa; phylum Chordata; class Amphibia; order Anura; family Dendrobatidae; genus Oophaga; species Oophaga sylvatica. The sequence continues at coordinate 834,631,867 of JARQOD010000001.1, read as the reverse complement.
AGGAGGATTGGTGTCAGCAGATCCATGTTGGGACAGACACCACTCCAGCTCACCAGAAACAGGGGGTACACCGGGCGGTCCAGGAATACGCACAGGTATTCAGCAAACACCCACTTGACTTTGGTAAGATTAAGGGGGTGCAACATCACATCCCCACAGGCAACCATCCCCCCATTAAGGAACGGTACAGGCCTATACCTCCAGCACACTACCAGAAAGCCAAGGAGATGTTGCATGACATGAAGGAGGCAGGGTGATAAGGGATAGTTGTAGTCCCTGGGCAACTCCCCTAGTTCTTGTCAGGAAAAAGGATGGAAGCATGAGAATGTGTGTGGATTACAGACAAGTAAATCTCATTACACATAAAGATGCATACCTTTTACCACGTACTGAAGAATCCCTGGCTGCCTTAAAGTCTGCCAATTACTTTTCCACCCTTGACCTCACTAGTGGGTACTGGCAAGTAGCTGTGGCTGAGGAGGATCGAGAGAAGATGGCCTTCACCACCCTGATGGGACTCAGTGAGCTTGACAGAATGCCGTTTGGACGCTGCAGTGCCCCCGGAATGTTCCACAGAGTGATGGAGTGCTACCTGGGCACCTCAACTTCGAGACTGTGTTACTATGCAGAGAAATTGAAGGGAGCAGTCCAGCTTCTGTAGAAAGTGCAATTCTTTATTCAATCCAAAAATAAAATCGTCACATAACGGTGTCCTCCAAATGCAAAAAGCGGAGAGTATGCACTACCAGCTGTACCAGCAACGCGTTTCGACCTTAGATGGTCTTTGTCAAAGCTGAAAATGAATTACCCGCCTGCATTTTTAAAGCTATCTGAGACTCATGGGTGAGCTGTTGAAACGTCATATAATTAGAAACAGATGTTTCTTGATTTAACCCTCAGGTGTTTGAGCAGGAGTTCTGCATATATCCATTTCAACAGAGACACTCATGACATCTAGTATACAATAACTATACATTTGAGTGCTTAAAGATATTAACAGTGCACATAAAACAGTAACATATATTAAAAACATAAAACATTGTAATTTCAAGTGATTTTCTTTCCGCATCAGTTCTTTTATCTTTACTTTGTGGTGACTTTCTGGAGACTTTTAATGTCCTACTGATGTCATTTCTTCACATTTATTCAGCGATACTATATCCAGAAAAAAAGGGAGAGGTTTTTCTTGATTCGATCATATTCTGTATATATGACAATAAATCTCATTCATAAGATACTGGAATAATGGAAACAGGATATCATAGCTGTTCATTCTATTCAGAAAAAAATAAATATATGTTTAGTAATATAGCAATAAGATTCCAACACCGAAATACCGATATGTCTGAATAAATCAATTTTACGAAATCCAATAGAAATAGTGCATGAATATATTTATACACATAGATTTTTATCAATCAGATTTATTCAAAGCACTATATATATATATATATATATATATAATATATATATATATCACCGATCGAAGATAGGATATTTATCATTATCTCTAAAAAAAATGAACACAAAAAAAATTTTTCTTTCCCCATAAAAAAGATCCAATTGAATACATATAAATTTATAGTCTCATAAATCTATGATTAAATTGCATTTGTTTTAGGAGAAAGCATATATAATCTCCCAATCAAAAATAAGGTATCTCTCAGAAAATGCTACACATACATACCCTACATATCTCTCAAATATCGATATTATGTTTAAGTTACACTTATTATGGGGAAAAAAATATATATATATTTTTCAAGAATACTACATACAAATATCCTGCATATTTCTCAGATATCGGTATTATCATTTAATGCTTATCCTGGTTCCATCAGAAAATGGTGTATATCACCACCATTTGTGTGACCTCTAATCCACCGTCTATGCTCCATAAAACGCATCATCTGCACAATGTGTATTGGGACAAAGGAGCCTGTCATAAATACTGCAAATAAATGAGCATTCAGAATATACGAATGCTAAATAAGTTCACTACAGGCTTATGACACTACCAAACAAGAATTTTGATGCCCATTCTGATTTTATTATTCTTAGTAGTGATGCATGATTTAATTTCTTTTATTTAACCCTTCAGGGTATCTGGTGTTTAAGCTGAAAATCCAAAATGCTTCTCTAGTGAGAAGGCGTCTTTTGGAATCCCATCCTCTGGCTAATTTGCGAACATGTTCTATACCTATTACCTGCATAGATTTAGTATTTCCCTGATGGCAATCTATAAAATGTTTAGATGCCATGGAGATACTTCTGAAGTCGGTTTTTTTATTTTCTATATCTCGTAGATGCTCAGTAATGCGAACTTTCAATTTTCTAGTTGTACATCCCACATAAATTAAATTGCATACATTGCATATAATTAAATAGACAACATTTTCTGTGTTGCAATTAATAAATTATTTAATAATATGTGTCTGTGTTTTTCCTGAGTCGCAAAAGTTTTTTTCATTTTTTGCTACCCCACATGTTTTACATATTCAAGCTCCACATTTGTAGAAGCCTCTTGTTTTAAGCCAGTTATGACAAATTTCACGAGATGAAAAATAACTAGGGGATACTGAATCTCCAATGGTTGGTGCGCGTCTGGCTACAATATTTAATATACAATATATAAGGGTGCTGCGTCACCTGAAACGCGTTGATAACGCATTCATCTGCTGCTATCTATGCTGATACTCCTCTGTATTTGGAATGACAAGTGAATAAAGATTTTTTTATCTTCACTTCATCGTTGAGCTGGATTTTCTCCTTTTGCAATGTTCTACGTCTGACACAGCGGTTCCTTGCTCCGATCTCTGGAATGCTGCACTGGTGAGCTGGATTTTTATTTTTACCTACAATATTTACACCTGAGCGTAAAATTTCCTCCAAGGTTTTATCTTCATACAGGATTGGGATACATTTCTGTATGATTTTTTTAATTTGATTAAACTGCCTAGAATAACGTAAGCTGACATATGCCTTTTTATTAGAATTAGTTGAAGTAGATATGGATTGTAGCAGTTCTTCCCTATTTCTATCCTGTGCTATTGTTCTGGCTCTTTTTATAGACCAATATGGATATTTTCATTGTTTCATTTTATTGTTTAGCTGATCAAATTCTTTTTTCAAGTCTGCAGAATCAGAACAATTCCTTCTATGCCTTATATGCTCACCAACTGGTATAGCTTTGATAACATGTTTAGGATGTCTGTTATGTACGGTAGCTGAGGAGTACAGGAACAAAAGCAGGGCAGCCGAACACCTGAGATGTTGGTAGCTAATGGGTTGCAGAAACCTGAGCAAACCACACAACTAGAGGTAGCCGTGGAGCGTTCCTACGTTGATTCTAGATGCCTCGTCACAGCCTGAGAGCTAGCTATACCTAAAGATAGAAACAGGAAAGCTAACTGCCCCGGAGTAGAGCCCCAAAGGAATAGGCAGCCCCCAAACATATAATGGCGGTTAGACAAGATGAAAACACAAACACAGGCAGAAAACAGATTGAGCAAACGCTGGGGCCACAAGCTGACTAAATAGGAAAGGACAGGAGAGATTACTTTCTGCAACCCAGAAAACCCTACAAAAATCCAACAATTCTGATTACAAAAATACTGAGATCACACGATCTCACCACCCACTAAATCAGATCTCAGTGTGAACAAAACCAAGCTGCAGCCGCTGAAAAAGCAGGAAAAAGCAAATGAAAAAACAACACAGGCTACAGACAAACTGTGACGAGCTCAGGCCCCAGGAGGGGACCCGGCTGTCCTCCACAAATGTGCAGAAAACAATGCAAATAGCAAGCACAAAAGTAAAAGCAGAAAATATCTTATCTGATAGCAGAAGATGCAGGCAAGACTCATCAAACTTCCAAATGAACCAGGAACCACAATTGAGACAAGGACAATTGATCACCGGCAACCATCATAGGAGGGAACCTCCCTTATATCAGACCAGTCCATGATCCCAGATTTCCATTCCTCACTGAAAGGTTCAGTACTGTCTGTAACCACCAGAGGGAGCCTCTGCTCAGAAACCATCTCTAGCGCATTCATAACAGTACCCCCCCCCTTGAGGAGGGGTCACCGAACTCTCATTTGTGCAACCAGGTCGATCAGGATGAGCTCGGTGATAGGCAAGGATCAATCTCCTAGCATGGATGTCCGAAGCAAACACCCAAGAATTGTCCTCCTGACCATAATCTCTCCACTTAACCAAATACTGGAGTTTCTGTCTAGAAAAACAAGAATTCAATATTTTCTCAACCACATACTCCAGATTGCCCTCAACCAAAACAGGGTCAGGAGGCGCAGCCATAGGAACCACTGGCTCGACAAACCTCTTCAATAAGGACTTGTGGAACATGTTATGGATCTTAAATGTCCCTGGAAGAAGCAAGCGGAAGGAAACAGGATTAAGAATCTCCATGATCTTATAAGGTCCAATGAACCTAGGCTTAAACTTAGGAGATGCAACCCTCATAGGGATATTTCTTGAGGACAACCAAACCAAGTCCCCCACTTTAAACCGAGGACCATTTGTCCTATGCCAGTTGGCAAACCGTTGGGCCTTCTCCTGAGAGAGAGACAACCTCTCCACTACCTGGTCCCAAATCTGCTGCATTCGCTCCACAACAGAGTCAACACCCGGACAGACAGAAGCCTCCGCCTGTCCCGAAGAAAATCGAGGGTGAAACCCAAAATTGCAGAAAAATGGAGACATCAAGGTGGCAGAGCTAGCCCTATTATTAAGAGCAAACTCAGCCAAAGGCAAAAAAGAGACCCAGTCATCTTGATCAGCAGACACAAAACATCTCAAATAAGTCTCCAAGGTCTGGTTTGTTCTCTCGGTTTGTCCATTGGTCTGAGGATGAAAAGCAGAGGAGAAAGATAATTGAACACCAAGCTTAGAACACAATGTTCTCCAAAATCTGGAAACAAACTGGACTCCTCTGTCAGAGACAATGTTCTCGGGAATGCCATGTAACCGAACCACGTGCTGAAGGAACAAAGGCACCAATTCGGAGGAGGAAGGTAACTTAGGTAATGGCACAAGATGTATCATCTTGGAAAACCTATCACAGATTACCCAGATAACGGTCATTCTCTGAGAAACAGGGAGGTCGGAAATAAAATCCATAGAGATATGGGTCCATGGCCTCTTGGGCACAGGTAATGGCAATAACAAACCACTAGAGCGAGAGCAAGGCTTGGAGCGAGAGCAAGTCCCACAGGACTGCACAAATTCCCTGACGTCACGAGACAAAGTAGGCCACCAAAAGTACCAACTCACCAAGTCTCTGGTACCAAAAATCCGGCATGACCAGCCAACGCGGAACAATGAATCTCAGACATCACACTCTTCTTTCACTGGTCTGGGACAAACAATTTCCCAATAGGACAGCGCTTAGGTTTATCCTCCTGACACCCTTCCAGAGCCAGTCTCAAATTGGGCGAGATGGCGGAAAGAACTACACCCTCTTTCAAAATAACAGTAGGATCAGATAACTCAGGAGAGTCCGCAAAGAAACTCCTCGAGAGGGCATCCGCCTTAACATTCTTAGTGCCAGGAAGAAAAGAAACCACAAAATTAAAACGTGTGAAAAACAAGGCCCACCTGACCTGTCTAGGATTAAGTCGCTTGGCTGATTCCAGATAAACTAGATTCTTATGGTCCGTGAGGACCACCACCTGATGTTTGGCTCCTTCCAGCCAATGTCTCCACTCTTCAAAGGCCCACTTCATGGCCAACAACTTCTGATTACCCACGTCATAATTACGTTCAGTTGGAGAAAATTTTAGAGAGAAAAAGGCACAAGGTTACTCTTAGAGGTCTCTGGATCTCTTTGGGACAAAACAGCACCTGCCCCAATTTCAGAGGCATCAACCTCCACCTGAAACGGTAGAGAAACATCAGGCTGCCATAGAACAGGAGCAGAAGTGAATCTCTGCTTAAGTTCCTGAAACGCAGAGACTGCCTCAGGAGGCCAATTCACCACATCAGAACCCTTTTTGGTCAAATCAGTCAATGGTTTAACAATACCGGAGAAATTACCAATAAATTTACGATAAAAATTGGCAAAACCCAAAAATCTCTGAAGAGCCTTTAATAAAGTAGGTTGGACCCAATCACAGATGGCCTGAACCTTGACCGTGTCCATTTCAATAACAGACGGAGACAAAATGATTCCCAGAAATGAGACCTTCTTTACACCAAAAAGACACTTTGATCCCTTCACATACAGTGCATTCTCTCTCAAAATCTGGAACACAGTCTGAACATGTTTCACATGAGAGTCCCAGTCATTGGAAAAAATCAAGATATCATCCAAATAAACAATCAGAAATTTATCCATAAAATCCCTGAAAATATCATTCATGAAGGATTGGAAGACGGAAGGAGCATTAGTGAGCCCAAAGGGCATCACTAGGTACTCAAAATGCCCCTCTGGGGTATTAAACGCCGTCTTCCATTCATCCCCGTGCTTAATGCGAATAAGGTTATACGCCCCCCTGAGGTCAAGCTTGGTAAACCAACTAGCACTTTTCACCCTGGAAAACAGGTCAGAAATCAAGGGTAACGGATATTGATACTTCACAGTGATCTTATTCAAGAGACGATAATTAATACACGGCCTCAATGAACCATGCTTTTTGGCCACTAAGAAAAAACCGGCACCCAAGGGTGAAGAGGATGGTCTGATATGACCCTTCTCCAATGACTCCTTGATATAAGATCGCATAGCATCGTGTTCCGGTACAGACAAGTTAAAAGGGCGACATTTAGGAAATTTACCACCAGGCACTAATTCAATAGCGCAATCATAGCTCCTGTGAGGGGGCAAGGATGCAGATTTACTTTCACTAAATACATCCGAAAAATCAGTCAAAAAGTCAGGAACATCCTGAGACTGGGGAGAGGCAGAAAAAACAGGAGTGTCGGCATTAACACATCGGCAGCCCCAACTGGTCATAGACACAGATTTCCAATCCAAAACAGGATTATGAGACTGTAACCAAGGGAAACCTAGTACAATAATGTCATGCAGATTATACAGCACCAGAAATTTGCAACTCTCCTGATGATCTGGTTCAACCCTCATTATCACCTGAGTAGAAAACTGGGGTTTATTCTCCGCCAAAGGGGTAGAATCAATGCCCAGTAGGGGAATAGACTTCCGCAGGGGTATCATGGGAAACCCACAACGTTTGGCAAAGTCAAAATCCATCAGGTTAATAGCTGCTCCTGAATCAACAAAAGCCTGAGCAGAAAATGTGGACAGGGAGCAAATCGGGTAACAGTCAACAGAAATTTAGTCTGAACACTACCCAAGACAACTGAGCGTGCAAAACGTCTTCACCGCTTAGGGCAGACGGAAATATCATGGGACGCGTCACCACAGTAGAAACATAACCCATTGGCCTACGAAACTCATGACGCTGAGCCCCAGAAGTCACTCCATCACACTGCATGGGCTCAGGAGCTGGCTCACAAGGCAACACTATCTCACGCATACCTCTGCGCTCACGCAAACGTCTGTCAATTTGAATGGCCAAAGACATAGAATCATTGAGACCAGAGGGAACAGGGAATCCCACCATAACGTCCTTTACTTTTTCTGACAGACCCTTTCGAAAAAGGGCTGCCAAAGCATGATCATTCCATTTGGTCAGAACTGCCCACTTTCGAAATTTCTGACAGTACAACTCAGTGTCTTCAAGACGCTGATTTAATGCCAACAGGATCTTTTCAGCTTGATCAGTGACATAAGGTTCATCATACAATAACCCCAGAGCCTGAAAAAATACATCAATATCATTCAAAACAGGATCCCCAGGTGTCAGGGAAAAAGCCCAATCCTGAAGGTCGCCGCGCAGCAGGGAGATGACAATTTGAACCTGCTGTGCAGCGTTCCCTGAGGACTTAGGCCTTAAGGCAAAAAACAACTTACAGTTATTTTTGAAATTCAGAAATTTAGATCGATCCCCCAAAAACAAATCTGGCATGGGAATCCTAGGTTCCACAACCGGCAACCCAGCAAGATAGGTAGCAATACTCCGAACCTCAGTGGCAAGCTGATCCACACGGCCAGACAACCTCCATTGAGAGAGAAAAAAAATCCTCCTCAGCACCCAGAGAAAAAGAGGGAAAAAACACAACAAACAGAAAAAAAAAAAATCTCTGACAACACTACAGACAAACTGTGAGGAGCTCAGGCCCCAGGAGGGGACCCGGCTGTCCTCCACAAATGTGCAGAAAACAATGCAAATAGCAAGCACAAAAATAAAAGCAGAAAATATCTTATCTGATAGCAGAAGATGCAGGCAAGACTCAGCAAATTTATAAATGAACCAGGAACCACAATTGAGACAAGAACAATTGATCACCGGCAACCATCATGGGAGGGAACCTCCCTTATATCAGACCAGTCCATGATCCCAGATTGCCATTCCTCACTGAAAGGTTCAGTACTGTCTGTAACCACCAGAGGAAGCCTCTGCTCAGAAACCATCTCTAGCACATTCATAACAGATGTCCACTACTGGCATGAAGCATTGTGTTGCCACTAATTGGTTTGACATGTGTTTTTGTAACTATTTCCTTGCCTAGTACTCCCTTCAGCTCCAGATCCAAAAAGACAATTGCAGATAAATCATGTTTGTAAGTGAATCTGACATTCATATCATTGGAATTGAGATATTCAATGAATGCAGGTACGGCAGATACATCTCCCTCCCAAAGAATGAGGGTATCATCGATATATCTACCGTACCAATGGATATTATTATAAAATGGATTTGCATCAGAATATATATATTTCATTTCCCAAAAAGCCATAGATAGATTAGCCAAAGATGGCTCCCATAGGGACTCCTGACTTCTGCAAATATATAGTGCCATCAAATGAGAAATAATTGTGCTGTAAGAGAAATTGAATCACTTCTATCAGATATTCTATTAATTCAACTGTATATTCACTGTATTCCTCAAGAAAAAACCGCAATGCTTCAATAGCTACTGAATGGGGTATACATATATACAGAGAAATGACATCACAACTTAGCCAAGATAAATCTTTTGTCCACTTTTTTTCATAAAAAGCACTTAGGACATCACGAGAATCTTTCAAATGACCTGGAAGCTTAAACACCAAAGGTTGTAATAGAGAATCTGCCCACTCACACATTGTTCACTAAAAGAACCTATTCCAGACACTATAGGTCTCATAGGTGGAATTGCGCATCCCTTATGAATTTTTGGCAGACCATATATTGTTGGTAAAATAGGTTTTGAAACATATACATAATCTGCCTGTTTTTTGCTGAGAATGCACAAATGAAGACCCTCTGCAATGATTTTTTCTATTTGTTCGTTATATATTTTAGTAGGGTCAGATTTTAGTTTACCATAAACATCAGACTCTGAAAGCAATTCGTTCATTTTATCTCTATAGTCAGTTTTGTTCATAACTACAACCTTGCCACCTTTATCACTACGTTTAATGATAATACTATCCATACTTTTTAACTCATATAGAACTTTCTTCTGTTTAGGAGTGATATTACTCTCCATAATATTCTTATCACCTATAGTTGTCACTTCTATGGACAGACTTCTAAGTTCTCTCTCAATTGTATACTGAAATCTGTCCATACAATTGACTCTTGTCTGAATAGGATAAAAATATGGATTTTTCACATTCAACATCTGAGACTGATGAATTTTGGCCATTTGCTCATGTGTTTGACATCTAGATAAACTATGCAAATTCAACAGCACATGTTGTTCTTTGAAATTTAATTTATGATATTCATTCACATGTAAATTTTCTACATTAACCATTTCATCAGTTTCAGAGAAAAATTGTTTTCTGACAGTGAGATTTCAAACAAATTTATTTATATCCAAAATAGTGGAAAACAAATCAAAATTCACATCTGGTGCAAAGCTGAGACCTAGAGATAACACCCTTGTTTGATCAGGGGTTTATTCTTGTGAGAATATGTTCAAAACATTTGTTTCTTCTAATTTCTCATTTTCCTTCGTTTGAATCTGGTAAGGGTTCCTAGTTGTTCTTCGATGCTTCCTCCCTGCCCTCCTGCGTTTTTTGGAAATAATTTTTTCTTGTTATTCCGTTTCTGCTCATTTCCAGAGTTAAATGAGAAATCCGATGTGCTACAGTTCGTATCCGATGAATCAAGGTCAGAAGATGCAGAGAATGCGACATGCGGTTTATTGGCTGAATTTCTGGGGTTTTGATTTCTCAGAATAGATTTTGGGGTGCGTTTATTGCGTTCCCACTGACCCCATTCATAAACTTTTCCGTCTGCAAAGTCTTTCAGATCTCTGGCAAATTTTCTTTTTTTGCGATTCATAATTTCATTTTCTATAGTGGTAATATCTTCATTCATAGATTTTAACGATTCTTCATATTGTGGTAAAGTATTAAATTTTTCTAGCATTTTTTGCACTTCTTTTATCTCACCCTGCATGTCTTGGAGTTTTATATCCTCAAATTTGACAATTTCATCAGATTTTGAGAACAGATGGAAAGTAACTGATTCCATTCCTCTTGGAATTGAGTACCGAAAATGGTGGAGGGCACTTTCTTAATTCTGAGACCTCTCTGTATCATATCTTTAGAGATATAATTTTGTAAGGTGGTAAGATCCCACCATACTTTCATTTCTTGTATAGTGAGTTTTTCCAACTGAGTTAAATGTGTGTTAAAGTCCACATAGTCATCCACTTTGATGGGATCATCACTAGAGTTGAGCGATACTTTCCGATATCCAAAAGTATCGGAATCGGAATGGTATCGCCGATACCCCAAAAATATCGGCGATACCCGATACCGATACCGGAAATCCAATGTAAGTCTATGGGAACAAAATATCGGAATTAAAAAAAACCCATTCTTGCCTTGTTGGTTAATTGTACATGAAGGAAAACAACAAAGAGTAATGTAGAATGTATTGGGGAGGTTGAGGAGACATTAAAGGCATACATGTTTACCCAATCCAATGGAATAGCATTAAAATTTTTTTTTTGGAAATACGTTTGGATTGACGAAGAAATTGACTATGTTGTTAACCTTTTTTCTATTTTGGCAAATATGTATGTTTCACAACTTCCATGCTCTTCACCTTTTTAACTTTTGACACACTTTCTCCTTCATAATCTTCAGCAGCATCATCTTTGTCATAAAATTATTCTTCATCTTCACCTTCTTTATCTTCTTCGTAAACTTCTTGTTATTCATCTTTTTGTTAACATTACTCATATTGTTCTTATTAAACTATTATTCTTCTTCATATTCTACATTTTCATCTTCTTCCTCTTCATCTTCTTCATCATATTCTTATTTGTGACAGAGATTCCTGTACTTGTAATCTGTCAAAGTATGAATTTTTCATCCTTCCGTTCTTGCTGTCACAAAAGATTTAAATTACAACAGTATTTGTCCGTGTTCAGTTTAGCCTGCAGCAGCAGGCAGTTTCCAGGGGCACCACGAGGAGGAACGTACTCACCCCTATACACTGCTTAGTCTTCTTCTGCTTAGAATTTAGAGCATATATTTTGCTCTTCATTTTGGTCTTATACTTCTTGTTCTTCTGCTTTTTGATCTTCTGCTTATTGTTCTTCTGTCTCTTGTTCTGTATCTTGTAGTTTGTCGTAACCTTCTTTTTCCTGTTGGTGATCTTCTTCTGGGTAATCTAATATTTCTTCTTTGTGATGGTGTTCAGGCTGGTTGGCTTGATGCTCGTCGTCCTTGGGGTCGTCATCTTCTTCGGGGTGGTCTTTAGGGTCGTCTAACTTCCGAGAACCAGTTGACGTTACTGGAACCCGGACGGGTAGCATAAGGTACAAGAGCCAATGCAAGTAACGAGGACCAGCTGACTGTGCTGGAACCCGGAGGGGCAGCAGAAGGAAAAGAGCCAATGGCACAACCGAGGACCAGCTGACGTTACTGGGACACGGTTACTAAGCAGGAGGTACCTGTGCTCCAAAGCACTACCAAGGACCAGCAGACGTTGCTGGAACTCGGATACCAAGATGGAGGCACCTAGGCCAAAGGCACTGCGGAGAACCAGCTGACGGTACTGGAACCCGGACGGGTAGCAGAAGGTACAAGAGCCAATGCAAGTAATGAGGACCAGCTGACTGTGCTGGAACCCGGAGGGGCAGCAGAAGGAAAAGAGCCAATGGCACAACCGAGAACCAGCTGACGTTACTGGGACACGGTTACTAAGCAGGAGGTACCTGTGCTCCAAAGCACTACCAAGGACCAGCAGACGTTGCTGGAACTCGGATACTGAGATGGAGGCACCTAGGCCAAAGGCACTGTGGAGAACCAGCTGACGGTACTGGAACGCGGACGGGTACCATAAGGCACCCATGAAAATGTAAGTTGACAGGCCTCAAGCCGTCTGCAGTTACCGAATCACACAGTCCTACAGTGGTGCTTGTCCTATTTTCACAACGGAAAGAGCCTTTATTTACATATCCCACAGCACACATAGGAATCACCTAAACTGCAGGCACCATAGAGTCGGATAACCGGAATGCAACATGACAGGACAACTTATTGGAGGCTAATTTACGTTGACACTGCCAGAAACAGCTGTCGTGCTGTAACCAGGGTGGGCATGAGTCAGTACCCGTGCCAATTACTTCCGAGCAACAACTGGCGGTGTTGGAGCCCAGGGATGAGAGGAGGACAGGGTGGAGGCAGCATGACTTTTTGTCGTACACACAGCAGGGGAATAGCTGCCATTACTCAACACCAGTAACACAGGAGCAAGTGTTGACTGTGCTAACAGCACTTACAGGCAACAACTGGCGGTGTTGGAGCCCAGGGTCCAATGCATCGACTTCAATTGCTTCCACCTCCTCTCAGGACCACAGCACTGTTGAGCAACCATCTGTCTCTTCACCGCCTGCCAAATTGCCCAGTCAGTCAGAGAGTTCTGTACAGGAGCCAGCTGAGTCTCTGGTTCTGTTCTCAGAATCTGTTGGTTTGCAAACAGGGGCCCAGCCAAGCAGCATTCTGGAATGTGAAGAAGAGGGAGTATGCAGTGATGCGCAACAGCTGTGTCTCTCTGAATCTGAAGAGGCGGGTGAGACAGTGCCGATGGTCAGCACACCGCAGAACGCATCTGATGATGATGAGACTCAGGTGCCAGTTTCTGTTGAGCATGGTGGTGGCCAGACCACCCAACAGCAGCAGGTGTTGTAAGAGGTTAGTGGAGATGATGAGGTCCAAGACCCAACATGGCGTGAGGAACAGGAAGGTGGTGGTAGCAGCTCTGAGGAAGTGATTGCCCCAACGGTACAAACAGGAGGGAGAGTTAGGCTGCATACTCTGTTGCCTGTAGCCTCCATTTTGGCACCTGTTCGGATTTCTCTTCCAAAAGTCTAAACGGACGCTCCCAGGACTTGCACTGCGTGGTCCTTTTTTAACACACTTGCAGATGATATTTGCTATGTCAAATGCAAGCTGTGTAATCAAAAAGTAAAAAGAGGTAAAGTGTCAGTAACCTCAATACCACAAATATGTCTAAAATAGTGCGTAGAAAACACGTAGTTGAGTTACAAAGACACACTGAAGATGTACAGTCTATAGAGAATCACAGCACAAGTTTAACTGCATATGTCATGGTTAAATTTGAAAATTTTATTGCACACTTGATGTGAAAAAAGAAAATAGCTATGAGACGACTGACTGACGTTTTGGGCAACGCAGTGGCCTTTATCAAATAGTCGCTGGAAGAGATAGAAAAATTTACAGTCAATGACAATGTATAATATATACAATATATACATAGGGTGAAGAATATATATACATAGGAATTAGGCAACATGTTAAACATTTGGGTGATACTGTAGAACACGGAGAATTATCCCTCTAGGGTATGCGGGTGGGTAATGTAGTTTTTTGTTGATTTTTGTGAGTGTGTAGAAAACAGGGGTGATGGGGTATTAAATATTAAGGAATGTCATAGTCTTACAGTTTATGGTGATCAATTAAAGATGTTTTGTCAGGATACGATCAATTTTTTGACAGATGTAAAATGTAGGGTCACAATTTAGTTGTCTGTAGGTTAGTTTAACTCACAGTTGTCTATGAATTTCGGCAATAGATTGGGTCTTATTCATAATAACGATAGCACCCCCCTTATCTGCTGGGTTAATAATAATGTTGGGGTTATCTTTCAGAGATTTTATGGCTTGTTTATCTGTGGGTGTCAGGTTGTGGCGTATCGGGTGTAGGCCCAATCTCGGCAAACCATCCACGAGCACAGGCTCTGAATGCTGGCATTGCAAAACTCCTGTCCCTTGAAATGCTGTCATTCAGGCTGGTGGAGACTGACAGTTTACGGAACTTAATGGCATTAGCAGTCCCACAATACAATGTGCCAAGCTGATTTTATTTCAGCAGGCAAGCCGTCCCTGGTCTGCAAAACCATGTTGTTGAGGTTAAAATTAAACATGCGCTACTAAACTCCGTCAGTAGCAATGTCCACCTGACCACCGCTGCGTGGACCAGTACCCATGGCCAGGGACGATACCTTTCCCTTACTGCCCATTGGGTCAATGTTGTGGAGCCGGGTACAGATCTTGCGAGTGGCGCTGTACGTGTTCAGGCAACTACAAGGATTGCGGGAATCAAGTCTGTACCCATTGATTCCTCCTTCTCCAGTTCCTCAGAAACATCGTTGCAGGAGCGGTCACGGTCTACCTCCACATGGACCCGTGAACGCTTAATAAGAATCTTTAGTTATATAGCGCCAACAGATTACGCAGCGCTTTACAGTTTAACAGTTTCCGAACACAAGTCATAAGTAACAACGTTACCAATACAATAATGAAAGCAATATAATCCGCACACGCTCGTGAGAGCTTACAATTTACAAATATGTGGGGGAGATACAAAGTACAGGTGTTTATATACAATGGTATATTTAGAATGATGTCCCAGCCATTTTGAGGGAGTGAGGGATGGATGGAGATAGTGAATGGGCTACAAACACACACTTACACATAGAATGACTTGTTTGTGAAGGGGATAGGCCTATTATTATTATGATTTTTTTAGGCATTTATTCCATGGCGCTTAATGTGAAGAGGGGCAAATGACAAGTACAGAAATATACATCAAGGCACACACAATCAGAAGGAGAAGGCCCCTCCCCCCCCAAAAGGGCTCAGAGTCTAAGGGGTGGGTGGGTACATGGGGGAGGGGGGCCTTGAAAAATGGTTTTGAGTGAGGCCCAAAACATCAAATTTTGGGGTAGTTCTAATTTCTTGGGGACAGCATTTCCCCAGTATTGGCCAGGCGTTGAGAGCTTGGATGGGGGGAGAGGTTCTTTTGGGTAGGCGGCAATACGGGAAAGATTGAATTTGGGAGGTGAAAGGAGAGATGGTGTCAAACATAAAACCCCCAAAGGAGCCTGTTGACTGTAGAGGACGACGTGGCCAAACGTCAAAGGCCGTCCCAAATTAATTTCCATGGGGAATCAAAACAAACAGCGTGGGGCTCTGGAATGCCAAAAGCAAAAGCGAAGTGTATTTTGCCCGCGAATCTCCCCTAGGCTTGGTAGTGTGTGACAAAGGCCAAAACTGGGTAAAAGAGTAGCGTTAATAGCTTTTGTGCTTGGGCGAGAAAACCCAGGATAAGGTTTGATAAGAAAAGGCCTGTATTCTTATCAAGTTTGGGAAAATGTCACCAGTTTGGACACAGAAAAAAAGGAGACACAGCAGGCCAAATAATCCGTCAGCAATCACTCTCCAATTTCGATTTGGTCTTCTTTTCTGTTACCGTAAGTCCCGCAAAGGGGCTTTTAAAGAGCAGGGTTCAGAGTCCCCAAGTGCTTTAGGTTCCCCGTAGGAAAGCTGGGTACAAGGTCCAAGGCTTTCAGGAGTCAAGTCCGGTTCACTGAGGCTAGATTTGAGCATGATTGCTCGTGTGGTCTTAAGAAACAAGGAGAAATCAGGGGGGGAAAAAGCAGCGGAAACCCATTTTATGGGGCAAAAAAGCTGCAGCAAGACAGAAAATAAAAAGGAAGAACAAACGAGTTTTGTTTTAAAG
>JARQOD010000001.1:834533373-834615671 GCA_033576555.1 Oophaga sylvatica | reverse complement strand
GGGTGGAGAAAAATGAACTAAATGAACAAAATCTTTAAAAAAAAAATTTCTTTTCAGTGAACTAGTTCAGGTGAAAAAAACAACAAAATTAACTAGATTTCCCATCACTATGGTGTACCCCTTGGTGGCGCTGTCAAAAAACCCCCCCCAATTTTTGTAACTTACACCCTCTTCCCCGGTGCGGGGGCGTGCTTGTGCTCCTCTTGTTGCAGAGGTGTTACAATGCCTCGCGCACAGAGCTGTTTTTTTAAAGCAGTAGCAGCAGCCCCCCCCCTGGGGGGGAAAATTGGAAACATTATGGATTTCAACGTGTTTTTTTGGGGTCCTCCAGCATTTGGGGCCCGGTTTTAAACGGTGTGATGGGGCTTTGAAAAATTTCCCCCCGGGTAACGAGGGTTTTTGGGGGGGGACCCCCAATAATGGGGGGGTTTTGAGAAGGGGGCCGATGCGGCGGTGGGTTTCCCCGGGGCAGTGCAGCATGAAATCAATTTTTGTGTGAAGCCCCAAAAGGGGGCCCCAAACCCAAACGTTTTTTCCGGGGGAAAAGGATTTTTCCACAAATTTTTTTTTGAAAATTTTTTAAATTTTAGAAGAAAGCAGAAGCAAGGGGTTTAAAAAAAAATTTTAAGGATGGACAAAAAACAGACATCAGCAAAACCCCAAGCTGCGGGGGTTGAAGAAAAGTGGGGGGGTTTTCCCCCCCCTTACAAAAAAATTAAAGCTCAGACTAGAGTAAAACAAAAAAACCCCAACAATGTTTTTTTTGCTTTTTGGAAAGGCCCTTTTGGGGATTTTTTATTATGTTTGAAAAAATTGTATTGTTTTTTGGGGGGGAAGGGGCACCCCTTTTTAAATAGTTTTTTTTAAAAAATTTTTTAAAAATAAAAAACCCCCGCAGCAAGTTTTAAATTTTTTTAAAAAAGGAAAATGAGACGGGGACAGACACGGGGGGGGGTTTTACCCCCGGGCGGTGGTTGAAGTAAGTGGGGGGATCTCATCAAAAAAAAAAATTTAAAGCTAAAAACTAAGTAAAACACTGAAACAAACTGTTCACTTGCTGTAAAAGGGCCCTTTTTTGGGGGGACTTTTTATGTATTATGTTTGCAAGCAATGTTTTTTTTTTTTGGGGGAAAAAGAGGTCACACAAATTTTTTTTTTAAAAAATTTTAAATAAAAAAAAGCAGCAGAAATTTTTAAAAAAAAATTACAAGGTTGAGCCAGTGACAGACGTCGCAGGTACACGCGCTTTTTTTTGGGGAAGTAATGGGGTGATCTGCACTCAAAAAAAAAAAATCGGGGGACTGCAGTGAACACTGAAACACAATTGTTCCTTGTTTTTAAAAGGGGCCCCCTTTTCCGGGGGGCTTCAAAAGTGTTTGCAACCAAGGTAAGTATACGGATGGAAGCACGTCCCCAATATTATTTCAATTCCCCTGGAGCAGCAAAAAATTTAAAAATGAAAAAAAAAAAAATTTGTCTGTGGTGACACGTGCGATGCCCTAAGAAAAAGGTTGCAAAAAAGAGCAAACTGCACCCCCCCACCTGCACTCAAAAAAACCCCCTTTCGAGCTTTTTAAAAAAAACCCCTGCAGGCAAAAGGAATTTTTCACAGGGGTTTTGGGGCTACCCCGCCTAAAGCCCCTTACACAAAACGCAATTTTAAAAGTCCCCAGAGCCACAGCAGCGTTCTTCCCTAAAAAAATTTTTCAGCAAAAGACGCCCAAAATGGGGCGGCGCCCTTTTTTGTGCATTCAAATTTTTTCGCATCCAATCACGCCTGCCTTAGTTAACAAAACCCCAGCAGTACAGGTGTGCCCCCCTTCTTTTGGGGTTCCCATTGGGTGACTATAATCCCCTTTCCTCTCAAAGAATTTTTTGGGAAAAACCGATTTTCCCCGGATCATTATGAAAAATATCGGAATAAGTTGGGGAAAACCCCCAAAACAAAAACGGGCGATACCCTTTTTGCCCGGGGGCGGGGAAAGTCAACATAATCATCCCCAAAAAACCTGAGCCCCCCTTTCTATTTCTTTCCCCCGATAGTGTTAACCCGGGTAATTTAGGTTTCAGGAAATCCTTTTAAAAAAAACCCAAAGCTGATGCAACTTTTCCCCCTTTTCCAAAATTTTAAAAAAATTTTGGATTGTAGTATGGAGGGGGGAGAGTTTAAAGGCAAGTCCAACACCAAGTATAAAGAAGTAAAGGGTATTAAAAAACCCCCCGCCAGCTAAACCCCCACAGGAAACACGGACTGAAATTTTCCCGGGCCAAACATGCAGAGCAGGAAAATGAAGGGAGGGGGGCCAAACTTTTGAGAAAGTGAATTCTTTTTTTCAAAAAAAAAAAAAAATGTCACAAAAAGGTTCCCCAAAAAGCAAAAGCGGGGGAGTAGCAAACCGCGTACCGCAACCCCCCTTCGACCTTTGGTGGTCTTTGTCAAAGTGGGAAAAAAAAAAATTTTTCCCCCTGCATTTTTAAAGCTTTTAGAGACTATGGGTAAAAAACTTTTAAATGAAAAATGAAATGAAAAAAAAAATTTTGCATCAGGAAAAACACAGACACATTTTTAAGAATTTTTAATTGCAACAGGGAAAAAAAGTTTTTATTTAATTATATGCAATGTATGAATTTTTTAATTTATGTGGGATGTACAACAAAAAATTGAAAGTTCCATTACTGGCATTTCGGTATAGAAAAAAAAAAAAACCCCACTTGAAGTATTTCCGGGGATCTAAACTTTTTAAAAATTGCCATCAGGGAAAAAAAAAACAAGCAGGTAAAAGGATAGAACATGTTCGCAAAATTGCCAGAGGAGGGGATTCCAAAAACGCCTTCTCATAGAAAAGCTTTTTTTATTTAGCTTAAACACCGATACCAAAGGGGTTTTTTTAAAAAAAAAAAATTTAAAAACATGCTCATATAAGAATTTAAATCAAATGGCTCAAATTTTTTTTTGGTAGTTCTAAGCCTGTAGTGAATTTTTTTAGCATTCGTATATTCTGAAATGCTTTTATTGCAGTGTTTATACAGGCTCCTTTGCCCAATACACATTGTGCAGATGATGCTTTTATGGAGATAGAGGGTGGATTAGAGGTCACACAAATGGTGGTGATATACCCATTTTTATGGAACCAGGATAAAGCATTAAATGATAATACCGATATCGAGAAATATGCGGATATTTGTATGTAGTATTTTTAAAAAATTAAAAATATTTTTTTTTTTCCCCAAAATAAATGTAACTTAAAATAATATCGTTTATTTGAGAGATAAGTAGGGTATGTTTGTGTAGCATTTTCTGAGAAATACCTTATTTTTGATTGGGGGATATTATGCTTTCTCCTAAAACAAATAATTTTAATCATATATTTATGAACTATAAATTTATATGTGTTCAATTGGATCTCTCTTATGGGAAAGAAAAATTTTTTTTGTGTTCATTTTTTTTTAGAGATAATGATAAATATCCTATCTTCGATCGGTGATATATTATATATATATATATATATATAAATATATAGCGCTGTGGAATAAATCTGATTGATAAAAATCTATGTTGTAATAAATATATTCATGCACTATTTCTATGATTTCGTAAATTGTATTTATTCAGATATATCGGTATATCGGTGTTGGAATTTTTATTGCTATATTACTAAACATATATTTTTTTTTTCTGAATAGAATGAACAGCTATGATATCCTGTTTCAATTATTCCGTATCTTATGAATGAGATTTATTGTCATATATACAAATATGATCGAATCAAGAAAAAACCTCTCCCCTTTTTTTCTGGATATAGTATCGCTGAATAAATTGAAGAAATGACATCAATAGGACATTAAAAGTCTCCAGAAAGTCACCCACAAAGTAAAGATAAAAGAACTGATGCGGAAAGAAAATCACTTGAAATTACAATGTTTTATGTTTTTAATATATGTTACTGTTTTATGTGCACGTTAATATCTTTAAGCACTCAAATGTAAATTATTGTATACTAGATGTCATGGGTGTTTCTGTTGCAATGGATATATGCAGAACTCTGCTCAAACACCTGAGGGTTAAATCAAGAAACATCTGTTTCTAATTATATGACGTTTCAGCAGCTCACCCATGAGTCTCAGATAGCTTTAAAAAGCAGACGGGAATTCATTTTCAGCTTTGACAAAGACCATCTAAGGTCGAAAACGCGTTGCTGTACAGTGGTATGCAAAATGTGTAGCCTGGTATGTAAGGCACACAGGATCTGGAGAATGCACAGTAAGGTAACAGTTAAAGCTGACACTCACTTACACTTCAGACACACCCACAGGGGTGTATAGGGGAGTGACGTGTAGCCAAGAGAGAGTCTGTCTAGCTTCCCTGTCATCTACAGAGCAGTCAGGGCTAGTTCTTCTCAGACAGTGAGGATTCCTGTCAGTAGCTTGGGTGAGCAGAAGATTAGTTCCTGCCAATTCAACGAAGTGGAGTCTAGTAACGGATACTAGTTATCATCCCGAGTCTAGTCAGAGTTACCTTTTACTCAGTCTGAACTTTGAGGAAACTGAGATTACTCAGTGAGACCAAGGAAGAAAACTGACTTTCTATCTTCACGCTTCAGTGCTACATTAAAGCAGAAGCAGGGCGAAGGGCAATAGTGGGAAAGATTCAGAAGTGCCTTAAGGATCGGATTATCCTGCACATTGTCACGGTCTCTGGGGCCCGAAGCGTCACTATAGCTCCAGGCATAGTGATAGAAAAGCCAGAGTCTTACTGGACCTTAGGTTGCAGAAAGCCGCCCTTAGAGTCCAGTAACGTAACCGAGTCAGGAGAACAAGACTTCTGAGTCCGGCGCGCGGCAAAAGAAAGTACTTAGTTCACCACTTATAAGGCTCTATCACAAAACCCGGGGCGATACAGCTAGTGGGAAAAGCTGAAAACTATAGAGTTAACTTAGCTACAGGCAAGCTTGGACTCACTCATCATTTGGAAAGAGAGGAGGCCTGTAACCTGCTCCACGTTACCGCTACGTGCATTCATCCACCCCGAACAGCCTCCTGGGACCTGCCTGAACAACTTAAGTAAAAGGTATGAAAGAAGCTTCTATGTGTGAGACTGAGTTATTTGATTGCAATCCCGCACAACCCACCATAACTATCGACCTGAGGGAAGAGTCCCACCTGTAGGGGACCCGACATCTAGCTGCCTCACCACCCCTCAGAGATCTACAGCAGCGCTGGTCTTAGTGATCAGAGAACTACAGGTGGCGTCACGAACTGTATATATACCTATCCCCTGTAAATATTCCCCCAACATACGCCTGACCGCCAGGGCCACAGACCGAGCCAGCGCCACCTGTGACAACCCCAATAGACTTCCATGGGCTCAGCTCTGAGTACCCCATTGCTCTGTAAACCACAATTGTGGTGCGGGTCAAGACAACTTGGCGTCACGAACAGGATCCGAAACTTGCAGAATTGCGAGCCCTGTGTGCCTGTGGAGTGTTTTGGTGAAAAAGACTGTTGCTATTGTTTGGCGCCAAATACCGCCATATTTGCCGCCATATTCGCGCCCTGAGGCGCTGGAGAAGAAGGTGGGCGTACCTGAAGGAGCGCGCAAAGTCTTGGACACGCCCCCGGCTCTGACTCAGCGGCAGGTCCTGCGACAGGAAGTGGACGCTCTGACATCAGAGCGCCTGCGACGAAGGTCCTGTTCCTACTGCTGTGCCTGGGAAATAGCAGCTTCTGAAACCGGTAGGCTCCGTTTAACCAAGGGGGCGCTAATATGTTGCAACAACCGGCCGACAGTGCGGCCCCAGCCGGAGGACCCGACTCCGCACCGCGTGGCGTTGTAGCGCCAGATGGGGGCGCAGGCCCAGCACTCAGTCCGGTGGTCCCGCTCATGCCACTAACGCTTCCATATATGCCTGGGGCGAAATGGCTTCCCCAGTACAGCGGCGAGCCAGGCACTTTAGCAGGATTCAAACGGAAGATATGCAGTGTCCTGGAAATGTACTCTATGTCTGAGAGGCAAAAAGCTGCAGTATTAATAGGGCAGCTAACTGGCGCTGCTGAGAGAGAAGTGGAGACTTGGGCTACCACGGACCAGGAGTTGGTGCCTGCAATCCTCTTAAAGTTACAGGCCATTTTTGAAGATCGCACCGAAACAGATCTCCGGATGGCATTCTATAACTGTTCACAGCAACCAAGTGACAGCATAAGGGACTATGCCTGCCGACTACAAGGGGCCCTGAGAGCCCTCAAGCAGGTTAATACCATAAGTGTCATTGATGAAAATAAGATGCTGAAAGAACAATTTGTGCAGGGACTGAGGTCCCAAGCGGAACGCAGAACTGTGAATTGGTGGTCTTTAGATCACCCTGATGCTACCTTTGATGCCCTAAAGGACATGGCAATAAAAGGGCTGCGGCCCCTGGGCAAACCTGAGGTGGCAACCCAACATCGTCAGGGTGAAGTCACTCTGGAGCCGGCGGCAACCCCCTTTTCCTCGCTAGTGGCCGAAACCAAAACGCAGGTGACACCCCCTAGTGAATTGGACTGTCTGCGCTCAGAGGTGCGCCAGCTGACTAAAAATCTGGCTGCGGTGATGAGTGCCCTGCAGCTGCGGAAAGAGAAGAAGGGAAGATCTTATTAGCTGATTGCCCAGAAGGCGTCCCGTGGATGAACCGGAGAAGAAGGAAGACGTCGCCCCTCCCGGAGGAGGACAACGCCACCCCCAGGAGCGACCTCTGATCAACACCCTCCTCGTCGGGAGATCACCTGTTACCGATGCAACCGGAAAGGTCATATGTCTCCACAGTGTCCTTTAAACGGCAGAACCTGGGTCCGAGGGCCAACACCCAGGAGGAGACCCGTCAGGCCCCCTAGACTGGAACCGCAGGTATGTGGGTGGACGACCCTACCTGTCTATCATTCTAGATGGTATTGCTGTTCCGGCATTGTTAGACACTGGGTCTCAGGTGACCCTAATACCTGATGCCCTATATACTAAGTTCTGGTCAATGGACAGTCTTAAACCCCCGAGCCCTGACTTTACCGTGTATGCTTCTAATGGTCTTCCTGTAGAAGTACTCGGGACAAAATGTGTAGATGTGAAAGTGGGCAGAGAGGAGTTGAAAGACCAGGGGCTTCTGGTAGTAAAGACTGTAAATGAGGAGAACGGTTTAAATATAATTTTGGGTACTAACATTATCAGTAATTGTTTGGGAGAAGTTGTGTTCTTACTCCAACAGCTCGCTGAGATTGCCCGACCAAGGCAGAAAGGAGTAATCCAAAGAGAGATCCGGGCCCTGGTGTGTCAGCAGCAAGCGAAGCTTACAGACGGCGAAATTGGTAATGTACGGGTCACTGACTCGAATCCCATTGTGATACCCCCAATGAGTGAAATGATAATCTGGTGCAGGGCAGCCATAGGTCTGAGAGGACAGAATTACCAAGCTGTAGTAGAACCCCACCATTCAGAACATAGACCTACACTTATGACTGCTAGGGGAGTAGTGGAAGTGGTGAATGGAAGAGTACCGGTACGGCTTCTCAACTGGGGAGATGATGAGGTAAACTTACCCCGTTATGCAACCATTGCTAAACTACATGCTGTTGACAATAATTCTATTCTCCCGGCTGAGTCCTTAGACTCCCGCCAAATAGCGGAGGACAATGACCCGGCAACCCATGTGGCGGAATGGTGTCAGCAACTCCATGTTGGGACGGACACCACTCCCGCTCACCAGAAGCAAGGGGTATTACGGGTGGTGCAAGAGTACGCCCAAGTATTTAGCAAGAATCCACTTGATTTTGGGATAATTAAGGGAGTACAACATCATATCCCTACTGGCAGTCATCCTCCCATCAAAGAGCGGTATAGGCCTATACCCCCAGCCCATTATCAGAAGGCTAAGGAAATGTTGCGAGATATGAAAGAAGCCGGAGTAATCAGGGATAGTTGTAGTCCCTGGGCAGCACCTCTAGTCCTGGTTAGAAAGAAAGATGGTAGCTTGAGAATGTGTGTGGATTACAGGCAGGTGAACCGCATAACACACAAGGATGCATACCCGTTACCACGTATAGAGGAGTCATTAGCTGCTCTGAAAACGGCTAACTACTTTTCTACCCTTGATCTGACTAGTGGATACTGGCAAGTGGCTGTGGCTGAGGAGGATCGTGAGAAAACGGCTTTCACCACCCCAATGGGGCTCTGTGAGTTCGACAGAATGCCGTTTGGGCTCAGCAGTGCCCCAGGAACATTTCAGAGAGTGATGGAGAACTGCCTGGGACATCTCAATTTTGAAACCGTGCTGCTATACTTAGACGACGTCATCGTGTACTCCAAGACATATGAGGACCATCTGAAGCACCTGGCAGAAGTATTTGAGTCCCTGTCCAGGTACGGGATGAAGTTGAAACCCTCAAAATGCCATCTACTCAAACAGAAGGTACAATATTTGGGGCACATCGTCAGTTCGGAAGGAGTAGCGCCGGACCCAGAGAAAGTCACTGCCATCCAGAAGTGGCCGGAGCCGAAGAACCTCAAGGAAGTGCGACAGTTCCTGGGACTAACGGGTTACTACAGAAGGTTCGTGAAAGATTACACGAAGAAGGCAGCGCCTCTACAGGACCTCCTAGTAGGCCAATCCCTAAAGAGCAGAAATCCTCCCTTCAATTGGGGTAAGGAACAGGCTGAAGCATTCCAAAAGATGAAAGAGATCCTTACAGGCGATGAGATCTTGACGTATCCTGATTACAGCCAACCGTATCTGCTGTACACCGATGCTAGTAATGAAGGTTTAGGAGCAGTTCTCAGTCAGAAGCAGAATGGCCAAGAAAAAGTCATCGCTTATGCCAGCAGAAAACTCAGGCCAACTGAGAGGAATCCGGAAAATTATAGCAGCTTCAAGCTGGAGTTTCTGGCGCTGGTCTGGGCCATTACTGAAAGATTTAAGCACTATCTGGCCTCCAACAAGTTCACGGCGTACACAGACAGCAACCCGCTAACGCACCTGGAAACGGCCAAGTTGGGCGCCATGGAGCAGCGTTGGATGGCTCGGTTGTCTAATTACCAGTTTACTATCAAGTACCGGGCAGGCCGAAAGAATGCTAATGCTGACGCATTGTCCCGAATGCCGCATGACTCTGACACGGAGGAAGAATCGGACGACCTGGAAGAAATTGAGCTACCTGCGTTCCATCGAAATGGGGTAGTCCACGAGCATCGAGTCTACAGAAAGCAGTATGGTGCAACGTTAAATCCTTTACCCCATCACAGCTGGAAAGAGACTCAGGACAGCGATCCAGTGGTCAGCCGTATCAAGGAGTTGTTAAGACAGGAAGGTTCCTCCTTGGAAAAAGATGCACCTATGTCAGCAAAGCTCCTGTGGAACGAGAGAAGCAGGTTATTCCTATACCGTGAGAAGTTGTGCAGGAGATACGTCAATCCCAGGACCCACGAGATGGTCTGGCAAATAGTGGTCCCCAAGGCAGACGTCCAAATGGTGTTGGAAGCATACCATGATCAAGCAGGACACTTTGGCTGGAGAAAGCTGGAGACCCTGTTGAGGTGCCGGTTCTACTGGGTAGGGATGCGCAGCTCCATTGAGAGGTGGTGTGGAACTGTGGACCCTGTGGTCTCAGAAGAAAGGACTACGGTAGTCAGAGGGCACCCCTGCAGCCTATCCGGACGACTCGTCCCTTGGAGATTGTGGCCCTGGACCACGTCAAACTGTCGCCAAGTAGATCTGGATACTCATACGCCTTGACCATGGTGGACCATTACTCTAGATTTCTGGTGGTTGTACCAGTTAAGGATCAGACAGCAGTGACGGCAGCAAAAACCTTTCAAGCAAGCTTCTGCAGACCGCATGGGTATCCGGAGCAAGTATTAACCGATCAAGGACCTGCTTTCGAAGCTGATCTATTCAAGGAATTCTGTCACATGTATGGGTGTAAGAAAATTAGAACAACACCATACCATCCTCAAACCAACGGTCTTTGCGAGAAAATGAACCACATTGTCCTTGATTTGTTGAAATCCATACCGTTGGAAGACAGAAATCGATGGCCGGAGTTACTACCTGATTTGGTTGACTTGTATAACCATATACCTGTAAGTTCCACTAACTGCACTCCAGCCTATCTTATGAGAGCAAGGCCGGAAGACTACCAATGGATTTAGAACTTGGAGTGGTAGAACCAGAGGCAGATGACGCTATTGAAAACTGGGACATCAATCGGCAAGAGCAATACAGAAGAGTGCAAGTCTGTGTAGAAGAAAGTCTCAACAAGGTACGGGAAAAACAGGAAGATATTTACAACAGGAATGCTCCTGCCAAGCCTTTGATGCCTGGAGAAGTGGTATTGAAAAGGAAAAGGAAAATGCACAAATTGGATAACCAGTGGGAGCAAGAACCCTACGTCGTACAAGATTCCAAATATGACAATAGAAAAGTTTGTATCATCAGTAAGGACGGAGGAAGAACAATATCCACTGTGTCCAGAGACCATTTGAAATTGTGTCCAGAACCCTTAAAGTTTCGTGAAGAGAACTCTGTCATCAATCAAGAAGAAAGAAAAGAAGAGGTCATACACACGGATCTGGGAGATTTCCCTGCAGATTGGCCGAGACTGGGAGATGCTGTAATAATTCCGGTGTTGCAATTTTATCAGCCACAAGAGGAAGTTCTACCTCCAGTTGTGCCCATGGTGCCAGTTGAGCCAGTTCAGGAGTTACCTACTCCAGCAGCACCCCAACCTGCGGAACCTCAAGAGGAAGAATCATCGGAAGCAGCGCCCCATGCTATGGGAACCCCTGGTGAAGCTGACTCACACCGCCCAGCCATCAGTACGCTTGCCAGATCCATAGAAAGATTGAGGCAGTTCTATAGTTTGCCGTTACGTAGAACAGTTGGGTTAGAGATTAATATACCTGAAGCTACTCCACGTAGATCAGAACGTACAACGAAAGGGAAGATACCTATTCGTTATCAAAAGTAGTCCTAGCAAACTAGTTTACTAAGTATGGATAATTGTATAAAGTATTGTTATGATATGTAAATTACTTGAAAATGTTTCATGATGGACTCTGAGGCTGAGGACTGAGCCAGCCCAAGAACTGATCTTGTATATAGTTGCACTTTGTGCATTCTCTACCAGCACACCTACCTCTGAACATAAAACCCGTATGGTGAGGCACTGAGTGAGGTCTGCATTCAGATGTCCTGCAGCCCACCCAGGACCCACGTTGAAGGTTTGGTGCGGGTCCTTCACAAGAATATCGTCATCTATTTATATGAAAATGTCTATTTAGTATTTTGTATTTTTCTATGCCTATTGTTATAATGCAACGTTCAAGAAATCCGTACCTCCCTGATGGGAAGAGTTTAAAATGTTACTTGTTTAAATGGAAAACAAAATGTCTTTCTTCTTATATTTCACAGCCCGGGAGTGCTGTATTTTACCAAGGGGGAATGTGTAGCCCTGGTATGTAAGGCACACAGGATCTGGAGAATGCACAGTAAGGTAACAGTTAAAGCTTGACACTCACTTACACTTCAGACACACCCACAGGGGTGTATAGGGGAGTGACGTGTAGCACAGGAGAGAGTCTGTCTAGCTTCCTGTCATCGTACAGAGCAGTCAGGGCTAGTTCTTCTCAGACAGTGAGGATTCCTGTCAGAGCTCTGGGTGAGCAGAAGATTAGTTCCTGCCAATTCAACGAAGTGGAGTCTAGTAACGGATGACTAGTTATCATCCCGAGTCTAGTCAGAGTTACCTTTTACTCAGTCTGAACTTGAGGAAACTGAGAGTTACTCAGTGAGACCAAGGAAGAAAACTGACTTTCTATCTTCACGCTTCAGTGCTACATTGAAAGCAGAAGCAGGGCGAAGGGCATAGTGGGAAAGATTCAGAAGTGCCTTAAGGATCGGATTATCCTGCACATTGTCACCGGTCACTGGGGACCGAAGCGTCACTATAGCTCCAGGCATAGTGATAGAAAAGCCAGAGTCTTACTGGACCTTAGGTTGCAGAAAGCCGCCCTTAGAGTGCCAGTACGTAACCGAGTCAGGAGAACAAGACTTCTGAGTCCGGCGCGCGGCAAAAGAAAGTACTTAGTTCACCACTTATAAGGCTCTATCACAAAACCGGCCGGGCAGTACAGCTAGTGGGAAAAGCTGAAAACTATAGAGTTAACTTAGCTACAGGCAAGCTTGGACTCACTCATCATTTGGAAAGAGAAGGAGGCCTGTAACCTGCTCAACTGTTACCGCTACGTGCATTCATCCACCCCGAACAGCCTCCCTGGGACCTGCCTGAACAACTTGAAGTAAAAGGTATGGAAAGAAGCTTCTATGTGTGAGACTGAGTTATTTGATTGCATCCCTGCACAACCCCACCATAACTATCGACCTGAGGGAAGAGTCCCACCTGTAGGGGACCCGACATCTAGCTGCCTCACCATCCCCTCAGAGATCTACAGCAGCGCTGGTCTTAGTGATCAGAGAACTACAGGTGGCGTCACGAACTGTATATATACCTATCCCCTGTAAATATTCCCCCCAACATACGCCTGACCGCCAGGGCCACAGACCGAGCCAGCGCTACCTGTGACAACCCCATAGACTTCCATGGGCTCGGCTCTGAGTACCCCATTGCTCTGGTAAACCACAATTGTGGTGCGGGTCAAGACACATACTCTCCGCTTTTTGCATTTGGAGGACACCGTTTTGTGACGATTTTATTTTTGGATTGATTAAAGAATTACACTTTCTACAGAAGCTGGACTGCTCCCTTCATTTTCTCTGCTGCTGCATGTCTTGGTCCGAACTTTCAGTCTCCTGCTCCGGTGGTGGTTGGTGAGCTGGCATAGGGTTAATACCCTTTACTTCTTTATACATTACTGTGTTACTATACCTGGATGACGTGATTGTGTACTCCAAAACGTATGAAGACCACTTGAACCACCTGGCGGAAGTATTTGAGTCACTGTCCCGGTATAGGATGAAACTCAAGCCCTCAAAGTGCCACCTGCTCAAGAAAAAGGTACAGTACCTGGGACACATTGTCAGTTCAGAGGGAGTAGCGCTAGTTCCGTAGAAGGTCACTGCCATCCAGAAATGGCAGGAGCCGAAGAACCTCAAAGAGGTACGTCAGTTCCTGGGACTGACAGGATACTATCGGAGGTTTGTAAAAGACTATACTAAGAAAGCAGCGCCTCTGCAAGACCTCCTGGTAGGATAGTCCCCCAAGGGCAGAAATCCCCCGCTCCACTGGGGTAAAGAACAGGCTGAATCATTTCAAGAAATGAAGGAGATCCTGACAGGTGATGAGATCCAAGCCTACCCTGACTACAGCCAACCGTTCCTGCGGTATACAGATGCCAGCAATGAAGGATTGGGAGCTGTCCTAAGTCAAAAGCAAAATGGCCTAGAGAAAGTCATCGCATATGCAAGCAAGAAGCTCCGCCCGACCGAGAGGAACCCAGAGAACTATAGCAGCTTCAAGTTGGAGTTCCTGGCGCTGGTCTGGGCCATTACTCAAAGGTTTAAGCACTACCTAGCCCCCAGCAAGTTCACTGCCTACACTGACAATAACCCCTTGACGCATCTTGAAACAGCCAAGCTGGGAGCCATGGAACAACGATGGATGGCTCGGCTGTCGAACTACCAATTCACAATCAAGTACCGGGCGGGTCGCAAGAACGCCAACGCTGATGCCCTGTCCAGGATGCCTCACCAGTCAGACACAGAAGAAGAAGTGGATGACCTGGAAGAGATCGAACTACCTGGCTTTCACAGGAATGGGATGATCCACGAGCAACGAGCCTTCAGGAGGCAGCGTGGTAAGATGTTAAATCTTTTACCTCACCACAGCTGGAAAAAGACCCAGGACAGTGACCGGTTGTCAGCTGGATCAAGGAGCTGATCACTCAAGAAGGTTCCTCCCTGGAGAAAGATGCATCTCTACAAACAAAGCAGCTGTGGAATGAGAGAAGCCGGCTGTTTATCTACCGTAAGAAGCTGTGCCGGCGGTACGTCAATCCAAAAACCCATGAGATGGTATGGCAGATAGTAGTCCCCAAGACGGACATCCAGATGGTGTTGGAGGCCTACCACGATCAGGCGGGGCTCTTTGGCTGGAAAAAGCTAGAGACCCTGTTGAAGTGTCGATTCTACTGGGTGGGAATGCGCAAATCCATTGAGAGGTGGTGCAGAGACTGTGGACCCTGTAGCGTCAGAAGAAAAGACTACAGCAGCCAGAAGGCACCCCTGAAACCCATCAAGACGACTCGACCCCTGGAGATCGTGGCCCTGGACCATGTCAAGTTGTCACCCAGCCGGTCCGGATACTCCTATGCCCTGACCATGGTGGATCACTACTCCAGGTTCCTGGTGGTCGCCCCTGTCAAATACCTGATGGCAGAGACAGCAGCAAAGATGTTCCAAGCGTATTTCTGCAGACCCCACGGATACCCTGAGCAGGTGCTAACTGACCAAGGCCCAGCCTTCGAGGCTGAGTTGTTCAAAGAGTTCTGCCATCTGTACGGATGTAAAAAGATAAGAACTACACCGTACCACCCTCAAACCAATGGTCTCTGCGAAAAGATGAACAACATCGTCATCGACCTGCTGAAGACCTTACCAATGGAGGAGAGAAATCAGTGGCCCAATCAACTACCCTGACCTGGCAGATCTGTACAATCACATACCTGTGAGTTCCACCAATTGCACCCCAGCTTATCTCATGCGGGCAAGACCAGGAAAGCTGCCCATAGATCTGGAGCTTGGTGTTGTAGAACCAGAAGCAGATGCGACCACCGAGGACTGGGACACGACCAGACAGGAGCAGTACAGAAGAGTACAGGCCTGCGTCGAAGATAGTCTCATTTGGGTGAGGGACAAGCAGGAGGCCCACTACAAAAAACGTGCGCCAGCAGAACCCTTCACACCTGGAGAAGTCGTGCTGAAAAGAAAGAGGAAAACCCACAAACTTGATGACCAGTGGGAGAGATAGCCCTACACTGTGTTGAATTAAAAGTTTGATAACAGGAAGACGTGTTTGATCAGCAAAGATGGAGGGAGAACGACTGCAACGGTATCTAGGGACCACCTGAAGTTGTGTCCAGATCTGCTAAAGCCCCAAGAAGAAGTGCCTTTCATCACCTCGGAGGAACCTGAAGAAGCAGTAATACATACTGATTTGGGAGACTTTCCGGCAGATTGGCCACGAATCGGAGAAGCAGTCATAATCCCAGTACTCCAATTCTTCCAATGGCCAGAAGATCCTCCACAGCAAGTTGAACCTGTAAGTGCTGCAGAAGAGCCTAGTGCCGCAGAAGAGCCTGTTCAAGAAGAATCCCTAGAAGAAGGATCCCCGGCAGAACCAGAGCCAGATGGCCCAGCCCATGGTACACTTGCCAGTCCCATAGAGAGGTTAAGGCAATTTTACAACTCACTCGCACGTAGAGCAGACAGGGTAACTGATACCTTACAGACCACTGCACCATGCAGATCAATACGTAGCACGAGAGGTCAACCCCCTGCTAGGTATAGTGAATAGTCCAAACTCTGACAGATGTAGATAGTTGCCCTTGGGGTATTGTATATTACTGCATTATCTTGTATATTGCCATGTGTTCATTGACTTACCTGCTTATTAACGTATATTTTGCCTTAATGAACAATTCAAGTGATATGGACACTTTGCTTATTTGCTTCCTACTACCCTTTGGGTATCCAAGAACTCAGTGGCTGAGGACTATGTGCAGCCCAAACACTTTAATTGTACATAGTTGCACTCCTAGAGTGCTCCCTTTGAGTAACCTCTCCGGAAGAGACTTGGACTTTCTGGTTGCTCATTGCTTACTGCTTTTGCAATGTATATATATATATACTGTATATATGTATTCATCTTTTATGCAACTTTCAAGTGTTCTAACCTCCCATAATGGGAAGATTGTTTACTGTTATTGTTTGCAAAATGTACTTCAGCCCGGGAGTGCTGAGCTTTGCTAGGGGAGAATGTGGCGCCCAGCTGCGCTTAGTGCCACAGAACCTGGAATGGTGCATTAAAGGATTTGTCCACAAGAGGCCCTCAGAGCATACACACACCTCCACCCTACCTCAGACCACCAGAGGGAGTCCAGATAAGGATATATAAGGGAGAGAGGAGGCAGGAAGTGAGGAGTCTAGCAAAAGTGAGAAGTCTAGAGAGCACAGCTAACAGCTCAGCAGGGGGAAAATAGTATTCTGCAAGCTAGACACAAGTAACTCAGATCAGCGAGCTAGGAGCATGCCGAAGCTCTAGAGAGCGGCAGAAGAGGCAGCCAACTAACTGCCAGTGTGTATAGCCTAGTGAGGGCCCGAGTAGGCCGAGGGCTAGAGGAGAGAGTAGCATTTGGGGCAGAGGAGCTTTGCCAGCTCACCCCAGAAAGCATAAACCGGACACCAGGTCCGAGCTTACAGGGATCTCTACGACCCAGTAAGACACAACCGGAATTCCTGGAGAACTACAGGTCCCAGGATCACCAAAGAGCTGATACGTAACAGAGCCAGGAGACACGGAGGCCCTACAAGCAGGGAGTGTGTACTCCAGGAGAAGGCCCTACCACAAAGTCAGCCGGTGCAAGAGAGAGACAAAGTTAGGCCTAGCTACAGGCAGGTCAGAAACTTACTGCAGAGAGGCAAGAAACAGGAGGCCCTACACCTGCTCACTGGGGAGAATCCGGACGTGCACCCTTCACCCTACAGTGCTCCGGGATGTTCCTGCACTAATTCCAGTAAAGGTGACTTGTGTGTGCTCCCATTCTTGTTCTTACCCGGCTGGGTTCCCTCCGTCCTGCACCCAGACATTTACGCTGCCCTGAGAGACTGCTCCACCTGTGGGGAGCGATACCATCTAAGCTGCCACAACACCAGCCTCAGTGGACTGCTGCAATGCTGGTGATCCTCACCAGACACCACAGGTGGCGTCACGAATCACTAACATTATTCCTTTAAATAAATCCCCTTTTTGGGTGAGCGCCCAGGGCCACGGACCGAGTCGTGGCTACCGTATCATCCCCCATAGAAATCAACGGGCTCGGGTCCGAGTACCCCACGGCCCTGGCGGGCGATTCAATTACATTCCACTTTAATTTTGTGTGTGACTTCAAATCCAGGCCTCCATTGGTTAATAAATTTGATTTCCATTGATGATTTTTGTGTGAACAGCTGAGAACTACTGTACTGAGTTCCGGCCGTGGTCCACCGAAGTTCTAGGGAAAGGATGCTGCTCTCAGGTGACATTTCCAAAAAGGCCTTTCCGAAACCCTCAAGGAAGCACTGGTCCTTCATGATGTGCCTTGTTCTCTGGTGGAGGCCATGACTCTGTGAGAATCTGTGAGAAACGTGTTGAACAGCAGGCAGGTCGTTAGTCGTTATACTTCCCCGAAGCAGGTCCATTTACCTAAAGTGGACCCATTGGAGGTTAAAGTTGCTAGTCTTCGTGTTGCGGAGAGAAGACTTAGACAATATTTCGGACTCTGTCTATACTGTGTTCTCTATGGACATTAACTTCAGAATTGCCCAACTCGTCCTCAAGTTATTAAACCATTGGGAGAACATCTGAGTCTAGGTGACTGCCAAGGAGGTCACCCAGAATCCCGGGTACATTTTTCTTCCTCTGATAATGTACTAAAAACAATGTTATCCTTCAAGAACCAGATGCTATCCACACTTGCATTCATTAACTGTGGGTCTGCTGCTAACCTTATAGATTCGGGTCTGGTTCTGAAGTTAGGGTTAGGGCCAGTTAGTTTAGAAAGATCCATTTAAATTGTTGCTCTTGACAAGACACTATTAGCTCACAATTTGGTCAAGAGGGCAACGATGGATTTCACTCTACAAGTGGGAGCATTCCACTATTAATCCATTTCCTGTTTTGTGTTGGATAATTTACCAGCTGGATTGGACTGCTTCGCAGAAGTTTATAAACATAGAGCCGTAAAAATAAAAAATCATAATTTTTCCTCAAAAATGATTTTTTCGCCCCCAATTTTTTATTTTCCCAAGGGAAACAGGAGAAATTGGACCCCTAATAGTTGTTGTGCACTTTGTCCTGAATACGCTGATACCCTATATGTGTGAGTAAACCACTATTTGGGTGCATGGCAGAGCTCGAAAGGGAAGGAGCGCTGTTTGACTTTCTCAACGCAGAATTGGCTGGATGCCATAGTGCTTTTGGAGAGCCCCTGATGTGCCTAAACAGTGAAAACTTCCCACAAATGACACCATTTTGGAAACTAGATCCCTCAAGTAACTTCTCTAGATGTGTGGTGAGCACTTTGAACCCCCAACGGCTTCACAGAAGTTTATAACGTAGAGCCATAAAATTCAAAAATCATATTTTTTCCACAAAAATGATCTTTTCACCCCTAATTTTTATTTTCCCAAGGGTAACAAGTCCATAAAATTTATTGTGCAATTTGTCCTGATTACGCTGATTCCCCATATGTGGAGGTGAACCACTGTTTGGGCACAAGGCAGAGCATGGAGGGGAAGGAGCACCGTTTGACTTTTTCAACGCAATATTGGCTGGAATTGATATCAGACGCCCCTGATGTGCCTGAACATTTGAAACCCCACACAAGTGACCCCATTTTGGAAACTAGACCCCCAAGGAACTTTTCTAGATGTGTGGTGAGAACTTTGAACCCCCAAGTGCTCCACAGAAGTTTATAACGCCCGGGCGTGAAAATAAAAAAATCATATTTTTTCCACAAACATGATCTTTTAGTCCCCAATTTTTTTTTTCCAAAGAGGAACAGGAGAAATTGGACCCCAAAAGTTGTTGTCCAATTTGTCCTGAGTACGCTGATATCCCATATGTGGGAGAAAACTACTGTATGGGCACATGTTGGGGCTCGGAAGGGAAGTAGTGACGTTTTGGAATGCAGACTTTGATGGAATGGTCTGTGGGCGTCATGTCGCTTTTGGAGAGCCCCTGATGTGCCTAAACAGTGGAAACGCCCCACAAGTGACACCATTTTGGAAACTAGACACCCCAAGGAACTTATCTAGATGTGTGGGGAAAACTTTGAACCTCTAAGTGCTCCACAGAGGTTTATAACGCCTGGGCGTGAAAATAAAAAAATCATATTTTTTCCACAAACATCATCTTTTAGTCCCCAATTTTTTATTTTCCGAAGAGTATCAGGAGAAATTGGACCCCAAAAGTTGATGTCCAATTTGTCCTCAGTATGCTGATATCCCATATGTTGGAGAAAACTACTGTATGGGCACACGTTGGGGTTCGGAAGGGAAGTAGTGACGTTTTGGAATGCAGATTTTGATGAAATGGTCTGTGGGCGTCATGTCGCGTTTGGAGAGCCCCTGATGTGCCTAAACAGTGGAAACGCCCCACAAGTGACACCATTTTGGAAACTAGACCCCCCAAGGAACTTTTCTAGATGTGTGGGGAAAACTTTGAACCCCCAAGTGCTTCTCAGAAGTTTATAACGTAGAGCCATAAAAATAATAAATCATATTTTTTTCCATAAAAATTATATTTTTGCCCCCAATTTTTTATTTTCCAAGGGTAACAGAAGAAATTGGACCCCAAGAGTTATTGTACAATTTGTCCTGAGTACGCTGATACCCCATGTGTGGGGATAAACCACTGTTTGGGCGCATGGCAGAGCTCGGAAGGGAAGGAGCACTGTTTGACTTTTTCAACGCAGAATTGGCTGGAATTGAGATCAGACGCCATGTCACATTTGGAGAGCCCCTGATGTGCCTAAACAGTGGAAACCTCCCAATTCTAGCTCCAACCCTAAGCCCAGCACACCCCCTAACCCTAATCCCAACCTTAACCATAACCTTAACCACAAACCTAACTCTAACACACCCCTAACCTAACCACAAACCTAACTCTAACACACCCCTAACCCTAACGGGAAAATGGAAATAAATACATTTTTTTAATTTTATTATTTTTCCCTAACTAAGGGGGTGATAAAAGGGGGTTTGATTTACTATTTATAGCGGGTTTTTATGTTTGGCAGCTATCACATATAAAAGATGCTTTTTATTGCAAAAAATAGTTTATGCATCACCACACTTTGAGAGCTATAATTTTTCCATATTTTGGCCCACAGAGTCATGTGAGGTCTTATTTTTTGTGGGACGAGTTGACGTTTTTATTGGAACCATTTTCGGGCACATGACATTTTTTGATCGCTTCTTATTACGATTTTTGGGAGGCAGAATGAACAAAAGCCAGCAAATCATGAATTTCTTTTGGGGGGTTTTTATACCCTTCTGAGCGTGGTAAAATTGATAAAGTAGTTTTACTCTACGGGTTAGTACAATTATAGCGATACCTCATTTGTATTTTTTTATGTTTTGGTGCTTTTATACAATAAAAACAATTTTATATAAAAAAATAATTATTTTTGCATCGCTTTATTCTGCGAGCTATAACTTTTTAATTTTTTCGCTGATGATGCTGTATTGCGGCTCATTTTTTGCGGGACAAGATGACGTTTTCAGCGGTACCATGTTTATATCCGTCTTTCTGATCGCGTGTTATTCCACTTTTTGTTCAGCAGTATGATGATAAAGCGTTGTTTCTTTGTCTTGTTTTTTTTTTAAAGGGTTCACTAAAGGGGTTAAATAGTGGGACTGTTTTATAGGGCGGGTCGTTACGGATGCGGCGATACTAAATATGAGTACTTTTATTGTTTTTTTTATTTACATAATAATGTGTTTATTGGGGAAATATTTTTTTTATTATTTATTTAGGGACTTTTTAAAAAATATTTTTACACGTTATTTATTTATTTTTTTTACATTTTTACATTGTCCCAGGGTGGCACATCACTATATAG
Source organism: Oophaga sylvatica (assembly GCA_033576555.1). Lineage (NCBI taxonomy): Eukaryota > Metazoa > Chordata > Amphibia > Anura > Dendrobatidae > Oophaga > Oophaga sylvatica. The sequence goes on along the minus strand of JARQOD010000001.1, from coordinate 834,594,814 downwards.
TGATGGGCAGCACGGTGGCTCAGTGGATAGCACTACAGCCTTGCAGCGCTGGAGTCCTGGGTTCGAAGCCCACCTAGGACAACATCTGCAAGGAGTTTGTATGTTCTCCCCGTGTTTGCGTGGGTTTCCTCCGGGTACTCCGGTTATCTCCCACACTCCAAAAACATACAGATAGGGAATCTAGATTGTGAGCCCCATCGGGGACAGCGATAATGATGTGTGCAAACTGTAAAGCGCTGCGGAATCTGTTAGCGCTATATAAAAATAAAGATTATTATTATTATTTATTAGTGTCAGATCGCTGATCTGACAGTTTGCAGAGCACTCTGTCAGATCAGCGATTTGACAGGCAATGCAGGAGGGTTCTCAGCTCCTGCTCTCAGCAGTCACTGAAAAGCCACCTCCCTGCAGGACCAGTAAGGACCCTGTGGCCATCTTGGATCCGGGGTTCTGCAGGGAGGCCCTCGGAACAACGCCATCACATCACGTTGCTCTGAGGGTATCAGGGAAGCACGCAGGGAGTCCCCTCCCTGCGCAATGTTTCCCTATGCCGCCGGAACACTGCGATCATGTTTGATCGCAGTGTGCCGGGGGTTAAGGTGCCGGAAGCGGTCCGTGACCTCTCCTGGCACATAGTGCCGGGTGTCAGCTGTGAAAATCAGCTGACACCCAACCGCGATCGACCACGATCGACTATGACATACTATCCCGTCACTGGGACTTAACGCCCAGGTCACATGGACGTGATAGTACGTCATATGGTAGAAATGGGTTAAACGTTTTCCAGCGATTTCTTATTTTTCCAAAAAAAATTTTAAAAATGACTTTGAGGAGCCTATATGACAGAAAATAACCAAAATTGAAACCATTATATAAAGTGCACCCCTCATTCTAGAGGTCTTTTAACCCTTTGGGAATTTATCTACATGTGTAGTGATGATTTTGACTCAATGGGTATTTCCAGAAACAAGCAACAGTGGATGTTGCTGAGTGAAAATTGCTAATCTGCTATTGCAGTGCCCATGCATAGCTGTGCCCAGTGCTATGTAGTGTCCAGCTCATGCTTCTGGACACATGCACCCATAAATTAAGTGAGCTCTCATCATTAGAGTTGAGCGAAACAGGTAGGTCAGATTCATAAGTCGCCGACTTTCGCCAAAGTCGGGTTTCGCCGAGCGAAACCCGACCATGGCGCCAAGTCGGCCATGCGTTCGTCAAAATGAGCGCCACAGTCGGTTTTCCCATAATGCTTGCAGGCGCCTTTTTTCAGCCAATGAGCAAGGACGCACACTGTGGGCAACGAGATGACATGGGCAGCGTCCACCACAATCTTAGAGAAGGGCATTGCAGTGATTGGTTTGCTTTGGGGGGCGTCATAGTGTCTATAAAAGCCCTGACCACCGACCTCCATTTTACTTCTGCCGATCTTAACAGTAGGGAGAGGTTGCTGACGCTGTTTATCAGTAGGGAGAGAGTTAGAGTTGGAAAGAGAAGTTCTTCTGTGCTTGTGCTGATAGCGATTGTGCTGTACAGTTAGTGTGCAGTGACAGGGGAGGATTTTCTTGTGTGCAGAAGCGCTGGTTACTAGGCTTCCTGCCAGTGACAGGGGAGGATTTTCTTGTGTGCAGCAGCGCTGTGTGTACACTGCTGTGCAGACTGCTTTTCACACAGCACTAATACTTTATTTTTTTTTCTGCACAGTTACTGAGCGTTCATTTTTTCCCACACCGTATAGAGCTGTACGCTCCTCACACACTACCATCTACCGGCTGGTATCACGGACAAATACATGCTGACTATCTGTGTGTGACTCCGGAAATATATACGGAGATTTAAATTTTCCCCTATTACGGTCAAATCCATACTGAGTGAGCGTCTGGGTGTGACTCCGGAAATATATACGGAGATTTAAATTTTCCCCTATACTATATACACCTGGTATCTTCTGATACAGTTCTTTTTTTCTGCTTTTTGTATTCTGGTCAAATCCATACTGAGTGAGCATCTGTGTGTGACTCCAGAAATATATATGGAGATTTAAATTTAACCCTACACTATATACACCTGGTATCTTCTGATACAGTACCTTTTTTCTGCTTTTTGTATTCTGGTCAAATCCATACTGAGAGAGCGTCTGGGTGTGACTCCAAAAATATATACAGAGATTTAAATTTTCCCCTACACTATATACACCTGGTATCTTCTGATACAGTACCTTTTTTCTGCTTTTTGTATTCTGGTCAAATCCATACTGAGAGAGCGTCTGTGTGTGACTCCGGAAATATATACTGAGATTTAAATGTTCCACTACACTATATACACCTGGTATCTTCTGATACAGTACTTTTTTTCTGCTTTTTGTATTCTGGTCAAATCCATACTGACAGAGCGTCTGTGTGTGACTCCAAAAATATATACGGAGATTAAAATTTTCCCCTACACTGTATACAGCTGTACGCTTCTGATACAGCTCCAGATATCTGCTGGTATTTTTTGTTCATTTTACCAAACATGAGGAAGTATGGTGGAAGAGGCCACGGATGTGGGCGGGGAGGGGGGGCAGCTGGTACTGATGGTGGTGGTGGTGCATCTGCTTGTAGTGCCAAAAGCACAATAGCACCTAAGGCAGGAGGTGTTGAGCCTGCATCATCGTCTGGCTTCAGAAGGACTGGAAGGCTCCCTTTTCTGGGAGTAGGTAAACCGCTTTTAAAGCTGGAGCATCAGGAACAGGTTTTGGCTTACATTGCCGAAACAGCCTCCAGCTCCATCGCCTCCTCTTCTGAAGTTTCAAAAACTACAAGCAGTCGTGAGTGCAGGCTCCTGGTCAGGAACGACACCTTTCCTTGTGTCCTTCACCCCCAACAAAAGTGTAGGATGTGGCAGGCCACACTTCAAATTACTCCCTGGAGCTCTTTTCACATACCATGATTGGGTTATCAAGTGAAATCCTGAATTCCCCAGTCCAAGATGAATATGACATGGAGTGCACTGATGCACAGCCACTGCTATATGATTCTGCTGGTACATTCACCCAGAGCACTGCATTGCCCTCGCAGTCTACTGAGCCAGATTCTGACCCTGATAAAACTCAGGTGCCCTTTCCGGCATACTCTACCACCTTACACGGTGACACAGAGGAAGGTGCAGATGAAATTGAAGAGGAGGTGATGGATGACCCAGTTGATGACCCGGATTGGCATCCATTGGGGAGGAGGGTGCCGCTGGCAATAGCTTAGAAGAGGAGGAGGATCCGCAGCAGGCATCGACATCGCAGATGCGTTTATCTGGCAGCCACGTAGCAGTCCAAAAAGTCTTAAAAAAAACAAAAAGAGTTGCAGGACAGCTTGGCCAGACGGTCAAATTAGCACAGCGTGCAAGCCCAGAAAATTTATCCCATAGTAGGAAGATTGCATTGTGGCACTTTTTTGACCAAAATCCTATTGATGAGGCAAAGGTTATCTGTAAGAAGCGCGGAATATTGATATTTGAATATCAGTTGCATGCTTAGACATTTAAACACCATGCACTTGCAAGCGTGGATGGACTACAAAACCTCAGGTAGCACATATGCACCTGCTCGGACTGAAGATAGCCAGCAACGCTCCATCGCTTCCCCCACTGTAAGCCCACCGGTTAGCACACCACCAGCAAGAAATATTGAGGTGTCGTCGCAAGGCCAAAGCAGTCAGGGAAACACAATGTTTTTTCCAACTAAAGACTGAATCTAGGCCATCACCACCACCACCATCACCATCACCAACCCCCTCTCAGTCCACCATGTCCACCAATAGTTCCCCCATATGCAGCTCTCAAGTCCAGCTCACCCTAGCAGAGACTCTGAGTAGGACAAGAAAGTACTCATCCTCTCATCCGCATACACTGGCTTTGAACGCCTACATTGCCAAACTGATCTCATTAGAGATGATGCCCTTCTGTTTGGTTGAAAGCGCAGGGTTCCGAGAACTCATGGCCTATGCTGTCCCACGCTATGACCGTTACGTGACCAGCACTGCGCATTGGGTTAGTGCGGTGGATGCAGAGTCCACAGGGGACAGCGGCGGTGGGACAGTGCTGCCTAGCCCACGGTATAGGCAACAGTTGGCTGTAGGCGTTCGACCCTCCTCTTCCTCATCCAGAAGCGTAAACTCGTCGACAGAGCGCAGTCGCACGAGCACTCCATCCGCAACTGCCAGTGTAGCACACGAGGTGTCCAACTATCGAACAGCTAGTGGTAAGCGTCAGCAGGCTGTTTTAAAGATGATGTCTTTGGGCGACAACAGACACACCGCGGAGGTACTGGCCGACTACTTGCAGCGAGAAACTGAGTCGTGGCTGGGCAGTCTACATCTATAGCTAGGTAAGGTAGTCAGTGATAACGGCCGTAATTTTGTGGCGGCCATAGCCCTGGCAAAACTCAGACACATACCTTGCCTGGTTCACACCTTGAATCTGGTGGTGCAGTGCTTCATAAAGAATTAACTGGAGTTACCAGCCCTGCTCCATAAGGTGTGAAGACTGTGTTCACACATCCGTCGCTCGCCCGTAGACTCCAGTCGTATGCAGAGACTGCAGCGATCGCTCCACCTCCCCAAGCACCGCCTAATCATAGACGTTGCAACAAGGTGGAACTCCACCATGCACATGGTTGACAGGCTGTACAGGCTGTAATGCATTTGTAGGAGGATACACGGGCAGGCAGTTTGAGGGCAGACATCGAGTTGTGTGTGCAGTGGTCAAAGCTGAAAGACCTCTGTAAAGTCCTTCAGTGTTTTGAGGAATACACACGGCTGGTAAACGCAGACGACGCCATCATAAGCATGAGCATCCCACTTATGCGTCTGCTCATGCAAACTTTGACGCACATTAAGGATCAGGCGTCTGCAGCGGAGGAGGAAGAGGAGGAGGAGGGAAGCCTTGATGAGAGTCAGCCATTGTCTGCTCAGGGAACTGTCCTGGATGAGGTGGAGGAAGAAGAGGAGGAGGATGAGGGATGATTATTTTGCGGAGGAGGATGCTTCTCAGGGGGCAAGAGAAAATGTTGGCTTGCCAAGGTCAGGTACAGGGCTTGTGCGTGACTGGAGGGATGTGGATTTGGCAGAAAGTGCTCCTCCACCCACCACTGGCAGTGCATCATTGACACCTGGAACATTGGCCCACATGTGTGATTATGTCTTGCGGATCCTAAAAAGGGACCCCCGCATTGCCAAAATTATGAAGCATGATGACTACTGGTTGGCCAGCATCCTCGATCCACACTATAAAGGCAAATTACAGAACATCATGCCACAAGAGAACCTAGAGCTAATATTGGCGAACAAACAAGCAACTCTGGTAAACCGTTTGTTAAAGGCATTCCCAGCACACAGCAGTGGTGCAGGTTCTACCACGAGCCGTACTGGGCAACATGGAAGAGGTGTTCGTGGTGCACACAGCCTAAGGGGTGTTGGAGACAGGGGTTTCATGACCATGTTGTGTACTGATTTCTCGAGTAACGCTCACACGACTGGTAATACTGAATCGATTGCAACAGACAAGGGACAGCAGTTGTCAACTTTGGTTCAAAATTACCTCTCCTCCCCTATCGATGTTCTCCCTCACAGGTCATTCCCCTTTGACTACTGGGCCTGTAAACTGGACACCTGGCCTTAATTGGCACAATATGCCTCATAGGAGCTCGCTTGCCCTGCTGGTAGTGTGCTATCAGAAAGAGTCTTTAGTGCTGCTGGATCAATCCTGACAGAAAGAAGGACCCGGCTGTCGACCCAAAATGTTGGTGATCTCACCTTCATTAAAATGAAACATGCCTGGGTTTCAAAGGATTTTGTACCACCTTCCCCTGATGACACATTGGTTCGCCAGCAAAATGGCTCGCTTTGTCCTCCTCTTCCTCCGACTTCTCCAATTCCTCCATTAGCAGCTGCTGAACGTCCAGCCTACACCTCAACATATGCCAGTTTTTCCACCTCCCTAACTGGGCTGTACCCCCCAGGGCCGGCGTAGGCACCTGGCGCACCCCGGCCAGTTCCGGGGCCCTGAGCAGGTGGGGGGGCCCACTCGCCATCAGAGACACCGGCGTACTATAAGGGTCCCTGTGCCAGTGCCGGCGCCCTGAGTGGGCCCCCCCTGCTTGCTCAGGGCCCCAGCATTTGCAATTCTTACCTCTCCCTGCTCCACCGCTGTGACGTCTTCCGCGTTTCCTGACAGTGACATTCAGGTCAGAGAGCGCGATGACGTCACGTCTGTGCACCCTCTACCTGAACAGTCACAGTGCAGAAAGCTGGAAGATGGCGACGCTGAGAAGTCCAGAGTAGAGCAGTGACCAGCGAGGAGAGGTATTTCATTTTTTTAATGTTTGGAGAAATATATGGGAAGCATTATACACTGGAGAATTATATATGGGGCCCATCATACACTTGAGCATCATAGATAGGGCTCATTAGAAACTGGAGCATTAGTATATGGGGCCCATCATACATTGGAGCATTATAAATGGAGCGCATCATACACTGGAGCATCATATATGGGGCCCATTATACACTGGAGCATTATATGGGGCTTATTATATATGGAGCATTATATGGGCCCATCATACACTGAAGCATTATCCATGGGGCCCATCATATACTGGAGCATCATATGGGGTCCATTATATATGGAGCATAATATAAACGCCCATCATACACTGGAGCATCATCCATGGGGCCCATCATATACTGGAGCATCATATGGGGCCCATTGTATATGGAGCATTATATAGGCCCATCATACACTGGAGCATCATCCATGGGGCCCATCATATACTGGAGCATCATATGGGGCCCATTATATATGGAGCATTATATTGGCCCATCATACACTGGAGCATCATCCATGGGGCCCATCATATACTGGAGCATTATGTGGAGCTCATCATATACTGTATGGAACATTATATGGGACCAATTATGTATAGAGCAATATATGGGGCTCATTATTCTGTATGGCGCACTATGTGGTGGCCATAATACTGTATGGAGGAATATACTGTCCTGTTTTTGAGCTATTGTAGAATTAAAAATAGATATCACTCATGTAATGTAAGAAGTGAAGTATTTGGCATTGTACTATACCTATATTTCTCTGCCGTATCGGAGCATCATAAATTGTGCTATGTGTTAAAGGGGCCCACTGAGAATCTTTGGCCTGGGGCCCACGAAAACCTGGAGCCAGCCCTGCCCCCCCACAACTTTAGCCAAATAACCCCGAGTTTTCAATGCGTTACTATTATTATAAAGTAAATTAAGGTTGACAAGCTTAAGTAATAAGAATTGATGTCGTTGGCATTGAAATGGACACTGTAGGTGTGTTTACTGTCCTCCACTGACTGCTGACTTTTCTTCCCCATTGACTTGCATTGGGGTCGGTTCGAGTTTCAGTCGTACCTTCGACTTTTTCCGATAGTCGGCCGATTTCGTTCGACTCGACTTTTGTGAAAGTCGGGTGGTCCGAAACCCGACTCGACCCTCCCGGAGGCAAAGTCGTTCATCTCTACTCATCATTACATTAATGCCAAACATGAAAACCAAATTAGAAAAGTCGAACATGTGGTCAACAAGGAAAATTGGGGCAATGGGTGTAAAGATAAAATACCTTTATTTAGCAAAAATGGTAAGGAGTAGCACCATATACAAGGAGTGTCCGCACAATTGATAAAAAGAAAACAACTATTGTTGTTTATTATTTTCTGTTTTCTACAGGGGACAAGGGCTTCAATAGAATGGGCTTAAGTATAACTTTGTTTTTTATTTTTAGGCAAAACGGTGTGTATTTTTATTTCAAATAAAGAACTTTATTCTGGGTGTTTATTTATTTACATCTAGTGTTGAGCATTCCGATACTGCAAATATCAGGTATCGGTCGATATTCGCTGTATCGGAATTCTGATTCTGAGATCCGATATTTTTTGCATATCGGATACCGGAATCGGAGTTTTCCTGTAAAGTCTATGGGAGTTCCTGTGTCACAGAACGAAGTACGTGACACAGGAACTTCCCGAAAGTGTCACTGTCAGTGTCAGTCTGGTCTGTCAGGAGTCAGGACTCAGCACTTACCTGGCAGAAGATCCCCGGTGGTCACGTCCTCCTGGATGGCCGGCCATTACCCTCTCCCTGGCGGTCACGTGCAGCTTCTCGCGATAACTGCACGTGCTGCAGGACACTGGGTAATCTCGGCCAGCTGTACTCTCGCGACAGCTGGCCGTAAATCAGTCCGGATGACGTCACCGCCGGGAATCTCCTATGGTAAGCAGATCTGCTGCGTCGGGATGTCAGGCTCAGCCTGGCATCCAGATGTAGCAGAGCTGGACTCGTCGTGGGACACTCGTGATTTTGGACTGCGTCGGACAGGGAGTATTTGTGTTGGTTTGTTATTTTTGTTTTTTTACAGGAGATCGATGGCGTCGCAGGATGAGCGTACAATAAAAATAATGAAAACTGTGTTGTGTTTTATTTCATTAAAAGACTTTATTCTGGCTGTGTATTTTTTTAAAAATTTCCAAACTTTATGATTAATAATGGATCTGTGTCTTATTGATGCCTCTCCATTATTAACCGGGCTTATTGTTACCGTTCAATCAAAGGTGACATTAACCCCTTATTACCCCACTTGCCACCGCTACAGGGCAAGTGGGAAGAGCCGGGTAAAGTGCCACAATTGGCGCATCTTTGGATGCGCCAATTGTGGGGCTGCTGCAGCCTGGTATTTTTAGGCTGTTGAGGGCAAAAATCCATGGGCCCTGACAGTCTTTTAATACCAGGCCGCAGCAGTCTGCTTTTTACTTGGCTGGTTAACAAAAATAGGGGGACCCCACGCCATTTTTTTTTCGAGGGGATCCCCTATTTTTGTTAACCAGCCAAGCTAAGCAGACTGCTGTGGCCTGGTATTATCAGGCTTGCAAGGTTCATGGATATTGGATCCTTACCAGCCTGAAATACCAGGCCTCAGTAGTCTGCTTCATCTGGCTGGTTAACAAAAATAGGGGGGACCCCACGCCATTTTTTTTCGATGGGATCCCCTATTTTTGTTAACCAGCCAAGATAAGCAGACTGCTGTGGCCTGGTATTATCAGGCTTGCAAGGTTCATGGATCTTGGATCCTTAACAGCCTTAAATACCAGGCCTCAGTAGTCTGCTTCATCAGGCTGGTTAACAAAAATAGGGGGGACTCCACGCCATTTTTTTTTTCGAGGGGATCCCCTATTTTTGTTAATCAGTTCACTTCAGGTCAGCCGGGATTCCCTCTGATGTCACTGATGCTGCGGTGTCCCTGGCTGACCTGAAGTGAAAGTGGGAAGCAATCAATTATGCTAACCACTTCCTCTCCTGTCAGCCAGGAGAGGAGATTATTCATTCGGGGGTTTACTGCGAGGCTGGCAGCATTAGCTGCGGTCCCTGCAGTAAACGTTAACCCTTTCAGAAGGATTACATCGAGGGACCTGACTGTGCGTCGGATAGGTAAGAATAATGTTGCTATATTATTTTATTTTATTACAGGAGAACAAGGGAATCGGATGGAGTATCTGTACAATAAAACATGGTCAAAAACTGTGTATTTATTTCATTAAAATGATTTTTCATTAATGTGTGCGTTTTTTTTTATTTCATACAATAGGATTAATAATTGATAGTTGTCTAATTCACAGCTCTCAATTATTAACCTGGCTTAAATTCACCTTTCAATAGCAAGGTGGCTTTAACCCATTATTAACCCATTCGCCACCGCTACCCATTTCTGGGGGGTGTCTGGGGGCAGATATTAGTAGCCAGGAGGGGCCCAAAAATAATGGTCCCTCTCTGGGCTATTATTATCTGCCCCCACTCGCTGGCTTTGTCTGTCTGGTTGAGAAAATAGGGCGAGAGCCCACGCATTTTTTTTCAACAATTTCACACCTCATATATATATATATATACATGTCATTGTGACACATATATATATTTCTATATTTATAGTACATACACTTCTACATAGTATAATAGCCGCTAATTCAATTGCCGGCTTTTGTGAAATTACAGACCCGACATGAAATGACACATGGTTTACATAGAGTTAACCATGTCATTTCATGTAGTTTGATATATGGTTTTCACTAACTATTACATGAGTGTATGTGTGCCTAATTTCACACATTTAGGGGTTAATTTAAGGTGTAAATTCGTAGAAAAAAATGCGTTTTTTTTACAACGAATTTACACCTTTAATTAACCCCTACATGTGTGAAATTTTGCACACATACACTCATGTAATTGTTAGTGAAAACCATATATCAAACTACATGAAATGACATGGTTAACTCTATGTAAACCATGTGTCATTTCATGTCGGGTGGTTCTGTAATTTCACAAAAGTCAGCACTGCCCGGCAATTGAATCAGCGGCTATTTTACTATGTAGAAGTGTATGAACTATAAATATATGTATATATGTCTCAAAGACATGTATATAATATATATATAATATATAATTATATGTATTCTATGTGTGTATATATAGTGTTTACAAGGAAAGAAAGGGTTTATTTTAATTACGATATTTCTGCATTGGGTTTCCGGTATCGGAATCGGCGATACCCGATACTTTTTGGGTATCGGTCCAATCCAATCCGATCCGATACTTCTTGATATCGGGAAGTATCGCTCAACATTATTTACAACCTGACTATAGGGTTAGTAATGGATATGTGTCTTATAGATGTCTCTCCATTACTAATCCGTGGGCTTGATGTCACCTGACAATACAAAGGTGACATCAATATTAACCCCACTTGCTACCGCCATAGTGTAAGTAGGAAGAGCTGCGAAAAGAGCCAGAATTAATAAATGCGTTTTTTCTGAGGCAGCTGCGGGCTGCTCTTATTGACCTTGGGGGGTAATATCCATGGCCCTTCACCAGCCTGAGACTACCAGCCCTCAGCTTTCTGCATTAGCTGGCCTGGTTGTCAAAAATGTGAGTGACCCCACACCGTTTTTTAAATCATTTATTTAAATAATTTAAAAAATGTGGGGGTTACCTTCTATTCTTTATAACCAGCCATGATAAAACTGACAGCTGACGGTTGTAGCCCGCAGCTGTCAGTTTTGCCATGCTAGTTATCAAAAATAGAGGGGAACCCACGCCATTTTTTTATTTATTTATTTATAGTGCAGGCGCCATTCGAGGAATACTTCCATCAGAGGGCACCTTCTCTTGCTGTTATCAACAACAGCAGACGTAGGCTGATGGGATGTGAGTGATAGCAGATGGCAGTAGTAGTGAACTGTTGGCTCACATTGTCATCTGACAGCATGGGAGTCCCAACTTTCTGATCAGCAGTAATGGTCTCACCGCAGAGCAGAGCCACTGCTTGCATGCTGTCATGCAGATGACAGCATGGCAAACAATGGATGTTTGTGCCCCCATTTATCTGAATGGGGTCCACGTTCGGGTACTGTTTTGGTTCCCGGACCAAACTTTTTTTTAGCTGTTAGGCCGAATTTTTTTTAATAAAATGGTGGTGCTTCTTATAATCCATGCGTCTTATTGCTTACCAGGGGTGCTTACCGGTGTAGCGGGGTCCCAGGGTAGCTACTGGAGGAGGCAAAAGTGGAGCATTGCTGCAGGCCGCACGCTGGGATGAGGGGATGTTCCAATGTGCGCCGCTGCAGGTGTTTGATGGTGCGGAGGCTCTGCCGATATTTTGTGAAAGCCCAGAGCCACCATACTTACATGGTTTACTGTGCGATGGGCTCCAGGAAAATGGCTGCCGGGGCATGCGCAGATGGAGATCTCGGCACCAAGATCTCAGAAGATGAGATCTCAGCTCTTTTCCCAGAGTCCACCGCACAGTAAACCATGTAAGTGTGGGGGCTCTGGGCATTCACAAAATGTCGACAGAGCCCCCTCACCACGAACACCCGCAGTGGCGCACATCGGAACACCCCCTCATCCCAGCCTGCGACCTGTAGCAACGCTCCACTCTTGCCTGGAAGAGTTTTTTTGGGGAAAAAAAGTGCGTCTTATAATCCGAAAAATATGGTAATCATGCAACCCAGCATTACAAATATAAATTGTACTCCACTACTGTGCCTCCGTTAACTATAAATAGCCAGTTTCGCCAAACCCAATAAATATATATCGTATATACTCATTGTGAGACAGTGAAGGAATATGTGGTGAATGAGGTGTATATTTCACCTAAGTACCTTGCTGACTGGTATGAGCGAAATGTGTGGCTTTGTAAACCTGGTGGTAAAGAAAGGTCACTACACCTGCCATTCAGTACACGCTTGCAGCTCAGACCTGAAATCACTCAGGTGTTGATTAGGAAGCCAGAAGTAGGTGCTTGTGAGCACAGTCAGAGAGCTCATTCAGTCTGGACAAGGGGTCCAGGCACAGAAGGTGTCTCCAAGAGTGTGGGAGCTGTCTTTAGCCCGGACACAGGGAGGTGTCCTGGCACAAGGAAGCAGTCTCTAAGAGTGTGAGCTATCTCAGTCTGGGTGCAGGAAGTACCCCGGACACAGGAGTAGTCGCAGTGAGAATCCGTGCGAATAGCGACTGAATAGGAGGTGACCTCTCTCAAGTCTGGACATTGGAGTTACCTTCGGACATAAAGAGGAGTGTCTGTGAAACTCCATACTGGTAACATATGTGATATGTGTTGTTTTGGGCACAGACTGGTAGAGTCTGGGTCCCGGATAGAGAGGGCCATCTATCTAAGTGTAATTTAGTGGCTAGACAAGCCCAGGTTTTCTTGTTTATGATTTGTTTTTATCTGTGTGCTGTGGACTTTAATAAAACTGGTTGCGGCCAGTTTTCACCAAACTGCTGTCTGAATGAACTGTTTCCGTGCCATTCTGTCTACCCAGACAGCGATCCTAGAGCTAAACCCCCCGGAAAGGCTACAATTGGCGGAGAATGCTGGGGCAGCGCAGGGCCTGGTACAGTTAGTGCTGGAGTGTGCATGCAGCACAGTGGCGAGAGACAGCATTAAAGGTGAAGTCTATTGAAATAGCAACAGAAAAAAAAAAAAAAAAAAGTGTGTGTCAGCAGAAACGTCTGTTTGGAGCAGTCTTGGAGAGACAGTGGCCCTGATAGGGTCTGCAGAGAGAAAATGTATGCACAGCAAAGCTGAACTTGTTGTGAAAATGACTGTGGAATGTGCAGCAGCAAAAGAAAAGTTTGTGGAGCAGTCTTAAAGAGACAGTAGCCCTAATAGACTTTGCAAAGGAAAAAAAAAAAAAAAAAAGTGGTTGCACAGCAAGGCTGAATTTTCTGTGGAAAAAAAGCTGTGTAGTGTGTATGTCTTGAGTGAAGACTGCCGTTGTTAAGACAGAGAAGTCTGACAGCATGGATGACAGCATGGAGGCGCTGTTTGAACAAATGGCACAAGTTAATGTGCAACATAAAACTGCCGTGGTTGAAACAGATAAGTCCGGCAGTATGGAGGAACTCGTTGAGTACCTGGTGCAGGCCCAGCGAAGCATGGAGCAGCAGCGCCTGCAGCACCAGCAGCACATGCAGCAGGCCCAGCAGCAATTCCTGCAGCAGCAGCAGGAGAATAACCGGTTATTTGTTGAGCAGATGACAGCACCAAAAAAGGATTTCGGTGCCGCGTCCCGAAGTAATGTTGTGAAGGCACCGGCGTTGTCCGCTATAAAGAAGGCGGTAAGACGGTCCTTGAGAAAAATGACACCTCGTGATGATGCAGAGGTATATCTTACTAGGTTTGAGAGACTGGCAGAGAAGGAGAATCTGCCACTATCTGAATGGGCCATGGTGGTCGTACCCTATCTGATTGGGGAACCCCAAAAAGTCTGGGCTGACCTGAGCAAGCAGGACAGCGAAGACTATGCCAAGTTGAAAGCGGCGATTCTTACCCGGCTGGGTGTTACGGTGACAGCCCGTGCCAGGGGAGTTCGTGACTGGAGATACAGTTGGGAGTCTGCAGTCAGCAGGCCTGATTATGGAGTTGAAAAGGTGATAGTGGACCGCTACACCCAAGCACGTCCTCCTGAGGTACAGCCGTCTGAGAGGTCGTCACTTCGGAGTTCCCGGACGCTGAACTCTCGCGGTAAGAGCGTTCCAGCTGTTGGGGACATGGGGTATGCTGATAAGCGGGTTCAGGCCCGAGGGGACATGTGGGTGGGAGAGTGTGATGGACAGTGTTGGAGCTGGCGTGAATTGCAGCCAACTGTCCAATAGAGGGGAGCCTATGTGTTGTGATGATGGCAGATCCCTCTCTCTCTGCGCAGAACCTGTGTGTGTGTCCACCTCAGCCGAAGAGACTGGACCACAGGTGTCCCCGGTGGTTGTAAGTGACTGCCCAGCACAGGCCCTCTTGGACTCAGAGAGTCCAGTGACTTCCGTATGTGACAGCCTGAGTGATAGGGACTTCATCCCTGATAAGCACCTGAGTGTGGTGTACATCCATGAAGACACCAAAGTCTACCCAGAGACTGCCGTGGACTTGGTCCCCAAACTCGGGGAGGTTTCATATGAAGTAGGGGTAGTGAAGACCCTGGTGCACCCCGTTATATTGGGTAATGACTTTCCCCGGTCTAAGGATCTCTGGGGGTAAAATGTTTCTGATGGACAGTGTGATGAAGCTCCTACTGAGGGTGCGCAGTCCCGAGGGGCGGAACACAATGCTAGTGGGCCGTTAAACTTATGTGATAATGATGATGACCATGATAATATTGATAATGATAATGATGATCATGATAATGATGATGACCATGATGAGGATGCTGATATTGATAATGATGATAATGCTAATCATAATAGTGATGATACTGATGATGACCGTGATAAAGATGACATTTCTTTGCAGGTGATGTTGGGAGACGAGGATGGTGGTTCTCGGGAACCGAGTGTCCCTGACCTGCCTGGCTCCTGTGACAATTTTGGGAGTGAGCCGGTGCGAGACCCCACTCTTAAAACGGCACAGGAAAATGTAATTGTTCTGAATGAGGTTCCCCAAGAGCCTGGCTCTGAGGAGAGGTTTCCTCATGCTGCCATGAACAATAACCTATTGTATAGGGACACTGAAGTCCAGGGAGAGGTCGTAAGTCAGCTCCTGGTATCTGAGCTATATGGAAGTATAGTGCTGGGGTTATCACATAGTCACATACTTGAGGGACCACCTGAGGGAAACCAGGGACCAGATGGTGAAGTTAATGTTGTGGATGACATGTTAACTAAGGTTCCAGATCAAGATGTGAATGAGAATGAATTGTATAACCCTGACAGTGAGCCGGATGTGAATGAAAATGAAGTGTCTAACCCTGGAAGTGAGCCAGATGTGGCTGAGAAAAGGGGGTCAGACAGGGATAGTGGTGGTGATAGTGAGTCATCTGATGACAATAAAGCAACCAGTGCAAGTGAGGAAGGCATGGTAGCAGAGGAGATTGAGAGTCCTGAGAGGAAGGCTGAGGCTGACCTTGCAGTCGGACGGAGGATGGCATCTGAAGATGTTGTACAGTTGGCCGGTTCCCTGGCGAAGACTAAGGTGAAAGACAGGACTCTGAAACTGAACACAGCACAAGTGGATGCTGTTGAAAATGAGAAGTTATCAATGTATGGTGTGGATCTGCATCAGGCCAAGGACTCGGAAGGTGATGCTGCAGAGGTGGAGAAAGCCATGGAAGTGGTGGACACCAGGCCAGGTGCCTCACCAGAGGCTGATGTCTCAAGTGAAGCTGTGAGGAACAAGACTGAAGATGTGGGGAATGACTCTGCCCCGGAATATGTTTCTGTTGGAGACAGCGGCGTGGACGGTGTACTGTCCGGATCCGTGGCTGCGACTCGCGAAGCTCGGGCCGGAAGTTCGGCGCCCGGTGCGCCATCGGAGTTCTCGAGCGACCCAAAGGATCTGGATAAATCCCAAGATGAGATTTTGAGACCTCGGGTTGGCCTTGGTGAGCTCAGGCGCATTTTCATGGAGTCTACACTTGAACCACGTCCCAGTGAGTGGGAGGGGCGATGTGTCGCTCCGTTGCCGCTGCAGATACACGGGAGCTCAGATGGGATGCAGAACGTGGTGGAAAAGAAGACTGATGGTAGGGCTTCTGAGCATGTCCTACCAGAAGAGCCTGAAGAAAGGGCCGAAGACGTAAAGGACGTCCAACAACTACAGGAGAAGATGCGTAGCCATGAGGATCTCCTGGAGAAAGAAGTAAGAGCTCTGAGTCTTATGCAAAGTGAGCCTGTACCAGAAGAGGATAAATTATGTGTACCGACCAAGAAAAACGATCAGCTCCCTCTACAGTGCCAATCGTTTGAACAGTGTGGCTCGGAATGGTCAGAGACCATGACAGAGGCGCTTGGGTTCTGTGAGGTAGAATTTATGAATCAACTGATATTTAAGAAAGTAGATGTGCTAAAGAAAGTTCAGGGGGAATTAGAGAAAACCCCTATACCTCCTGTGACAGTTGGTGACACAGGGTCAGTGCCCCAAAAACAGGAGGTACGAAAGTTTCTGAGGAAGAATCAGCAGAGCTGTTCTGACGTGCCTGGTCGTACTTATCTGGTGAGCCACTATACCGAGACTGAGGCTGGCACTAAAGTCAAGATGAAACAGTGCAGGATACCCGAGGCCCGCAGAGAGTATAGGCCTGGGAGGGTACAGGGTAGTGCGGATGCTTCAGATGAAGAGAAAACTGATGTTGGCTATGACAGTGGTGAGGATGAAGCTGATGAGGGCCATGACTGGTCCAGAGTTCACTGTCTCTGTTGGATTGTTGACCAGCCCTCCGGTCTGGATGACCAGCCCTCCGGTCTGGAGAAGAGGGAGGGGATATGTGAGACAGTGAAGGAATATGTGGTGAATGAGGTGTAATATTTCACCTAAGTACCTTGCTGACTGGTATGAGCGAAATGTGTGGCTTTGTAAACCTGGTGGTAAAGAAAGGTCACTACACCTGCCATTCAGTACACGCTTGCAGCTCAGACCTGAATCCACTCAGGTGTTGATTAGGAAGCCAGAAGTAGGTGCTTGTGAGCACAGTCAGAGAGCTCATTCAGTCTGGACAAGGGGTCCAGGCACAGAAGGTGTCTCCAAGAGTGTGGGAGCTGTCTTTAGCCCGGACACAGGGAGGTGTCCTGGCACAAGGAAGCAGTCTCTAAGAGTGTGAGCTATCTCAGTCTGGGTGCAGGAAGTACCCCGGACACAGGAGTAGTCGCAGTGAGAATCCGTGCGAATAGCGACTGAATAGGAGGTGACCTCTCTCAAGTCTGGACATTGGAGTTACCTTCGGACATAAAGAGGAGTGTCTGTGAAACTCCATACTGGTAACATATGTGTTGTTTTGGGCACAGACTGGTAGAGTCTGGGTCCCGGATAGAGAGGGCCATCTATCTAAGTGTAATTTAGTGGCTAGACAAGCCCAGGTTTTCTGTTTATGATTTGTTTTTATCTGTGTGCTGTGGACTTTAATAAAACTGGTTGCGGCCAGTTTTCACCAAACTGCTGTCTGAATGAACTGTTTCCGTGCCATTCTGTCTACCCAGACAGCGATCCTAGAGCTAAACCCCCCGGAAAGGCTACATCATGTATAAGCTGACCCGTGTATAAGCCGACCCCCCTAATTTTGCCACAAAAAAATGGGAAAACTTATTGACTCGCGTATAAGCCTAGGGTGAAAAATGATTATGCCCCCATATGATGCTCCACAGATTAGGCCCCCATAAACTGTACAAATTATGCCCCGTATGATCCACAGATTATGCCCCCATATGCTGCACAGATTATTCCCCCATATGCTCCACAGATTATGCCCCCATATGCTCCACAGATTATGCCCCCATATGCTCCAGGTTATGCCCCCATATGCTGCACAGATTATGCCCAATATGCTCCACAGATTATGCCCCCATATGCTCCAGATTATGCCCCCATATGCTCCAGATTAAGACCCATATGCTCCAGATTATGCCCAATATGCTCCACAGATTATGCCCCCATATGCTCCAGATTATGCCCCATATGCTCCAGATTATGCCCAATATGCTCCACAGATTATGCCCTCATATGCGCCAGATTATGTCCCCATATGATAAACAGATTATGCCCAATATGCTCCACAGATTATGCCCCCATATGCTCCAGATTATGCCCCTATATGCTCCAGATTATGCCCAATATGCTCCACAGATTATGCCCCCATATGCTCCAGATTATGCCTCCATATGCTCCAGATTATGCCCCCATATGCTCCAGATTATGCCCCCATATGCTCCAGATTATGCCCCCATATGCTGCACAGATTATGCCCTCATATGATCCACAGATTATGCCCCATAGTATACGTCCCTTATGCTGCTGCAAAAACAAAATAAAAAAATGACATACTCACCTCTCGTTGCTGGGGGCCAGGTGCCGGTGTCGTGAGTAGGCGGTGACACTGGCGCGCTATGGGGGACAGGTGCCGATGTCACCGCTCGCTCAGGACCCCGGCACCTGATATATTTACCTGTCCTCTCTCCACCGCTGCGCTGCTCCCTCCTTCCGGGTCCTCGGCAGTGAATGATCAGGCAGGGGGCGCGGCGCTCACTAACGACGTCATCGCGTCTTGCCTGAACATTCACAGCCAGAGGAGTCGGACGAGGGAGCAGTGCGCAGCGGTGGAGAGGGGACAGGTAAATATCGCTATACTCACCCCTTCGCTGACGCGTCTCTGCAGCCTCTCCTCTTCTCCCGCGGTCTCCACAGCTCTTCAGTCCTACAGCGGTCACGTGGTACCGCTCATTAAAGTCATGAATATGTGCATATTCATGACTTTAATGAGCAGTACTATGTGACCGCTGCAGGAAGGAGCCGGAGATCGTGGGAGAAGCAGGGGGGCTGCAGAGACGTGTCGGCGAAGGGGTGAGTATATATCCTGGTATGTTGTCCCCCTTCTGGTATGTCACGCATCCTGGTATAATGTCTTCATCCTGGTATAATGTCCACCATTCTGGTATAATGTCCGCCATCCTGATATAATGTCTACCATCCTGGTATATTGTCCCCATCCTAGTATAATGTCTACCATCCTGATATAATGTTTGCCTTCCTGGTATAATGTCTGCCATTTTGGTATAATGTCTGCCACCCTGTATAATGTCCCACTTCTGTTAGAATGTCTGCCATCCTGGTATAATGTCCCCTTCTGTTAGAATGTCTGCCATCCTGGTGTAATGTCCTCCTTTTGGTATAATGTCCACCATCCTGGTATAATGTCCACCTGGTATAATGTCCACCATATAATGCCCACCATAATTTCCACCATCCTATTATAATGTCATCATCCTGGTATAATGCCTGCCATCCTGGTATAATGTTCGCCATCCTGGTATTATGTCCTCCATCCTGGCATAATGTCCACCATCCTGGGATAATGTCCGCCATCCTGGCATAATGCCCCATACTTGTATAATGTCCACCATTCTAGTATGTTGTCCCCCTTCTGGTATGTCACGCATCCTGGTATAATGTCCACATCCTGGTATAATGTCTTCATCCTGGTATAATATCCACCATTCGGGTATAATGTCCGCCATCCTGATATAATGTCTACCATCCATGGTATATTGTCCCCATCCTAGTATAATGTCTACCATCCTGATATAATGTTCGACTTCCTGGTATAATGTCCACCATTTTGGTATAATGTCTGCCGCCATGGTATAATGTCCCACTTCTGTTAGAATGTCTGCCATCCTGGTATAATGTCCCCCTTCTGTTAGAATGTCTGCCATCCTGGTGTAATGTCCTCCTTTTGGTATAATGTCCACCATCCTGGTATAATGTCCACCTGGTATAATGTCCACCATATAATGCCCACCATAATGTCCACCATCCTGGTATAATGCCTGCCATCCTGGTATAATGTTCGCCATCCTGGTATTATGTCCTCCATCCTGGCATAATGTCCACCATCCTGGGATAATGTCCGCCATCCTGGTATAATGCCCCCCATACTTGTATAATGTCCACCATCCTGGTATGTTGTCCCCTTCTGGTATGTCACGCATCCTGGTATAATGTCCACATCCTGGTATAATGTCTTCATCCTGGTATAATGTCCACCATTCAGGTATAATGTCCACTATCCTGATATAATGTCTACCATCCTGGTATATTGTCCCCATCCTAGTATAATGTCTACCATCCTGATATAATGTTCGCCTTCCTGGTATAATGTCCGCCATTTTGGTATAATGTCTGCCACCTGATATAATGTCCCACTTCTGTTAGAATGTCTGCCATCCTGGTGTAATGTCCTCCTTTTGGTATAATGTCCACCATCCTGGTATAATGTCCACCTGGTATAATGTCCACCATATAATGCCCAAAATAATTTCCACCATCCTAGTATAATGTCATCATCCTGGTATAATGCATGCCATCCTGGTATAATGTTCTCCATCCTGGTATTATGTCCTCCATCCTGGCATAATGTCCACCATCCTGGGATAATGTCCGCCATCCTGGTATAATGCCCCCCATACTTGTATAATGTCCACCATCCTGGTATGTTGTCCCCCTTCTGGTATGTCACCCATCCTGGTATAATGTCCACATCCTGGTATAATGTCTTCATCCTGGTATAATGTCCACCATTCTGGTATAATGTCCGCCATCCTGATATAATGTTCCCATCCTGGTATATTGTCCCCATTATATGGTTACATTGTTAATGTTGCCCTGATATAATGTCCCACTTTGGTATAATGTCTGCTACCCTTGATATAATGTCCCCTTCTGTTAGAATGTCTGCCATCTTGGTTAATGTCCTCCTTTTGGTCTATTTAATGTCCCCATCCTTTTATAATGTCCACCTGGTATAATGTCCACCATATAATGCCCACCATAATGTCCTATAATGCACACCATAATGTCCACCATCCTGGTATAATGCCTGCCATCCTGGTATAATGTTCGCCATCCTGGTATTATGTCCTCCATCCTGGCATAATGTCCACCATTCTGGGATAATGTCCACATCCTGGTATAATGCCCCCCATACTTGTATAATGTCTTCATCCTGGTATAATGTCCACCATTCTGGTTTAATGTCCGTCATCCTGGTATAATGTCCCCCTTCTGGTATGTCACCAATAGAGTTGAGCATTCCGATACCGCAAGTATCGGGTATCGGCCGATATTCGCTGTATCGGAATTCCGATACTTAGTTTTCATATATCGTATACCGGAATCGGAAGTTCCCATAATTGTTTGAGAGGCAATGTGATTTTAGACAGCCAATGAGGAATCCTACGAAGTGTGGGCACATCCTGTAATGCTGCGGTCATGTTAACTAATGGCATGGCTGTGATTGGATGCTGAAATGATGTCAGAATGCACTATAAAAGGCGCCGCCGCCATTTTAGCGTCACTGTGCTGTGAATTCAGTTAGGGACAGAACGCTGCTCTGCTGACTCTGAGGGACAGTTACAGATAGCATTTTTGTGAATTGCTGTGTAGTAGGTATTGAGAAGCTCTGTAAATCATCCTTTTCTGAGTGTTTTCACAGCTCTGTGCAAGTTTGCAGGTGACCTGCGTTTTGCTCTGCATCCAACGCTGTTGTATCATCTGCACGTGTCATCACTGACTTTTTTTTTTTTGGAATGGTGCTGTCCATTCATTGAATTAACAGTGATCTATTAGGTGACGCTTCCATCGTATCCATCTTTGGTGCAACCTAAGTACACAAGGCCTTTCACAGCTATCGTTTGTGCAGTTCACTGTAGTGAGTTCACTTTTGGAGTGAGATCCCTCCTTAGTTTACCATGCTGTTGTATTGCTGAGCGTGTCTGCTACTTGAATTTTCTTATTGGTGCTGCTCCATTCTATTCAAATAACATAATCTATTAGTGTGACGCCTTCCATCCGTATAAATACATTGGTTGCAAACACTATAGAAGTACACAAAGGAGCCTTTCACAGCTAGTGAACAGTTGTGTGCAGTGTTCACTGTAGTCTGAGGTTTTCATTTTTGGAGTGCAGATCACGCTCCAGTTAGTTCTTCAACCACTGCTGGTTGTAGTCTGCTGAGCGTGTGTCACTGCCTCATCCTTGACATTTTTCTCTAATTGGTGCTGCTCCATTCTATTTCAAATAACTCAAATCTATTAGTGTGACGCGCTTCCATCCGTATACAATACATTGGTTGCAAACACTATAGAAGTACACAAAGGAGCCTTTCACAGCTAGTGAACAGTTGTGTGCAGTGTTCACTGTAGTCTGAGGTTTTATTTTTGGAGTGCAGATCACGCTCTAGTTAGTTCTTCAACCACTGCTGGTTGTAGTCTGCTGAGCGTGTGTCACTGCCTCATCCTTGATATTTTTCTCTAATTGGTGCTGCTCCATTCTATTTCAAATAACTCAAATCTATTAGTGTGACGCGCTTCCATCCGTATAAAATACATTGGTTGCAAACACTATAGAAGTACACAAAGGAGCCTTTCACAGCTAGTGAACAGTTGTGTGCAGTGTTCACTGTAGTCTGAGGTTTTTATTTTTTGAGTGCAGATCACGCTCCAGTTAGTTCTTCAACCATTGCTGGTTGTAGTCTGCTGAGCGTGTGTCACTGCCTCATCCTTGACATTTTTCCCTAATTGGTGCTGCTCCATTCTATTTCAAATAACTCAAATCTATTAGTGTGACGTGCTTCCATACGTATACAATACATTGGTTGCAAACACTATAGAAGTACACAAAGGAGCCTTTCACAGCTAGTGAACAGTTGTCTGCAGTGTTCACTGTAGTCTGAGGTTTTCATTTTTGGAGTGCAGATCACGCTCCAGTTAGTTCTTCACCACTGCTGGTTGTAGTCTACTGAGCGTGTGTCACTGCCTCATCCTTGACATTTTTCTCTAATTGGTGCTGCTCCATTCTATTTCAAATAACTCAAATCTATTAGTGTGACGCGCTTCCATCCGTATACAATACATTGGTTGCAAACACTATAGAAGTACACAAAGGAGCCTTTCACAGCTAGTGAACAGTTGTGTGCAGTGTTCACTGTAGTCTGAGGTTTTCATTTTTGGAGTGCAGATCACGCTCCAGTTAGTTCTTCAACCACTGCTGGTTGTAGTCTGCTGAGCGTGTGTCACTGCCTCATCCTTGACATTTTTCTCTAATTGGTGCTGCTCCATTCTATTTCAAATAACTCAAATCTATTAGTGTGACGCCTTCCATCCGTATACAATACATTGGTTGCAAACACTATAGAAGTACACAAAGGAGCCTTTCACAGCTAGTGAACAGTTGTGTGCAGTGTTCACTGTAGTCTGAGGTTTTTATTTTTTGAGTGCAGATCACACTCCAGTTAGTTCTTCAACCACTGCTGGTTGTAGTCTGCTGAGCGTGTGTCACTGCCTCATCCTTGACATTTTTCCTAATTGGTGCTGCACCATTCTATTTCAAATAACTCAAATCTATTAGTGTGACGCGCTTCCATCTATACAATACATTGGTTGCAAACACTATAGAAGTACACAAAGGAGCCTTTCACAGCTAGTGAACAGTTGTCTGCAGTGTTCACTGTAGTCTAGGTTTTCTTTGGATGCAACACCTTCAGTTAGTTCTTCAACACTGTGTTGTGCTATGCGTGTGATCATGCTCACCATGACATTTTACCAATGGTGTGCTCATTCTATTTCAAATAACTCAAATCTATTAGTGTGACGCGCTTCCATCCGTATACAATACATTGGTTGCAAACACTATAGAAGTACACAAAGGAGCCTTTCACAGCTAGTGAACAGTTGTGTGCAGTGTTCACTGTAGTCTGAGGTTTTCATTTTTGGAGTGCAGATCACGCTCCAGTTAGTTCTTCAACCACTGCTGGTTGTAGTCTGCTGAGCGTGTGTCACTGCCTCATCCTTGACATTTTTCTCTAATTGGTGCTGCTCCATTCTATTTCAAATAACTCAAATCTATTAGTGTGACGCGCTTCCATTCGTATACAATACATTGGTTGCAAACACTATAGAAGTACACAAAGGAGCCTTTCACAGCTAGTGAACAGTTGTATGCAGTGTTCACTGTAGTCTGAGGTTTTTATTTTTTGAGTGCAGATCACGCTCCAGTTAGTTCTTCAACCACTGCTGGTTGTAGTCTGCTGAGCGTGTGTCACTGCCTCATCCTTGACATTTTTCTCTAATTGGTGCTGCTCCATTCTATTTCAAATAACTCAAATCTATTAGTGTGACGCGCTTCCATCCGTATACAATACATTGGTTGCAAACACTATAGAAGTACACAAAGGGCCTTTCACACCTAGTGAACAGTTGTCTGCAGTGTTCACTGCAGTCTCTGCGGAATAACAACACTTAGGCCTTATAACTTTTCTGACTTTCTTTATCAATCTACCAAGATGAAGAAGGCAGGGAGTAAGGCACGTGGTCGTGGCCGTGGAGTGTCAGCAGGGAGAGGACGTGGGGATTCTGTGGCTGCTGCCGCCCCCATGACACAGCATCCACCAGTTTTCCCCTTGAGCGTTCCTTTATGCGCACTTTTGTAGGAGCTCGGCGTACCCCCCTGCTGCGGGAAGAACAAATTGAAGCCGTTGTTGGTTGGATAGCAGCCAATGCATCGACTTCAATTGCTTCCACCTCCTCTCAGGACCACAGCACTGTTGAGCAACCATCTGTCTCTTCACCGCCTGCCAAATTGCCCAGTCAGTCAGAGAGTTCTGTACAGGAGCCAGCTGAGTCTCTGCTTCTGTTCTCAGAATCTGTTGGCTTGCAAACAGGGGCCCAGCCAAGCAGCATTCTGGAATGTGAAGAAGAGGGAGAATGCAGTGATGCACAACAGCTGTGTCTCTCTGAATCAGAAGAGGCGGGTGAGCCAGTGCCGATGGTCAGCACACCGCAGAACGCATCTGATGATGATGAGACTCAGGTGCCAGTTTCTGTTGAGCATGGTGCTGGCCAGACCACCCAACAGCAGCAGGTGTTGGAAGAGGGTAGTGGAGATGATGAGGTCCAAGACCCAACATGGCGTGAGGAACAGGAAGGTGGTGGGAGCAGCTCTGAGGAAGAGATTGCCCCAACGGTCCAAACAGGAGGGAGAGGTAGGCTGCAGACTCGGTTGCCTGTAGCCTCCAGTTTGACACCTGTTCGGAGCAGTTCTCTTCCAAAAGTCAAAATGGGCGCTCCCAGGACTTGCACTGCGTGGTCCTTTTTTGTCACCTTGCAGATGATATTTGCTATGTCAAATGCAAGCTGTGTAATCAAAAAGTAAAAAGAGGTAAAAGTGTCAGTAACCTCAATACCACAAATATGTGGAAACATGTGCGGACAAAGCACGTAGTTGAGTTACAAAGACACACTGGAGATGTAGGCCAACCTACAGCACCACCTACATCTTCAGGTCGTGTTGGAGCCTCTTCCTCCAGCTCACACACAGCTGGTTCGGCTTCCTCACAGGATCGCCATGGAAGAACCTTGGTCACTGTTGTCCAGAGACAAAGTGTTATTCCACCCACAGCAGCAAGTTCCCTGTCATCCTCACACTCCCAGGCCACAAAACAGCCATCGGTAGCACAGGCATGGGATAAAAGACGGCCATACTCGGGAAACCATCCACGAGCACAGGCTCTGAATGCTGGCATTGCAAAACTCCTGTCCCTTGAAATGCTGTCATTCAGGCTGGTGGAGACTGACAGTTTCCGTAACTTAATGGCATTGGCAGTCCCACAATACAATGTGCCAAGCCGATTTTATTTCAGCAGGCAAGCCGTCCCTGGTCTGCAAAAGCATGTTGAGGGAAAAATTAAACATGCGCTACTAAACGCCGTCAGTAGCAAGGTCCACCTGACCACCGATACGTGGACCAGTACCCATGGCCAGGGATAATACCTTTCCCTCACTGCCCATTGGGTCAATGTTGTGGAGCCGGGTACAGATCTTGCGAGTGGCGCTGTACGTGTTCTGCCAACTCCAAGGATTGCTGGAATCCAGTCTGTACACATTGACTCCTCCTCCTACTCCAGTTCCTCAGAATCATCGCTGCAGGAGCCGTCACGGTCTACCTCCACATGGACCCGTGAACGCTTACCTGTTGCGACCGATATAAGCACAGCCGTGGCCAAACGTCAACAGGCCGTCCTGAAATTAATTTCCATGTGGAATCGAAGCCACACAGCGCAGGAGCTCTGGAATGCCATCAAGCAGGAAAGCGACGTGTGGTTTTTGCCAGCGAATCTCCAGCCAGGCTTGGTAGTGTGTGACAATGGCCGAAATCTGGTGGCAGCTCTGGGCCTTGGCAACCTCACTCACATACCACGTCTGGCACATATGCTCAACTTGGTCGTGCAGAGTTTTTTGAGGGACTATCCGGATGTTGATGCACTGCTGCACAAGGTCCGCCTAGAGTGCGCTCACTTGCGACATTCCAGCATGGCCAGATCGCGCATTGCAGCTCTGCAACGCAGATTTCGCCTTCCTGAACATCGCATCATATGTGACGTAGCCACCAGGTGGAATTCCACGTTACATATGTTGGAGCGGTTGTGTGAGCAGCAGCCAGCAGTAATGGAGTATCAGCTGCATCAGGCGCAATCAACTCGCAATTTGCGCCGTTCACACTTCACCACTACTGAGTGGGCCTCTATGAAGGACATCTGCTACGTTTTGCGTGCGTTTGATGAGTCAACGCGGATGGCGAGTGCAGATGATGCACTAGTCAGCCTGACTGTCCCCCTTATCTGCCTGCTTCAAAAAACACTGCAAGCACTAAGGGATGAGGTTCTGGAAGAGGTGGAGGATGAGGAGTCACAAATTCCATCACCTTCTGGACAGTCAGCGCAACGTGGTTCCTCACAAAGGGCTGGGCAGGGCTCACTTTGTGAGGAGGATGAGGAGGAGTCAATGGAGGAGGAAGACATCGCTCCAGAGGGAGGTACACAACGCTCTAGTCAGTATGTAGAGCGAGGGTGGGGTGATGCAGAGCAGGCAGAGATTACGCCTCTTGCAGGGGACTGCGTTTCTTGGCCAGTTGGGAGTCTGCAGCACATGGTTGATTTCATGCTGCAGTGCCTGAGAAACGACCGCCGCATTGCCCACATTCTCACCACGTCTGACTATTGGGTGTACACCCTCCTAGACCCTCGCTACCGGGACAACTTACAAAGCCTCATCACACCGTTGAACCGGGAGCGTAAAATGCGGGAGTACCAAGACACACTGGTGCAATCCATAATGTTCTCCATTCCAGCCGAGAGCACTGCTGCTGCTACTGCTTTACAAAGCAGCTCTGTGCGTCGAGGCAGTGGAGACAGCTCTGCAACAACAGGGAGCACAAGCAGCGCCTCTGCACAAGACCAGTATGTTCCAAATGTGGCGAAGTTTTGTGGCAGCGCCACCAATGTGTACACCATCCGAGACGGCTCCAGTCAGCAGGAGGCAACGTTTCCGTAAGATGGTGACAGACTACATGTCTTGCCCTCTCAGTGTACTCCCAGATGGCTCTTCCCCATTCAAGTTTAGGGTCTCTAAGCTGGATACATGGCCAGAGCTTAGCCAGTATGCATTGGAGGTGCTGGCTTGCCCTGCTGCCAGTGTATTATCGGAGCGCGTCTTTAGTGCTGCAGGTGGTGTACTAACAGACCGTTGCATGCGACTATCCTCCGATAATGTAGACCGGTTTACTTTTCTGAAAATGAACAAGGCATGGATCTCGCCTGAATTTGCCTGTCCGGTTTCCGATTAAATAACTGGTTGGCAACGTTATCCATGTCTCCTGTTATGTATATCTTTTGTAGGGATCCGCTCTGGTAGGCAGGGGCCGGGCCGCAGTAATGAGGTAAACACACAGGCGTTCAGTTCAAAGTTCAGTGGTTTTAATGATGGGTTCAACAAAAGTCCAGATAACAAAATCAAAATCAAAACAGAACATAAATCACTCCAGTTTGGAGAACCACTGGTCCCAGACTCACCCTTGCTTGGGACGGCCTTAACTAAGCGGCTGCAGGTCAGCAGAGACCACCAGGTGCCATTCCGGGTGGTCTGGTACTCGCTTCCTGGTGCACACTGACACACTGTAACAAAACACTCTTCCAGCCTGTCTCCAGCCAAACTCCTTCCTTCCTTCCCCTCCTCATACTCCCACAGCTTCTTGTTAAATAGGCCTAGTCCACACCCTCAGGTGAGGTACACATCAGCTGACCTGATCACGTGACTATGACCTCATCACAGGTCCTTGTGATCATGGAAAATCCTGACCAAACTTCAGTCTGCTAGAATAAATATATCTCCCATCCAGCAAGATCCCCTTTGGTGTACCACATACCTCCCCCCTTTGTTCAACCTTAGGAGGGTGGACACATGACAAACAGTGAACTCTGGACAGTGTATCTGCGTTCCCCTGTAATTTACCTGCCCGATGTTCTACTGAAAATTTGAAATTTTGCAGGGGCATAAACCACCTGGTGACTCGTGCATTTCTCTCTTTGGCTTGACTCATCCAAGTCAGAGGGGAATGATCAGTTACCAACCGAAACGTTCTCCCCAACAGATAGTAGCGCAATGACTCCAGTGCCCATTTGATGGCCAGGCACTCTCTCTCTACAATGCTGTATCTGGTTTCAGCTGGAGTAAGCTTTCGACTCAGGAAACTAATGGGATGCTCCTCCCCGTTAACCTCCTGAGACAGCACGGCACCCAGACCTACCTCTGACGCATAAGTCTGGACAATGAATTCTCTTTTGAAGTCGGGTGTGATCAGAACTGGTGACCCACACAGTGCCCCTTTTAGTTTTACAAACGCTTCTTCAATCTGATCATTCCAGCCAACCATTACTGACTTCCTCCCTTTCAGGCAGTCAGTTAACGGCGCCGACAGGGTTGCAAAATTGGGAATAAACCGACGGTAATATCACACTAACCCCAAAAACCCTTTCACTTGTTTTGTGGTGAGGAAACGGGGCCAGTTTTGGATTGCCTCCACTTTGTTTATTTGAGATTTGATAACTCCTCTCCCAATCACATACCCCAGGTACCGAGCTTCCTCCAACCCTATGGAACACTTCTTTGGGTTGGCAGTTAGCCCTGCTTGTCGCAGAGAATCAATCACCGCCTGTACCTTGGCTAAGTGACTTTCCCAGTCTGCACTGTACACCACAATATCGTCGAGATAGGCCGCGGCATATCAGCGATGAGTACGAAGAACAACATCCATTAACCTCTGGAAAGTCGCTGGAGCGCCATGCAACCCGAAGGGCAGGACTATATACTGGAACAGTCCCTCGGGTGTTACAAAAGCAGTTTTCTCTTTTGCTGCTTTTGTTAGGGGCACCTGCCAATACCCTTTTGTGAGGTCAATGACTGAAAAATACCGGGCCTGCCCAAACCGCTCTATTAACTCATCGACCCGGGGCATGGGGTAGGCGTCAAATTTAGAAATTTCATTAAGTTTTCTGAAGTCATTACAGAACCTTAGTGTCCATCTTGTTTTGGTATTAGGACTATTGGGCTGGCCCACTCACTCTGGGACTCTTCAATAACCCCTAACTGCAGCATCTTCTTTACCTCTTCTGAGATGGCTTGTCGCCGGGCCTCAGGCACCCGATATGGCTTTAATCGGACTTTGGCCTGCGGCTCCGTGACAATGTCATGTTGGATTAGGGAGGTACGGCCAGGGAGCTCTGAGAAAACATCGGTATTTCGGCTAACAAACTCTCGGACCTCCTGAACTTGT
The DNA here is from genome assembly GCA_033576555.1 of Oophaga sylvatica. Taxonomy (NCBI): domain Eukaryota; kingdom Metazoa; phylum Chordata; class Amphibia; order Anura; family Dendrobatidae; genus Oophaga; species Oophaga sylvatica. The sequence goes on along the minus strand of JARQOD010000001.1, from coordinate 834,565,117 downwards.
CTAGGAGACAAAGTGTCTGCTATTTTGACGGCGGAGAGAACTTCTCTTGCCTTCTCCTGAGGCAAGGGAGCCCTCTCTACTGGAAATGCAGGCCGTGGACAATCCTCACCAAGAGGGTCTCTGTCTTTCCATGGTTTGAGCAGATTCACATGGTATACCTGTTCTGGCTTTCTTCGCCCTGGTTGGTGTACTTTATAGTTTACGGGACCCACCTTCTCCATAATCTCGTAGGGTCCCTGCCACCTTGCAAGGAACTTACTATCCACTGTAGGCACAAGTACCAACACCCGATCCCCAGGGTTAAAGGACCTTACCCATGCCTCCCAGTTATAGACCTGCCTCTGTGACCTTTGTGCTGGTTCCATATGTTCTCGGACTAATGGTAGGACTGTCTCCATTCTCTCTTGCATTTAGGCCACATGTTCTATCACACTTTTGTGGGGAGTTGGTTGGTTTTCCCAGGTCTCTTTAGCTATATCGAGTAAGCCACGGGGATGTCTGCCATATAATAGTTCGAAGGGCGAGAACCCCGTAGATGCCTGGGGCACCTCCCGCACTGCAAACATCAGGTATGGCAACAAGAGATTCCAGTCCTTACCATCTTTAGAGACAGCTTTTTTCAACATATTCTTCAGGGTCTTATTGAACCTTTCTACCAACCCGTCTGTTTGAGGATGATAGACCGATGTGCGCAACTGTTTAACACTCAACAAGTGGCAGAGTTCCTTCATGATTTTTGACATAAAGGGGGTCCCCTGGTCTGTTAAGATTTCTTGAGGGATTCCCACCCGAGAGAACATACCCATGAGTTCTTTTGCGATAAGTTTGGCAGAGGTGTGGCGCAGGGGAATAGCCTCAGGATACCTGGTAGCGTAATCTAGAACTACGAGGATATGTTGGTGACCCCTCGCTGATTTATTAACAGGCCCCACCAGATCCATGGCTATTCTCTAAAACGGGACCTCTATAATTGGTAATGGTACTAAGGGACTCCGAAAATGAGGCTGCGGACTGGTTACCTGACACACGGGACAAGAGTTACAATACCGTTTAACTTCTTCATAGACCCCTAGCCAGTAAAACCATTGTAGAATTCGGTCTAGGGTTTTCTTTTGACCCAGATGTCCCCCCAGTACATGCGCATGCGCTAGGTCCATTACCAACTTACGATACGACTGGGGTACCAGCAACTGCTCGACAATGTCCCCACGTACTTTTTCAACCCGATACAGCAAATCTTGGTTCAGCTCGAATCTGGGAAATACTGTAGCTGCCCCGGGTTGTTGGGGTTCCCCATTGACAACCAGTACATTTTCCCGAGCTCGAGCCAACGTAGGGTCCCGGATTTGCGCCGTACCAAAATTGTCACCTGTCACATTTAAGTCTGACAATTCCGGTCCCGGTGGCAAATATTCCATCTCCCCAGCTAACACTTGTATAGGAGAGGGGTTTTCCTCCACCGAAGGCAAAGGTACTCCTACCGCCAGCACATCTTCCTCTGGGCCACCAGGTTCATGCCCGATTTCTGGAGAATGCAACCTGGTTGCCACTGGTGCCGACGACTGTTCCGTGGGAGGGGTAATTACAGGCCAAAGCACAGAAAATAACGGAAAATCTCTCCCCATTATTACCTCATAATGCAAATTAACCACCACCCCCACCTCGTGGCACCTCCTCCCCGCTGGCGTGTTGATCATCACCAGGGCGGTAGGATAATGTTTTAGGTCCCCATGTACACACAATACACCCATTTTCCGACCAGTATACTCGCTGATTTGGACGTGGCTGGCTCGTATTAGGGTTAGGAGACTCCCTGAGTCCAGAAGAGCCACAGCAGGGTTACCCTCCACCTCCACTTTACACAAATGGTTCATACTGGGTCCCTCTGGTTTGCCCACTGCACACATGTGTTCGGCATAGTGAGACTGATAGTACCCATAGTTTGTGTCCATGGGCTCAGTCAGGTGGGGGCAATCAGCTCTCACATGTCCTGGTTCTTGGCACCGCCAACAGATTATGGGGCCTCTTTCGTCCCCAGACGTGTCTTGGGCGGCCTTCCGAGTCTCTGCTCGCCGAACGGCAGGTGAAGGTTTGGGGAATTTACTCATTACCTTCCGGGTAGTCTCTCCCTGTATCTCCTTGGTAGCCCCATATCTTTCAATGAGGTCTACCATTTGGAGACCATCAGTAGGGGCTGCCTGTCCAACCCAGGTTTGCAGGGTGTGGGGCAAAGTCCTACAGAATTTATCAGTCACTATACGATCCAGCATAGCACGGGGTGACAACACCTCCGGCTGCAACCACTTTTCCATCAGGTGTATCAAGTCATAATACTGGGACCGAGCTGTCTCGGAAATGGAAAACTTCCACTGGTGTACCCGCTGGGCCCGGACTAACACATTTACCCCAAGATGTGCGAGTATCTCACCCTTGACGATCACGTAGTCCGTCTGATGCTCGGGGGGTAGGTCCCTATAGGCTTTCGCGGGTCCTGGAGCCAAAAACGGAGCCACGATCTCGGCCCACTGGTCCCGGGGCAGTCTCTCCCTCTTAGCCACGCCTTCAAACATCTCCAGGTATACCTCGACGTCATCTGATTGCTCCATCTTTGGGATCGCTGTACACACCGCTTTCCGGACATCCTGGCATCCCCGGGCAGCTCCTGCTGTCTGCGGCGCTGCGATGTGCTGCATCAGTAGACTATTGGTTTCCTGTTGCTGCTGCATAGCCTGCTGTTGCTGCTGTGTAGCCTGCTGTTGCTGCTGCATAGCCTGCTGCTGCTGTCGCATGGCCTCCACCAGCATCTTTACTGTGCTCTCCATCTCCGGACAGTTCTCCACCGGGTTTTGCGTTACTTTTTCACCCAGGACATCGACTGTCATGCAGAGGAAAAAAAAACAAACAATACCACAGCCTGACCTCACTGCGTGTGCCCGCTTTCAAGCCACCAATTGTAGGGATCCGCTCTGGTAGGCAGGGGCCGGGCCGCAGTAATGAGGTAAACACACAGGCGTTCAGTTCAAAGTTCAGTGGTTTTAATGACGGGTTCAACAAAAGTCCAGATAACAAAATCAAAACAGAACATAAATCACTCCAGTTTGGAGAACCACTGGTCCCAGACTCACCCTTGCTTGGGACGGGCTTAACTAAGCGGATGCAGGTCAGCAGAGACCGCCAGGTGCCATTCCGGGTGGTCTGGTACTCGCTTCCTGGTGCACACTGACACACTGTAACAAAACACTCTTCCAGCCTGTCTACAGCCAAACTCCTTCCTTCCTTCCCCTCCTCATACTCCCACAGCTTCTTGTTAAATAGGCCTAGTCCACACCCTCAGGTGAGGTACACATCAGCTGACCTGATCACGTGACTATGACCTCATCACAGGTCCTTGTGATCATGGAAAATCCTGACCAAACTTCAGTCTGCTAGAGCAAATATATTTCCCATCCAGCAAGATCCCCTTTGGTGTATCACACTTTCTACCACCTGAACTCTACTCCCTGGGCCTCAACACTGCCAGTTGCTGCTCAGAAGTGTCGTGTCCACAGACCAATACACAAGCTATAGTGTTAGTGGGGTTTAGTAATGCCAGCTGTTCCCCTGCTGTGTGTACGGCAAAAAGTCCTGCTGCCTCCACCCTCTTCTCTTCTCATCCCTGGGCTCCAACAACGCCAGTTGTTGCCATGAAGTGCTGTTAGCACAGTCAACACTTGCTCCTGTGTTACTGGGGTTCAGTAATGTCAGCTGTTCCCCTGCTGTGTGTACGGCAAAAAGTCCTGCTGCCTCCACCCTCTTCTCTTCTCATCCCTGGGCTCCAACAACGCCAGTTGTTGCCATGAAGTGCTGTTAGCACAGTCAACACTTGCTCCTGTGTTACTGGGGTTCAGTAATGTCAGCTGTTCCCCTGCTGTGTGTACGGCAAAAAGTCCAGCTGCCTCCACCCTCTTCTCTTCTCATCCCTGGGCTCCAACAATGCCAGTTGTTGCTCGGAAGTAATTGGCACGGGTACTGACTCCTGCCCAGTCTGGTTACAGCACGACAGCTGTTTCCTGGCAGTGTCAACGTCAATTAGCCTCCAATAAGTTGTCCTGTCGTGTTGCATTCGGGTTAGCCGACTCTATGGTGCCTGCAGTTTAGGTGATTCCTATGTGTGCTGTGGGATATGTAAATAAAGGCTGTTTCCGTTGTGACAATAGGACAAGCACCCACTGTAGGACTGTGTGATTCGGTAACTGCGGACGGCTTGCGGCCTGTCAACTTACATTTTCATGGGTGCCTTATGGTACCCGTCCGGGTTCCAGTACCGTCAGCTGGTTCTCTGCAGTGCCTTTGGCCTAGGTGCCTCCATCTCGGTATCCGAGTTCCAGCAACGTCTGCTGGTCCTTGGTAGTGCTTTGGAGCACAGGTACCTCCTGCTTAGTAACCGTGTCCCAGTAGCGTCAGCTGGTCCTCGGTTGTGCCATTGGCTCTTTTCCTTCTGCTGCCCCTCCGGGTTCCAGCACAGTCAGCTGGTCCTCGTTACTTCCATTGTCTCTTGTACCATCTGATACCCGTCCGGGTTCCAGTAAGTCAGCTGGTTATCGGAAGTTAGTCAGCCTTCTTGTACCTTCAGCTACATTTACAAATTTAAGATTTTTTAAATGTTTTTTTGGGTAATCACTCTGGATCTCCAACAATGAAGACGACGACCCTGATGACCACCCCGAAGAAGATGACGACCACAAGGACGACGAGCATCAAGCCAACCAGCCTGAACACCATCACAAAGAACAAATAAAAGATTACCCAGAAGAAGATCACCAACAGGACAAAAGAAGGTTAAGACAAACTACAAGATACAGAACAAGAGACAGAAGAACAATAAGCAGAAGATCAAAAAGCAGAAGAACATGAAGTATAAGACCAAAATGAAGAGCAAAATATATGCTCTAAATTATAAGCAGAAGAAAACTAAGCAGTGTATGGGGGTGAGTCCGTTCCTCCTCGTGGTGCCCCTGGAAAATGCCTGCTGCTGCAGGCTAAACTGAACACGGACAAATACTGTTGTAATTTAAATCTTTGGTGACAGCAAGAACGGAAGGAAGAAAAATTCATACTTTTACAGATTACAAGTACAGGAATCTCTGTCACAAATAAGAATATGATGAAGAAGATGAAGATGAAGTAGAATATGAAGAAGAATAATAGTTTAATAAGAACAATATGAGTAATGTTAACAAAAAGATGAATAGCAAGAAGTTTAAGAAGAAGATAAAGAAGGTGAAGATGAAGAATAATTGGATGAAAAAGATGATGCTGCTGAAGATTATGAAGGAGAAAGTGTGGCAAAAGTTAAAAGGTGAAGAGCATGGAAGTTGTGAAACATACATATTTGCCAAAATATAAAAAAGGTTAACAACATTGTCAATTTCTTCGTCAATCCGAACATCTTTAAAAAAAAAATATTAATGCTATTCCATTTGATTGGGTTAAACATCTATGCCTTTAATGTCTCCTCAACCTCCCCCAATACATTCTACATTACTCTTTGTTGTTTTCCTTCATGTACAATTAACCAACAAGGCAAGAATGGGGTTTTTTTTTAATTCCAATATTTTGTTCCCATAGACTTACATTGGATTTCCGGTATCGGTATCGGGTATCGCCGATACTTTTTGGGTATCGGCGATACCAATTCCGATCCGATACTTATTGGTATTGGAAAGTATGCTCAACTCTAGTCACCAATCCTGGTATAATATCCACATCTTGGTAGAATGTCCTCAGACTCACATAATGTCCGCCATACTGGTATAATGTCTGCCATCCTGATATAATGTCTGCCATTTTTGTTTAATGTCTGCCATCCTGCCATAAAGTCCCTCTTCCGGGATGTCACCTATCCTGGTGTATATGTCCCTCATCCTGGTATAATGTCTGTAATACTAGTATAATGCCCACATCCTGGTATAATGTCCTCAATTCTGGTATAATGTTCCCATTTTGTAATAATTTTCACATCCTAGGCTCCTTCCGTTCTTCTTCATCACATTTTCAAAATAAAAAAAACTGGTTTAACATATAACTGGTTTAACTGCGGTGATTAGAGCTAACTTGTTTGCTGCTGTTACATGAACATGTCTGCTGCATCGAGCAGTTGCCATCCGCTCCTGAGCCAACTCCACACACACAATCTGTGTATCACGATCCATTTTTGGATTTGTGGCAGCTCTGGTTTCACTCAGTTAAAACTTTTTTCCTTTCAGGCCATTGGGGGTTAACATTAGTTTTTCTCTGCTGGCAATCTGGTGTTACTGCAGTGCTGCTAGGTCAGCTGATGTGGGTGGTGACCACTCCCACCATCCTTTAAAATGTCACCTGATGCATCAGCTGGCTGTTGGTGATAGAGTTTCTCTCTGGAGACCAGCCTAGCAGAAGCAGCTCTCTGGTGTCAACAAGGTCTGGTGTTTGGAGTCCAGTTGCTGTGCTATCTGCGGTGTGGAGCTTAGCTGCGGTGTCTAAAAGCTAAGTTGTTATTTCCCCATCCCTTATGTGTTTGTCACTATCCCTTGTGTGGAATTATCCGTAGCAGCTAGGCTAGCGCCCTACGCCAGCTAGTGTACGAGCCAGGGCAGTGTTATGTGACAGCAAGGGACAAGGTATCCTGACGGCGGTGGAGGGGAAGGACCCACATAGGGTGTTAGGGGAGTGCAGGGACAGGTTCAGGTTTGAGCGCAGGTGGTGACCATCCCTGATTGCCTATCAGTAGGGCCTTCCTCTCCCCAATCCCATCTCATTGTGTGTGTGTTGTGCTGTCCCCTGACTGACCACCTGTTGGGTCGAGTCACACCATGACACTGTGCCAAAGGATTAATGTTTTGAATTGATTTTATGTATGTGTATGGAGATGGGAGAGCTCTTATCCTGGCACTGGCTGTCTTAAAAAAGGCATGGAACAAATGCATTTATATTTCAAACTTTTTTAATATGCATAGAAAGTTGTAATTTGTACAAAATTATATAACTATGCAACATTTGACACACTGGATGCCAGGTCTTTTTTTTAACATCGAGAAGTGTACTACTATGCTTAACATGTTGTGTTTACACCAAATTTTTCATTAGGAGTGACATTTGATAAATATGGAATAGTGGAGTTAAAGTGACTACAGAAGATTTTGCTCATATTACGGCATATTTGCTAAATGTGAACAATTATGTTTTTATAGTACACCACAATATTAGCACGTTTTATCATGCAATTGGTGGGCTTGTATTATTTCTATGTACAGTCATGGCCAAAAGTTTTGAGAATGACACAAATATTATATTTTCACATGATCTGCTGCCCTCTGGTTTTTATGTGTGTTTGACAGATGTTTTTATCACAGACAGAAATATAATTGCAAACATATGAGTAACAAAAGCTTATATTGACAGTTAGAATGAGTTAATGCAGCAAGTCAATATTTGCAGTGTTGACCCTTCTTCTTCAGGACCTCTGCAATTCTCACTGGCATGCTCTCAATCAACTTCTGGACCAAATCCTGACTGATAGCAGTCCATTCTTGCACAATCAATGCTTTCATTTTGTCAGAATTTTTAGGTTTTTGTTTGTCCACCCGTCTCTTGATGATTGACCACAAGTTCTCAATGGGATTAAGATCTGGGGAGTTTCCAGGCCATGGACCCAAAATCTCTATGTTTTGTTCCCTGAGCCATTTAGTTATCACCTTTGCTTTATGGCAAGGTGCTCCATCATGCTGGAAAAGGCATTGTTGATCGCCAAACTGCTCTTGGAGGGTTGGGAGAAGTTGCTCTTGGAGGACATTCTGGTACCATTCTTTATTCATGGCTGTGTTTTTATTTAGGCAAGACTGTGAGAGAGCAGATTCCCTTGGCTGAGAAGCAATCCCACACATGAATGGTTTCAGGATGCTTAACAGTTGGCATGAGACAAGACTGGTGGTAGCGCTCACCTTGTCTTCTCCAAATGAGGCGTTTTCCTGATGTCCTAAACAATGAAAAGGGGATTCATCAGAGAAAATAACTTTACCCCAGTCCTCAGCAGTCCACTGCCTGTACCTTTTGCAGAATATCAGTCTGTCCATGATGTTTTTTCTGGAGAGAAGTGGCTTCTTTGCTGCCCTCCTTGAGACCAGGCCTTGCTCCAAGAGTCTCCGCCTCACAGTGCGTGCAGATGCACTCACACCTGCCTGCTGCCTTTCCTGAGTAAGCTCTGCACTGCTGGTAGCCCGATCCCACAGCTGAAACACTTTTAAGAGACAGTCCTGGCGCTTGCTGGTCTTTCTTGGGCGCCCTGAAGCCTTTTTGGCAACAATGGAACTTCTCTCCTTGAAGTTCTTGATGATGCGATAGATTGTTGACTGAGGTGCAATCTTTCTAGCTGCGATACTCTTCCCTGTTAGGCCATTTTTGTGCATTGCAATTATGACTGTACGTGTTTCTTTAGAGATAACTATGGTTAACAGAAGAGAAACAATAATGCCAAGCACCAGCCTCCTTTTAAAGTGTCCAGTGGTGTCATTCTTACTTAATCATGACAGATTGATCTCCAGCCATGTCCTCATCAACACCCACACCTGTGTTAATAGAGCAATCACTGAAAAGAGGTTAGCTGGTCCTTTTAAGGCAGGGCTGCAATGATGTTGAAATGTGTTTTGGGGGATAAAGTTCATTTTCTAGCCAAATATTGACTTTGCAAGTAATTGCTGTTAAGCCGATCACTCTTTATAACATTCTGGAGTATATGCAAATTGCCATTAGAAAAAGTGAAGCAGTAGACTTTGTAAAAATTAATATTTGTGTCATTCTCAAAACTTTTGTCCATGACTGTAGCTACATAGAGGGCCCCAGTGATTTTCTCTTGTGGGCCCAAGGTGCTCTAGTCCAATGCTGCTTGGACTGCAGGTATCCTATGCCTTTAGTATCTGTAAGGTATTGACAAACATCTCTATTTAGCACAGCTGTATGTTACCTGAAATAAGTATATTTTATATCACATAAATCACTTACTGATAACAGAGCTGAACAAACTGGCGGACTTACTACACTACAAACCCCTGCCATTTTGGTTGAATATTAAGTTTTCAAGCTTCTTTTTCATTCCACTTTCTTTCTATCATATAAAGCAATCTTTTCTCGCTGGCATTTGCTTTCTGCATTGTGTGCGCTCTAAATCTCTTACTATAATAAAATGCCAAAGAAACTTGTATAGAAGTAGAGTGTATAAAGACATAAAATGGAAGGTATTTACAGGGCAATATGCGCCATGAAGCTTAGTGTGCCGCTTTTAGACAATTTATACATACCATCATACACTTAATCATCTTGTTAGAAGCAATCTCAAGCAAACAGCTTGACAATCCATCAAAACACAGATTTATTTCCTTTTTTATGGGATATACGTTTTGATAAGCATCAACGCTGTTCTAAAATCAGTTTCAAGTTGTTCTTAGAAATGGCTCATGACAATTCCTTTAGGGCAGCAGATCGCTGATTAGGCTGGAATGCGTTTTCTGCACATTTTGCTTACACGCCTTATCTAGACAAGATGTGTTGGTGCTGCTGAGACAGAACACACCAGGCACCTTACAGGTTCTCATTTTACTGCATTTAGAAATGCAATCCTGCAAAGTCAAACAAAGATTGAATGGGAAACAAGTGTCAGTAATGATGAAATTCTTCATTAGGAAAAATCAGAATATATTCTTTGCAGTACAGGATTCCCATTTAAGTATATTTGTTAGCCCAAAACTGGCAGCTCGCAGCTTGGGGTGATGAGCTGGTAGTCCAGAAGCTTTACTTCAATCACATAAATAGGTTTCCATGGGAAGCGATACACTTTTGAAAGCTAAATAATGCATCACATTACTTCAACTGGTGTTATAATTATAGACATATTGAATGATACTCATTTATTATTAATATTCATTTGGATACAGACATGCTGGAAACTACTTGCAATGGTGAGAATCACAATAACATACACAATTATCATTTAATGTAACAATAAGGGTAGGATTGGCTAACAACTTGCGTCCCATCAACATAACATTGAATTATTTTGCTTTAACAATGACAAGTAATAATTTCTATTATTAAAGGGGTATTCCCAACTCCAATATCCTATCCCAATATGTAGCAGGTGTAATTGTAAGGAGAGAGACCAGCCCGCGGGTACCTGTACTAAATCGGGTCCGGAACTGTCGAGGCTGCGTCCCATGTAGTCTGGGGGAAGACAAAAAGTGTTTGAAAGAACTGCCTTGTTCATTGTATATTAACTCTGCATATCCTCTACAACTTAACTGCTTATTCCCTCATTTAACTTTTTTGTCTCCCTGCATGGAGTATCCCACTGTTGAATTAAATTGTTAACCCTTGCTCTGCCTCTGATGCATCACTGCATCCCGCAACCTGCTTACAAAATAATATTATTATCAAATACCTCCAATTAGAAAACAGTAAAGTTTTTCTGATTTGCTATGCAACTTACCCCATGTGCAGGGCATTGCAGTAGCTTAGGTATCCATGGTTATGACCATTCATACAGTGACAGTGAGTTAGCTGTTAGTGGTATATTGCAGTTCAAATTTCATATATTCATTGTTTGCACACATCTTAGCTATAAACTCAATAACTGCAAGGCGTCCAGGTCCTATGGCTGCAATACAAGCCCATGAAATCATCACCCACGTGCTTGACAGTTGGTATGAGATGCCAACTGTGGTACAGGGCATCATGGCTATCCTTCCAAACAAGCCATATCTGTTCAGTCTCTCTCTAAGGCCGGTGTCACATTTGCGAGTGTGATGCGAGAAACTCGCGCGAGTCTCTCGCATCAACACCCAGCACTGCCGCCGGCAATCCGACCGGAGCGTGCAGCTGCATGTATTTCTATGCAGCCGCACGCTCTGGTCCAAGTGCCGGTGGCAGGGCCGGGTGTTGATGCGAGAGACTCCCGTGAATTTCTCGCATCACACTCGCAAGTGTGACACCGGCCTAATTGTAACATCATGAACTGTGGCCTCAAGAGTCTGAGCTGTAGCTCTTGTTTTTTTTTTCAGAAATTTATCAGATCATTGCTTGGTATTAGCTTTGGGTAAATTTGCTAGAACATCCAATTCTAGGAAGATTATCAACTGTCTTGAATGTTTTCCACTTGTGATTTTTCTAACTGTAGAGCGACAGACTTTCAATTGTTTGGAAATGGCCTTATAACCCTTTCACCGAATGATAGGCAGCAACAATTGTTTCTTAAAAGGTCACTGATGATGTCTTGAATCTTTGTCATTGTATTAAATAATGCTAAACCACCAAAGTGCCTAAAGTTCTGCTTTTATAGACACAGTTGCACCAACTGATGGAACAATAAAGGGAATATGTCAGCAGATTTTTGCTCTGTAAGCTAAGAGCACCATAATGTAGGAGCAGAGAGCTTGAATACAGTGATGTGTCACATACTAGGCTGTGTTTTGCTGTTTCAATACAATCAGTGTTTCATTAGCAGGAGATTATCACTATAGTTCAACTGGCCTCAGGCATCCTAGTCCAACCACATCCCCAGTGCTTAGTAGCTCTCTGTTACTATACAGTGTACACAGAAAGCTGGGGTGTGGGTGGTATTATATGTGGCACCCCAGGAGTTTGTTTGCCACAGTGACCTTGCCTCCCTCCAGGGGGAGTGATGTCATGCCTGAAAGCAAGGAAGGATCCCTTAACAGGTAACAGCATACAACACTTTTCCTACTCCAAACAAGAAGGGGGAGCTCTAACACCTGATTTCAGGAGAGCTCCTCTGGAATATTCTGGCTGGGGGAGGAGTTAGTCAGTCTGGCTGCAGGGTTGAGAGAGGAAGGACGTGTGGAGACAAGCTGGCAGAAAGAGGAGCTGTAGCAGGGCTCACCCCCAGGTCTGAGCGCCAGAAACCGGACCCCGGAGTCCGATGCTGAGTGGGTAACTAAACACCCAGCAGCAGAATCCGGAGGGCAGAAGACAGCAGGTCCTTTGTCCCAACTAAGACTCTACTACACAGCAGCGCATGTGAGCCGGAGACTCCATAGATGAGTGATTCCTGAAGTAGGCTACAGTTGCCTGTTATGAGAGTGAAGTTCTACTTAGACAAGAGACAGAGAAAGGGACTTGAACAGAGCTTATAGCAGCAAGTGCCTCAGAGAATAGCGCTTGAAAGGAGACCTCACATCTCACCTGAAATAAGGAGATTCCAAGTTGCTTTCAGGCCGACCGACTCCAGCACCATCTGTACTCAATGCCCTGGATACTTTGCCTGCAAAACTGTGAGTAAAGCTTTGGAAACTGCATCTGACTGTGTCCTCTCAAGTTCTTCTTGCACTCCACTTTGCTACATCTCCCAGCACCATTAATTTCTACAACACCTCTCTGCCCTGGGACAAGCTTCACCTGTGGGAAGCTATTCCAACTCTGCTGCATCACACCATCTGTCCCAGAGGATCTGCACTGCAGCGCTGGTCACCTCTGACCAGAAACCACAGGTGGCGTCACGAACACTTTACTTCAAACTCTATCATCCCCTGTAAATATTCCCTTTTTATTGGACGCCCAGGGCCACGGACCGGGTCACTGCTGCTGTGACACATCCCTTTGAGACATCGGCCCGGTACCGAGTATCCCACTGCCCTGGCGGGCTATTCAACTTGGCGTCACGAACAGGATAAAACAAACTATTTATCATCCCCTGCAAATATCCCCCTTTTATTGGACGCCCAGGGCCATGGAGGGCGATCTATTATACACAACTCAACAACTGAGCTCTCCTACAAATACAGAAGACAAAACTAACTGATCATAACTGCTGCACCCAATAAACTAAGTGAGACATCGCTGGAATAAGGGTCTCTGTTCCTGCCTCATGCTGCTGTCAGATTTCATAACAAAAACCTGGTGACAGATTGTCTCTAATCAAAGGCATTTGTCATTACCTGGCTGCTACAAATCCTCTTTATTCCTATGGAAGCTGTAAGGGTGTCCTAATTTTTCATACTCATCTCCAGCATTTCAGCCTACTTTTAGGCAGCATGGTGGCTCAGGGGTTAACATTATTGCTTTGTAGTGTTGGAGTCCTGGGTCTAAATCCCACCAAGGACAACATTTGCAAGGAGTTTGTATGTTCTTCTCTTTGCTTTGGTTTCCTCCCACACTCTAAAAGACATACTTATAGGGAATTTAGATTTTGTGCCCCAAAAGGGACAGTGATGGTAAGCAAAGCATAATAATGTCATGGGTTGTTGTTTATCTGAAGTTGTGGTTACCTAATTTTAAGGCCTTCTAAAGACCAAATGTGTTTTTATGTTTTGATATGTAGCACCATTGAAACTAAAGAATTTTTCTCATTATTGTATATCAGGGTATCTGCGGGATTTCTATTATGTATTATACTGCCCGTCCACCCACACACCATGCAATAAAAAATATGTGCAAGTGAGCAATCAGTAAGTATTAGAATATGAAGAGATTGTGCACATATTTGTTGTGACATGGCTTTCCTGCAAACATTTCAAGTGATTCATCTGTTTGAGAACGCCAATGACTCCTCTCGAATACTGGCTGGTATTAAGTCTGAGGGCAATCACCCCCAGGCTGCTATAAATATCATGAGTATAAATAAGTGCTGCATGGCTTGGACATGCCCCAAGACAAGGACACAAATGTTCAGATATACTGTAGTTAATATGTTGTCCACCACAAGAAAAAAACATTGTCTCCTGTAAATTTCCTGTATGCGCCTTATGTAAATAAACTCAAATCTTGGATGAACATTTATGGTGTGAGTGCGGTGAATATACTTCTCTTGATGAATAATATTATGCTGTCATTTGTTCATATATATTATGTATTTGTTATGGACCAGAAATTAAATGTTGGCTTTAATTAGTGAATGTACTAGGCTGTTCATGCATGACACTTGTCCACCTACTCAGTTTATGAAACCTGTAAACCTACAGTATTTTTCCCCAATAATAAGTATTATTAAAATATTATTCACATAATAAAGACAGATTTTACCCCTTAGTGACTGAGACAATTTTAACCTTAATGGCCAGGTCATTTTTTTTTAAATATGACCAGTGTCACTTCATGTGTTAACAACTCTGGAACACATCAACGGATCCCAGTGATTCTGAGATCATTTTTTGTGACAAATTTTACTTTATGTTAGTGACAAATTTAGGCTATGTTATGCATTTATTTGTGAAAATATCGGAATTTCGGCTAAAATTTTGAACAATTCTCAATTTTCAAACTTTCAATCTTTATATCCTTAAACCAGTTAATCATGCTGTACAAAATAATTAACAAATAACATTTCCCATATGTCTACTTTACATCTGTTAGTGCAAACTGTAGGAAAACCAGGAGCGCAAATAGGATGTTATCCAGGTATTACAATGTGCGTTTTTGACAAAACGCTGATCACCTGGTGGTGTAAAGACAAGGCATGTATGTCAGCTGCTGCAGGTCCACGGGTCGGCGAGCGACCTAGTTAAAACGTTTATCAAGAGAGATTGTAGACTGTATCCGCGCTGCCAGACAATTCAATTGCAAATTATGGTTAAAGGATAAAGGTGGTTTATTCTACGCGTTTCAAAGTCTATATGACTTCTTGAGGAAATACCACAAAGACAGTGCTGTTACATTGCTTATATACATTCAAAATTCAAAAAAACGGCGCAAAGGAATCACCTGACACGTGCATTTTTTGATGCGTCAAACATCCGTCAAATATGCAGTCATGCGCATACGGATGAGTGTCAAAACAATGCATTACTGTCTATGGGAACGCATTGGTACGCAAGGACATGCACATGGATCCGTTCGATGCGCATGCGGACTTCAGTCTGCACATGTCCAGGAACTGATTACAGCAACTGGAAATATCGAATGCATGCGCATAAATAATGCAAACGCATGCACATGCAGCTTTTTTTGGTGTCATGTGTAAGCTGATGCAGATAAAAAATGCTGCGTTAGCATGCGTATGCATGCATTTTGGCATGCGTTTTCTCATGCAGATGATAAGCTGCGCACATATACGCAAATGTGAACTTAGCCTTGTAACTTATAATCTTTGCTGCTGCATTTTTCCATACCCTCATTGACAAATTTCTACTTTTTATGGTGATCTGTACTCAGAAATTAATGGAAGCTGGCAGTGTTGCTTGCGTTACTCCAGAGTTTGTTGTTGCCAAGTACAAAAATTTTTTTTCCAGTGCCGGTTCAACCCTTTACAATATTCTGCAATAATACCACTCTTATCTGCAATTTGTCTATGGTGAGCTGTTGCAGTAGGGATAGCATATTACAGGCATCTAGTCAGGGATTATTGCCTTATAAATTATAATCCTTGCTGCTGCAACCTAAAAAAATTTATAAAGGTAACACCTATTCTATTCCTTATTGATACTGCTGTTAGCTGCTTTTAGTGTAGGGATAGGTGCTAGGTATGATCTGCTGGAAATGAATGTTCAGTTTTGTATGTTTTATTGTCAGTCCATAAAAGTGGCGTAATACTCGGACAACATTGTTTCGAACAGCAACCTGGGAGTCATAGATGCTTTGAGGGGTCTTCCCCATGCTGTTCCCATGCCATTTCAGTGCTATTTTCATAGATTTCAGCAATTTCTAGACCGATCCAGACCTCCTGAGGGCCACCAGAAAAATGCTTGAGTTTCCCACTGACTTCCATTCCACTCATTACTTGGGTCGAGCATTACTATTTGCTCGACTCGATTAACAAACACCCGAACATTTTAGTGCTCGCTCATCACTAATTACCATGGAGAGAATAAAATTCATATTCTGTCCCTTAATTCCTACATTATCTATAGCATAGTGATAGTGTTGGCTGGATTCATCCTTTAAAGTGCTAAAATTATATCTCATAAATCCACAGAGTGCCGCCCATAACACAAAGACACAAAGTGACCCTATAGCAGTGCCATCCATGAAATGCCTTAAATACCAATGCCAGTAACAGGGTGCCTCAATTGCAGTGGCACTTACACAATGCCATTATAGTACAGTGCCAGTTGCTGCTGACCCTCCATTCTGCACAGCAGAAGGATGTAGCTGTCCTTTGAGAATCATCTTTTTCAAAACCATAATAAAACTATAATGTCTTGTACCTTGATGGTTGGAGCTGACACAGACAGGAACAATGATTCTTTTAAATATCCAATTCCCCTGAAGACCTAGGTTGTACATCCTGAATATATCAATATAAAATATACAGATTTATCCAAAGACATACTGATAGGGAATTTAGAATGTGAGCCCCATTGGGGACAGCCATGATAATGTGTGCAAACTGTAAAGCGCTGCAGAATATGTTAGCGCTATATAAAAATAAAGATTATTATTACACTGCGCAACAAATTTCAGGGAAGTTCTTGTCCCCTTAGAAAATTTTATTGTATCTTATATATTTTGATATGCTGAAGACGAATATGTGCTCCAAAAGACTGTATCACGTAAGGTTTTTAAGAAACAACAGTTTATAGTCTACATTAAGACATCCGAGACACTACATACATGTGCATCGATGTCAGTAGCAAAAGCAATTGTTCAAAAGTGTTTTGCAGATGACTTTCATTTATAATCCGTGACAGATGCTTCTCAAATAACATTCCAGCAATAGTCAGCCAGCATTGATGTACTCCACTTTCCCTGGTGCCTGTTCTCCATCAGCGCAATGTCTTGGTGAAATCCTTCACCGTGTTCATCGCTAACGGCACCAAGATTGGCTGGAAAAAAGTCCAAGTCAGAATGTAGAAAATGCATTTTTAGTGACATATTGCATTTCATCAAATGATATGCTGTGAGCATTTTGTCCACGAGTTGTTCAAAGTTCGGTGCCCTGCTGTTGCCAAGGAAGTCACATCTTTAAAGGCTCTCCATGTCACTTGTTCAGCACCTTGCAAAAGACCATCAAAGCTACTGTCATTCATTATATCTCTGATCTGTGGGCCAATAAAAATACATTCTTTAATTTTTGCATCATTTATTCTAGGAAATTTCTGTCGCAAGTAAGAAAAGGCTTCCGATTCTTTGTTCATTGCTTTGACAAAATTCTTCATAAGCCCAAGTTTCATACGTAAAGGAGGGAGAAATATATTTGCTGAATCAACGAGAGGATTATGTTTAACATTCTTCTGTCCAGCAACCAGTGGCCAGTCCTTTCTGAAATAGTGCATTTCTCATGCTCGATTGTCCCACTCACAAATAAAACAGCAATACTTGATATATCCAAGCTGCAGTTCAAGAATAAGTGCAACAACATTTAGAGCACCACATATGTTCCAGTTATAATTTCTATAATTAATGTGGGTCAACAGTAACTCCATATTCTCATATGTTTCTTTCATGCGTACGGCATGTCCAATAGGTATTGAAGGATAGATATTTCCGTTGTATAGTAAAACAGCCTTCAGACTTAAAACTGACGAGTCAAGGAGCAGTCGCCATTCCTTCGGGTTCTGTTTGCATCCAAGAGCACCAAACAACCCCAAGAGGTCGTTTCAAAAGGTTAAACTGTTGACATGGTTGAAAAATTGATTAAGGTCTTCTTGACGACTGCGAAAAACAGAAACTCTTGTTCCTGGTAATAAGAGATTCCGTTCTTGTAGCCTTGATCCCAATAATTCTGCCTGCCTCTTTGACAATTTCAAATCTCTGACAAGTGACTCAGATCAGCTTGACTGAACAGATCTGGATTAGATGTAGACGGCTCAAAGTCTGGGTCTGCAGCAGTTTCCACTGACATTGTTAGTTCAACTTCGTCGTCCTCCATTGTCCATACTTTGGGCGGCTTTGGAACACGAAGACTTTCATTGTGTGGCACTGGTCTTATGGCTGAAGGAAAATTAGGATATTCTATTGATTTCTTGTTCTTTGCTGAATATCCTGTTACATTTGTAAGGCAGAAGTAGCAGTCTGTTACATGATCTCTCTGCTCTCTCCATATCATTGGGACAGCGAACGGCATTGAAGGTCGTGATCTATTCAGCCATGCTATAAGGCTTCTAGAACAAGATGCACAGCATATATGAGGTGCCCACTGTTTGTCCTGATCTCCAATTGAACATTCAAAGTATAGTTCATATGCTTTCTTAACAAGTGGAGTCATTTCCTTCTTTTGTGGTTTCATTGTATAGTCTCTGCATATGTAGCAGAAATTATCACTGCTGTTGAGACACCGACGCAACATTTCAAAATAAATCTTCAATTTTTACAATGAAAAGTATTCAGGCGAATCGCATAAATGATAGTAACTACCATATTTTTCGGACTATAAGACACACCGGACCATAAGACGCACCCCAAATTTTCAGAAGGAAAAGAGGGAAAAAAAATAATGTGTCAAATGGAGGTCTGTCTTACAGTCCGAATTCAGGTTACCAGCGAAGGGATCAGCACAGGTAGAGGAGTGGTCACAGGGGTCGTTGGTGGTCCAGGCTGGTGTGGTGGTGGTGCTCTGTGTTGCAGGGGTGCTCTGTGGGGTGCTCTGTGTCCGTGGGGTGGCTGTGCTCTGTGGGGTGGCTGTGTCCGTGGGGTGGCTGTGCTCTGTGGGTGGTTGTGCTCTGTCCGTGGGGTGGCTGTGCTCTGTCTGTGGGGTGGCTGTGCTCTGTCTGTGGGGTAGTTGTGCACTGTCTGTTGGGTGGCTGTGCTCGGTCTGTGGGGTGGCTGTGCTCTGTCTGTGGGGTCGCTGTGCTCTGTCTACGGGGTCGCTATGCTCTGTGGGGTGGTTGTGCTCTGTGGGGTGGCTGTGCTCTGTCTGTGGGGTGGTTGTGCTCTGTCCGTGGGTTGCAATATACTTACAACTCCCGTAGCGGTGGTCCCAATGCAGCCTCCCTGTGCTCTGTGGTGTCCGGGCTCTGTGATGTGGTGGCAGCGGGACTCTACTGCGTATGGGGCTCCGTGCTGCGTGGGGAGCTCCGCCGGCATTTCATCACAGCCTGGAAGCCCCCCGCAGCTCTGTTGCGGCGACGCGGAGGTTGCAGAGACGCAGAGCAAAGATGGCCGCCAGGGGCCTCCAGAAAGATGGCGGCGAATACTGAAATTCAAATCTCGGCAACAAGATCTCGTCTCCCGAGATCTCGGGATGAGATCTCGTTGCCGAGATTTGAATTTCAGTATGCGCCGCCATCTTTCTGGAGGCCCCTGGCGGCCATCTTTGCTCCGCGTCTCTGCAACCTCCGCGTCGCCGCAACAGAGCGGCTTCCAGGCTATGACGAAATGCCGGCGGAGCCCCACACGCAGCACGGAGCCCCACACGCAGCACGGAGCCCCCCACGCAGTACAGAGGCCCGCTGCCACCACATCATAGAGCCCGGACACCACCGCACCACAGAGCATCGGGACCGCTGCCACCACCACCGGATTTTTAGGTATGTTGCGACCATAAGACGCACACCCATTTTCCCCAAAAATTTTTGGGGAAAAAAGTGCGTCTTATGGTCCGAAAAATACGGTAGATGGAGGCCAGATGCTATTGCATTGGGAGGGCGGTAATGTCACGATGAGGGCAGGCTTTGCAGCGTTGAGAATCTCTTCCTCATGTGCTCACCCACCTATCCACTCTCTCTTTCCCCATGTGCTGACTTCTCCCATCTGTGCTCTGTTGAGATCGCAAAGGATACATTTTGTGAGGTAAGATATTATTTAAAAACTGTCAGTGAAATATTTTACCTCACAAAATGAATCCTCAGTAGAGATGAGCGACTTTGCCTTTTTTAGGGTCAAGTCGAGTTTCGTGAAACCCGACTTTCTCAAAAGTCGAGTCGAACGAAGTCGGCCGACAAACAGAAATGGTCGGGTCGGAGTCGAAAATCCGACCCCAATGCAAGTCAATGGGGAATAAAAGTCGGCAGTGAGTGGAGGACAGTAAACACACCTACAGTGCCCATTTCAATGCCAACGACATCAATTCTTATTACTTAAGCTTGTCAACCTTAATTAACTTTATAATAATAGTAACGCATTGAAAACTGGGGGTTATTTGGCTAAAGTTGTGGGAGGGCAGTGCTGGCTCCAGGTTTTCGTGGGCCCCGGGCCAAAGAGTCTCAGTGGGCCCCTTTAACACATACCACAATTCATGATGCTCCGATATGGCAGAGAAATATAGGTATAGTACAATGCCAAATACTTCACTTCTTACATTACATGAGTGATATCTATTTTAAATTCTACAATAGCTCAAAAAACGGACAGTATAATGCTCCATACAGAATAGGCCCCATATATGCTCCATATGATGCTCCATATACACTGTGTGCAGAATTATTAGGCAAGTTGTATTTGAGAGGATTTTTTTTATTATTGAACAACAACTATGTTCTCAATTAACCCAAAAGATTCATAAATATCAAAGCTTAAGATTTTTGTAAGTTGGAGTGGGTTTTTTTTGGATTTGGCTATCTTAGGAGGATATCAGTTTGTGCAGGTAACTATTACTGTGCAGAATTATTAGGCAACTTAATAAAAACCAAATATATACCCATCTCACTTGTTTATTTTCACCAGGTAAACCAATATAACAATACAAAATTTAGAAATAAACATTTCTGACATTCAAAACAAAACAAAAAACAGTGACCAATATAGCCACCTTACTTTACGATAACACTCAAGTAAGTCATCGTAATTCTGTCTTAGATTCTGTCAGTTGCTTGACGTTTACTGGCCAGCCACGCTGTGGAGTATTTGGATGCATGTGATGGAGCATTGTCCTGCATGAAAATCATGTTTTTCTTGAGCGATACCGAATTCTTCTTGCACCACTGCTTGAAGAAGGTGTCTTCCAGAAACTGGCAGTAGGTCAGGGAGTTGAGCTTCACTCCATCCTCAACCCGAAAAGGTCCCACAAGTTCATCTTTGATGAAATCATCCCATACCAGTACCCCACCTCCTCCTTGCTGGCATCTGAGTCGGAGTGGAGCTCTCTGACTTTTACTGATCCAGCCTCGGGCCCATCCATCTGGCCCATCAAGAGCCACTCTCATTTCATCAGTCCATAAAACCTTAGAAAAATCATTCTTAACATATTTCTTGGCCCAGTCTTGACGTTTTTTCTTATGTTTCTTGTTCAAAGGTGGTCATTTTTCAGCCTTCCTTACCTTGGCCATGTCCCTGAGTATGGCACACCTTGTGCTTTTTGATAATACAGTAACGTTAAAGCTCTGAAATATGGCAAAACTGGTGGCAAATGGCATGTTGGCAGCTTCACGCTTCATTTTCCTCAATTCATGGGCAGTTATTTTGAGCCTTTTTTTTATCAACACGCTTCTTGTGACCCTGTTGGCTATTTGCCATGAAACGCTTGATTGTTCGGTGATCACACTTCAAAAGTTTGGCAATTTCAAGACTGCAAGACATATCAGAATTTTTGACTTTTCAGAGTCCGTCAAATCTCTTTTCTGACCCATTTTGCCAAAGGAAAGGAAGTTGCCTAATAATTAAGCACACCTTATATAGGGTGTTGATGTCATTAGACCACACCCCTCCTCATTACAGAGATGCAAATCACCTGATTTACATAATTGGCAGTTGGCTTTCAAGCCTATACAGCTTGGAGTAGGACAACATGTATAAAAAGGATGATGTGATCAAAATACTCATTTGCCTAATAATTCTGCACACAGTGTATAGAGGGCCCTATATGATGCCCCATAAATAATGAACCCCATATGATGCTCCAGTGTATGATGAACCCCATATAATGCTCCAAATATAATGGTCCCATAATGCTACATATATAATGGTCTCATGTGATGCTCCATATATAATGTGCCCCATATGATGCGCCATATATAATGGGCCCCATATGATGCTCCAGTATATGTTGTGCCCTATGGATGATGCTCCAGTGTATAATGGGCCCTATCTATGATGCTCAAGTGTATGATGGGCCCCATATATAATTCTCCAGTGTATAATGCTCCCCATATATTGCTCCAACCATTAAAAAAAATGAAATACCTCTCCTCTCTGGGCACTGCTCTACTCTGGACTCCTCAGCATCGCCATCTTCCAGCTCTCTGCACTGTGACTGTTCAGGCAGAGGGCGCACAGACGTGACATCATCGCGCTCTCTGACCTGAATGTCACTGTCAGGAAACGCGGAAGACGTCACAGCGGTGGAGCAGGGAGTGGTAATTATTGCAAGTGCTGGGGCCCTGAGCAAGCAGGGGGGCACACTTGTGGGTGCCGGGAACTGGCACAGGGCCCCTCATAGTACGCCGGTGTCTCTCATGGCGAGTGGGCCCCCCACCTGCTCAGGGCACCGGCAATTGCCGGGTACACCAGCTGCTGACCCCGGCCCTCGGGGGGATACAGCCCAGTTAGGGAGGTGGAAAAACTGGCATATGTTGAGGTGTAGGCTGGACGTTCAGCAGCTGCAAATGGAGGAATTGGAGAAGTCGGAGGAAGAGGAGGCCAAAGCGAGCCATTTTGCTGGCAACCTATTTGTCAACAGGAGAAGGTGGTACAAAATCCTTTGAAACCCAGGCATGGTTCATTTTAATGAAGGTGAGATCACCTACATTTTGGGTTGACAGGCGGGTCCTTCTTTCTGTCAGGATTGATCCAGCAGCACTGAAGACTCTTTCTGATAGCACACTACCAGTAGGGCAAGGGAGCTCCTGTAAGGCATATTGTGCCAATTCAGGCCAGGTGTCCAGTTTACAGTCCCAGTAGTCAAAGGAGAATGACCTGTGAGGGAGAACATCGATAGGGGAGGAGAGGTAATTTGAACCATAGTTGACAACTGGTGTCTCTTGTCTGTGAGCATTACTCGAGAAATCAGACCACAACATGGTCATGAAACCCCTGTCTCCAACGATACTTCAGCTGTGGCACCACGAACACCTCTTCCATTTGGCCCAGTATGGCTCGTGGTAGAACCTGCACCGCTGCTGTATGCTGGGAATGCATCTAACAAACGGTTTACAAGAGTTGCTTGTTTGTTCGCCGATATTAGCTCTAGGTTCTCCTGTGGCATGATGTTCTGTAATTTGCCTTTATAGCGTGGATCGAGGATGCTGGCCAACCAGTAGTCGTCATCCTTCATAATTTTGGCAATGCGGGGGTCCTTTTTTAGGATCCACAAGACATAATCACACATGTAGGCCAATGTTCAAGGTTTCAATGATGCACTGCCAGTGGTGGGTGAAGGAGCACTTTCTGCCAAATCCACATCCCTCCATTCATGCACAAACCCTGTACCTGACCTTGGCAAGCCAACATTTTCTCTTGCCACCTGAGAAGCATCATCCTCCCCAAAATAATCATCCCCCTCATCCTCATCCTCTTCCTCTTCTTCCTCCACCTCATCCAGGACAGTTCTCTGAGCAGACAATGCCTGACTGTCATGAAGGCTTCCCTCCTCCTCCACTGCAGACGCCTGATCCTTAATGTGCGTCAAAGTTTGCATGAGCAGACAAATAAGTAGGATGCTCATGCTTATGATGGTGTCGTCTGCGCTTAACAGCCATGTGCATTCCTCAAAACACTGAAGAACGTTACAGAGGTCTTTCAGCTTTGACCGCTGCACACCCAACAACTCCATGTCTGCACTCAAACTGATTGCCTGTGGATCCTCCCACAAATGCATTACAGCCTGCCTCTGTTCGCAGAGCCTCTCAACCATGTGCATGGTGGAGTACTACCTTGTTGCAACGTCTATGATTAGGTGGTGGTTGGGGAGTGGAGCAATCGCTGCAGCCTCTGCATACGACTGGAGTCTACTGGCGAGCGACAGATGTGCGAGCACAGTCTTCGCACCTTATGGAGCAGGGCTGGTAACTCCGGATAATTATCTATGAAGCACTGCCCCACGAGGTTCAAGGTGTGAGCCAGGCAAAGTATGTGTCTGAGTTTTGCCAGGGCTATAGCCGCCACAAAATTACGGCCGTTATCGCTGACTACCTTGCCTGGCTCAAGATGTAGACTGCCCAGCCATGACTCAGTTTCTCGCTGCAAGTAGTCGGCCAGTACCTCTGCGGTGTGTCTGTTGTCGCCCAAAGACATCATCTTTAAAACAGCCTGCTGATGCTTACCACTAGCTGATCGATAGTGGGACACCTCGTGTACAACACTGGCAGCTGCGGATGGAGTGCTCGTCTGACTGCGCTTTGCTTCTGGAGGAGGAGGGTCGAATGACTACTGCCAACTGTTGCCTATACCGTGGGCTAGGCAGCACTGTCCCACCACCGCTGTCCCCTGTGGACCCTGCATCCACCACATTAACCCAGTGCGCTGTAATGGACACGTAACTGCCCTGTCCATGCCTACTGGCCCATGCATCTGTTGTGAGGTGCACCTTTCCACTCACTGATTGTTTGAGTGCATGGACAATGTGGTCTTTCACATGCAGGTGGAGGGCACGGATGGCTTTTCTAGAAAAGAAGTGCCGACTGGGTAGGTCATAGCGTGGGACAGCGTAGGCCATGAGCTCTCGGAACGCTGCGATTTCAACCAAACGGAAGGGCATAATCCCTAATGATATCATTTTGGCAATGTATAGTCATGGCCAAAAGTTTTGAGAATGACACAAATATTATATTTTCACATGATCTGCTGCCCTCTGGTTTTTATGTGTGTTTGACAGATGTTTTTGTTACAGACAGAAATATAATTGCAAACATATGAGTAACAAAAGCTTATATTGACAGTTAGAATGAGTTAATGCAGCAAGTCAATATTTGCAGTGTTGACCCTTCTTCTTCAGGACCTCTGCAATTCTCCCTGGCATGCTCTCAATCAACTTCTGGACCAAATCCTGACTGATAGCAGTCCATTCTTGCACAATCAATGCTTTCATTTTGTCAGAATTTTTAGGTTTTTGTTTGTCCACCCGTCTCTTGATGATTGACCACAAGTTCTCAATGGGCTTAAGATCTGGGGAGTTTCCAGGCCATGGACCCAAAATCTCTATGTTTTGTTCCCTGAGCCATTTAGTTATCACCTTTGCTTTATGGCAAGGTGCTCCATCATGCTGGAAAAGGCATTGTTGATCGCCAAACTGCTCTTGGAGGGTTGGGAGAAGTTGCTCTTGGAGGACATTCTGGTACCATTCTTTATTCATGGCTGTGTTTTAGGCAAGACTGTGAGAGAGCCGATTCCCTTGGCTGAGAAGCAACCCCACACATGAATGGTTTCAGGATGCTTAACAGTTGGCATGAGACAAGATTCGTGGTAGCGCTCACCTTGTCTTCTCCGAATGAGGCGTTTTCCTGATGTCCCAAACAATCGAAAAGGGGATTCATCAGAGAAAATAACTTTACCCCAGTCCTCAGCAGTCCACTGCCTGTACCTTTTGCAGAATATCAGTCTGTCCATGATGTTTTTTCTGGAGAGAAGTGGCTTCTTTGCTGCCCTCCTTGAGACCAGGCCTTGCTCCAAGAGTCTCCGCCTCACAGTGCGTGCAGATGCACTCACACCTGCCTGCTGCCATTCCTGAGCAAGCTCTGCACTGCTGGTAGCCCGATCCCGCAGCTGAAACACTTTTAAGAGACGGTCCTGGCACTTGCTGGTCTTTCTTGGGCGCCCTGGAGCCTTTTTGGCAACAATGGAACCTCTCTCCTTGAAGTTCTTGATGATGCGATAGATTGTTGACTGAGGTGCAATCTTTCTAGCTGCGATACTCTTCCCTGTTAGGCCATTTTTGTGCATTGCAATGATGACTGCACGTGTTTCTTTAGAGATAACCATGGTTAACAGTAGAGAAACAATGATGCCAAGCACCAGCCTCCTTTTAAAGTGTCCAGTGGTGTCATTCTTACTTAATCATGACAGATTGAACTCCAGCAATGTACTCATCAACACCCACACCTGTGTTAATGGAGCAATCACTGAAAAGAGGTTAGCTGGTCCTTTTAAGGCAGGGCTGCAATGATGTTGAAATGTGTTTTGGGGATAAAGTTCATTTTCTTGCCAAATATTGACTTTGCAAGTAATTGCTGTTAAGCTGATCACTCTTTATAACATTCTGGAGTATATGAAAATTTCCATTAGAAAAAGTGAAGCAGTAGACTTTGTAAAAATATTTGTGTCATTCTCAAAACTTTTGTCCATGACTGTAGACGTTCAAAGCCAGTGAGGTTTTGTAGTCCGTCCACGCTTGCAAGTGCATGGTGTTTAAATGTCTAAGTATGCAACGGGTATTCAATTTTCAGAGATTTTTCCCTCGGCTAAAGGTCCTTCTGCACTTCTTATAGATAACCTTTGCCTCATCAATAGGATTTTGGTCAAAAAAGTGCCACACTGCAGTCTTCCTACTATGGGACAAATATTCAGGGCTTGCACGCAGTGCTAATTTGACCGTCTGGCCAAGCTGTCCTGCAACTCTTTTTGTTTTTTTAACACGTTTTTGGACTGCTACGGGCCTGCCAGATAACCGCAGCTGCTATGTCGATGCCTGCCGCGGATCCTCCTCCTCTTCTGAGCTATTGCCAGCGGCACCCTCTTCCCCCAATGGATGCCAATCCGGGTTAACAACTGGGTCATCCATCACCTCATCTTCAATTTCATCTGCACCTTCCTCTGTGTCACCGTGTAAGGTGTTAGAGTATGCGGGAAGGGACACCTGAGTTTCATCAGGGTCAGATTCTGGCTCAGTAGACTGTGAGGGCAATGTAGTGCTCTGGGTGAATCTACCAGCAGAATCATATAGCAGTGGCTGTGCATCAGTGCACTCCATGTCAGATTCTTCTTGGACTGGGGAATTCAGGATTTTACTTGATAACCCAGGCATGGTATGTGAAAAGAGCTCCATGGAGTAATCTGAAGTGTGGCCTGCCACATCCTTCACTTATGGTGGGGGTGAAGGACACAAGGAAAGGTGTCGTTCCTGACCAGGAGCCTGACTCAGTGCTTGCATTTTTTGAAAGTTCAGAAGAGGAGGCAATAGAGCTGGAGGCTGTTTCGGCAATGTAAGCCAAAACCTGTTCCTGATGCTCCGGCTTTAAAAGCGGTTTACCTACTCCCAAAAAAGGGAGCCTTCCAGGCCTTCTGGAGCCAGATGATGATGCAGGCTCAACACCTCCTGCCTTAGGTGCTATTGGGCTTTTGTCACTACCAGCAGATGCACCACCACCACCACCATCATTCCCAGCTGGCCCCCACCGCCCTCGTCCATGGCCTCTTCCACCTTACTTCCTCATGTTTGTGAAAATGCCAGAAGATACTGTATATGGTACTGTATGAGGAGCGTACAGCTGTATATGGCGTAGGGGAAAATTTAAATCTCCGTATATATTTCCGGAGTCACACGCAGACGCTCACTCAGTATGGATTTGTGGATTTGACCGTAATTTGACCGAGCAGATATACGGTACTGTATCAGAAGCGGACAGCTGTATACGGTTTAGGGGAAAATTGCAATCTCCGTATATGTTTCCAGAGTCACACACAGATAGTCAGCATGTATTTGTCCGTGATACCAGCCGGTACACGGTAGTGCGTGAGGAGCGTACAGCTCTATACGGTGTGGGAAAAAATGAACTGTCGGTAAGAGTGCAAAAAAAAAAGAATAAAAGTATTAGTGCTGTGTAAAAAGCAGTCTGCACAGCAGTGTACACACAGCAATACAGCTATCTGGCGGCCTAATAACTAGCGCTGCTGCACCCAAGAAAATCCTCCCCTGTTACTGCACACTAACTGTACAGCACAATTGCTATCAGCACAAGCACAGAAGAACTTCTCTTTCCTGCCTAACTCTCTCCCTACTGAGAAACAGCGTCAGCAACCTCTCCCTACTGTTAATGTCGGCAGAAGTAGTGGTGAGGAGGCAGCGGGGATCATTGTAGGCTGTAGGCTTTCCTCAGGAGATGGGTTTTCAGGTTCCGTCTGAAGGATCTGAGTGTGGTTAATAGCCGGACGTGTTGGGGCAAAGATTTCCAGAGGATGGAGGCTATTCGGGAGAAGTCTTGGAGGCGGTTGTGTGAGGAGCGAATAAGTGTGGAGGAAAGAAGGAGGTCTTGGGAGGACCGGAGATTACGTGAGGGAAGATATTGTGAGATTAGTTCAGAGCTATATAGAGGAGACAGGTTATAGATGACCTTGTAGGTCAGTATTAGTAATTTGAATTGGATACGCTGAGGGAGTGGGAGCCAGTGGAGAGATTTGCAGAGGGGAGAAGTGGAGGAGTAGCGAGGAGAGAGATGAATTAGTCGGGCAGCAGAGTTAAGGATGGACTGGAGAGGTGTGAGGGTGTTAGCAGGGAGACAACAGAAAAGGATGTTGCAGTAGTCGAGACGGGAGATGATAAGGGCATGCACAAGCATGTTAGTAGAGTGGGGGTTGAGGAAAGGACGGATTCTGGAAATATTTTTGAGCTGGAGGCGGCAGGAGGAGGAGAGAGCTTGGATGTGCGGTTTGAAGGACAGGGCAGAGTCAAGGGTTACTCCAAGGCAGCGGACCCCCGGTACGGGGGAAAGCGTGATGTCGTCAATTGTTATAGATAGGTCAGGTAAGGAAGATCTGTGAGATGGGGGAAAGATGATCAGTTCAGATTTGTCCACATTCAGTTTGAGGAAGCGGGAGGAGAAAAAGGAGGATATGGCTGATAGACACTCTGGGATTTTGGAGAGCAGAGAGGTGACATCTGGGCCAGAGAGGTAGATCTGAGTATCATCGGCATAAAGGTGGTACTGGAATCCGTGGGACTTTATAAGTTGCCCCAGGCCAAGTGTATAGATTGAGAAGAGTAGGGGTCCTAGAACAGAGCCTTGGGGGACTCCAACAGAGAGAGGGTGGGATGAGGAGGTAGTGTGGGAGACACTGAATGTGCGGTTGGAGACGTATGAGGAGATCCAGGATAGGGTGAGGTCTTTGATGCCAAAGGAAGAGAGGATCTGTAGTGGGAGCCAGTGGTCAACTGTGTCGAAGGCAGAGGACTGGTCTAGAAGGAGGAGTATAGAGTATTGTTCGTTCGCTTTGGCAGTAAGTAGGTCGTTAGTAATTTTGGTCAGGGCTGTCTCAGTGGAGTGATGGGGCGGAAACCAGATTGTAGATTGTCAAAGAGCAGGTTAGATGAGAGATGGGAGGAAAGTTCAGCGTGGACGTGCTGCTCCAGGAGTTTGGAAGCGAATGGGAGCAGCGATATTGGGTGATAGCTGGACATAGCGGTTGGGTCGAGGGTTGGCTTTTTGAGGATAGGCATGATTGTGGCATGTTTGAAAGCAGAAGGGACGGTACTGGAAGTTAGTGATAGGTTAAAGAGGTGGGTTAGTGATGGGATAAGAGTGGTGGCGAGGTTGGGGAGGAGGTAGGATGGGATGGGGTCGAGTGCACAAGTGGTGAGGTGTGATTTGGAGAGAAGATGAGCAAGCTCCCCTGCCGTGATGTTGGATAAGGAGGTTATGGGATTTGGGCATTGGTCAGGTATACAAAGTGGTTGTGGTGGTTGAATAATAAAGACTTGCCGTGTTTGGTCTATCTTGTTTTTGAAGTGCATGGCGAAGTCTTCAGCAGAGATTAGGGAAGTTGGAGGGGGCAGTGGTGGGTGGAGGAGGGAGTTAAAAGCATTGAGCAACTGTTTGGGGTTGTGGGATAAGGAAGATACAAGGGATGTAAAGTAGGCCTGTTTAGCAGTGGTAAAAGCTGATTTGAATGCAAGTGTTGTTTGTTTGAGTGCAGTGAAGTTGTCTTGTGAATGCGTTTTCTTCCAGCACTGTTCAGCAATTTTGGATGCTTGCCGAAGCTTTTTAGTGGTGTAATTGTGCCAGGGTTGTCTATGATTTGTGGCACTCTGTTATGCATGACAGGGGAGACCGAGGTGATGGCTGATGCAAGAGTGACATTGTAGAAACTAGTGGCAGTGTCTGTGTCGTGGAATGAAGATATGGAGGACAGTGGTAGGATAGAGTCAAAGAGTGTGTGAGTGTCTAGATGTGCAAGGTTTCTGCGGGGGTGCGCATGTTGCTGGACATGTGTGACAGGAGAGGAGGACAGGGAAGGGAAAGAGAGTAGATGTTGGTCAGGGAGAGGGGAGGTTGTGAAGTTAGATAGGGAGCAAAGGTGGGTGAAGACCAGGTCTAATGTGTGTCCGTCTGTGTGTGTGGCTGAGGAAGACCACTGGGTAAGTCCAAAGGATGAAGTAAGGGCCAGGAATTTGGAAGCTGCCGACTGGTGGGTGTCAATGGGGATGTTGAAGTCACCCATGATGATGGTGGGAATGTCAGCAGAGAGAAAGTGAAGGAGCCATGTAGAGAATTGATCCATGAAGGCAGTGCTTGGGCCTGGAGGTCGGTATATGACAGCCACTTGGAGGTTGTAGGGGGAGTAGATGCGGACAGAGTGGACTTCAAAAGAGGGGAGGACAAGGGAGGGAAGAGGTGGGATTGGGTTAAAGGTGCAGTTGGAAGAAAGGAGAATGCCCACTCCTCTACCATGTCGATTGCCAGGGTGAGGAGTGTGGGTGAAGTGGAGGCCGCCATAGCATAGGGCAGCAGGGGAGGCAGTGTCGGAGGGTGTCAGCCATGTTTAAGTGAGGCCAAGGAAGGAAAAATTTTGAGAGGTAAAGAGGTCGTGAATCACATGGAGTTTATTGCAGACGGAGTGGGCATTCCAGAGTGATCCAGAGAGAGGGAGCTGAGTGGTGGGCGTCAAGGGCACGTATTTGAGGTTGGAAAGATTTTGGGTGTTTATATTGGATTGGGAGCAATAGAAGGGGGTAATAATGAAGGTATGTTCTGTGGGCAGGGCCGTATTTGCCACTAGGCACTCGAGGGCACGTGCCTAGGGCGGGACTCTGCGGGGGGCGGCACCTGAGCATGATTTTTTTTTTTTTTAAGTCCGGGGACTTGGCCCACCCCTTGCTTCCCTCACTCCCGTCATCATACTCACCTCCTCCTGCTGCCTGCAGTTCCAATGGTCCAGCACCGACATCTTCCTGTATGAGCGAGTGGACCACTCATGGTACCGCTCATTAAGCTCATGAATATGGATGCCACTCCACTCTCATAGGCGTGACGTCCATATTTATGACCTTAATGAGCAGTACCACGAGTGGTCCACGCGCTCATACAGGAAGAAGATGTCGGCGCTGGACCATCGGAGCTGCAGCAGGAGGTGAGTATGATGATGGGGGAGGAATGAGTAGGGTGGGCAGTGAGCGCTGGGGCTGGGGAGGCAGTGAGCCCTGGGGCTTGGGGGGCAATGAGTGCTGGGGCTGGGGGCAGTAAGTGCTGAGGCTGGGGGGGCAGTGAGCGCTGGGGCTGGGGGGAGCAGTGAGCGCTGGGGCTGGGGGCAGTGAGCGCTGGGGGGGCAGTGAGCGCTGGGGGGCAGTCAGCGGTGGGGGGGCAGTGAGCGCTATGGGGCAGTGAACGCTGTGGGGGCAGTGAGCGCTGTGGGGGCAGTGATCGCTGGGGGAATGAGTGCTGGGGGGAGAAATGAGCACTGGGGCAGTGAGCGCTGGGGGGCAGTGAGCGCTGGGGGAATGAGCATGGGGAGGAATAAGCGCTGGAGGGAGGAATGAGTGGCGGGGGAATGAGCGCTGGGGAGGAAAGAGCGCTGGGGAATGAGCGCTGGGGGGAATGAGCGCTGTGGGGCAGTGAGCGCTGGGGGGACAGTGAGCGCTGGGGGACAGTGAGCGCTTAGGGGGCAGTGAGCGCTGTGGGGCAGTGAGCGCTGTGGGGGCAGTGAGCGCTGGGGGGGCAGTGAGCGCTTGGGGGGCAGTGAGAGCTGTGGGGCAGTGAGCGCTGTGGGG
>JARQOD010000001.1:834415226-834533273 GCA_033576555.1 Oophaga sylvatica | reverse complement strand
AAAATCCTCCCCTGTTACTGCACACTAACTGTACAGCACAATTGCTATCAGCACAAGCACAGAAGAACTTCTCTTTCCTGCCTAACTCTCTCCCTACTGAGAAACAGCGTCAGCAACCTCTCCCTACTGTTAATGTCGGCAGAAGTAGTGGTGAGGAGGCAGCGGGGATCATTGTAGGCTGTAGGCTTTCCTCAGGAGATGGGTTTTCAGGTTCCGTCTGAAGGATCTGAGTGTGGTTAATAGCCGGACGTGTTGGGGCAAAGATTTCCAGAGGATGGAGGCTATTCGGGAGAAGTCTTGGAGGCGGTTGTGTGAGGAGCGAATAAGTGTGGAGGAAAGAAGGAGGTCTTGGGAGGACCGGAGATTACGTGAGGGAAGATATTGTGAGATTAGTTCAGAGCTATATAGAGGAGACAGGTTATAGATGACCTTGTAGGTCAGTATTAGTAATTTGAATTGGATACGCTGAGGGAGTGGGAGCCAGTGGAGAGATTTGCAGAGGGGAGAAGTGGAGGAGTAGCGAGGAGAGAGATGAATTAGTCGGGCAGCAGAGTTAAGGATGGACTGGAGAGGTGTGAGGGTGTTAGCAGGGAGACAACAGAAAAGGATGTTGCAGTAGTCGAGACGGGAGATGATAAGGGCATGCACAAGCATGTTAGTAGAGTGGGGGTTGAGGAAAGGACGGATTCTGGAAATATTTTTGAGCTGGAGGCGGCAGGAGGAGGAGAGAGCTTGGATGTGCGGTTTGAAGGACAGGGCAGAGTCAAGGGTTACTCCAAGGCAGCGGACCCCCGGTACGGGGAAAGCGTGATGTCGTCAATTGTTATAGATAGGTCAGGTAAGGAAGATCTGTGAGATGGGGGAAAGATGATCAGTTCAGATTTGTCCACATTCAGTTTGAGGAAGCGGGAGGAGAAAAAGGAGGATATGGCTGATAGACACTCTGGGATTTTGGAGAGCAGAGAGGTGACATCTGGGCCAGAGAGGTAGATCTGAGTATCATCGGCATAAAGGTGGTACTGGAATCCGTGGGACTTTATAAGTTGCCCCAGGCCAAGTGTATAGATTGAGAAGAGTAGGGGTCCTAGAACAGAGCCTTGGGGGACTCCAACAGAGAGAGGGTGGGATGAGGAGGTAGTGTGGGAGACACTGAATGTGCGGTTGGAGACGTATGAGGAGATCCAGGATAGGGTGAGGTCTTTGATGCCAAAGGAAGAGAGGATCTGTAGTGGGAGCCAGTGGTCAACTGTGTCGAAGGCAGAGGACTGGTCTAGAAGGAGGAGTATAGAGTATTGTTCGTTCGCTTTGGCAGTAAGTAGGTCGTTAGTAATTTTGGTCAGGGCTGTCTCAGTGGAGTGATGGGGCGGAAACCAGATTGTAGATTTCAAAGAGCAGGTTAGATGAGAGATGGGAGGAAAGTTCAGCGTGGACGTGCTGCTCCAGGAGTTTGGAAGCGAATGGGAGCAGCGATATTGGGTGATAGCTGGACAAGCGGTTGGGTCGAGGGTTGGCTTTTTGAGGATAGGCATGATTGTGGCATGTTTGAAAGCAGAAGGGACGGTACTGGAAGTTAGTGATAGGTTAAAGAGGTGGGTTAGTGATGGGATAAGAGTGGTGGCGAGGTTGGGGAGGAGGTAGGATGGATGGGGTCGAGTGCACAAGTGGTGAGGTGTGATTTGGAGAGAAGATGAGCAAGCTCCCCTGCCGTGATGTTGGATAAGGAGGTTATGGGATTTGGGCATTGGTCAGGTATACAAAGTGGTTGTGGTGGTTGAATAATAAAGACTTGCCGTGTTTGGTCTATCTTGTTTTTGAAGTGCATGGCGAAGTCTTCAGCAGAGATTAGGGAAGTTGGAGGGGGCAGTGGTGGGTGGAGGAGGGAGTTAAAAGCATTGAGCAACTGTTTGGGGTTGTGGGATAAGGAAGATACAAGGGATGTAAAGTAGGCCTGTTTAGCAGTGGTAAAAGCGATTTGAATGCAAGTGTTGTTTGTTTGAGTGCAGTGAAGTTGTCTTGTGAATGCGTTTTCTTCCAGCACTGTTCAGCAATTTTGGATGCTTGCCGAAGCTTTTTAGTGGTGTAATTGTGCCAGGGTTGTCTATTGATTTGTGGCACTCTGTTATGCATGACAGGGGAGACCGAGGTGATGGCTGATGCAAGAGTGACATTGTAGAAACTAGTGGCAGTGTCTGTGTCGTGGAATGAAGATATGGAGGACAGTGGTAGGATAGAGTCAAAGAGTGTGTGAGTGTCTAGATGTGCAAGGTTTCTGCGGGGGTGCGCATGTTGCTGGACATGTGTGACAGGAGAGGAGGACAGGGAAGGGAAAGAGAGTAGATGTTGGTCAGGGAGAGGGGAGGTTGTGAAGTTAGATAGGGAGCAAAGGTGGGTGAAGACCAGTCTAATGTGTGTCCGTCTGTGTGTGTGGCTGAGGAAGACCACTGGGTAAGTCCAAAGGATGAAGTAAGGGCCAGGAATTTGGAAGCTGCCGACTGGTGGGTGTCAATGGGGATGTTGAAGTCACCCATGATGATGGTGGGAATGTCAGCAGAGAGAAAGTGAAGGAGCCATGTAGAGAATTGATCCATGAAGGCAGTGCTTGGGCCTGGAGGTCGGTATATGACAGCCACTTGGAGGTTGTAGGGGGAGTAGATGCGGACAGAGTGGACTTCAAAAGAGGGGAGGACAAGGGAGGGAAGAGGTGGGATTGGGTTAAAGGTGCAGTTGGAAGAAAGGAGAATGCCCACTCCTCTACCATGTCGATTGCCAGGGTGAGGAGTGTGGGT
Source organism: Oophaga sylvatica (assembly GCA_033576555.1). NCBI lineage: Eukaryota > Metazoa > Chordata > Amphibia > Anura > Dendrobatidae > Oophaga > Oophaga sylvatica. The sequence continues at coordinate 834,530,487 of JARQOD010000001.1, read as the reverse complement.
GAAGTGGAGGCCGCCATAGCATAGGGCAGCAGGGGAGGCAGTGTCGGAGGGTGTCAGCCATGTTTAAGTGAGGCCAAGGAAGGAAAAATTTTGAGAGGTAAAGAGGTCGTGAATCACATGGAGTTTATTGCAGACGGAGTGGGCATTCCAGAGTGATCCAGAGAGAGGGAGCTGAGTGGTGGGCGTCAAGGGCACGTATTTGAGGTTGGAAAGATTTTGGGTGTTTATATTGGATTGGGAGCAATAGAAGGGGGTAATAATGGAAGGTATGTTCTGTGGGCAGGGCCGTATTTGCCACTAGGCACTCGAGGGCACGTGCCTAGGGCGGGACTCTGCGGGGGGCGGCACCTGAGCATGATTTTTTTTTTTTTTAAGTCCGGGGACTTGGCCCACCCCTTGCTTCCCTCACTCCCGTCATCATACTCACCTCCTCCTGCTGCCTGCAGTTCCAATGGTCCAGCACCGACATCTTCCTGTATGAGCGAGTGGACCACTCATGGTACCGCTCATTAAGCTCATGAATATGGATGCCACTCCACTCTCATAGGCGTGACGTCCATATTTATGACCTTAATGAGCAGTACCACGAGTGGCCACGCGCTCATACAGAGGAGAGATTCGCCTGGACATCGGCTGCAGCAGGAGGTGAGTATGATGATGGGGAGGAATGAGTAGGGGGCAGTGAGCTGGCTGGAGGCAGGAGCCCTGGGCTTGGGGCAATGATGCTGGCTGGGCAGTAGTGCTGAGGTGTGGGGGGCAGTGAGCCTGGGCGGGGGGCAGTGACGTGGGGTGGGGCAGTGAGCGCTGGGGCAGGAGCGTGGGCAGTACGTGGGGCAGTGAGCGCTAGGGCAGTGAACCTGTGGGCAGTGAGCGCTGGGGGCAGTGATCGCTGGGAATGAGTGCTGGGGGAGAAATGAGCACTGGGGCAGTGACGCTGGGGGCAGGAGCGCTGGGGAATGGCATGGGAGGATAAGCCTGGGGAGAATGAGCGGGGATGACGCGGGAGAGAGCGTGGGAATGAGCGCTGGGGGAATGAGCGCTGTGGGGCAGTGGCTGGGGGACAGTGAGCGGGACAGTGAGCTTTAGGGGCAGTGAGCGGGGGGCAGTGAGCGCTGTGGGGCGTGAGCGCTGGGGGGCAGTGAGCGCTTGGGGGCATGAGAGCTGTGGCAGTGAGCGCTGTGGGGGAAGTGAGCGCTGTGGGGCAGTGGCGCTGTGGGCAGTGAGCGTTGTGGGCAGTGAGCCTGTGGGCAGTGAGCACTGGGGAGTGACGCTGCGGGCAGTGAGGCTGGGGGGGAGAATGCAGGCAGTGAGCGCTGGGGAGCAGTGAGCGCTCTGGAATTAGCACATGGGAGGAATGAGCGCTGGGGAGGATAGCGCAGGGTAATGAGCACGGGGAATGACACTGGGGAGGAATGAGTGCTGGGAATGAGCGCTGGTGAATGAGCGCTGGGGGAATGAGCGCTGGGGAGGAATGAGCGTGGGAGGAATGACGATGGGGGAATGACGCTAGGTGGGTAATGAGCGCTGAGGTGGGGAATAAGCGCGAGGTGGGATAAGCGCTGAGTGGGAAGAGTGCGAGGTGGGGGAATGAGCGCTGGGGTGGGGAATGAGCGCTGAGTGGATAGCGCTGAGGTGGGGAATGAGTGCTGAGGTGGGGAATGAGGCATGAGCACTGGAGAATGAGCGTGAGGTGGGGAATGAGCTGAGGTGGGGAATGATGCTGGGCAGTGAGCACTGGGGGGCAGTGAGCGCTGGGGCATGATAGCTGGCAGTGAGCGCTGTGGGGGCAGTGAGCGCTGTGGGCAGTGAACGTTGTGGGGCTGAGCGCTGGGGGACAGTGAGCGCTGTGGGGCAGTGATCGCTGGGGGAATGAGTGCTGGGGGAGAAATGAGCACTGGGGGCAGTGAGCGCTGGGGGCAGTGAGCGCTGGGGGAATGAGCATGGGGAGGAATAAGCGCTGGGGAGGAATGAGTGGCGGGGAATGAGCGCTGGGGAGGAAAGAGCGCTGGGGAATGAGCGCTGGGGGAATGAGCGCTGTGGGGCAGTGAGCGCTGGGGGACAGTGAGCGCTGGGGACAGTGAGCGCTTAGGGGGCAGTGAGCGCTGTGGGGCAGTGAGCGCTGTGGGGGCAGTGAGCGCTGGGGGGCAGTGAGCGCTTGGGGGCAGTGAGAGCTGTGGGGCAGTGAGCGCTGTGGGGGAAGTGAGCGCTGTGGGGCAGTGAGCGCTGTGGGGCAGTGAGCGTTGTGGGGGCAGTGAGCGCTGTGGGGCAGTGAGCACTGGGGGGAGTGAGCGCTGGCGGGCAGTGAGCGCTGGGGGGGAGAAATGAGCACTGGGGCAGTGAGCGCTGGGGAGCAGTGAGCGCTCTGGGAATTAGCACAGGGAGGAATGAGCGCTGGGGAGGAATGAGCGGCAGGGTAATGAGCACGGGGGAATGAGCACTGGGGGAGGAATGAGTGCTGGGGGAATGAGCGCTGGGGTGAATGAGCGCTGGGGGGAATGAGCGCTGGGGAGGAATGAGCGCTGGGAGGAATGAGCGATGGGGGAATGAGCGCTGAGGTGGGTAATGAGCGCTGAGGTGGGGAATAAGCGCTGAGGTGGGGAATAAGCGCTGAGGTGGGGAATGAGTGCTGAGGTGGGGAATGAGCGCTGGGGTGGGGAATGAGCGCTGAGGTGGGGAATTAGCGCTGAGGTGGGGAATGAGTGCTGAGGTGGGGAATGAGGCATGAGCACTGGGAGAATGAGCGCTGAGGTAGGGAATGAGCTCTGAGGTGGGGAATGAGTGCTGGGGCAGTGAGCACTGGGGGGGCAGTGAGCGCTTGGGGGCAGTGATAGCTGTGGGGCAGTGAGCGCTGTGGGGGCAGTGAGCGCTGTAGGGCAGTGAACGTTGTGGGGGCAGTGAGCGCTGGGGACAGTGAGCGCTTAGGGGGCAGTGAGCGCTGTGGGGGCAGTGAGTGCTGGGGCAGTGAGCGCTGGGGGGGCAGTGAGCGCTTGGGGGCAGTGAGAGCTGTGGGGCAGTGAGCGCTGTGGGGGCAGAGTGCTGTGGGGCAGTGAGTGCTGTGGGGCAGTGAGTGCTGTGGGGCAGTGAGCGTTGTGGGGGCAGTGAGCGCTGTGGGGCAGTGAGTGCTGGGGGGAGTGAGCGCTGGCAGGCAGTGAGCGCTGGGGAGAAGTGAGTGCTCTGGAAATGAGCACGGGGAGGAATGAGCCTGGGGAGGAATGAGCGGCAGGGGAATGAGCACGGGGGAATGAGCGCTGGGGGAGGAATGAGTGCTGGGGGAATGAGCGCTGGGGGAATGAGCGCTGAGGTGGGGAATGAGCGCTGAGGAGGGGAATGAGCACTGAGGTGGGGAATGAGCACTGAGGTGGGGAATGAGCACTGAAGTGGGGAATGAGCGCTGAGGTGGGGAATGAGCGCTGCGGTGGGGAATAAGTGCTGAGGTGGGGAATAAGCGCTGAGGTGGGGAATGAGTGCTGAGGTGGGGAATGAGCGCTGGGGTGGGGAATGAGCGCTGAGGTGGGAATGAGCGCTGGGGAGAATGAGCGCTGAGGTGGGGAATGAGCCCTGAGGTGGGGAATGAGCTCTGAGGTGGGGAATGAGTGCTGGGGAGAATGAGCGCTGGACTAATGTAAAAGAGGAGGTTGGACAGAAATTACATCACAAATGTTTTTTTTTGTTAAATAACATCTTTATTTAGCTTACAAAAAGGCATACAAATCCGCATGTAAAAAACGCATCAAATACGCACCTGCGTTTTCTGCCAAGAGATGCGGATTATGTACGGAAACTTCTGCAGACAAATCTGCAATGTGTGCACATACCCTAAGGCGTTTCAGGAAATGCTGCAGAGAGGACACAGCTCCGTCCAAAGCTTTGCCGGCTTTTGTACGCGCGGTAATTCCACATGTGTTCATTGAACCGTGTGGAATCACCGCATCCTATTCATAGAACTGTGTTATTTACAGTATCTTGCGTAGACTGAGCGGCTCCGCGAGATAAATAGACATGCTGCGATCTAGAAAGACGCACCACATGTGCATATACGCAGGTCTGCCACCTGCATCTTTGAAATTGTACACATAGTGGATATGAGATTTCATAAAATCCCCTCCACTATGCTGTAACATTTGGACGCTGCGGATTGGACTCTGCGGCTGTTCTCAGCGTCCAAGTCGCAGCGTTTCCTGAACGTGGAAACGTACCCTAAATCTATCTCTGCCTCTGGACATTATATAGTATAGATTTGCCTGGACTGTACATTATTATAAATCTACTACCTGAGCATTATATATTATAGATCACCCTGGACATTATATATAATAGATTGTACATCATATATTACAGATAATTCTGGACATTTTATATTATAGGTCTCCTTGTACATTATATATTATAGATCAATAATAAAGAATATACCGGGAGATCTATAAGATAAATTGTCCAGATTTATATGTAAGTATATGTTTAAACCCAGACATATGAATAAGGCCTTAGTCAGAGACTGAGCAGTAATAGAATAATAAAATCCATCCAGTAATGCTCCAATGTCTGCTGGACATGGTATGGGGAGAGTTTCTAGTTCAGTTAGTACACAGACACCAGACTTCTTGCTGTTAACCAGTTAATATTTTCTTGTCCACCACACTGCAGTGTCAAAAGAGGAAGACAGCGAGACAGGCAGCAAAATCGCATCAGAGAACTCTTGAACTTGAACCTGAAAATCCTCAGATCCTGGTATTGTAACCTAATATTAAGAATAATATTTATTCATTGATATTGCGCTATTAACTCCATAGCACTTTACATACATCATCAACAATGTCCCCATTGGGGCTCACAATCTAAACATCCTATTTGTATGTCTTTTGAGTGAGGTAGGAAACCACTGTCTGTGAAAGAGCTACATGGGCATACACATAGATTCGGCCTCATTCATTCCCTATGGGACTTGCAAACAGATGCGGCACTTGCGGTGAGACAAAAAAACACTGCTAGTAGCGTTATTTTTCCGTTGCTGCAAGTATCGGATTTGCAGGATCGCGTCAAAACCGCAAGTGTCGCACATGTCTGCAAGTCCCCTAGGGAATGAATGAGGCCGAATCTATGTGTATGGCCATGTAGCCCTTTCAAAGACAGTGGTTTCCTACTACACTCAAAAGACATACAAATAGGATGTTTAGATTGTGTTGCCATAAGTGATCCATTACGTGGCAGATGCGGAAAAAACTGCCGAATCTGCCGCGAATGGCAAAAATCGCTGCTGTGCAAGTAGCCTAAGTCACTGCCGACAGTGTCTGCATTAGTCATACTCACCAATGGGGGAGGCAGAACGAAAAGTGCCTAGGGCAGCATAAACTCTAAATACGGCCCTGGCTGTGGGGGTCCAGGATTGGCAGATATATCACCAGCAGTGAGTAGAAGCAGAGAGAGGCAGAGCAGGTGGGAGAAGGAGAGTGGGCAATTTGTTTTGTGTTATTAGGAGAGATCTGAGGTTGAGGAGCAGGTCAGCGGAGGAGGTCAGGTGGGGGGCAAGAGGAAAGGAGAGATTATTACTTGGTTAGAGAGTGCTGAAGTCTGTGGATAACTTAGAATACTTCTAAGTTCTATATAGAAACAGGAAGTCAATTTTCCCTGTATGAGTGAGTTGAAGCGGGGAATGATAAATGCAGGGACAAGAGACTTCCTGTTTCTCCACGGAGTGGAGAAAACTGAAGAATTAATTGGATAGAAAGACAAAATGAGCAATTGTAAGTACATAGTGATACATAATATGATGATTGCAATATCTTAAGATGATAAAACTTTGATAGTTCTTCTTTAATGAGCTCAGTGTGATGTAAGAAAAAATATTTATACTATCTGCCAACTTGGTGCTACTCCTTCACAATTTGTAGTTTGTTTTTCACTAGTCCTTTATCATCAACATCGGCGTTGGCCGTCATGTGACTACTGTAGACTTCACATTTTGTATGGAAGAAACTATTTAAGAAGACTGTGAAGGCTGCAAAGTGGGGGACATAATATGAACTGCGGAGGAGCGATGCCAGTCAGGAAAGTGAGTATATATTTTCTAATTTTTACACCGTCATTAAGATTGAGTTTTATAGTAGTGGAGAACCTCTTTAACGATCAGGGTCCTGTGCTGGACCAAGCCTGGAAAACATTAAGGGACCCCAATGGTTCAGGAGAAAACAATCTCATTCAAAATTATTATTTTTTACTGGTTGCTTTGTGAGCATCCCATTGAACCCCATTATTGATACATCCTGTATGGTATGTTCATTGTTGACATGCAGTTTTTTTTATGCTAAGCCAGTATGCGAACCCCAATTTGACTTTTATATGTGTGCACACAAAAATATTTTTCCTAGTGAAACCCATTAGCATTCTCATAAAGTACAAAACCCCTTTTGTGGCTCCCACTGTACCCCATAAACATAGTATGATGCCCACACAGTGCCCCCCTAGCACATAAAAATGCCATGACAGTGTCTCATTCAGCAAGTTGCTACTATGATACATTCCCCCATACCAAGTATACCACCTCAAAAGTAAATTTATCCACATAACGTATGATGTTCTCACAGTACATTCCAGTATACACAGTATGATGCCCCACAGTAAATTCCCTCACACATATAACGATGCCCCCACAGTTGTCCACAAACTTGTTGATGCCTCGCACTATCATGCCGCTACATAGTATAATGCTCCTACTGTCTCCTACATGCAGTATGATGTCCTCACAGCCCCCAGCACAGTATGCTGCAACCCACAGTTTATTCACCAGACACACAGTTTGATGTCCACACAGCGACCCACACATTGTTTGATACCCTATAGTCAATACCCCTACACACAGTATGATACCCCAGTGTTCCCCTCATACAGTACAAATCCATCACAGTCACCCACAGTATATTTCCCACACTGTCCTCACACAGTATGATGCCCTAGTGTCAACCACATAGCATGATGACCCTTCAGTGCCACTACATATAATAGTATAATACCTCCCATAGTTTATTCCTCCGCACACAGTATGATGTCCCCACAGCTGTCCACGGTTTGATGCCCTATATTCACAAAGTATAATGCCCCTACAAACAGTATGAGGCCCCAGTCTTCTCATATGTAGTATGATGAAAGCACAGTAACCCACATGGTATATTCCCACACAACCTCCGCACACAGTATGATACCCAGTGTCCATCACATTGTACTATGACCCTACAGTGCCCCTACACACAATTTGATGCCCCCCAGTGTATCTTCCATACAGTACAATGACCCCACAGCTATCCACAAACTATGATGGCCACTCATCTACCCACACATAGCACGATGTGGGGTCACAGTATTGTGCCACCCCAAAGCTCCCCATACATATTATGATGCCTTGAACAGTATATTCCCTGACAGAGTGATGCCCCACATCCTCCCATATAAAATATGATATCCCTAACAATTCCCAGACACATAGTATGAGGTTACCCACTGTCCATCCACACTCAGTGTCATGCCCCAAAGTAGCCCCACAATTTATGGAGCACCCACAGCCCTCCACATATAGCTTTATGCCCCCACACAAACAACCCACTTCTTCTGTGCCCTGCTTCGCTGCTGAGATGCTCCTTGCTGCCAGTCATGTTATCCATCCCTACTAGTATGTCACATTTTTGACTTTCCAAATATTTTTTTCCAATATGTAAGTCATAAAAAGATTTCATCGCAGCTGCAATCCTATATACAGACATTTTTAGTTGTGACTACAATGAGGCCTCTGTGGCAATAAATATTACAGTTTCTCTAATCACAGAACAGGGATTTCACTAATGTTTTGTGATTCAAACCATTTAACCTATAAAGCTCCATTATTCTCTAGCTGGTGATATTTGCCAGTCCCATGGTTACCTTCCATTTAATTCTCAGCTCTGAACGATTACAGGTCAACATATAATGAAGTTTCTGTCATTTTGAGAGAATAAAGCTAGCTTTGTTAATTTTCTACATACAAACAAAACTGTAGCACAGGTCAAAGAAGTATTCCCATTGTGAATAGATACACGTCACGACTCACTAATGATCTTCATAGGTAATAAATACATAATGCTTTGTATAAGGTAACTGCAATTTTTACTTTTTATATAAAACTTATTATTAATCCAAAATTATAGTAAAAACTCAATGTTATCTCCATTGTACAGAATGGGAGGTTTGAAAAGGAGGAATGGCGGAAATAATGATAACTCAAAAAATGCTTTATTGCACTATGAGACTTAGGACATCACACTCATTTTCATATATAATTTTAACAAATCCATAAAGCCGTTGGGTAGATAATCCATCATCAGAAAAGATTAAGTGAAATTTCTTTTCGCTCCATTTGTGTATGTGCACAGATATGTTTTTGTGGAGGTCAAAAATGTGTTTTCTAATATAAACTGCTACAGGAAATGCTCCTTCTTTGGGTAGTTTTTGCAGTTTTTGTTTCCTTAAGTGAATTTGAAAAAATGTTTCAAGTATATTTGTAAAGTTTTTTGAAGAAGTGACACGCTCTTTCTATTCTCTCACCAGTTGTCTTTCAAAATTTGAAGAGAAAACAAAATGCTCAATGGATTGACCTTATGACCAACAAATCGTTTTACAATAGAAATCAATGAGAAGAGTTTTTCAAGCATTTTTTGAGTGATGTTTCAGGCGACTTTTGGAGTGGACCCAATTCAGTGTGCACATACCCTTATTGTACCTTCATACAGCCATACAGTATTACCTATAAACCCACCATTTTTACTGGTACCCTAAAAGCTGTGACCTTAGACGCCCTACAGTCAAAACTCACACAGTGGTGGAGATTAATTGGAATTATCATAAAGTTGCCAGGATAAAACTAAGGCAGTCAGACAGACATTGTATTAAACTTATGACAGGGACAAAATGGGGCATATTAATCAATACTTTATAAAACTAAAGGGAACCTGTCACGTGAGAAATTGCTATTATTCTGCAGATAAGGGGTTAACCTGTAGTTTAATAGTGTTCTGGACCTGCCCGGCACTGGCACTTAGACCCCCGCTGCCAGGAGGAAATTAACTTTATTCCTCTTGGCAGCATTCAGGTTTCAGTCACAGGGATGGCGCTGGTGCACAGAACTATCATTGATAAGATTGTCCTGTCCAGATAGAATATCATTGTTACTGGTGGCACCTCACTGCGCAGTGTGAGTGGACACATTTACACAAGCCAATAATCGGCAAATGCTCTATCTCAATGACCAGCTTTTCTAAATGTGCCTTTAGACTAGACAATCTTAACCCTTCCCCACCATGCAATTTTCCATTTTTTCGCTTTCCAAATTCCGCCACACCATGTCCAGACCACATATTACCACCAGATAGTGGCCTATAATACCACATACAAGGAACAAATACTGCCACACCATTTCCAGACCTCATATTACCACCTGTGACCGAATAATATCACATACAAGGGACAAATACCACTGCACCATGTCCAGATCACATATTACCACCAAATGGTGACCAATAATACCACATACAAGGAACAAATACCACCACACCATGACCAGACCACATATTACCTCCACATAGTGACCAAATAATAGCACATACAAGGAACAAATACCGCCACTCCATGGCCAGACAACATATTACCACCACATAGTGACTGAATACTACAATACTGATCATTAATAAAAAAAAAACACAATACTAAGGCCTGTTTCACACATCAGGGTTTTTCAATCAGGCGAGTTCCGGCATGTTTTCTGAAAACCGGATCCGGTAAAAAATAAAACCGGATCCGTTTTTTTTATCATAGACTAACACTAGTGCCGGATAGCGCCGCATTAGCATGGTCTCAATCCGGCATCTGGGAAAAACGTCTCATGTAACTTTTTTTGTCTCCGGCGAAAAGGCCGGATGCACTTCCGGCTTTTTTTTTAACAATGAAAGTTTATGAGCGCCGCAATGCGCCAGATCCGGTTTTTGCCGGATCCGGCGTCCAGATCCGGTTTTATTGTCTGGTTTGGGTTTTGTAGCCCAGTCCACAGCCAACCTATATAAACAATGTTTGTGGGACCACCCTCAGCCATAACCATGCAGCCATCGAAGAGAGCAGGAGCAAGATATGGAGCCAGCCGCCTAGGAGCCAGCCGCAGGAGAGGAGGACAGGAGGCCAGACCAGCACCACCACCAACAGCACGACCCCAAGAATCTGTGGCCATGATGCAGCCGGGACCAGATGCAAGACGGTAAATATCACAAACACTTTCAGCGAGAGCCATGCAATATCAATATATTCATGGCCCTTTTTTTTCCTCTTTATTCAACAGCACAAGCCGGTTACAAGGAGCACCTACACCCCCAGGACTCCAACAGATGCGGCTGCTGATGGAGAGCATGGGAGCAGAGGCCAGACGGTAAATATCACACACTACCCCTTCCAGTCAGGGCCATGGAATATCAATTGATATTGCTTGGCCTTTTTTTCTCCTTATTCCACAGAACAATTCGACCAACAACTCCGACACCAGCAGTACCACCACCACCACCACCAGCCCAAGAAGAGCAGGAGAGCACGTCAGCAGACAGCAGACGGTAAATATCACACACTACCCCTTCCAGCCAGGGCCATGCAATATCACTTGATATTGCATGGCCTTTGTTTGTATTTATTCCACAGCAGAAGACGGCCTCAACGCCAGCAGCACAGGACACGTCTGGGAGTGAGGAGATCATGGCAAGAGACAGCAGACGGTAAATATCACACACTACCCCTTCCAGCAGGGCCATGCAATATCACTTGATATTGCATGGCCTTTGTTTGTCTTTATTCCACAGCAGAAGACGGCCCTCAACGCCACCAGCACAGGACATGTCTGGGAGTGAGGAGACCACGGCAAGAGACAGCAGACGGTAAATATCACACACTACCCCTTCCAGCCAGGGCCATGCAATATCACTTGATATTGCATGGCCTTTGTTTGTCTTTATTCCACAGCAGAAGACGGCCCTCAACGCCACCAGCACAGGACACGTCTGGGAGTGAGGAGACCACGGCAAGAGACAGCAGATGGTAAATATCACACACTACCCCTTCCAGCCAGGGCCATACAATATCACTTGATATTGCATGGCCTTTGTTTGTCTTTATTCCACAGCAGAAGACGGCCATCAACGCCACCAGCACAGGACACGTCTTCTTCTAGGAGACCTCCGACGCATCGTCAGTGTTTAGAGGCTTTTTGTTTTTTTTTATTGCACAATCGCATCTCTGTTATTTATATATTAATGGCATTACTTTTTATTTATAACAGGAAATGGAACCTGAAGAGGAGCTCCCAGGAGAAGAACGAAGGGGTGGAGAGATACCCGGAGTGGGCTCTCAATTCGTAAGTTTCCTGCTTGCATCGCTCAAACATAACATCACACTACACACAACACATAGAAAACAATTTAGCACAGACATCACACTGCACCCAAACACATATGCCTACATCCAAGCACATAATTTTTTTTTTTATAGTGTTCCGGAAATGGTGCTCGGCAAAGAGGTCCTCGCAGTGCCTCCCAGGGTCGTCGGCGTGAGCAACGCGGCGGTCAACATCATGTAAGTAATTTTTTATTTTTTTTTTGGTAAACTTTTTTGTTTCACTTTTTTATTTACATTTTTTTTCCTTGGTAGTTTGGAGACTAATGTATATTTTTTCTCTTTTTCTTTAACAGGCTTCACAGCGTGCTCCCGCCTCGGATGGTGAGGAGGGGGTTCTCAACGTGGACCTCCTCATTGATCTGGTCTGATAAAGGGAGCCACTGTGGAACCTGGGGGACTGCAGCCATGCTGATGTGATAGTGGGAGGAGATCTTTTCACAACTCGTGGACCGCATGGAGGACCTCGACTCTCGGGCCAAGCTTGAACACCGTAAGTATATACAGTTCAGGTTGCTGGACTCAAAGCTGTGTTTCCCAAACTCCAGTCCTCGTGGCCCCTACGGGTCATGTTTTCATGATTTACTTTTGTGCAACACTGGAAATCCTGAGAACATAACCGGTGTGGTCTGTGAGGACTGGAGTTTGGGAAACACTGATGTTGTATATTAACCAATGTTTGCTATCTCGTTTCATGGGACAGAATTGTGAAGCGGTGGCGGTCTGTGAGGGATCGCTTCAAGAAGGAGTTCAACACAGAGATGCGGGTTCCGAGTGGATCTGGAGGACGCAGGAGCACATACAAGTACGCTGAACCCCTGTCGTTCCTCCGGGTAACAATGGTCATCAGAAGGTAAATATTACCCACCCAAGTTTTACAAAATAATAACATGTCTAACTAAATTTTTTTTTCAGCTAGGGCCATTCAATAACAGTATATTAATTGTATTTTTTCTCTTTATTCACAGAACGGTGACCAGCACTCGGGCGCCCGCAGAGTTGTACCCTTCTGGGGCGATCCCTTAGGAGACCGGCACCGAGGGACCCTTTGACTGCCCCGGCCGATCTGCACCTTCCCAGACACGTGAGCCCTCTGTCACCTCCACCAGCGCTGCAGCATTGTGGCTACTGGGTGGCTGCGACAGAGCGGTCAGGAAAATAACTATGCGCCCGAATTCTTGCATCTTAATGCATCATTTCAGAACTGTCTTAAAGTCTTGTCAGAGCAAACGGCTGCAGGCTTTAATCAGCTCAGCTCCAGCATTCTGGAGCTTAAGACACTTCTGCAAACGATGCACTCAGAAGCAAGAAGTTCGCCAAACCACACTTTTTTCCGGTCTGTAGCCGAGCGCATGGATACGCTCTCTCCTAGCTAGCAGATGCATGTAATGCATATGTGCCACGGTGCTCTAGCGCAGGTTACCTCCCAACCTACACCCACCCCAGTCGTTCCTCCCACACCTGCCCCCCCTCCAGCCACCATCCTCCTCCTCCTCCCATTCAATACCAACAACCTCCCCAATACCACCAACCTCCCCAGTACCAACAACCTTCCCACTTCCAGCAACCTTCCCACTTCTAGCAACCTCCCCACTTCCAACAACCTGCCCTATACCAACAACCTGCCCAATACCAGTTCCCAACCACATCTGCTCCTGTACTACCTGCCCAATCCTCCTCTCCACCACCTACCTGTTCTGGCTCCCACCTCTCCACCCATTCCATTTCTTTTTCAACCCCTTCACCTCTTTTACCTGATCCTTCCCCAACACCATCCCAGTCCGCTCTCCACACTCCCACTGTCGAACGGTCCCACAGCCCCTCCAGTAGTATCTCCACCCCACATTACACAAACCTGTGATTTTGTGTTTAATAAAAAATTTTATTAAAAAAAAAATATTTTCACATTGAAAAAAATAAAGCTTTTTCTCATTGAAAACAAAGAAGTTAAACATTTTTGACATTGTTAAACATTTTCAAAAAATAAAAATTTATTTGGTTGATTAAAATGGTTGTCTGTCATTTATTTCTAAGGTAAAATAAAGGTAAAATTTATTGGTTATACAAAAGCAGGCGCATAACTTTGGGTAAAAGGTAAGATATTTTTACCTTTTGTCCAAAGTTGTGTCCCTGGTTGTGTAAAGTATTTCACCTTTCAAACAGAGTTCTGTACCTTATTGGGGATTACCTAACAATGTACAGAACTCTGTTTAAAAGGTGAAATACTTTGCTAGTACACAACCAGGGACACAACTTTGGACTAAAGGAAGCATACTGTACATAATACACTACAAGGTAGACAACTTTGGTTGTCAAAGGTAAAATAAAGGTAACATTTATTGGTTATACAAAAGCAGGCACATAACTTTGGGTAAAAGGTAAGATATTTTTACCTTTTGTCCAAAGTTGTGTCCCTGGTTGTGTAAAGTATTTCACCTTTCATATAGAGTTCTGTACCTTGTTGGGATTACCTAACAAAGTACAGAACTCTGTTTAAAAGGTGAAATACTTTGCTAATACACAACCAGGGACACAACTTTGGACAAAAGGTAACATACTGTACATAATACACTACAAGGTAGACAACTTTGGTTGTCAAAGGTAAAATGTGGGTACAGAAGGTACAAAGGTCACAGAGCAGTTTATTAAACTCTGTCATCCTGCCAGTCTACTCTTCCTTCAGGGGACATAAAGTATTCGGCAAATTTGTCCCTCATTCGGGAAACAGTCACAGAAGTTCTATTGGTAATGTCGTCACTGCTTGTCTCGTTAACCCTTTCCTCCTCGGAATGTGGTACCAGAGAGAATAAGACACAGACACAGAGTATGCGTCAATAAACTCTGCCCTTTATTGCTGGATACGGGATTTATATACATCCCTGAAGCAGGAAGCGGAATTACCATATATGGCGTTTAATACAACTTATCACTAAAACACGTAGAATACTGATTTTAACCGAAAACTCCATTCTTGCCCTTGTCTCCCAGAACTACTCAGGCGGGCGGGGGTGTATTGACTAAAATGAGGAACATCTTATCTTGTCTTCTGGTACTCATCAGCCTGTCTAAAAGAGAACAAGGCCACTGAGATAAAAAGAAAAATGCTGGTTCAGCTCTAACAAGAAAAATGCTGGTTCAGCTCTAACAGTAACGTTCTGGTAATCATGCAAGGTGGTTTTTTCACAGTGTTCCTCAATGGAAATCTGTTCCTTGCTGATGACAAAATTTTGTAGAACCACACAAGCTTTGATTACCTCGTCCACAGTTTCAGTTTTTAGGTTGATAGCGGTCAATAGAACACGCCATTTTGCTGTCAGAATCCCAAAAGCGCACTCCACCATTCTTCTGGCTCTTGTGAGGCGGTAATTAAAAATTCTTTTGGTGTGTGTCAATCCTCTGCTGGAGTACGGTTTTAGCAGGTGTTCTGACAGCTGGAAGGCATCATCCCCTACACAAACAAAAGGCATTGGTGGGCCAGAAGCTTGAGGCAGCGGTCTAGGGGGTGGGAAAAGGAAGTTGTTTCCATACAGCTGACGGCCCATTGCTGACAGTTTGAAAACTTGAAAGTCATTGGAGTGGCCATAGGCACCAATATCTACTGTTAGGGTCTGTGGAACGCACCAAATATATGATGTAGAGAGGTGCGTTCGCAGCCCGGGGTCCACCGTGCAGGCGGAGCCTGCTGCTAGTAAAATGGCGCAAGAAGCGAACGCTGTTATTCCACAGAGCCGCTAGGAGTGCCGCAGCGCTATATGGCGATGTGTGCGAACTCACTTAACACCACTGAGTCGCAAAATAAAGACGCTAGGGCGCTGTCTAGCGTTGAAAGTGAACCCTGTTACATCACAGAGCCGCTGAGACAAACTTCTGTGTCCTGTCAGGCACCCAGGTACACAGTTGACTGCTAAGCGAACATAGAACGTGATCATGCGCTAATGTCCTCGCGGTAGTCACCCGCAATCTATGGCGTCTGAACGCCAGGCCCTGAATACGGCAATGAAACTCCTCACCGGTTATGCCGGTAATCTAGGGCATCTAGGACACCGACCCTGACCAGCTAGCATACCAAACTCCTCACGATTAAGTCGGTATTCTAGGGGCTTATTTCAGCCGAGCCCTAACCACACACACACATGACCACACTGGCGCAAAGCATATAACGATTGTGTCAGTATTCCGGGTTTTCTAGGTAACTTTGTCAATGATTTTGCCCTTTGTTAAAATGGAGTTTGCTGTTTTCTGTGCCCTACTTCCTGTTCGTTTGTTTAAAACCCGGCTCAGGTGTTGGCTTCACTGCTGGAATATTCTGCTTCCGTTTCCCTGCAACCCAGCTGCTTTGTTCCTCACAGATCTTTTGTGTATTTACCAGGAAAGTGCATAACCTTATCTTCAGGTGTTTCTCAGCCACAGCAGTTTCTACCCATGGCTCTGGACATTCTCTGCATATGTAAGTTGCACATACTGTGTTATCACTAAACTGTTGACTTGGGAATTTAACCCTTGGTTCACTCCATCTGATAAGAACTGTGTTTCTGAACTGTTGCTGTTTAACCCTTCGTGCATTACCTCTGGTGAGAGCTGTTGGAACTGTTACTGGAACCTTACTGACATATGAACTTGTTGTTGGACTTCACTGAATTAAGCCACAACTGAGATTAACTTGTTCCTGGACCTCCCTGTGTTTTCTGCATACCTGGATCTGACTCTTCACACACCAGCAGTGTGTAAATCCAGCCACGTTACCTGTGCATCAGACTTACCTTGTGGTCACATTTGTGTGAGGACTCCGTCGTAAGAACTTTACCACCCTCGCTATAGAGGTTCAAGGACTTATATATCCGGATTCATATAACTGGACTTGTGTATATATATATGGACTCATTGCATGTCACTACGGGTTGTTTGAATATTGTTTTTGGGTGTTTTGCTGTTTCACAAATACATTATTTGCATTCAAAGAAACCCGTCTCTGATTGTTCATTGCCCCACGCTATCAGAATCCTCGAGTTCCTACAATAGTATTACAGGATATTCCAGCCTAAAAAAGAGGATTCTGCTGGGGCAATGACGGAGACACGGGCAGACAAATTGTTCACCATAGTTAACTCCTTGCAGCAGGAGGTGGCGGCTGCACACAATCAGATTAGAGACTTGGAGTCTCGGGTTAACCACAATGCACAGGGGTTTGGTCAGGCTCTCCAAGATCTACGTTCTAGGTTAGGAGTCCTGGAGGCCTTACCTACTGAGCCTACCTCATCCACCAGTATGCCCAAATTGCCTCCATTCCGTTTTAATGGTGACCGAAGTCAATTCCGTGGGTTTGTTAATCAATGTATATTATTTTTTGATGTACATGCCTCCTACTACCGGTCTGATAGATCTAAGGTTCTATGTATTATTATGTTGTTGACATCACGTGCACTGGCTTGGGCAAATCCTATGGTTGAAAGTCATGATACCGTCTAAATAATTTGGACAATTTTCTGGCAGCCATGGCGCAAATGTTCGACGATCCCAACCGCCGTGCTACCGCTGAATCTGCCTTGCTTTCCTTACGCCAGGGGAAACGGTCAGTCATAGAATATGTTACTGAATTTAAAAGGTTAGTGGTGGACACCCAGTGGGAAAACAATGCTTTATTACCAATCTTTAGAAAAGGTTTGTCAAATGCAATCAAGGATGAGCTAGCTCGTTCAGAGTCTCCACAGGAGTTTGAATTGTTTATACAGCACTGTGTACGTATTGATATCCGTTTAACTGAACGCAGACAAGAAAAATGGGCCGCTGTAAATCGCATTACTAATTACTCTCTTCCGTCCAGGGAAACCACAGGCAAAAACCCGCGAGAGGCTGAGGAGGTGCCTATGCAGGTGGACTCACTGCAGAGACGTGAGAATAATGAACGCCGCGAACACCGTCTCCGTGAGCGCTTATGTTTCTATTGTGGTCAATCGGACCATTTCCTCATCAATTGTCCTAAATGTCCTAGGCGACCCAACAAGGTGTTGGCGGTAGTAGGGGATTATGATAACACAGACGCTGAGTCTGAAGTTTCGGAAACCAGTCTACATCTAGATGCGGTTTTTCCCCCAATACTGATGCCGACTTCCCCTAAAGATCAAGGGGAGAAATATTCACATTGTTCTCTTCCTATACAGATTCAGTGGGAGGAACAGTGGATATCAAGTTCTGCCATGATAGACTCTGGAGCAGGTGGGAATTTCATGGATTCTTCTTTTGCAGAGGAACATGGTATAAAGACACAACTAAGAGCTTCACCAATCACTATGGAAACGGTGGATGGTTCCCCATTAGTTTCTGGACCAGTAGATCGGGAGACAGTGCCTCTGGAGTGTAAGATGGAACCAGACCATCAAGAAACACTTTCATTCATGTTAATATCTTCTCCTCATTTTCCTGTAATTTTAGGAATTCCCTGGTTACGGTCACAAAATCCAATCATCAATTGGGAAACCAAGGAGATAACCTTTCTCCCGAAGTGCAGTTCTACCATCAGTCCAACTGTGGCGGCTCCAGTTACCCATAACTTGGAAGAGGTGATACAGGTACCTACTCTCCCTCTGATTTATCAGGAATTCTCAGACATTTGTGATAAAAGGAAGGCAGATCAACTTCCCCCACATAGACCGTATGACTGCCCCATAGAATTGCTTCCTGGAGCAGCGATTCCTTTCGGCCATGTTTACCCGTTGGCGGCTCCGGAATTAAAATCTTTACGAGAGTATATAGATGAGAATTTAGCCAAGGGGTTTATCCGACCATCTTCTTCACCAGCGGGAGCTCCAATATTCTTTGTAAAGAAGAAGGATGGTACTCTAAGACCCTGCATTGACTACCGGGAGTTAAATAAGGTAACCATTCGTAACAGGTACCGTTGCCCCTAATTCCAGAATTGTTGGAAAGAGTTCGCCAGGCCAAAGTATTTACCAAATTAGATCTTCGTGGGGCATATAATTTACTCCGTATACGGCCCGGAGACGAATGGAAGACAGCTTTTAGATGCCGGTATGGACATTTTGAATATTTGGTGATGCCATTCGGACTCTGTAACGCTCCTGCTGCTTTTCAACATTTAGCCAACGACATTTTCAGGGATTTATTGGACCAATATGTGGTAATTTACCTTGATGACATCTTAATCTTTTCTGACTCCTTACAGGAACATCAGGAACATGTCAAGACCGTACTTAGACGTTTGAGAGATAATCATTTGTACATCAAACTCGAAAAGTGTGAGTTCCATTGTTCTGAAATTCAATTTTTAGGCTATGTTATCTCGCCTCAGGGATTGAATATGGAGTCCAGCAAGATCCAGGCAATCTTGGACTGGCCGGTACCAGGAAACATTAAGGAGGTACAACGATTCATTGGCTTTGCTAACTTTTATAGACGGTTTATCCGAAATTTTTCAGAAATTGTCCGTCCCATCACTCTCCTCACCAAGAAGGGGAAGAAGTTTGAATGGTCTTCGCAAGCTCAGGAAGCCTTTGATCGCCTGAAGGGTTGTTTTACCACGGCTCCAATATTGATGCATCCGGATCCTGCACAGCCTTTTATCGTGGAGGTGGACGCGTCTGACTGTGCATTGGGAGCTATCCTCTCACAACGTACCGGAGACAAAGGTTTGCTGCACCCGTGTGCCTTCTTCTCTCGTAGGTTATCTTCTGCAGAACTGAACTATGATGTGGCAGATAAGGAACTTTTGGCAATTATTTCTGCCTTTAAGGAATGGAGACACCATTTGCAGGGGCAACTCAGCAGGTAGTAGTACTCACGGATCATCGCAATTTGGAATTCCTTAAGTCTGCCAGGTGTCTTTCTCCTCGACAAGCTAGGTGGAGTTTGTTCTTGAACCAGTTTAATTTTATTATTTCGTACCGCCCAGGTTCACGTAATGGGAAAGCTGACGCATTATCCCGAATCCATACCGTGGATTCCGTGCCTGGGACCCCGTCGAAGACCATCTTGTCGGAGGCCAATTTCGTTGGAGTGCTCCGGAACCGGGACTTGTGGCAGGAGATCAAGCTGGCCTATGACGGTGACGTATTTCTTGCAGCTCCACCTGACAATGTGAATCTTGTCCTTCGGAATGGTGTGTGGCTTAGAGATTGATGTATTTATGTCCCAGAGGCTGTAAGACTTCGAGTTCTCAGATTGGTCCACGACTCTAAATTGGCTGGTCATAGGGGGTACAGAAGACGCAGGAATTGTTAACTCGTTTTTTTTGGTGGCCTACCTGCTTGAAGGATGTGAATGACTATGTCCGCTCTTGTGAAGTTTGTGCCCGGTACAAGGTTCCTCGCGTTTCACCTACTGGTCTTCTTAAACCGCTACCTGTACCGTCTCGCCCTTGGGGGTCTATTTCGATGGACTTTATTGTGGAGTTACCCACCTCTGGTGGTAAAAATACTATTTTGGTGGTAGTAGATCGTTTAACGAAAGCTGCTCATTTCATTCCGTGTGCTGGTCTTCCCTCAGCTACAGAGACAGTAGATCTAGTTATCCAGAACATTTTCCGGCTGCATGGGGTACCAGATGACATCATTTCTGACCGGGGAATACAATTTAGCTCTAGATTTTGGAAAGGATTTTGTTCTGCGCTCCACATTAATGTTTGCTTGTCTTCTGCATACCATCCTCAGACCAACGGGCAGACCGAACGGACAAATCAAACCTTGGAGCAATATCTACGCTGTTACGTCAGTCATTTGCAGGACGATTGGCTGAAGCTACTTCCTCTAGCGGAATTTTCGTACAACAACTCCCAAAGCAGTTCCACGAAGGTAACGCCTTTTTTTGCCAACCTGGGTTATCATCCAAGTATTTTGCCTAGGTCTCCGTTACGATTTCGGTACCAGCGGTTGAAGACAGAGTGACGGCGTTGCAACGTAATCTTGAAGTTTTGAAGGACTCCCTGACCACAGCACAGGAGCGTTACAAGAAGTCGGCCGATAGATTCTGGAAACCAGCACCTATGTATAAGGTAGGAGACTCAGTTTGGTTGTCCACCAAGAATCTAAAATTGGGTGTTCCTTCGCAGAAACTGGGACAGAAATTCATCGGTCCATTCAAGATCACTGGGATTGTGAGCTCTGTTGCCTGTCGGTTGAAGCTACCACGGACTTTAAAGGTACACCCAGTATTTCATGTTTCCTTATTAAAACCAGTCTCTCCTAACACGTTTCAGGGACGTATCGTACCTCCCCCTCCACCAGTGTTGGTTGATGGCGAAGAACAATTCGTGGTACAGGATATTGTTAATTCGAGACTTCATAGAAACCGGCTTCAGTATCTAGTTAGATGGCAAGGTTACTCTCCTGAAAATGATTCTTGGGAACCAGTAAGTAACATCAATGCGCCTCTGAAGATTGCTCAGTTTCATCGGAGATACCCGGACAGGCCTGGTCCAGGACCGTCCGGAGGCCGTCTTTAGGGGGGGAGTAATGTCAGTATTCCGGGTTTTCTAGGTAACTTTGTCAATGATTTTGCCCTTTGTTAAAATGGAGTTTGCTGTTTTCTGTGCCCTACTTCCTGTTCGTTTGTTTAAAACCCGGCTCAGGTGTTGGCTTCACTGCTGGAATATTCTGCTTCCGTTTCCCTGCAACCCAGCTGCTTTGTTCCTCACAGATCTTTTGTGTATTTACCAGGAAAGTGCATAACCTTATCTTCAGGTGTTTCTCAGCCACAGCAGTTTCTACCCATGGCTCTGGACATTCTCTGCATATGTAAGTTGCACATACTGTGTTATCACTAAACTGTTGACTTGGGAATTTAACCCTTGGTTCACTCCATCTGATAAGAACTGTGTTTCTGAACTGTTGCTGTTTAACCCTTCGTGCATTACCTCTGGTGAGAGCTGTTGGAACTGTTACTGGAACCTTACTGACATATGAACTTGTTGTTGGACTTCACTGAATTAAGCCACAACTGAGATTAACTTGTTCCTGGACCTCCTGTGTTTTCTGCATACCTGGATCTGACTCTTCACACACCAGCAGTGTGTAAATCCAGCCACGTTACCTGTGCATCAGACTTACCTTGTGGTCACATTTGTGTGAGGACTCCGTCGTAAGAACTTTACCACCCTCGCTATAGAGGTTCAAGGACTTATATATCCGGATTCATATAACTGGACTTGTGTATATATATATGGACTCATTGCATGTCACTACGGGTTGTTTGAATATTGTTTTTGGGTGTTTTGCTGTTTCACAAATACATTATTTGCATTCAAAGAAACCCGTCTCTGATTGTTCATTGCCCCACGCTATCAGAATCCTCGAGTTCCTACAATAGTATTACAGATTGATATCAGCGCATGGCGGCCCAGCCATGCCACCCTTTTATAGTAACAGCTACAGGACCTGCCAGAAACAAGGACCAATGAGAAACTGTTCCAAAACACATGCAGTTTCAGGACCTTCCTGGTGGAGCTGCTGCAGTACCTGAACATGTGACCCCTGATCTCCAATGAGAGATCTTACCCTGGGCATGCTCAGAAGGGGAAACGCAGGACTTTGTCCCAAAGACGTCTGCTTCAGCACTGGCTATAATAGCAGATCCAGGAGAGGCAGCAGCAAGTCTCTGCACAGTATTGGAATGGGCAAGACGCTGGGACCGACGTCTCTGTTGAGCAGGCTCCACTGCGGCCGGAGATGAATGGGGGACCGCAGCGGGACTGGTTTGAGACTCCCCTTGTGCAGCAGTGGGAACTCGAACCCTAACATCTACGGCAATAAATTTGTATTCTGCGATGGCCATGAGGACAATGGAGAAATATTTCTTGCAATTAAAATATTCGGATCCAGATCCTGCTGGCTTGACAATCCTGATATGTTTCCCGTCCACAGAGCCCAGGCGATTAGGAAACTGACATTTTTGAAGAAACTTTTCTGCAATTGCAATCCAACTGTCTGTTGTGGGCTCTGGTAGAAATTCCGCAACTAGAGAGTCCCACAATGCACGGCATGTGTGCTTCACAATTCCAGAGATGGTGGAAATCCCAAGTCTGTATTGAAAATGCAGTGAGGAAAGAGATTCTCCAGTTGCCAGGAATCTGTGTATAAACAAAAAAAAAGTTTAAAATCACAGCTTTAACAATTTCAAGCTGAGTCGGATGGCCGTATACAAACTACCAGCAACAACATTCCAGGACAAATGTGCTCTGAAGCAAGCAGATGCAATAAATATGTCTTACCGAAGAGTCACCATCAGATGCTCCGCCGGTGAAATGGAGAAGCGGCAATAGGTGTCCGATCTTCTTATGAGGTCTCCAACATGCTCCACCAACAAATCAAAGTTCTCCATTTTCATGCGAAGATACACAAAAAATTTCTGAGGGTTTCCTCGTAGCTCTATGTACAGTGTAGAAAACACCCCACGTGTCATTCTCTGGGCTGTGATGGGGTGGATCCAGAAACTGTGCGTCGACGTTGTCGCTGCAGTCTTTCTCTCCTTCTCCAGAACAATCGCTGTCAGACGATTCGCCTCCACCGTGAAATCCACCAAATTTTTCAGAATGTTTCCTATCACAAAGTCCATCTTCAGCAGAAACTTGCTCTTCTCTCCAACCGGCACTTACAACAACAAGATGAGCTATAGGAACAGTGTATATATAGGTTTTCAGTTGTCAATCATGTTTTTAACCCCAAAAAGGGCGTTTTTAAATACCGGATCTGGTGTAATCCGTAAAAAAAACGGATACACCGGATGAGACGGATCGGGTTTTCCGCCGGATCCGTTAGAATAATCCGGCAAAAAAACGGATCTGTTTTATCCGATTTTACATATCAAAAACCGGATCCGGCGATCAGGCGAGACGCCACATCGCGCCTGACGCCGAAAAACTGATGTGTGAAAGAGGCCTAATATCACCATAAGTGCCATTATACACAGGAGATCTGTACTTAGTATAAAGTGTCTGTGTACAGGTAATACAGTGATTACCAGTGACATTATACACAGGAGCTCTGTATACAGTGTCAGTGTACAGGTAATACAGTAATCAACAGTGACATTATACACACGAGCGCTGTATATATTTTACAGGTTATACAGTGAACAATGACATTATATACAGGAGCTCTGTATATAGTGTCAGTGTAAAGGTAATACAATGATCACTGGTGACATTGTAGACAGGACCGCTGTATATAGTATACAGTGTATAGTGTCAGTGCACAGGTAACACACTAACTCACCAGTGATGTCTCTAGGTGAAGTCCTTCACAGACCGCCATCACTTCTTCCAGCCAAGGCTCGTCTCAGCAGGAAATAACACAGTTATCTAGAGCATCGCTTGCAGATCACATTATTAATTTTTTTCCCAACTTCAAAACTACACCAGATGAAGAAAAAAAGGCGACATAGTGTCACTCTGCACAGTAACAGGACCTCCCCCATTTAAAACAGTATCCTCAAAAAATAAATAAATACATCACTGCAGTAATATCATCCCTTAATTAGCCCCTATTGCAATAATATCCCTCATCCATAAGACTGCATCCAGCCCCATCTGTCTCCATCCTGCATCATGATCCTGCACCATCTGTCTCTATCCTGCCCCGTATTCCTGCCCCATCTGTCTCCATCCTGCCCCATCTGTCTCCATCCTGCCACATGATCCTGCACCATATGTCTCCATCCTGCCCCATATTCCTGCCCCATTTGTCTCCATCCTGCCCCTTGTGTCTCCATCCTGCCTGGTGTCTCCATCCTGCACGTCTACATTCTGCACCATGTGTTTACATCCTGCGCCGTGTCTCCCATCCTGCCCCGTGTCTCTCATCCTGCCCCCGTGTCTCCCATCCTGCCCTATGTCTCCATTCTGCCCCCATGTCTCCCATCTTGCCCCATGTTTCCCATCCTGCCCCATATTCCGGCCCCATCTGTCTCCATCCTGCCTTGTGTCTTCATCCTGCACCGTGTCTCCATTCTGCATCATGTGTTTACATGCTGCACCATGACTCCCATCCTGCTCCCATGTCTCGCATCCTGCCCCATCTATCTCCATCCTGCCCCTGTGTCTCCATTCCGCCCCATGTCTCCAATCTGCCCCATGTCTCCATTCTGCCCCGTGTCTCCATTCTGCCCCTGTGTTTCCATTCTGCCCTGTGTCTCTATTCTTCCCCCTGTGTTTCCATTCTGCCCCCGTGTCTCCCATCCTGCCCCCATGTCTCCCATCCTGCCTCTGAGTCTCCCATCCTGCCTTGGGCCGCTTTCAATAAATAAATTTAAAAAAAAAACTTTCTCCTTACCTGGCAGCGCTCCAGGGGTGAAGCTCCTTCCTGGCATTTTATGCGTGTACTCGCCGGCGAATAACAATGATGTCATACGCCGGCGACGTGCGTGCTGACGTCAGCTGCCAGCCTCCGATTGCCTGACGGATTTTAACTATTGCCGTGCTTCCGAACGACAATAGAGTTTATCTGAACCTGCTGGTGGGGCCCAATGGGCAGATGAAATGGGGCCCCATGAGGGCCCCCTCTGCCCATCAGGCCCCATACGCCAGTCAAGGCAATAATGCCCTGATGGTGGCCCTGCAGATACCAAACATGAATAGGTTCTTTTTTATTTAAGTGGTAAATAAAAAATCCGAAATTTGTAAGAAAAAACTAATTTGGTTATGTCACCATTTTCCGACATCCGTAGCGTTTCCATTTTTCATCATCAGGGGCTGGGTGAGGGCTTATTTTTTGCACTCTGAGCTGACATTTTTATTGATACCATGTTGGGGTAAATAAGATGTTTTGATTGGCCATTATTGCATTTTATTGCAATATTGCGGTGGCCAAAAAAACGTAATACAGATGTTTTTATTTTTTTTCTAGTTACGACATTTTTGATCTGATTAATCTACTTTATATTTTGATAGGACATTTCTGAATGTAGTGATACCAAATATGTGTATATTTTTTATTATTATCATTTTATTTTCAATTGGGCAAAAGAGAGGTGATTTTATTTTGTGTTTCTTGTTATATATATATTTTTTACATTTTTTTTACTGATCCCCTAAGCAGAATTGAAGCTGAAACTCGATCGCCCGTGCTTTACATATCAGTGCTTCAGCATTGCTATGTGTAGCAAAAATCACAAGCTGACATTCATAGGATATTCACAATTACAGGCACAAGGGTCTTCTTCTTCTGCAGACCTCCGGCTGCCATGATAACCCATCGCCGCCCCGCGATCATGTGACAAGGGCGCCAATGAGTGGGACTTGTGATGCGCCTCCACCAGCCTTGTGCTAAACTGATTAATAGCTAAGGGTGGATCTTGGGTCCACCTGCGACTGTTAGAGGCTAGGGTTGAGCATTCCGATACCGAAACCCGGTTCCGATACCTGAAATCCAATGTAAGTCTATGGGAACAAAATATCGGAATTAAAAATATTCCGATATTTTGTTCCCATAGACTTACATTGGATTTCAGGTATCGGAACCGGGTTTCGGTATCGGAATGCTCAACCCTATTAGAGGCACATGACAGGTGATCAGATCAGCTGTCATGCATGTTAAAATATGTAGGCTCAGTATCGTAGCCCGCATTAAAGGCAGGGACACGACCTTGGACATACCTATACGTCCATAGTCGTGAAAGGGTTAAAATGTGAAAGATTTATCATAGTGCTTCATGCTGTTTAAATCTGGTACATTTTAGATTGTCTAGTCTAAGTTTACACCACCTATTAGTTTAATTACTTTGTGCCAGAAACATGCACCAAAAATTTGATGTACTTTTTTGCACACAGGTTGGATGATAAATTAGCACTAGTGATGAGTGAGTGTACGCCCGTTGCTCGGGTTTTCTCAGCAAGGAGCTTTAGTGTTTGTCGACTCAGCTGCATGATTTGCGTCTGCTAGACAGCCTGAATACATACTGTATGTGGAATTCCTAACAAACAGGCAATCCCTACAAGTGTTCAGACTGTGTAGCAGCCGCAAATCATTCAGCTGCGTTGACAAACACTAAATCTCCAAGAATAACAAAATACTCTAAGATCACACGAGCATACTTGGGAAAACCTGAGCAAAGAGTATACTCGCTCAACACTAATTAGCACCTCTTTTTGCTAAGCCATGAATCTTATCAGGGAGGTCACACAATAATGACCCTATGACGAGCCTTCCAACATGACTTAGGATATTTAGTCAAGCCAGAGTTTTCTCTAGAGGGGAAAGACATCCATCTACAGATAGCACTTTCGGTGTTTTTGCCCTTCGTTGTGCAGAGTAGGATACTGTTTGAAAGGATGAGATGCCATTGCTAAAGATTTAAGCATAAAGTTTGACTTTGTCGTGTTCATTTTGCTAGAGCTGTTTTTAAGAAATTAAATCTGACATAAGTCCATCAAGTTCAACCTATAACCTAACATGCTGATCCAGAGGAGCACAAAAACCCCATGAGACAGATGCTAATTACCACATATTAGCGGAAAAATATGTACAGCAATCAGATCAGTCTCATGGATAAATGTTCCATCACAGAATCTATTACCCAAAACCAGGCCCTCCTTGAACTTTTTTTTAGTGAATTACTGACGTTATAATAAAGAATTGCTGTTGGTAATTGTGATTAAACTTTAATTCCGAGTCTAGATGAAGACGCTGCACACGAGTCACCGTTGCAGGCCTAGGTGTCAAAAGATCATTGGAAAGATCCCTGGATTGTCCATTGTAATAATGTCACCCTATACCAGCAGCCATTTTATGGACAAGAGAGCTGTGCAGTCTGTGAGGAAAGCTACACTGACAAGAGCGAGATAAGAATCGGTCATACTAATGTAATAGTAAGTACTACATAATCATTCCCCAACACATCTGTTAAATATCGATAATGTAGCCAACTCCGTTAAATCAGTCTGCAGCCAGCAATAGACAGTGTAGTACAGCAGCAATAAGAGGCAAACAGTGTAAAATTTTTAATTAAACCAATTTGCAAAACTTATTTTTTAGCCGCAATTGTATCTATTTAAGTAAGAAAAAAATATTGTACCCAAAAGTGGATAACCTTTAAATTATAGTTTTCTGTGTTGATTGCTTTTCAGAGTTAAGTAACACCTGAAAATATGGAAATTCTGTTCTGCATAATATCTATAAAATAATTAATAAATATGTTAAAGAGAAGAGGGCCCAATACTGACCCCTGTCATACCTTACTGTTAACTGTGACCCAATCAGAGTGTGTTCCATTAATAACCATCCTCTGCTTCCTATCACTGAGAAGTTGTTAACTCAATTACACATATTTCCCCTAGTCCCATTGCCCCCCATTTTATGTATCAATCTTTTGTGTGTATCAGATGCCTTTGAAAAGTCCAGATAGGGATTTTTTTTATTTTCTTCAGAGAGGACCAATCCCTCATAAACTCATATTGATGATCACTCATGAGGTGATTTTTAGCTACATACTCCTGGATAGCATCTCTTAGAAAACGCTAAAACATTTTGCTCACAGTAGAGGTTAAACATACAGGCATATTGTATCCAATTCAGCTTTTGTTTCTTTTTTGAATATTGGCAGTTGTCATCTGTCATGGGATTTTCTTGTGTAAATACAGTATAAAAGAAGGTGCTTAATAGATTGTCCTTTCCCTCCTCCTCTTACACCATTTCTTCCAGGTTATTTTTTAGAGAGGTCCAATACTTTCATTTTTGAGCTTCTAATTGTTGGAATATATTTGGGGCAACAACTTCATTCCTCTCTATGAGTGTTTAGTTGCTAGATTTGTATGCTGTTTATAAAGTTAGAACAAAAAAAAAACTCCCAGAGGCTCACACAGGGAGAGCATGTGACTGTATTTCCTGTTTTTCCTGTGTCTGTGTATTAGAGAAGCAGCCTGTTGTTGATGCTGCACAGATGGAGACACACAAATTATTTATTCCTGATCTATTAAGCTTATCATATATTGTTTCTGAATAAAGAAGCTCTGTTATCACACACTTGGAGAGTATCCTGAATAATCCGCTGCAAACAGGTTATGGGCACAGAGTGACACAGAACCCCAGAGGAACACAGCACCAGAAGCCCAAAGCAAAAGCAGCACAGAGCAACAGAGAAGATGTTCACTAGCAGCAATCATGTCAAGTTATCAGTGCCAAGCCTCACTAACCAGAACTACCAGTCCTGGAAATTCAAGGTGAAGATGCTGCTTATAAGAGAAGGTATGTGGAAATATACTCAGGAACAAGTGCCTCATCCATAACCAGATGATTGGCTCGAGAAGGATCAGAAAGCACAAAGCTCAATCTCCCTCAGTGTAGATGATAATCAGATTGTGCATATATGCAAGTGTGCAACTGCAAAGGAGATGTGGGATGAGTTACAGAAAGTGCATGAAAGATCAAATCTCAGCAATAAGCTTTATCTCATGAGAAAGCTGTATCTGTGTAAGCTAAGTGATGGACAGAAAAGGCAGGACTATATAAGAAATACCCTAGAGATTGTGTAGCGTCTCAGGGGTATTGAGAAGAAATTAAAGATTTTCATGTTGCTGCACTTCTATTAAGTGGTCTTCCAGAGAGTTATGACACACTTGTGACTTCACTAGATGCACGGCCAGATGATGAGCTGACACTAGAGTATGTTAAAGGCAAACTTGTGGATGAATTCAAGAGAAAAATGCAGCATGTAAGCAGCAGTAATGAATCCAGAGCAGAAACAGCATTAAAGACACAGGACTTCAATAAATATAAGAGCAATCTAAGAGAAACTCATGAATGTTTTGTCTATAAAAAGCCAGGCCACCTTAAAGCAGACTGCAGAATTTGGAAAACAAGAATGAGTCAGCTTAAAAAGCTGAACTGTCATCAAAGGGTTAAAACAGCTATAAAGGAAGATTCCGCATGTGCTGAAGCTGCATTTAATGCCAGTAGAAGCCCATCTGCAAAGCATATATGGTGTATAGATTCTGGTGCAAGCATCCATATGACAAATTACAAGGATTTCTTCACTGACCTTAATGAAAACAAGTCAGAAAAGGTCATCTTAGCTAATGGTCACTATATGACTTCAGAAGGAGTAGGAGATTGCTACCTCCACTGTCCAGTTTCCTCAGCACAAGGCAGAAAGATCCCAATAAAGGATGTTCTCTAGATTATTATTTATTATTATTCTCTATGTTCCCAGCCTTGAAAGCCATCTTCTGTCTGTAAAGAAGCTCACCCAGAAGGGGAATTTCGTTACTTTTAGAGATAACAGCTACATCATCTCAAAGAAGGGTTGCACTACTGCAGAAGGAAAAATCCAAGATGATCTTTACCAGTTAAAATGAAAAGAAAGAGTGTACAGTGCTAGACAAGATCTGCATAAGAACTGTATCCATGTATGGCACAGACGTCTTAGGCATAGAGACCCAGAAGCAGTAAGGAAGTGTCACGCTGTCTAATGATATGTATACAATGTCAGTAAACTATTAATACAGGAACAACACTCTATACAACAACTAGTATAGCAACATCAGCATGTAAGTATAGAATAGATTTACCTGACACGATATCTGCTGAACTCAGGGTTAATCTTGAGGACTTGATGAGCTGAAACAGGAAAGAGGTGGACCGGGATCTAACCTGACCCTAAACTGGGGTCCTAACTAATCCCTCACCTTGGAGGTACTGATAATGGTTCAGAGGTCCAAGTCTCCAACCTAACCCTGTCTCCTATCAGACCCTGAACCCTGTAATCAGTCCTAAGAAGGATCCTGACTACCACCAAAGGGATATGGGCTGATCTCAGCTAAATACACAGATTAGACATATAAGACAGACAGGATAACACTCGCTTGCATACACACTCAAACACCAAAGGAACATAAATGGTCTGGGAAATAAACTCTAACCAAGCTGAGCTTAGAACAACTAAGGAGCTCACAACTAAAGTCTATACAGATTCATTCCTATCTGTGGTCTGCATGAAGGTTTCACTGGCAACTCCCCAAGCAGACAACCAGGAATTTAAAGGAAACCAATCAACAAATAATCAATTGCAGCCGGGAGAAACTGCACCCAGTCCCAGCACCGAGCACAGACAGAATTAACTCCCTAGCTGCCAAACACAAAGAAACAGCAGCTCAGCTGTGAGAAGTCAAAATGTGCAACCGCGACGATCTTCGTGGCAATGCACACATGACAGTACCCCCCCTTCTACGAGGGGCCTCCGGACCCTCAGGGCCAGGCCTGCCCGGGTGAGTTCTGTGGAAGGTCCGAACCAAACGATCTGCGTTAACATCAGACGCAGGGACCCACGTCCTCTCCTCTGGACCATACCCCTTCCAATGCACCAAGTACTGAAGGGACCGGCAATTCAGACGTGAGTCAATGATCTTTGATACTTGAAATTCCAAGTTACCATTGACCAACACAGGAGGAGGAGGTAGAGGTGACGGTATGACTGGTGCCACATACCTTTTAAGTAATGACTTGTGGAACACATTATGAATTTTAAACGTAGGAGGGAGGTCCAGACGAAATGCCACAGGATTAATTATGGAACTGATCCTGTACGGCCCGATGAATCTGGGACCCAGTTTCCAGGAGGGCACTTTAAGTTTTATATTCCTGGTAGACAACCATACCAGATCGTTCACATTCAGATCTGGACCAGAAACTCTCCTCCTATCAGCCATACGTTTGTAACGGTTCCCCATCGCACTCAGATTATTCAATACACCTCTCCACACAGAAGCAAGTGACGACGAGAAACGCTCCTCCTCAGGAACCCCAGAAGGGCCCCCCCATTGAAAGTACAAAACTGGGGATGAAAACCATATGCCCCAAAAAACGGGGACTTACCAGTGGACTCGCTCCGCCTGTTGTTAAGAGCGAACTCTGCCAGAGGCAAGAAAGAAGACCAGTCCTCTTGGTTCTCTGAGACAAAACACCGGAGATATGTCTCTAAGCTCTGATTCAGACTCTTTGTCTGACCATTGGTCTGCGGATGAAAAGCCGAGGAAAATGACAATTGCATCCCCCGACGTAAACAAAATGCCCTCCAAAATTTGGACACAAACTGAGACCCCCTATCTGACACCACATCAGAAGGCAACCCATGAAGTCTAACGATCTCCCTAATGAACACCTGCGCCAGAGTTTTAGCATTAGGGAGTGCAGGAAGAGCAACGAAATGTGCCATCTTACTGAACCTGTCAACAACCACCAGTATGACAGTATTCCCTGACGACGGAGGAAGGTCCGTAATGAAGTCCATAGATAAATGAGTCCATGGACGCTCCGGAAGTTTCAAGGGTAAAAGGGTCCCAGACGGACGGGTATGAGGGGTTTTAGAGCGAGCACACACCCCACATGACGCGACAAAAGTTATAACATCTTTATTAGCATTAGGCCACCAAAACCGGCGAGAAAGGAGATCTAAAGTAGCCTTACTCCCTGGATGTCCTGCTAGAGCAGAATTATGATGTGCCTCAATAACCTTTTGTCTCAACAGATTTGGGACAAACAGTCTCCCTGGAGGTCCTGCAGGGGCGTCCCCCTGAGCCTCTAACACCTCCTCCTCAAGCTCAGAAAATACAGCCGACACTACCACCCCCTCCTGAAGGATAGGACTCGGGTCATCCGTTTTCCCGGCCCCTGGGAAACTGCGAGACAAGGCATCAGCCTTTACATTCTTAGACCCCGGGCGATAAGTGACGACAAAATTAAACCTGGTAAAAAACAACGACCATCGAGCTTGTCTGGAATTCAGACGCTTAGCGGATTCCAAATACAACAGGTTCTTGTGATCAGTAATAACGGTAACCGGGTGGACTGCCCCCTCCAAAAAGTGACGCCATTCTTCAAAAGCTAACTTAATGGCCAAAAGTTCCCTATTGCCGATATCATAATTCCTTTCGGCGGACGACAATTTCTTAGAAAAGAAAGCGCACGGATGCCATTTACCAGGGACGGACCCTGGGACAATATAGCACCCACCCCTACGTCAGACGCATCCACCTCCACAATGAACGGCTGAGATGCATCTGGTTGGATGAGAACGGGTGCCGAAGCAAAACATTTCTTCAAAGAGGAAAAGGCTTGGCAAGCTTTGTCCGACCATTTAGAAAAATCCGTCCCTTTTCTTGTCATGTCAGTGAGAGGTTTGACGACAGATGAGAAATTACAAATAAATTTCCGGTAGTAGTTAGCAAACCCCAAAAAACGCTGCAGAGCCTTAAGATCCCCTGGCTGATCCCATTCAAGCACTGCTCTCACCTTTTCAGGGTCCATACGGAAACCGGAGGCTGACACCAAAAAACCCAAAAACTGAAGTTCCTGTACGGCAAATACACACTTCTCCAGTTTGGCGTATAGTTTATTGTCTCGCAAGATCTGCAACACCTGTCTCACATGCTCCTGATGAGACACAAGATCTGGCGAGTAAATTAAAATGTCGTCCAAATATACAACCACAAACAGCCCCACAAGGTGATGAAAAATGTCATTAACAAAATGTTGGAATACTGCTGGTGCAGTAGTCAGACCAAAAGGCATGACTAGGTTCTCATAATGTCCCTCCGGCGTGTTAAACGCCGTTTTCCACTCATCCCCCTCTTTTATCCTAATCAGATTATACGCCCCCCTGAGATCCAATTTAGAAAACCATTTGGCGCCAACAATTTGATTGAAGAGATCAGGAATAAGAGGGAGTGGATACGGATCTCGAACAGTAATCCGATTAAGTTCGCGGAAATCCAAGCAAGGGCGTAGGCCTCCATCTTTCTTCTTCACAAAGAAGAACCCCGCGGCTACTGGGGAAGATGAAGGTCTAATATGCCCTTTGGCCAGACTTTCAGAAATATAATCTTTCATAGCCTGCCTCTCAGGACCAGAAAGATTATACAACCTAGCTTTAGGCAACTTAGCATCAGGAAGGAGATTAATAGAGCAGTCATACACGCGATGAGGAGGCAACTCCTGACACCCCTCCTCAGAGAAAACATCCCCAAAATCCTCCAAAAAAGGAGGCAATGTACTAGGCACGACCGCACTGATGACTGTGTTCATGCAGTTGCTTTTGCAAAACTCACCCCATTGGCTTATTTATCTGGACTGCCAATTAATCACAGGGTTATGTTTAACCAACCAAGGAAGTCCCAACACAATGGGAGTAGGTAGACCCTCCAACACATAACAAGATAATTGTTCCCTATGTATTGCCCCTACCCGAAGGTCAATGTTATGAACCTCATGAACAAAGCTACCTTGGCCGAGAGGCCTGGCGTCAATGGAGAATATAGGGATCGGTTTGACCAATACACTCAGATGCATACCTTGAGCCTGAGCAAACTGAGCGTCAACCAGATTAGCCCCGGAACCACTATCAAGAAGAACAGACAATCTCTCCAC
The DNA here is from genome assembly GCA_033576555.1 of Oophaga sylvatica. NCBI lineage: Eukaryota > Metazoa > Chordata > Amphibia > Anura > Dendrobatidae > Oophaga > Oophaga sylvatica. The sequence goes on along the minus strand of JARQOD010000001.1, from coordinate 834,496,681 downwards.
TCTCGTACCAACTACCACCTCCACTGGTACAAGGAACTGAGAAGAACTGGCGGATGAAATACATACTCCCAGGTTGTCGTCCACCACACAACCTGGGATTAACAGTTTTCCGGCGACTTTTGGCTCAACAAGGCACGGGATGGACATTCTGCAACAAAATGTCCCTCTTTCCCGCAGAAAAAACATCTTCTAGTCCTGCGGCGTACCGCCAATCCCCTCCTACGAAATGATGTCCCTCCCAACTGCATAGGCTCATCCGAACAGACAAGGGGAACCTCAACATAAGGGACTTTAGTGGTAGGTGGAGAAACAACAGGGAGTGGGGTTACCTCACCCCTCTCCCGAAGCCGTCTATCAGTACGGATAGCTAAGGCCATAGCAGCCTCCAGAAAAGGAGGAGACTCATACTGAGCCAAAACGTCTTTTAATTTATCAGAAAGCCCATGACAAAACTGGCTCCTAAGAGCTGGGTCATTCCACTGAGTATCTGTGGCCCATCTACGAAACTCAGAAGCAAATTCCTCTGCCGGACGATCTCCCTGCTGTATCTTACGTAATTTTGTCTCAGCAAGAGAGACCCGATCTGGGTCATCATATACCAATCCCAGGGCAGTAAAAAATTGATCTACAGACAGTAGAGCCGGGGATCCCGGAGGAAGGGAAAATGCCCAGGATTGAGGGTCCCCTTGCAGAAGTGAGATAACAATTCCCACTCTCTGCTCCTCACTACCTGATGATCGAGGCCGAAGCCGAAAATACAATTTACATGCCTCCCGGAAGGTGAAAAATTTGTCTAGCCCACCAGTGAACCTGTCCGGGAGAGCTACTTTAGGTTCAACTCTGGTTTGCTCCAGGGGAGACAAAACTTTGGACTTAATGTCCGTCAGCTCCATGGATAATCCCTGCAACTGCAGAGCCAGCTGGGCTACTGGATCCATGGTAACTGGAGATAATTTTTATGGCCAGTGAAAATGTCACGCTGTCTAATGATATGTATACAATGTCAGTAAACTATTAATACAGGAACAACACTCTATACAACAACTAGTATAGCAACATCAGCATGTAAGTATAGAATAGATTTACCTGACACGATATCTGCTGAACTCAGGGTTAATCTTGAGGACTTGATGAGCTGAAACAGGAAAGAGGTGGACCGGGATCTAACCTGACCCTAAACTGGGGTCCTAACTAATCCCTCACCTTGGAGGTACTGATAATGGTTCAGAGGTCCAAGTCTCCAACCTAACCCTGTCTCCTATCAGACCCTGAACCCTGTAATCAGTCCTAAGAAGGATCCTGACTACCACCAAAGGGATATGGGCTGATCTCAGCTAAATACACAGATTAGACATATAAGACAGACAGGATAACACTCGCTTGCATACACACTCAAACACCAAAGGAACATAAATGGTCTGGGAAATAAACTCTAACCAAGCTGAGCTTAGAACAACTAAGGAGCTCACAACTAAAGTCTATACAGATTCATTCCTATCTGTGGTCTGCATGAAGGTTTCACTGGCAACTCCCCAAGCAGACAACCAGGAATTTAAAGGAAACCAATCAACAAATAATCAATTGCAGCCGGGAGAAACTGCACCCAGTCCCAGCACCGAGCACAGACAGAATTAACTCCCTAGCTGCCAAACACAAAGAAACAGCAGCTCAGCTGTGAGAAGTCAAAATGTGCAACCGCGACGATCTTCGTGGCAATGCACACATGACAGGAAGCTAGCTCAACTTGCAAATGGTATTGAAATCAACCTGTGTAGTCAAATAATGAAGTGCACTAGCTGTCTTAAAGAGAAAATGTCCAGAAAATCCTTTCCTAAAATACGCACCACTAGATCTGCACGGTCTCTGGATCTGATACATACAGATGTATGTGGTCCAATGAGTGTTCAAACTCCTAGCATGAAGAGATATTTTCTCACAATTATTGATGACTACTCCAGATATACAGTTGCCTACATGCTTCACAGTAAGGATGAAGTTCCACAGAAACTTGAAGAATATCTTGCTGTAGTGTTTAACAAATTTGGAAGAATGCCAAAAACCCTGCATACAGATAATAGAACCAAATATACAAGTGGTAGGGTGCAAACTATTTTGAAAAAGAATGGAATCATGTTCCAAACTACCATTCCATACAACCCAGAACAAAATGGTATTGCAGAGAGAAAGAACCATTCACTCTATGAAAGTTGAAGAAGTATGTTGTTTGATACAAATCTACCTACAATGTATTGGGGAGAAGCCATCGTGACAGCTTGCTATCTTCAAAACAGAGTGCCTAGTAAAGCCACAAATAAAACTCCATATGAGCTATGGAACTGCGAGTAGCCTTACCTGAAGCAACTCAGGATATTTGGAAGCAAAACGTTTGTGTATGTTCCCAAAGAAAAACGTTCCAAGTGGGAATCACACGCAAAGCATGGCGTCCTGGTGGGCTATAGCGAAACTCAAAAGGGATAGAGAATCCTGCACCCAGAGACCAACACAGTAACAAACAGCAGAGATGTAGTGATTGATGAAATCTCTGTATTGTCCAAATTCCATGAAGTTACACCAGTTATTCAACCTAAGAAGCAAGAACAAGAATCTCAATCACTAAACCCAGACACCAAAAAGGAAACACTGAATTGTGGATAAGCTCTAAAGCCACCAAGGAAGACACAGAAGAACCAAGTCAACCTCCAGTCAGGAGATCAAAAAAGCCAAACAAAGGCATCCCAGCTAGATGCCTTTCTTATATGGTCAGAACACTTCCTGAACCAGAGCCACAGTCATGGCAAGAGATGCAAAAACTGCCTGTCAGCGAGAAGCAGAAGTGGATAAATGCTGCTAATGAAGAGATTGAGTCCCTTCATCAACTCCAGATATGAGAGCTTACTGAGCCACCACAAGGAAAAAGAGCTAAGGGATGAAAGTGGATCTTCAAAAACAAATATGACTCAGAAGGTAAAGTTCACCGGTTTAAGGCAAGATTGGTCACAAAAGGGTACTCGCAAAAGTATGGTGAAGATTATGATGCTACAGTTGAGAAGCAAACCACATTCAGAACTTTAATGTCCATAGCTGCAGTTCAACAGATGACAATGAGACATTTTGACATCAAAACAGCCTTTCTCCATGGTGACATTGAAGAAGAGTTGTACATAAGCCAACCCGAGGGATATATTAAAAAGGGTGAAGATCACCTTGTTTGTAAAAAGGAAAAATCTCTCTATGGACTTAAGCAGTCAGCAAGAGCATGGAACTCGAAAATGAACAAAGTTTTGTTGAATGAAGGATTTAAAAGATCTCATGCTGATTAGAGTTGAGCATTCCGATACCGCAAGTATCGGGTATCGGCCAATATTCGCTGTATCGGAATTCCGATACTTAGTTCCGATATTTTTCATATATCGTATACCGGAATCGGAAGTTCCCATAATTCTTTGAGAGGCAATGTGATTTTAGTCAGCCAATGAGGAATCCTAAGAAGTGTGGGCACATCCTGTACTGCTGCGGTCATGTTAACTAATGGCATGGCTGTGATTGGATGCTGAAATGATGTCAGAATGCACTATAAAAGGCGCCGCTGCCATTTTAGTGTCACTGTGCTGTGAATTCAGTAAGGGACAGAACGCTGCTCTGGTGACTCTGAGGGACAGTTAGAGATTGCGATTTTGTGTACTGTGCTCTAGGCAGGCTAGTTTACCAACCGCTGTGTAAAGCTTCCTTTTGCCAGTGTTGTTTTAACAGCTCTGTGCAAGGTGTGTGTGTGAGTGCAGGTGAGCTGCAGTTTGCTCTGCATCCAACGCTGTTTGTAGGCATCTGCACGTGTCACTCACAGACTCTTTTTTTTTTATTTAGTGTAATTCTTGCTGCTCCATTCAATTGAAATTATATGTGACGCGCTTCCATCCGTATCCAATACATTGGCTGCAAACACTATAGAATTACAGAAAGGAGCCTTTCAGAGATAGTGAACAGTTGTGTTCAGTGTTCACTCTAGTCTGTGAGGTTTTTTTTTTTTGAGTGCAGATCACGCTCCAGTTAGTTCTTCAACCACTGCTGGTTGTAGTCTGCTGAACGTGTGTCACTGCCTCATCCTTGTCATTTTTCTCTAATTGGTGCTGCTCCATTCCATTTCAAATAACTCAAATCTATTAGTGTGACGCGCTTCCATCCGTATCCAATACATTGGTTGCAAACACTATAGAAGAATTACAGAAAGGAGCCTTTCAGAGATAGTGAACAGTTGTGTTCAGTGTTCACTCTAGTCTGTGAGGTTTTTTTTTTTTTTGAGTGCAGATCACGCTCCAGTTAGTTCTTCAACCACTGCTGGTTGTAGTCTGCTGAACGTGTGTCACTGCCTCATCCTTGTCATTTTTCTCTAATTGGTGCTGCTCCATTCCATTTCAAATAACTCAAATCTATTAGTGTGACGCGCTTCCATCCATATCCAATACATTGGTTGCAAACACTATAGAATTACAGAAAGGAACCTTTCAGAGATAGTGAACAGTTGTGTTCAGTGTTCACTCTAGTCTATGAGGTTTTTTTTTTGAGTGCAGATCACGCTCCAGTTAGTTCTTCAACCACTGCTGGTTGTAGTCTGCTGAACGTGTGTCACTGCCTCATCCTTGTCATTTTTCTCTAATTGGTGCTGCTCCATTCCATTTCAAATAACTCAAATCTATTAGTGTGACGCGCTTCCATCCATATCCAATACATTGGTTGCAAACACTATAGAATTACAGAAAGGAACCTTTCAGAGATAGTGAACAGTTGTGTGCAGTGTTCACTGCAGTTTCTGCGTAATAACCACACTTAGGCCTTATAACTTTTCTGACTTTCTTTATCAATCTACCAAGATGAAGAAGGCAGGGAGTAAGGCACGTGGTCGTGGCCGTGGAATTTCAGCAGGGAGAGGACGTGGGGATTCTGTGGCTGCTGCCGCCCCCAGTGACACAGCATCCACCATTTTTACCCGTGAGCGTTCCTTTATGTGCAGTTTTGTAGGAGCTCGGCGTACCCCCCTGCTGCGGGAAGAACAAATTGAAGCCGTTGTTGGTTGGATGGCAGCCAATGCATCGACTTCAATTGCTTCCACCTCCTCTCAGGACCACAACACTGTTGAGCAACCATCTGTCTCTTCACCGCCTGTCAAATTGCCCAGGCAGTCAGAGCGTTCTGAACTGGAGCCAGCTGAGTCTCTGCTTCTGTTCTCAGAATCTGTTGGCTTGCAAACAGGGGCTCAGCCAAGCAGCATTCTGGAATTTGAAGAAGAGGGAGTATGCAGTGATGCGCAACAGCTGTGTCTCTCTGAATCTGAAGAGGCGGGTGAGCCAGTGCCGATGGTCAGCACACCGCAGAACGCATCTGATGATGATGAGACTCAGTTGCCAGTTTCTGTTGAGCATGGTGCTGTCCAGACCACCCAACAGCAGCAGGTGTTGGAAGAGGGTAGTGGAGATGATGAGGTCCAAGACCCAACATGGCGTGAGGAACAGGAAGGTGGTGGGAGCAGCTCTGAGGAAGAGATTGGCCCAACGGTACAAACAGGAGGGAGAGGTAGGCTGCAGACTCGGTTGCCTGTAGCCTCCAGTTTGGCACCTGTTGGGAGCAGTTCTCTTCCAAAAGTCAAAACGGGCGCTCCCAGGACTTGCACTGCATGGTCCTTTTTTGACACACTTGCAGATGATATTTGCAATGTCAAATGCAAGCTGTGTAAGCAAAAAGTAAAAAGAGGTAAATGTGTCAGTAATCTCAATACCACTAATATGTGGAAACATGTGCGGACAAAGCACGTAGTTGAGTTACAAAGACACACTGGAGATGTAGGCCAACCTACAGCAGCACCTACATCTTCAAGTCGTGTTGGAGCCTCTTCCTCCAGCTCACACACAGCTGGTTCGGCTTCCTCACACGATCGCCATGGAAGAACCTCGGTCACTGTTGTCAGAGACAAAGTGTTATTTCACCCACAGCTGCAAGTTCCCAGTCATCCTCACACTCCCAGGCCACAAAACAGCCATCGGTAGCACAGGCATGGGATAAAAGACGGCCATAGTCGGCAAACCATCCACGAGCACAGGCTCTGAATGCTGGCATTGCAAAACTCCTGTCCCTTGAAATGCTGTCATTCAGGCTGGTGGAGACTGACAGTTTCCGGAACTTAATGGCATTGGCAGTCCCACAATACAATGTGCCAAGCCGATTTTATTTCAGCAGGCAAGCCGTCCCTGCTCTGCAAAAGCATGTTGAGGGAAAAATTAAACATGTGCTACTAAACGCCGTCAGTAGCAAGGTCCACCTGACCACTGATGCGTGGACCAGTACCCATGGCCAGGGACGATACCTTTCCCTCACTGCCCATTGGGTCAATGTTGTGGAGCCGGGTACAGATCTTGCGAGTGGCGCTGTACGTGTTCTGCCAACTCCAAGGATTGCTGGAATCCAGTCTGTACACATTGACTCCTCCTCCTACTCCAGTTCCTCAGAATCATCGCTGCAGGAGCCGTCACGGTCTACCTCCACATGGACCGTGAACGCTTACCTGTTGCGACCGATATGAGCACAGCCGTGGCCAAACGTCAACAGGCCGTCCTGAAATTAATTTCCATGGGGAATCGAAGCCACACAGCGCAGGAGGTCTGGAATGCCATCAAGCAGGAGAGCGACGTGTGGTTTTTGCCAGCGAATCTCCAGCCAGGCTTGGTAGTGTGTGACAATGGCCGAAATCTGGTGGCAGCTCTGGGCCTTGGCAACCTCACTCACATACCATGTCTGGCACATGTGCTCAACTTGGTCGTGCAGAGTTTTTTGAGGGACTATCCGGATCTTGATGCACTGCTGCACAAGGTCCGCCTAGAGTGCGCTCACTTGCGACGTTCCAGCATGGCCAGATCGCGCATTGCAGCTCTGCAACGCAGATTTCGCCTTCCTGAACATCGCATCATATGTGACGTACCCACCAGGTGGAATTCCACGTTACATATGTTGGAGCGGTTGTGTGAGTAGCAGACAGCAGTAATGGAGTATCAGCTGCAACAGGCGCAATCAACACGCAATTTGCGCCGTTCACACTTCACCACTACTGAGTGGGCCTCTATGAAGGACATCTGCCACGTTTTGCGTGCGTTTGATGAGTCAACGCGGAAGATGCACTAGTCAGCCTGACTGTCCCCCTTATCTGCCTGCTTCAAAAAACACTGCAAGCACTAAGGGATGAGGTTTTGGAAGAGGTGGAGGATGAGGAGACACAAATTCCATCACCTTTTGGACAGTCAGTGCAACGTGGTTCCTCCCAAAGGGCTTTGCAGGGCTCACTTTGTGAGGAGGATGAGGAGGAGTCAATGGAGGAGGAAGAAATCGCTACAGAGGGAGGTACACAACGCTCTAGTCAGTATGTAGAGCGAGGGTGGGGTGATGCAGAGCAGGTACAGATGACGCCTCCTACAGAGGACAGCGTTTCTTGGCCAGTTGGGAGTCTGCAGCACATGGTTGATTTCATGCTGCAGTGCCTGAGAAACGACCGCCGCATCGCCCACATTCTCACCACGTCTGATTATTGGGTGTACACCCTCCTAGACCCTCGCTACCGGGACAACTTACAAAGCCTCATCACACCGTTGAACCGGGAGCGTAAAATGCGGGAGTACCAAGACACACTGGTGAAATCCATAATGTTCTCCATTCCAGCCGAGAGCAGTGCTGCTGATACTGCTTTACAAAGCAGCTCTGTGCGTGGAGGCAGTGGAGACAGCTCTGCAACAAGAGGGAGCACAAGCAGCGCCTCTACACAGGGGGGCAAGACCAGTATGTTCCAAATGTGGCGAAGTTTTGTGGCAGCGCCACCAATGTCTACACCATCCGAGACGCCTCCAGTCACCAGGAGGCAACGTTTCCGTAAGATGGTGACAGACTACTTGTCTTGCCCTCTCAGTGTACTCCCAGATGGCTCTTCCCCTTTCAAGTTTTGGGTCTCTAAGCTGGATACATGGCCAGAGCTTAGCCAGTATGCATTGGAGGTGCTGGCTTGCCCTGCTGCCAGTGTATTATCGGAGCGCGTCTTTAGTGCTGCAGGTGGTGTACTAACAGACCGTCGCATGCGACTATCCTCCGATAATGTAGACCGGCTTACTTTTCTGAAAATGAACAAGGCATGGATCTCGCCAGAATTTGCCTGTCCGTTTTCCGATTAAATAACTGGTTGGCAACGTTATCAATTTCTCCTGTTATGTTCATCTATCTACCACCTGAACTCTACTCCCTGGGATTAGTGTTGAGCATTTCGATACTGCAAATATCGGGTATCGGCCGATATTAGCTGTATCGGAATTCCGATTCCGAGTTCCGATATTTTCGTCTTATCGGATACCGGAATCGGGATGTCACTGTCACTGTCAGTGTCCGTCTGTCGGGTCTGTCAGGAGTCAGCGGCACTTACCCGGCAGAAGATCTCCGGCGGTCACGTCCTGGACTGCTTCATGGCCGCCATCCTCTTCTCCCCGGCGGTCACATGCAGTTTCTCGCGATAACTGCAGTGACTGCTGGGTAATCCCGGCCGTAAAGCAGTCAGTCCGATGACGTCACCGCCGGGGAAGCAGGTAATCAGCTGTGCTGCGTTGCAATGACAGGCTCTGCCTGTCATTGCGATGTAGCAGAGCTGGATCGTCGTGGGACTATCGTTATGGACTGCGTCGGACAGGTGGTATACTGTTGGTTTGTTTTTTTTCTTTTTTTACAGGAGATCGATGGCGTCGCAGGAATGAGAGAGTAATAAAAAAAATGAAAACTGTGTTGTCTCTTTTATTTCATTAAAAGACTTTTTTCTTGCTTTGTCTTTTTTTTACACATTTAATAACTTTGGGATTAATAATGGATCGGTGTCTTATTGACACCTCTCCATTATTAACCGGGCTTATTGTCACCGTGCAATCAACGGTGACATTAACCCCTTATTACCCCGCTTGCCACCGCTACAGGGCAAGTGGGAAGAGCCGGGTAAAGTGCCACAATTGGCACATCTTTTGATGCGCCAAATGTGGGGCTGCTGTAGCCTGGTATTATCAGGCTGTTGAGGGCCAAAATCCATGGGCCTTGACAGTCTTTTAATACCAGGCCGCAGCAGTCTGCATTTTACTTGGCTGGTTAACAAAAATAGGGGGGATCCCCACGCCGTTTTTTTTTCGAGGGGATCCCCTATTTTTGTTAACCAGCCAAGCTAAGCAGACTGCTGTGGCCTGGTATTATCAGGCTTGCAAGGTCCATGGATATTGGATCCTTACCAGCCTGAAAAACCAGGCCTCAGCGGTCTGCTTCATCTGGCTGGTTAACAAAAATAGGGGGGACCCCACGCTAATTTTTTTCGAGGGGATCCCCTATTTTTGTTAATCAGCCAAGATATGCAGACTGCTGTGGCCTGGTATTATCAGGCTGGCAAGGTCCATGGATCTTGGCTCCTTAACAGCCTGAAAATCCAGGCCTCAGCGGTCTGCTTCATCTGGCTGGTTAACAAAAATAGGGGGGACCCCACGCCAATTTTTTTCGAGGGGATCCCCTATTTTTGTTAATCAGCCAAGATATGCAGACTGCTGTGGCCTGGTATTATCAGGCTGGCAAGGTCCATGGATCTTGGCTCCTTACCAGCCTGAAAAACCAGGCCTCAGCGGTCTGCTTCATCTGGCTGGTTAACAAAAATAGGGGGGACCCCACGCTAATTTTTTTCGAGGGGATCCCCTATTTTTGTTAATCAGCCAAGATATGCAGACTGCTGTGGCCTGGTATTATCAGGCTGGCAAGGTCCATGGATCTTGGCTCCTTAACAGCCTGAAAATCCAGGCCTCAGCGGTCTGCTTCATCTGGCTGGTTAACAAAAATAGGGGGGACCCCACGCCAATTTTTTTCGAGGGGATCCCCTATTTTTGTTAATCAGCCAAGATATGCAGACTGCTGTGGCCTGGTATTATCAGGCTGGCAAGGTCCATGGATCTTGGCTCCTTAACAGCCTGAAAAACCAGGCCTCAGCGGTCTGCTTCATCTGGCTGGTTAACAAAATAGGGGGGACCCCACGCCAATTTTTTTCGAGGGGATCCCCTATTTTTGTTAATCAGCCAAGATATGCAGACTGCTGTGGCCTGGTATTATCAGGCTGGCAAGGTCCATGGATCTTGGCTCCTTAACAGCCTGAAAATCCAGGCCTCAGCGGTCTGCTTCATCTGGCTGGTTAACAAAAATAGGGGGGACCCCACGCCAATTTTTTTCGAGGGGATCCCCTATTTTTGTTAATCAGCCAAGATATGCAGACTGCTGTGGCCTGGTATTATCAGGCTGGCAAGGTCCATGGATCTTGGCTCCTTAACAGCCTGAAAATCCAGGCCTCAGCGGTCTGCTTCATCTGGCTGGTTAACAAAAATAGGGGGGACCCCACGCCATTTTTTTTTCGAAGGGAACCCCTATTTTTGTTAATCAGTTCCTCTGACGTCACTGATTGTGTCCCTGGCTGACCTGAAGTGAAAGTGGAAAGCAATCAATTAAGCTTTCCACTTAAGGGCCCGTCTCACATAGCGATATCGCTACCGAGATCGCTGCTGAGTCACTAGTTTTGTGACGCAGCAGCGAGCTCACCAGCGATATCGCTGTGTGTGACATTCAGCGACGATCAGCCCCCCTGCCGGGTATCGCTGATCGTCGCTGAAATGTCAGGACCTTTGATCGCTGGTTTCCCGCCTGTTTAACCCTATGTACACCAAGTGTCATTTCATGTCGGGTGACCCGACATGAAATGACACTTGGTGTACATAGGGTTAACCATGTCTTTTCATGTCCTTTGCTATCTAATTTGCACAAACAATTAAATCAGACTATGTGTGCAAAATTTCACACCTATAGGGGTTAATTAAAGGTGTAAATTCGTAGCAAAAAAGTCCGTTTTTTTACAACGAATTTACACCTTTAATTAACCCCTAGAGGTGTGAAATTTTGCACACATAGTCTGATTTAATTGTTTGTGCAAATTAGATAGCAAAGGACATGAAAAGAAATGTTTAACCCTATGTACACCAAGTGTCATTTCATGTCGGGTGACCCGACATGAAATGACACTTGGTGTACATAGGGTTAACCATGTCTTTTCATGTCCTTTGCTATCTAATTTGCACAAACAATTAAATCAGACTATGTGTGCAAAATTTCACACCTATAGGGGTTAATTAAAGGTGTAAATTCGTAGCAAAAAAGTCCGTTTTTTTTACAACGAATTTACACCTTTAATTAACCCCTACAGGTGTGAAATTTTGCACACATAGTCTGATTTAATTGTTTGTGCAAATTAGATAGCAAAGGACATGAAAAGAAATGTTTAACCCTATGTACACCAAGTGTCATTTCATGTCGGGTGCTTCTGTCTTTTCACTGAAGCCGGCTTTACCCGGCAATTGAATCAAAGGATATTTTACTATGTAGAAGTGTATAAACTATACATATATGTATATATATATATGTCACAATGACATGTATATATATATATATGTATTCTATGTGTGTATATTTAGTGTTTACAAGGAAAGAATGGGGTTTTTTTAGTTGCGATATTTTGTTCCCATAGACTTACATGGGACTTCCGGTATCGGTATCGGGTATCGCCGATATTTTAGTGATATCGGCGATACCATTCCGATTCCGATACTTTAGCATATCGGAAAGTATCGCTCAACTCTACCTGGGATACAACACTGCCAGTCTGAGGGGAATGATCAGTTAACAACCAAAATGTTATCCCCAACAGATAGTAGCGCAACGACTCCAGTGCCCACTTGATCGCCAAAAATATTTAGAGTTGAGAGTCCTCAGTGGTTGATACCTTTTAATGGCTAACTGAAAAGATGGTAACAAATTGTTTAGAGTTGAGAGTCCTCAGTGGTTGATATCTTTTAATGGCTAACTGAAAAGATGGTAACAAATTGGCTAACACGGTACAAAGATATACATCTTCACTTGATCGCCAGGCACTCTCTCTCTCTCTACAATGCTGTATCTGGTTTCAGCTGGAGTTAGCTTTCGACTCTGGAAAGTAATGTGATGCTCCTCCCCGTTAACCTCCTGAGACAAAACGGCACCCACACCTACCTCTGACGCATCAGTTGGACAATGAATTCTCTTTTGAAGTCGGGTGTGACCAAAAATGGTGACACACACACAGTGCCCCTTTTAGTTTTACAAACGCTTCTTCAAGCTGATCATTCCATCGCACCATTACTAAATTCCTGCCTTTTAGGCAGTCATTTAACGGCGCCGACAGTGTTGCAAAATTGTGAATAAACCGCCGGTAGTATCCCACTAACCCCAAAAACCCTTTCACTTGTTTAGTGGTGAGGGGACGGGGACAGTTTTGGATTGCCTCCACTTTGTTTATTTGGGCTTTGATAACTCCTCTCACAATCACATACCCCAGGTAGCGATCTTCCTCCAACCCTATGGAACACTTCTTTGGGTTGGCAGTTAGCTCTGCTTGTCTCAGCGAATCTATCACCGCCTGTACCTTGGCTAAGTGACTTTCCCAGTCTGTACTGTACACCACAATATCGTCCAGATTGGCCGCGGCATATCGGCGATGAGGACGAAGAACAACGTCCATTAACCTCTGGAATGTCGCTGGAGCGCCATGCAACCCGAAGGGTACCACTATATACTGGAACAGTCCCTCGGGTGTTACAAAAGCCGTTTTCTCTCTCGCTGCTTTTGTTAGTGGCACCTGCCAATACCCTTTTGTGAGGTCAATGAGTGAAAAATAACGTGCCTGCCCAAACCGCTCTATTAACTCATCGACCCGGGGCATGGGGTAGGCGTCAAAGTTAGAAATTTCATTCAGTTTTCTGAAGTCATTACAGAACCTTAGTGTCCCATCTGGCTTTGGTATTAGGACTATTGGGCTGGCCCACTCACTCTGGGACTCTTCAATGACCCCTAACTGCAGCATCTTCTTGACCTCTTCCTTGATGGCTTGTCGCCGGGCCTCAGGCACCCGATATGGCTTTAATCATACTTTGCCCTGCGGCTCAGTGACAATGTCATGTTGTATTAGGGAGGTACGACCAGGAAGTTCCGAAAAAACATCTGTATTTCGGCTAACAAACTCTCGGACTTCCTGAACTTGTCTGTGCGACAAGTGTCTGATATTTTGACGGCGGAGAGGACTTCTCTTGCCTTCTCCTGAGGCAAGGAAGCCATCTGTACTGGAAATGCAGGCCGTGGACAATTCTCACCAAGCGGGTCTCTGTCTTTCCATGGTTTGAGCAGATTCACATGGTATACGTGTTCTGGCTTTCTCCGCCCTGGTTGGTGTATTTTATAGTTTACTGGTCCCACCTTCTCTATAATGTCGTAGGGTCCCTGCCACCTTGAAAGGAACTTACTATCCACTGTAGGCACAAGTACCAACACCCGATCCCCAGGGTTAAAGGACCTTACCCGTGCCTCCCGGTTATAGACCTGCCTCTGTGACCTTTGTGCTGATTCCATATGTTCTCGGACTAATGGTAGGACTGTCTCCATTCTCTCTTGCATTTTGGCCACATGTTCTATCACACTTTTGTGGGGAGTTGTATGGTTTTCCCAGGCCTCTTTAGCTATATCGAGTAAGCCACGGGGATGTCTGCCATATAATAGTTCAAAGGGCGAGAACCCCGTAGATGCCTGGGGCACCTCCCGCACTGCAAACATCAGGTATGGCAACAAGAGATCCCAGTCCTTAGCATCTTTAGAGACTTTTTTTTCAACATATTCTTCAGGGTTTTATTGAACCTTTCTACTAAACCGTCTATTTGGGGATGATAGACCGATGTGCGCAACTGTTTAACACGTGGCAGAGTTCCTTCATGATTTTTGACATAAAGGGGGTCCTCTGATCTGTTAAGATTTCTTGAGGGATTCCCACCCGAGAGATATACCCATGAGTTCTTTTGCGATCAGTTTTGCCGAGGTGTGTCGCAGGGGAATAGCCTCAGGATACCTGGTAGCGTAATCTAGAACTACGAGGATGTGTTGATGACCCCTTGCTGATTTATTAACCGTCCACACCAGATCCATTGGCTATTCTCTCAAACGGTACCTCTATAATTAGTAATGGCACCAAGGGACTCTGAAAATGAGGCTGCGGACTGGTTACCTAGCACACGGGACAAGAGTAACAATACCGTTTAACTTATTCATAGACCCATAGCCAGTAAAACTGTTGTAGAATTCTGTCTAGGGTTTTCTTTGGTCCCAAATGTCGCCCTAGTACATGCGCATGCGCTAAGTCCATTACCAACCTCCGATATGACTGCGGTACCAGCAATTGCTCGACAATTTCCCCATGTATTTTTTCAACACCATACAGCAAATCTTGGTTCAGCTCAAATCGGGGAAATACTTTAGCTGCCCTGGGGTGTTGCTGTTCCCCATTGACAACCAGTACATTTTCCCGGGCTCGAGTCAACGTAGGGTCCCGTAGTTGCGCCGTACCAAAATTGTCACCTGCCACATTTAAGTATGACAATTCTGGTCCCGGTGGCAAATCTTCCATCTCCCCACCTAACACTTCTATAGGAGAGGGGTTTTTCTCCTCCACCGAAGGCTAAGGTACTCCTACCGCCAGTACATCTTCCTCTGGGCCACCAGGTTCATGCTCGATTTCTGGAGAATGCAACCTGTTTGCCACTGGTGCCAACGACTGTTCTGTGGGAGGGGTAATTACAGGCCAAAGCACAGAAAATAACGGAAAATCTCTCCCCATTATTAATGCTAATTAACCACCACCCCACCTCGTGTCACCTCCTCCCCACTGGCGTGTTTATCATCACCAGGGTGGTAGGATAATGTTTTAAGTCACCATGTATACACAACACACCCATTTTCACAGCAGTATACTCGCTGATTTGGACGTGGCTGGCTCGTATTAGGGTCACTCACGAGACTCCCTGAGTCCACTAGAGCCACAGCAGGGTTACCCTCCACCTGCACTTTACAGAAATGGTTCATATTGGGTCCCTCTGCTTTGACCACTGCACACATGTGTTCTGCATAGTGAGACTGATAGTAGCCAAAGTTGTTGTCCATGGGCTCTGTCAGGTGGGGGCAAACAGCTCTCACATGTCCTGGTTGTTGGCACCGCCAACAGATTATGGGGCCCCTTTCGTTCCCCGACCCGTCCTGGGCAGCCCTCCGAGTCTCTGCTCGCCGAGCTGTGGGTGAAGGTTTGTGGAATTTACTTGGTACCTTCTGGGTAGTCTCTCCCTGTATCTCCTTGGTAGCCCCATATCTTTCAATGAGGTCTACCATTTGGAGACCATCAGTAGGGGCTGCCTGTCCAAGCCATGTTTGAAGGGTGTGTGGCAAATTTCTCAAGAATTTATCAGTCACTGTACGATCCAGCATAGCGCGGGGTGACAACACCTCCGGCTGCAACCACTTTTCTATCAGGTGTATCAAGTCATAATACTGTGACCGAGCTGGCTCGGAAGGGGAAAAGTTCCACTGGTGTACCCGCTGTGCCCGGACCAAAACATTTACCCCAAGACGTGCAAGTATCTCACCCTTGACGCTCTCATAGTCCTCCTGTTGCTCGGGGGGTAGGTCCCTAGAGGCTTTTGCGGGTCCTGAATTAAAAAAACGGAGCCACGATCTCGGCCCACTGGTACCGGGCCAGTCTCTCCTTTTTAGCCACACCTTCAAACATCTCCAGGTACACGTCGACGTCATCTGATTGCTCCATCTTTCGGATCGCTGTACGCACCGCTTTCCGGACATCCTGCCATCCCCGGGCAGCTCCTGTTGTCTGCGGCGCTGTGATGTGCTGCATCACTAGACTATTGGTTTCCTGTTGCTGTCGATTAAATATCTGCTGCTGCTCCATAGCCTGCTGCTGTATAGCCTGCTGCTGCTCCATAGCCTGCTGCTGCTGCTGCATAGCCTGCTGTTGATGCCGCATGGCCTCCTCCAGCATTTTTACTGTGTTCTCCATCTTGGGACAGTTATCCACCGGGTTTTGCGTCACTTTCTTTACCTAGGACATTTACTGTCATGCAGGAAAAAACAGACTGACCTCACTGCGTTGCCCGCATTGAAGCCACCAATTGTAGGGATCCGCTCTGGTAAGCAGGGCTGGGCCGCAGTAATGAGGCAAACACACCGCCTTTTACTTCAAATTTCAGTGATTTTAATCATGAGTTCAACAAAAAGTCCAGATAACAAAATAAAAACAGAACATAAATCACCACAGTTTGGAGAACCACTGGTGCCAGACTCACCCTTGCTTGGGACGGGCTTAACTAAGCGGCTGCAGGTCAGCAGAGACCACCAGGTCCCATTCCGGGTGGTCTGGTACTCGCTTCCTGGTGCACACTGGCACACAGTAACAAAACAATCTTCCAGGCTGACTCCAGCCAAAATCCTTCCTTCCACACACCAACTACAACAGATCCTTGTTTTATAGGCCTACTCCACACCCTCAGGTGAGGTACACATCAGATGACCAGATCACGTGACTATGACCTTATCACAGGTCCTTGTGATCATGGAAAATCCTGAGCAAACTTCAGTCTGTTAGAAGAAATATATCTCACATCCAGCAAGATCCCCTTTGGTGTACCACAGCGGCAAGAGTCTCCTGTTCCCTACACATGCACAGAAAAACCCATGTCGAACATGCTCCAAATAGGGAAGAGCCGTCACCCTGATTGTTATGCTTAAAACAGGAAAGATTTAAGTTTTCAAGGGCTAAAATGAAATATTTTTATAAGAAATATGGACAAATATTAATTTGTCATCACAGCGCATATCTGCACATGGCTAGTAGAAATGGTAACAAAAAATAAAACATACTGTTTACTTTTTTAAATTAATGCATAAAAATACATTTCATAATTATCAATTAATGCTTCTTAAGGAACGTTATCTGTACCTGTAAGATAATGCAGTCAATGGATGTACGAATCATAAACATCATCATCATCATCATCCTCACGAGTTTTATTAATGACAGACATAATAAAATACACAGACTGAGGACAACTGTAACTTCACACACCATATATGAAATGGCCATCATGTAAACCTGGTAATAATGCGCAATAATAAATAATTACACCAAGAAAGTGCATCATGCATACAAACAATAGGTAGTTAGACCTGCAAGTGCTGTTGAAACAACCACAACAGATTTAAATTAATAATGCTATATAGCTATCACAGTGCATAGTTACTCATGGACAATGTCGATCTAATACTGTACCTCAATAAAGGCAGCGTCACCCATCATGCTTGTTTGTCTTGTAGATTGTTGAAGAGGGATTTTTTTTTTTTTTTTTAAAGTTCCTTTTTATTTGGATTTTCAAAAAAAAAAAAGGTGCTATGTACGGCTTCCACCGGCGGAGGTACCTCAGAATCTTTGTGCGCTTCTCGGGCGCACGCAAGCCTTTGACATTCCAGGAGATGATCTTCATGTTGAATGGGCGGCAGAAAAATTAAGAGTGTGCTGGAGGAGACGGTGTACCCTCTTATGGCCGTCGTTGGCACCAACCTGCGAGGAAAGGAGGAAGCAGCACCACAATATCAAATACCTAATCAAGATATATTGACAATTCCAGGATTAATTATTGGAGAGAGGTCCCTTGCTACCCTTTTCTAGTAACTCTTGTTTACCAATAAACCGCTGTAAGCGGTCGTAGTCTCTCCACCACTACCTGTGTTTATGTGACTTCCTTTTTTCTAACCTGTGAGGAGATTACCCCCATCCTCCCAGGCTATTCAGTGTACCCCCCCATGTGTCCAAAGCATGAAACCCCAATAGCCTGCTTCACTTATTGTCCCTCCATATGTAATGTTTAACTCAGTTGTCCCACGTTTATCAAGACCCCCACTCTCATGAGAGATCTTCAACATCTAATATCAATTAACTAATTTAACCATCTAAAATTGCAGCAAAACTATCATGCTTTAGCATAGGTATGAAGGAACTCCAATAGAAACGGCTCAAACAGCAAATATATCTCATATGTCATTTAACGTGGAGAGAATCTCTTTCATCTTTCCTGATCTCCTTCATGAACTGCCATCTTGTCGTCGTCTGCGTGGGGAGAACCTGGAACTGCGTCGCTGTACTTCCCTATCACTTTGTGGATTTCGTTCCAAGGCTGCTTCGGCTTGTTCTGGTGTGTCATTAATGACATATGTCCCTCAGATCTTTGGAACCGCTAACCCGCTGGGAACAGTAGTTGAAAGCGAACATCTCGCTCAAACAACGTTGTGCAAATGAAACTGAACGCCCTCCTCTTCTTGGACACCGATACTGAGAAGTCATCAAAGAGCAGAATCTCATAGCCATGGAGTAGCACTGGGTGCCTTGCTTCTCTGAATGGCCGTAACAATGAAACTTTGTCGTTATAATGTAACAGCTTAATTATTACTTGCCGTGGTCTGTACATCGTTGGTTTCGATGCCTCCCCTCGCCTGTTGTTGTTTTGCGGCGGTCCCACACGATGTGCACGTTACACACGACAGTAGTAGTTAAGTCACAATATTTTCGGTAGATCATTCTCACAGATGGATTGTAAGTCTGCTGATTTAAACGATTCAGGCAGTCCGACGAGACGTAAATTGCTTTGTCTCGAGCGATTTTCCAAGTCCTCTGTTTTGTCTATCAAATTTTGTAACTTCTGCTGAAGGTTCTGTTCTCTGTCTTGGCCAAGTTGCTTTTCCTGTTGTAGCAGCGCCACATCCTGTTGCAGCTTGGTAATTGCAATGGTATTCAGGTGTACAGACTTTTGTATGGAAGACAATGACGATTGCAATGCCGACTCCAGCAGCTTCTGAATGTCTGGTAAGAGAAGGGCTGTGACCTCTCTTCAGCCATTTTCCGCGAATCAAATTCCTGAGGAACTCTCAGGTCACATGGTGCTTCTGATAATAGCTCTTGCTGCATGTCTATGGCAGCGCTCATCATCGCGCCTCTTTCCTCTTTGTCTCCTCCATGCGCCATCTTGTCCTTCTGCTTCAGTTGGATAGGTAAACCGTTCGGGGTCTGTTGTGAACTCCGTAGCAAGTAGCGCTCCATAAATTATGTCCCACGAATGTAAAAGGTGTCAGTGTTCCCGGGGGTGGTTTTACTGCTCTCCTATGGGCCCGATATGCTTGGATACCTGGGAGGAATTCAGGAGCATCTCCAAACTCCCTCCTCACATGTCAGCGCAGGAAACAGAAGAGGGAACGTGCTTGTTTTGTTGCTCATAGGTGGAGTTTTATACAGTAAATGATTACTGCTGTCGTATTTTTGGCGTCCCTAGGGCAGAATAAGGCTGCGTAACGTCACATTTTAGAGAGAGTCATATAATAGACACACGCTACCCTACCCGTGACACAAGGAAGGTAGTGTTGCCGGATAAAGCCTTGCGCAACCAGACATGCCCCTGGAAAATGCCTGCTGCTGCAGGCTAAACTCAACACGGACAAATACTGTTGTAATTTAAAACTTTTGTGACAGCAAGAACGCAAGGATGAAAAATTCATACTTTTACAGATTACAAGTACAGGAATCTCTGTCCAAAATAAGAATATGATGAAGAAGATGAAGATGAAGTAGAATATGAAGAAGAAGAATAGTTGAATAAGAACAATATGAGTAATGTTAACAAAAAGATGAATAGCAAGAAGTTTAAGAAGAAGATAAAGAAGGTGAAGATGAAGAATAATTTGATGAAAAAGATGATGCTGCTGAAGATTATGAAGGAGAAAGTGTGTCAAAAGTTAAAAAGGTGAAGAGCATGGAAGTTGTGAAACATACATATTTGCCAAAATAGAAAAAACGTTAACAACATTGTCAATTTCTTCGTCAATCCGAACATCTTTAAAAAAAAAAATATTAATGCTATTCCATTTGATTGGGTTAAACATCTATGCCTTTAATGTCTCCTCAACCTCCCCCAATACATTCTACATTACTCTTTGTTGTTTTCCTTCATGTACAATTAACCAACAAGGCAAGAATGGGGTTTTTTAATTCCGATATTTTGTTCCCATAGACTTACATTGGATTTCCGGTATCGGGTATCGCCGATATTTTTGGGGTATCGGCGATACCATTCCGATTCCGATACTTTTGGATATCGGAAAGTATCGCTCAACTCTAATGCTGATCCATGTTTGTATAAAAAAATGTAGCAAAGGAGTGGATATATTTCTCCTATATGTAGACGATGTAATCATGCCTCATCAAGATGAAAAAGAAATTGCAAAGCTAGGTGAAATTCTCAATCATTCACTTTGAGACTAAGGATCTTGGAATGTGACATTTTATTTGGGAATCCAAATCCAGAGAGAGGAAAATGGGAGTTTTCTTCTCAACCAAAGTTCTAAAATTTCCACAATCCTAACCCAGTTTGAAATGTCAGAACTGAAGCCAAAGGTGCAGTCAACACCAATGAATCTATCCTACTTAAAGTTGGAAGGAGAAGATCTGCTACCCAGCAATGAGAGTTACAGAGAAGCAGTAGGGGCCCTTCTGTACATAGCAACCACAACTCATCGGATATCACAGCCACAGTCGGAATTCTCTGCCGATGTGTAAGCAAGCCACGCCAAAGAGATTGGAATGCAATTAAGAGAATTCTTCAATATTAGCTCAAAGGCTAAATCTTAAATATCTGGATCAGGAGATCTCACTCTCAGAGGTTATGTGGATGCAGATTGGGCTGGAGATTCAAGTGATCGGAAATCAACAAGTGGTTACTTGTTCAAGTTAGGAGAAAATTCAATTTCTTGGTCCAGCAGAAAACAAGTGTCAGTCACATTACCTTCTAGAGAAGCAGAATATATGTCTGCTGCTTATGCATGTAATTTGGTTGAAACAACTTTTGGAAGAATTCAGCAAGCCATTAGCTCAACCAACAGTTATCTATGAGAACAACCAAGGATGCATTAAACTTGCCAGCAGTGAGATTAGTGCAAGGACTAAGCACATTAATGTAAAACATCAGCACTTACCTGACTTAGTGGAACGTGGTGTACAGGAGCTTGTTTATTGCAAGTCTGACAAAGACGATAGCTGATGGTTTGACAAAGCCATTATCAAGAGCCAAGTTTGTGGACTTCAGAACCGCAATGGGACTAACAGGATAAGTAGTTATTGAGTGGGGGTTGTTGGAATATGTTTGGTGCAACAACTCCATTCCTGTCTATGAGTATAAGGTTGCTAGATTTGTATGCTGTTTATAAAGTTAGAACAAAAAAAAAAACTCCCAGAGGCTCACACAGGAAGAGCATGTGACTGTATTTCCTGTTTTTCCTGTGTATGTGTATGAGAGAAGCAGCCTGCTGTCGATTTTGCACAGATAGACCCACAAATTATTTATTCCTGATCTATTAAGCTTATCATATATTGTTCCTGTTTGTTCCTGAATAAAGAAGCTCTGTTGTCACACGCTTGGAGAGTATCCTGAATAATCCGCTGCCAGCACTTATTATTTATGTAGTTGAAGAATGTTTTTTATTAATGTTACTTTCTTAGCAAAGAGTTTTTCTGACTCAGTCTTTGATTTGTTTTGCACACAATTTATTTTTTTCATTATGTAACACCCCTTTAAGCCACCTCAGTGGGCATGTTGTCCTGTAGTACTCACCTCAATGTGGCTCAGTGTCTCCACCCAAATCTTGCTGGGAACTGTAGTGAGATCCAGAAAAGTCTTCTTCCAGGGGTTGACTCTGGAAATCCCTGTCCATGCTCCATACACACTCACAAGAGATGGGGTTGAAACAGTTAATAGATTTATTAACTAAGCAGTGGAACCACAAGTCTGAGCAATAGCTATTCACACCTTGATGTACTAGGCTGTGGTGGACATCTCCTGGTAACCTGGTTGGTCTACAGATGTGGTTCGGTTGCAGGATTATCTTCACCCCTCACACACTGAGCAACTGGACTATTAGCACTCTGTGCCTCTGTCCCCTGCTCTCCAGGACCAAACTCTAAAATGTCTGACATGGAGGATTGCACACACTGGTCTGTCTGCTGCTAGCAAAAAAGTTCACTATTTTCACTGACTGTCCTGGAATTTCTGGACTGCTGGCAACCCAGGAGCCAGAAAGGCAACACACCATTCTGGTCACTGTGACAGATTCCCCTAATTGGATCCCCTACTACAGCATGTGTTGGACCTGCCCTGTGCACCTACTTCCAACCTTACTGGAGCAGGAACTCGCCTGGCTTTCAGACTGTGGACATGTCTTGTTGCAACCATGCTCCCCTATTTTGACATCCCCCTCATCCGCAAACTTGTTGGGTTGTGTCACATCAGGACTAGCCTTCTTGACATTCTTCTCTCTAATATCTACCTTTTAACTTTCACCCATATATAACAGCCGATGACTGTAAATTCACTTGAAGCTGGATTAGAGTAACGCTTTTCAATTCCAGGAATGAAATCCTGGAAGTTATAGTCATACAAATGTGTTCAGAACTTCAGACACAACTCTGCCTAGCAGAAGAAGGGAGGATGACACAGAAGAAGAGGTTGTAAAAAGGAGAGTGGTAAAGGAGGGACCAGCAAGGGAAGGCAGTCTAAAATTGGCCCCCTGAGTAACAGGTCCAGTGTCTTCTGGGAGTCATCAGCTGTTAGAGAAGCAGATTCTTAGAGGGTGTTTCATAGGCTCCAAATACCCAGCTGACAGTCCACAGGCAGCAAGCATGAACAGGAAGATATAAATAGGAGCCATTCACTGCAGCACAGAAGTTTACAGAACTTTCTCGGCTGAAGGCAGTGATGTTTATAACTGGTGGTGCAGGACATTTAGAGATTGAATCTGGAGGATTAAGACGCTGCTCTCACTCCCAATGACTTTGCTGAAGAATTTATAATACTTATAGTTTGTCTTGGCTCAGCTTCATTCTCCTTGCAGATCCATTCCTTGGACGTAACTGATCAGAGCTGCATACTTTGCCTGGAAACGATTCACTTCATCCGGAATTATTCTTTTTTTTCTTTATATCTTTAAATCTTTCAGCGGATATGGCAGACAGTCAATTGCCCTTCACTTGTCATTATCCTGCAAGTAGACTTAGCAGAGGCCGGGATCCTTTTCGAGAACAAGGCCTTTCTACACATATCCTGGATGATGATTTTGGATTTCCAGATGATTTAACTATGGACTGGCCAGACTGGGCAAGACCCAGGCTAACTGCCTCATGGTCAGGGCCTTTGAGATCAGGCCTGGCACGGACATCAGGTATATCCCCTCCTGGATATAGTGCTAGATACACTGGTTACCCCGAAACTCGAAATACTGTGGCCACCCCAAGCCAACCCTGGAAGGTGTGTGTTAATGTACAAAGTTTCAAGCCAGAAGAACTGACAGTGAAAACCAAAGAAGGATATGTAGAAGTGTCAGGTGAGTGAATGGTAAACTAACCTTGACTTAAAAAAAAATCATACGTCTGCCCAGACCATGTCACATTCTTTAGGACCATAATTTAGATTGACAGAAATAGCTTTGGATGCCAATCATACCAGATCAGTTCTTTTATCCGTATACAGCAGTTTATAGGCATAGGAGTTTGTATTTGAGCCAATAGATGAAGTACGGAAGTATCAAACAATTGTGTATAATGTTTAATTTGGCCATTCTCAAGCCACAATAATTTTAACTACTTCAAACCCAAGAACATTTTTGTCTTTTATGGTACTGACCTTCAACCATAATCACAAACAAATAAATGTTTGACTTAATTTAACATCTCCTGTAATTATGATGAGCGGAAGAGATTCTTAAAGGTATAGCACTACATTTCAGAATAGATACAGTGTTGCATTGTAAAGGGTCACACAGTTCTAACCGTGTATTTGCATAAGTATATAATGAACAAAAATGAGTATATAGGAACCTAATGATCTGCCTCTGCAAACATGCAAAATGCTAGGTCATCAGGTGATCAGATTGTTCAGGCCAGAAAAAAAAAATCCTTATCAACAGCACACACCCCATGTAAGCAGAGGATGTGCAGCTGGTAACATAATACTGTATAGAGTAATCCCATATAGATCATTGTGTCCCCCATCTTTGTTCATCGGTCAGTGTAAACAGGCAAGAAAACAAGCACCAAAGGACTTTTTTATAGTTGATTGCAATCATGAAGGGAGCATTGACGAACCGACATTTGCACATCTCAATGCATCATAAGGTTGAGACCATATACAGATATAGCAAAGGTTGTCTTGACGTAGTTAACACATCAGTGAGAAATCACAACTGATGCCTAAATTGATGCAAAAATGCAACAATTGTCATTAGTCTTTTTCACCATTTCCTAACAGGTGCTGGATCAGGGCCGTTTCACATATTTAGCATCAAACATTGTGACATGGCCCCAAGCAGGGCCTCCATCAGGGCATTACTGCCCTGACTGGCGTATGGGGTCTGATCAGCAGAGGGGGCCCGCATCGGGCCCCGTCTCTTCTGCTGATCGGCCCCAGTGGCAGGATTCTGCCGGTGCAGTAACTGAACCTGCGTCCGAGAACCTCTATTGCCTTGCGGGCCCGTGCTGGCCAATCAACGCCAGCTTCCGTCTGGTGCACAGTTCAGATGGTAAGGTTCCCATACAAACAATGGAATCAGATCCTCCACTAGTTTCCAATTTGTTTAGTTAATCAACGATAGCACAATGGTAAGTTATAAGTGCAGGCCACCTTAAAGGGTAAATTTAAGTATTAAGGTTTTGGGGTAAAAGGGCTGAGCACCACGAGCACAACTTAGGAGATAGTAGGGTTTTTTTTCAATGCTGTGACCATATACATAGCTGTTAGGATGTATGGTGTGAATACAGATGAATATAGCCAGTAATGTTAGTAATCACAGTTCCCAACTTCGCTATAAGTCATAAGGCCCCAGCATTTACACTGGGTTCAGGATTCTGCAAATCCTCTAGTATGTAAGATCTCAGTACTAATAACCTTTAATTCACAGTGGATTTTTTTTACTATTGTTATTATTAGTATTGAAAGTAACAACAAATAGAAACTGTATGTTTTAGCAGCTATACCATGTTTTTAGCAGACAACTTGAGGTAAGAAGAAATATAGGTAATGAATGGGACAGGTGATCACTGTTTTATAGTTGGTCTCAGGTAAGGCCTGTATTATATTTTTCATATTTTTCTTCATGCAAGTGTTAGGGTCATTTCACACACAATAGGCCTCTATTAGCAAAACTGTCTTAAAGCAAAACCTGTCTTTGTTGCCCATAGTAACCAATCACAGCACAGCTCCATATATTACAATGAGCCCCAGATATTGCTCCATACAGTATAATGGGCCCCAGATAATGCTCCATAAAGAATGAGTCCCATATATTGCTCCATACAGTATATAATAGGCCCCATATATTGCTCCATACAGCATAATGAGCCCCATATATTACTCCATACAGTATAATGGGCCCAAATATAATGCTCCATAAAGAATAATGAGTCCCATATATTGCCCCATACAGTATATAATAGGCCCCATATATTGCTCCATACAGTATGTAATAGGCCCCCTTCTCTGATGAGTCTAATTTTCAGCTTTGCCCAACACCTGGTTGTCTAATGGTTAGACGGAGACCTGGAGAGGTGTACAAGCCACAGTGTCTTGCACCAACTGTGAAATTTGGTGGAGGATCGGTGATGATCTGGGACTGCGGTTAATCTTTGCGAAGGACGTATGAATCAAGCTGCATACAAGGTTATCCTGGAAAAACAGTCTATTCCTTCTGCTCAGGCAATTTTCCCCAACTCTGAGGACTGGTTTTTCCAGCAGGACAATGCGCCATGTCATACAGCTAGGTCAATCAATGTGTGGATGAAGGACCACCACATCAAATATCTATCATGGCCACCCAAATCTTCAGACCTGAACCCCATTGAAAACCTCTGGAATGTAATCAAGAGTAAGATGGATAGTCACAAGTCATGAAACAAAGAAGAACTGCTTAAATTTTTGTACCAGGAGTGGCATAAGGTCACCCAAAAGCAGTGTGAAAGACTGGTGGAAAGCATGCCAAGACGCATGAAAGCTGTGAATAAAAATCATGGTTATTCCACAAAATATTGATTTCTGAACTCGTCCTGAGTAGTGTTGAGCGATAGTGCTCGATATCTAAAAATATCGTATCGAAATTGTATCGCCGATAGCACTAAATATCGTCGATATCTGATTTTGATACCGGAAGTCCAATGTAAGTCTATGGGAACAAAATATCGCAACTAAAAAAAACCTTTATTTCCTTGTAAACACTAAATATACACACATAGAATACATATATAAATATATACATGTCATTGTGACATATATATATACATATATGTATAGTTTATACACTTCTACATAGTAAAATATCCTCTGATTCAATTGCCGGGTAAAGCCGGCTTCTGTGAAAAGACAGAAGCACCCGACATGAAATAACACTTGGTGTACATAGGGTTAACCATGTCTTTTCATGTCATTTGCAATCTGATTTGCACAAACAATTACATCAGTCTATGTGTGCAAAATTTCACACCTGTAGGGGTTAATTAAAGGTGTAAATTCGTTGTAAAAAAAACGGACTTTTTTGCTACGAATTTACACCTTTAATTAACCCCTACAGGTGTGAAATTTTGCACACTTACACTCATGTAATTGTTTGTGCAAATCAGATATCAAACTACATGAAAAGACATGGTTAACTCTATGTAAACCAAGTGTCATTTCATGTCGGGTTCTGCATTTTCACAAAAGCCGGCAATTGAATTAGCGGCTATTATACTATGTAGAAGTGTATGAACTATAAATATAAATATATATATATGTGTCACAAATTCAATGACATGTATATATATATATGAGGTGTAAAATTGCTGAAAAAAAATGCGTGGGCTCCCGCCCTATTTTCGCAACCAGACAGACAAAGCCAGTGAGTGGGGGCAGATAATAATAGCCCAGAGAGGGACCATTATTTTTGCCCCCCCGGCTACTAACATCTGCCCCAGACACCCCAGAAAGGGCAAATCTCTAATTAGATTTGCCCTTTCTGGCACTTTGCCCGTCTATTCCCATTGCCCTGTAGCGGTGGCGAATGGGTTAATAAGGGGTTAAAATGACCTTGCAATTGAAAGGTCACTTTAAGCCAGGTTAATAATTGAGAGCTGTCAATCAGACAACTATCAATTATTAATCCTATTGTATGAAAGAAAAATCAAACACACACACTTTAATAAAAAAGAAGTTTAATGAAATAATCACACAGTTTTTGACGATATTTTATTTACCTGCTAAAACCATTTCCTGTAATAAAAATAAAATAATAAAGCAAAATTATTCTTACCATTCCGATGTACAGTCAGGTCCCATGGTGTAATCCATCAGAAAGGGTTAATGTTTACTGCAGGGACCGCAGCTAATGCTGCAGCCTCACAGTAAACCCCCAAATGAATGAGTTCCTCTCCTGGCTGACAGGAGAGGAAGTGGAAAGCTTAATTGATTGCTTTCCACTTTCACTTCAGGTCAGCCAGGGACACAATCAGTGACGTCAGAGGGAACTGGTTAACAAAAATAGGGGATCCCCTCGAAAAAAAATGGCGTGGGGTCCCCCCTATTTTTGTTAACCAGCCAGATGAAGCAGACCGCTGAGGCCTGGTTTTTCAGGCTGGTAAGGATCCAATATCCATGGACCTTGCAAGCCTGATAATACCAGGCCACAGCAGTCTGCATATCTTGGCTGATTAACAAAAATAGGGGATCCCCTCGAAAAAAATTGGCGTGGGGTCCCCCTATTTTTGTTAACCAGCCAGATGAAGCAGACCGCTGAGGCCTGGTTTTTCAGGCTGGTAAGGATCCAATATCCATGAACCTTGCAAGCCTGATAATACCAGGCCACAGCAGTCTGCTTAGCTTGGCTGGTTAACAAAAATAGGGGATCCCCTCAAAAAAAAAAACGGCGTAGGGGTCCCCCTATTTTTGTTAACCAGCCAAGTAAAATGCAGACTGCTGCGGCCTGGTATTAAAAGACTGTCAAGGCCCATGGATTTTGGCCCTCAACAGCCTGATAATACCAGGCTACAGCAGCCCCACATTTGGCGCATCAAAAGATTGTGGCACTTTACCCGGCTCTTCCCACTTGCCCTGTAGCGGTGGCAAGCGGGGTAATAAGGGGTTAATGTCACTGTTGATTGCACGGTGACAATAAGCCCGGTTAATAATGGAGAGGTGTCAATAAGACACCGATCCATTATTAATCCCAAAGTTATTAAATGTATAAAAAAAAGACAAAGCAAGAAAAAAGTCTTTTAATGAAATAAAAGAGACAACACAGTTTTCATTTCTTTTATTGTACTCTCATTCCTGCGACGCCATCGATCTCCTGTAAAAAAAGAAAAAAAAAAAAAACAACAGTATACCACCTGTCCGACGCAGTCCATAACGACAGTCCCACGACGATCCAGCTCTGCTACATCGCAATGACAGGCAGAGCCTGTCATCGCAACGCAGCACAGCTGATTACCTGCTTCCCCGGCGGTGACGTCATCGGACTAACTGCTTTACGGCCGGGATTACCCAGCAGTCACTGCAGTTATCGCGAGAAACTGCATGTGACTGCCGGGGAGAAGAGGATGGCGGCCATGAAGCAGTCCAGGACGTGACCGCCGGAGATCTTCTGCCAGGTAAGTGCCACTGACTCCTGACAGACCCGACCGACGGACACTGACAGTGACAGACCCGACCGACGGACACAGACAGTGACAGTGACAAATCCGATTCCGGTATTCGATAAGACGAAAATATCGAAACGAATTATCGAAAGGCCGATAGAGCTAATATCGGCCGATAGCCGATATTTACATTATCGTATCGCTCAACACTAGTCCTGAGTTAAAACATTAGTATATTTGTTTCTAATGAACTTGTTTTCTTAGCATTATTTGAGGTCTGCAAGCACTGCATTTTTTTGTTATTTTGACCATTTCTCACATTTTCTGAAAATAAATACAAAATTTATTGCTTGGAAATTCGGAGACATGTTGTCAGTAGTTTATAGAATAAAAGAGCAATTAACATTTTATTCAAAAATATACCTGGAAAGAGAAAAATCAGACAAACTAAAAATTTTGCAGTGATCTCTTAATATTTGCCAGAGCAGTAGATATATACATAAGGCAGGCATCAGCACTCGGCACACCTGGGCAAGTGCCAGGGCCCTGAGCAGGCAGGGGGGCCCACTCGCCGTCGGAAACACCGGTGCAATATGGGAGCCCGGTGCAAGGTCCCGCAAGGGGGCCCCCCCGCTTGCTTAGGGCCCAATACTAGCGATACTTACTTCTCCCCGTTCCTGCACTGTGGCATTTTCCGAGTCTTCTTACTCTGTGATGTTCAGGGCAGAGAGCGCGATGAGGTCACTATAGTGCACCCTCTGCTTGAACAGTCACAGTGCAAAGAGCCGGCGACGCTGAGGAGAGGTGAATATTTAATTTTTTTAATGTTTGGAGCTATACATGGCGACCATCATATACTGGAGCATTATATAAGGGTCCTATTATATATAGAGTATTATATGGGACCCATCATACACTGGAGCATCATATATGGGGCCCATCATATACTGGAGCATCATATGCGGCCTATTATATGTGGAGCATTATATGGGGCCCACTATATATGGAGAATTACATGGGACCCATTCTGTTTAGAGCAATATTTAGGACCCTTCATATACTGGAAGATTATATGGGGCCCATTATATATGGAGAATTACATGGGGCCCATCATATATGGGAACATATATGGGGCTCATTATACTGTTTGGAGCATTATATGGGGATCATTATACTGTATGGAGTAATATATCGGGCCTATTACATACTGTATGGAGCAATATATGGGGCCTATTATATACTGTTTGGGGCAATATATGGGACTCATTATCCTTTATGGAGCATTATATTTGGGCCCATTATACTGTATGGAGTAATATATGGGGCTCATTATGCTGTATGGAGCAATATATGGGGCCTATTTATACTGTATGGGGCAATATATGGGACTCATTCTTTATGGAGCATTATCTGGGGCCCATTATACTGTATTTAGCAATATCTGGGACTCATTGTAATGTATGTAGCAATATATGGGACCTATTATATACTGTATGGAGCAATATATGGGGCTCATTATACTGTATTGAGCATTATATGGGGTCCATTATACTGTGTGGAGCGATATCTGGGGCTCATTATTCTGTAAGGAGCACTATGTGGTGCCCATAATACTGTATGGAGTAATATATGGGGCTCATTATTCTGTATGGAGAACTATGTGGTGCCCATAATACTGTATGGAGCACTATGTGGTGCCCATAATACTGTATGGAGCAATATATGGGGCTCAGTATTCTGTATGGAGCATTATATGGGGTCTATTATACTGTTTGGAGCAATATATTGGGCTCATTATTCTGTATGGAGCACTATGTGGTGCCCTTAATACTGTGTGAGGCAATACTTGGGGCTCATTATTCTGTATGGAGCACAATGAGGTGCCCATAATACTATATAGAGGACTATACTGTCTGGTTTCTGAGCTATTGTAGAATTTATAACAGATATCACTCATGTAATGTAAGAAGTAAGTGAAATCTTTGTGATTGTACTACACCTATATTTCTCTGCCATATCTGTGCATCATGAATTGTGGTATGTGTTAAAGGGGCCAACTGAGACTCTATTAGCCAGTGCCCACGAAAACCTGGAGCCTGCCCTGTGTATACACACGTGGTCAAAATTGTTGGTACCCATTATTTAATGACAGAAAAACTCACAATGGTTACAGAAATAACTTGAATCTGACAAAAGTAATAATAAATAAAAAAATCTATGAAAATGAACAAATGAAAGTCAGACATTGCTTTTCAACCATGCTTCCACAGAATTTTTAAAAAATAAAACTCATGAAATAGGCCTGGACAGAAATGATGGTACTTCTGAAAATAATGTGACAAAAGGGACATGTTAAATCAAGGTGTGTCCACTCTTTAGCATCACAGGTGTCTACAATATTGGAATCAGTGAGCTGGGCCTGTATAGAGGGCAACAGATACTCACTGTGCTGTTTGGTGACATGGTGTGTATCACACTCAACATGGACCAGAGAAAGCGAAGGAAAGAATTGTATCAGGAGAGTAGAAAGAAAATTATAGACAAACAAGTTAAAGGTAAAAGTTATAAGACCATCTCTATGCAGCCTGATCCTGTGACTAAAGTTGCACATCATATTCAGAAATTTAAGCTCCATAGGCAGGGTTGAGCCTAGCCTCTCTGCTGCCTGAGGCGAACTGCAAAACGGCGCCCCCCCATTGTAAAATCAGTACAAAGCTCCACCCCTTCTGAACGCGCGGTGAATCCGGATGTGCTGGTTGAACACATCCGGAATCACCGCAGCGCTACACAGGCCTGTGTATTTCCCTTGTCGGGAGATCATGTTTTCATGTTTTCATATAGTAACTTAAGTAGTTGCATTGATAACTAGTCACCGACCTGGCTTCTCCTAACTCTGGACATGAGGGGAGGGAGTCACAAGGATATCAAGGAAGCAGCACCGTGCGCAGCAGCCAGCAGCAGGAGCATGGGCGTACCCAGGATCAAAACTAGGGGGGGACAAGCCAATGTCACATCTTATACAGGTTACATCATATACACTGTACATTATCCTGCATATTAGGTATGGAGCATTAGAACTGTTGTATATTGTATAATACAGCAGTGTATGCGACACTACGCTGTATATACCATATATTATACATGGCACACTCACCTCTATACAAAGAATAAGAGGCATTATAACCTGTGTATGAAAAGTATAATACAGCAGTGTATATACACTCTATATACCACACACGATGTATGTGACCCTGTATGCACCATATACTACACTCTTATTTTGAAATAAAAAAAAAAAGAAACAGGAACAAATACAATACTTAAAATAAAGAACAAGTAAAGTTAAAAATCAACAAACTTACTGGTATTTCAATGGGATCTACGGGCCTGCTTTTGGCCCATGAGATGGTCAATGTTCGGTTCCATATTTGTCACAAGTGAAGCAATTTTTCTCTTTCTTGATATCATTATTTCCTAGGGATTCCAAATTGCTATTCCGCCCATTCCGCCCGCGATTAAAGGGCCCGCCGGCACTGAACTGTCAGTTCAGTGTCGGCGGGGCCGACGGGCCGGATCAAGCACAGTGGGCGCTCCTGCTTTGCCGCCCCCTAGCTGCCGCCGCCTGAGACAGAGGCTCAAGTCGCCTCATTATAGCGGCGCCCCAGTCCATAGGACTGTAGCAAACCTCACTGGACATGGGCGCAGGAGGAAAATTGATGACAAATCAAAGAGACTGATAATACGAGTGGAAACAAAGGAGCCAAGAAAAACTTCTGAACAGATTAAAGGTGAACTTCAAGCTCAAGGAACATCAGTGTCAGATCGCACCATCTGTCGTTGTATGAGCCAAAGTGGTTTTCATTGGAGACGACCACACCATTGTTGAAAAAAAATCATAAAAAGCCAGACTGGAATTTGCCAAACTACATGTTGACAAGCCACAACGCTTCTGGGAGAATGCCCTATGGACAGATAAGACAAAAATGGAACTTTTTGGCAAGGCACATCAGCTCCATGTTCACAGACAGAAAAATGTAGCATATCAAGAAAGAACACTGTCCCTACTGTGAAACATGGAGGAGGCTCTGTTATGTTCTGGGCCTGCTTTGCTGCATCTGGCACAGGATGTCTAGAATCTGTGCAGGGTACAATGAAATCTCAAGACTATCAAGGGATTCTAGAGAGAAATGTGCTGCCCAATGTCAGAAAGCTTGATCTCAGTCGCAGGTCATAGGTCTTGCAACAGGATAATGACCCAAAAAAAAACAGCTAAAACACCCAAGAATGGCTAAGAGGAAAACATTGGACTATTCTGAACTGGCCTTCTATGATCCCTGACCTTTATCCTATTGAGCATCTTTGGAAAGAGCTGAAACATGCCATCTGGAAAAGGCAACCTTCAAACACGAGACAACTGGACCAGTTTGCTCTTGAGGAGTGGGCCAAAATACCTGTCAAGAGGTGCACAAGTCTCATTGACAGTTCCAAGAATCGTATATATATATATATACTAGCTGAAGAGCCCGGCGCTGCCCGGGCATAGTAACTAACTACGGTTAGTTATAACAAATTATAATGATTATATCTCTATATGTCCTCTGTTGCCTATAGTAACCAAAGAGAGCTCATATTAATGACCTATGGCAAAATAGAAGCTGAGCTGTGATTGGTTGCTATAGGCAGCCTGATAAATCCCCAGCCAACAGAAAACATTCCCCTCTGGCAGTATATATTACCTCACACATACAAATAATATACAGCTCATGTGACTGACATGTGGCTTATTTCCCTATATGGTCATATTAATGTCCTGTCGCAAAATAGAAGCTGAGCTGTGATTGGTTGCTATAGGCAGCCTGATAATTCTCCAGCCAACAGAAAACATTCCCCTCTGGCAGTATATATTACCTCACACATACAAATAATATACAGCTCATGTGACTGACATCTGTCTTATTTCCCTATATGGCAAATTTATAACAAATTGGTCTTGTAGTTTGGCTGGTTATTAATCAGATATTTATTTTTAAAAGATAAAAATACCAGACGTGTGTGTGTTTTTAATGCGCGCAATTTTGAACACGTGGGGTTAAAATGTCGACTCAAAACACAGCCTATGATGCTCCCGGGGTCGAAACGTGCGGGTGTACAAAATTTCATGCCCGTAAATGCAGATTCCTATGCCGGACATAGACACAAGTATTCAGCTTTCTCCCCATTATGTAGATAGGGCCAAAATAGTTTGGCGATTTGGAACGTGCGGGGGTTAAAATTTCCATTCAACACATAGCCTATGATGCTCCTGGGGTTGAGATGTGCGGGCGTGCAAAATTTCATGCCCGTAAGTACAACGGTGCAGATTCCTATCCCGGGCCAAAATTATTTGCCGATTTGGAATGCGCGGGGTTAAAATTTTGACTCAAAACCTAGCCTATGACGCTCCCGGGGTCGAGACGTGCGGGTGTGCAAAATTTCATGCCCGTAAATGCAGATTCCTATGCCGGACATACACACAAGCATTCAGCTTTCTCCCCATTATGTAGATAGGGCCAAAATTGTTTGGCGATTTGGAACGTGCGGGGGTTAAAATTTCCATTCAACACATAGCCTATGATGCTCCTGGGGTTGAGATGTGCGGGCATACAAAATTTCATGCCCGTAAGTACAACGGTGCAGATTCCTATCCCGGGCCAAAATTATTTGCCGATTTGGAATGCGCGGGGTTAAAATTTTGACTCAAAACCTAGCCTATGACGCTCCCGGGGTCGAGACGTGCGGGTGTGCAAAATTTCATGCCCGTAAATGCAGATTCCTATGCCGGACATACACACAAGCATTCAGCTTTCTCCCCATTATGTAGATAGGGCCAAAATTGTTTGGCGATTTGGAACGTGCGGGGGTTAAAATTTCCATTCAACACATAGCCTATGATGCTCT
This sequence comes from Oophaga sylvatica, assembly GCA_033576555.1. NCBI lineage: Eukaryota > Metazoa > Chordata > Amphibia > Anura > Dendrobatidae > Oophaga > Oophaga sylvatica. The sequence goes on along the minus strand of JARQOD010000001.1, from coordinate 834,462,057 downwards.
GGGGTTGAGATGTGCGGGCATGCAAAATTTCATGCCCGTAAGTACAACGGTGCAGATTCCTATCCCGGGCCAAATTATTGCGATTTGGAATGCGCGGGGTTAAAATTTCGACTCAAACTAGCCTATGACGTTTCCCGGGGTCGAGACGTGCGGGTGTGCAAATTTCATGCCGTAAATGCAGATTCCTATGCGGGACATACACAAGCATTCAGCTTTCTCCCATTATGTAGATAGGCCAAATGTTTGGCGATTTGGAACGCGTGGGGTTAAAAATTTAGATTCAAAAATAGCCTAGGACCTTTCGGGGTCGAGACGTGCGGGCGTGCAAAATTTCATGCCCATAAGTGCGACGGTGCGGATTCCAATCCCGGACAAACATACCCAAATACATACACACATACATACATTCAGCTTTATATATTAGATATATATACATACGATGTAATTGAACTATAATCATCAACGCTTCAATTAAATCCTGATAAATAACTCCGATGTCTGCACAGGCACAGTTAGCAAGCCATATACTAACAATGTGACAAGGGACCTCTGCATTTAAAAGGATATTACTTTTGCAATGCCTTAAACCAGTGGTCTCAAAACTCAGCTGGGTATATGGGCCACACATAGAAAAAAAATGAAAAATTGAATTTGACGGGCCACATTCTTTGCAGGGTGAGATGACATTTTCCCATAAAACGTTTTTTTTTTTTTAATGCCTTTCATGGTATGGGTTATGGTACAATTTTATAGCTTGTCACCTTCTTGTTGAAATGTCCCAATCCTGGTCACCGTCATGTAGCAATATCTTCATCTGGTCACCTTGTTGCATCAGATGTCCCAATCCTGGTCATCTTGTTGTAGCAATTCCCCCATCTTGGTCACCTTGTTGTAGAAAATGTCGCCATCTGGTCACCTTGTTGTAGCAAAAGTCCACATCTTGCTCACCTTGTTGTAGCAAATGTCCCCATCCTAGTCACATTTATGTAGCAATGTCCCAATCCTGGTCATGTTCATGTAGCAATGTCACCATCATGATCACCTTGTTGTAGAAGTGTCCCCATCCTGGTCACCTTCTCGTAGCAAAATTGTCCAATGTCCCTCTCCATATACACATAAAACACCTTTTCATCTGACCTTGTTCCCTCGGAGAACAGCAACCTCTTCCTGCTGCACAGCTGGGCCATTACATGGCAGTGACATAATAAGCTGCTGCGATGGCACGCCAATGTCATCTGCCAGCCTCTGATTGGCTGGTGTCTAGTATTGGTATTGCGGTGCGGAGAGAAGGTCTCAGCTCCACAATACATTTCAAGTGAATGTGCATCCAAGGACACACATTCAGCTGCAATTAAGTGCTAGCATCGGCAGCCCCTGGACCAGGCCATGATCGTCACCTGGAGCTCTGGTGCCTGCGGCCGCATGAAGCTGCCTCAGGGTTTGCATGCGGCCCAAAGGCCATGTGTTTGAGACCTCTGCCTTAACCCTTTAACTCCCAATGACCGACATAATCCATCATTGGATGCCTCCCCCCTCCAGTGATGGACCCGCAGCTTTTCCAGCACATGGCAGATGATCTGTACAGCTGACATGTGCCCGGAACAGCCACGTGTGGAATCGCGATTCACCCGATGCTGTTAACATGTTAAATGCTGCTGTCACACTCTGACAGCGGCATTTAACATGCATCGCACAGGAAGCGCGTCATTACCTCCTCCCATCGGCGCCCGAGTCACATGACCACGAGTCGCCGATGGTTTGGCATGACAACCCGGGATCAGCAGAAGACCCATGTGGTTGTCATGGCTGGATCACTATGAGCACCGCCTGGTGGTTGGCGCTCAGAGCAAGTGAGCATATCTGCTACATAGAATAGGGCTGCGGCTCTGCTCTATGTAGCAGAGGTGATTGGACAACTGCAGGGCAGCTTCAAGTATCTCATGGAGACTATTGAATCAAGTAAAAAGTAAAAAAAAATGTTTTTAAAAATATTAAAAAAAATAAAAAACTAAAAGTTCAAATCACCCCCTTTCGCACCATTCAAAATAAAACAATAAAAAAAATCAAATATACACATATATGGTATCGCCGCGTTCATAATCGCCCCATCTATCAATCTATAAAAATAATTATTCCAATCAGTAAACAGCGTAGCAAGATAACAAGCCCTCACCCAGCCCCAGTTCCCTGAAAAATGGAGATGTTATATGTCTCGGAAAATGGCAACTTTTTTTTTTACAAATTTTGACAATTTTTTTCACCACTTAGATAAAAAAGAACCTAGACATGTTTGGTGTCTATGAATTCGTAATGACCTGGAGAATCATAATGGTTGGTCAGTTTTAGCATTTAGTGAACCTCGTAAAAAAGCCAAACAAAAAACCATTGTGGAATTGCACTTATTCTGCAATTTCACAGCACTTGGAATTTTTTTCCCGTTTTCTACTACCCGACATGGTAAAACCAATGGTGTCGTTCAAAAGTACAACACGTCCTGCAAAAAAAAGCCCTCACATAGCCATTTTTACCAAAAAATTAAAAAATTATGGCTCTGGGAAGAAGGGGAGCAAAAAGTAAAAATGCAAAACCAAAAATACCCCTGGTCGTTAAGGGGTTAAACAAAAGAAATAAAAAGCATCAGCTGTTCAAGTATATTTGCCTTGCTTAAACCCATGAATCCATATAATGGCTGTCAACATCCTCAAAAATTGCTATTTAAAGACCATAATACAAGACAAAGGCTAATAGGTGCAATGAATACACCATGTTCCAAATTATTATGCAAATTGGTTTTAAGTGTCATAGCGTTTTTTGGGGGTTTTTTGTAAATGAAACCCATTGATGGTATTGTGTCTCAGGGTTCTTTGGATCACTGAAATCAATCTCAGATATCTGTGATAATTAGTTTGCCATGTGAGCCCAATAAAAGGAAAACTGGATGTTCCACACTATTAAGCAGGTCAGAGTTTTCAAGTAACATGGGAAAGAAAAAGGCTCTCTCTGCTGCTGAAGAGCATCAAGTAGTGCAATGCCTCGGTCAAGGGATAAAAACATTAGATATTTCCCGAAAACTTAAGCGTGATCATCGTACTGTTAAGAGATTTGTGGCTGATTCTGAGTACAGACGTGTTCGTGCTGATAAAGGCAGAATGAGGAAGGTTTCTGCCAGGCAAGTTCATCGGATTAAGAGAACAGCTGCTAAAAAGCCATTACAAACCAACAAACAGATATTTGAAGCTGCTGGTGCCTCTGGAGTCCCTCGAACCTCAAGGTGTAGGATCCTTCAAATGCTTGCTGTGGTCCATAAACCTACTATTCGGCCACCCTAAACAGCGCTCACAAGCCGAAAACTGATGCACTGGGCCCAGACATACATGAAGACTAATTTTCAAACAGTCTTATTTACTGATGAGTGTTCGAGCAACCCTGGATGGTCCAGATGGATGGAGTAGTGGATGGTTGGTGGATGGCCACCATGTCCCAACAAGGCTGCGACGTCAGCAAGGAGGTGGAGGAGTCATGTTTTGGGCCGGAATCATGGGCAAACAGATGGTAGGGCCCTTTAAGGTTCCTGAAGGTAAATGACCTCTGTAAAGTATATAGAGTTTCTGACTGACAACTTTCTTCCATGGTATAAAAAGCAGAAACGTGCCTTCAGGAGCAAAATCATCTTCATGCATGACAATGCACCATCTCATGCTGCAAAGAATACCTCTGAGTCATTGGCTGGTATGGGCATAGAAGGAGATAAACTCCCCTGACCTCAACCCTATAGAGAACCTTTGGAGTATCATCAAGCAAAAGATCTATGAGGGTGGAAGGCAGTTCACATCAAAACAGCAGCTCTGGGAGGCTATTCTGACTTCATGCAAAGAAATACAAGCAGAAACTCTCCAAGAACTCACAAGTTCAATGGATGCAAGAACTGTGAAGGTGATATCAAAGAAGGGTTCCTATGTTAACATGTAACTTGGCCTGTTAGGATGTTTTGGAGTTAAATAGCTTTTTTGTTCAGTGAATGGGACCTCCTAATGCTACAAATTCCACAAATGAGCATTTTCAGTTCTTTAAAACATATCAAATGTTTAGAAATTCTACTGTGCCTAATAATTTGGAACAGTGCATTTTGAGTTTTTATGCATTTTGGAGATTATACTGTTATCATTGGGAGGTTTCTTCAATAAAATTCGATGTATACTCTAACGAGTGATGACTTTTATTAGACTGACTGTCATTTGTACCGACCACTTAGGAAAATCAGAGAAAAATATAATTTGCATAATAATTTGGAACATGGTGTATATTTTTGCAGGTCTGTTTGGAAGGACATTATCCCCCTTTACATATTATTATACATATGTATCATTATTTGCATGCATGTTTGTGACTGCATCACTGTTGGCCAGCAACAAAATATGTACTGCCATCTTATACATTATCTGTCATTATGAAAATAGGAGTATAGATGGTTAGAACAATAAACTTTAATACAATATGGTTTTCTCACGTGACCATTGGTCATGAACAAAAAAAGGTCCTGTCAGATACCTACACTATGATTTCCCCTTGAGAAAGAAAGTGTTAACACATGCTAAACGCGCGCTGGGGACTTCAATACCTTCCTCTTCTGATAACCTGGGTTTTCTTATGGGTAAGATGACTCCTTGCATTCATTATATGGATTACGCCCATTGGACTTGAGACACTTTGCATGATGATATTACAATTGAGGCATGGCTTGATCTACCTATATATATAGATATACTGCAACTCTTTATACATTCCCCAATAATCAGTTTATTATTTGTCTATTCGTCTTTAATACGCATTTTCAAAAATTGTTACTATTGTATTAAAGTTTATTGTTCTAACTATCTAAATTCTGAATTCTCCTATTTTCAAATGTTTGTTTGCAGTGGTTTTCTTCTTGTGAATAATTACACCCACTGCAGTGTTTTCTTTCACAAGTAATATGCAATTTTTTTTAGTTAATGTTATCTGTCATTATGTATGACCTACAGTATTACTATAGGAACATCACTATGATATTGGGCATAATTGCACCCACTTAGCTTCCAAACGTGCCTTACATGTGCGCTGAAAACAAAGCATTTCCTTGTTCACATCACTCTCTAAGGCCCCATTCAGATATTAGTGTTTTGCAAGTATACAAAAAAGGTATGATTGTCATCAGTGTTTGGATCCTAGCACCGTCAGTGTTTCATTAGCGTTTTTCATGTATGAATTAATAAATTACCAAGCGTCTGCTATCTTGTGCAATGCTAATCATGGATGGCACACAGATGCCATCTACGTGCTGTCCATGATATTCACCGAGCCCTAGACTTGAATTGGCAATTAAATCCATACTATTTGAAATAAGTCTTTTTGCAAATACCTTATGTTGACATATTTGCCTCTGAGCAACGCTATTGCTGCTCACTCTCTTCCAATAACGTGACCCACGGCTGCAGTCTCCGCTGATGTCACATCAACTTCTGTACTCTGGAAGTTTCATCACTGAGGCATGACCCCGCCTCACACCCTCCCCCTGATTGACTGGGCGGTGTTTCAACGCACGTCACAGCACACTATTGAGCATGCACTTGCGCGGCTCTGACAATGAAAGCAGATGAGGTAGGGAAAGTTTCTATAGCGCAAGCTGGACACTGCGACGTGTGGTCAATCTCGCCCACAGCCCATTCAATCAGGGGCAGTGCGTGAGACTGGGTCCAACCTGGGTCATCCAAGGTCAACTTCCAGAGTTCAGAAGTTGATGTGACATTACTGGATGTTAGCTTCGGCTGCAGCCAGGGGTCATGTGATCAGGACTTAGCGAGCAGCGATAATGCCGCTCAAAAGCAATTTATGTCAACATAAGGTATTTGCAAAAAGACTTATTTGAGAGGTGGTGCAGGATAGGGCAGTATACAACAATGGCAACAATAACTCTTTTCTTCCAACCAGTTGAGGATACGCAAATTAGACTGCAAGTGCACCTATGGGTGTACCAATGCACTTTTTCTCTCTTGGCACCATCCTCTACTGTTTGAATGTCAGTAGAAAGAGTCTCTGATGGTTGACATTACCTCTGCTCCTGGCTGAAAACTCATATACGTAATACTCTTTTTTTTGTCTGGCACATATGCGCTATGCTACTATGTGCTGTCCAAATCCATAGTCTTATACTGCACGTGCACTGGCCAAAACCAAGAGAAGAGTGTCGCTGGCTTAAGATTTAACTTGGAGCCAAAGGTGACGTCACGAGACGTTAGTGCGCTGTAAGTGCACCTGCAAGGTCAGTAAAATGAAAATCTACATTACAAAGCAGTATTTGATGCCACATTTTCATCAATGGTCGACAATCAGTTAATGTATCAAACTACTAGTCCCATGACATCTACTAGACACATGGTGAACGTCTGTGACTAGCAAGGGCTGCATTATGCTGATGTACTTGATCAGTTTATTTTTAGATCCTAGAAGAATAATACTATTTGTAAGTATATTCAGACAACTGGAGTGTGAATATCTTCAGAGCTGCAAGTGACCCTTCTGACATCTCAGTAACAGCTGCACCAAAGGGCCATGTGCACCAGAATAAATTAAGGAACAGCTGATAGGGAGGGTAGAAAGAAAGCACAAAGTAACAGCTCAGATCATTTTTATAATTAATATGCATTAAAGAATCTAAGTAGCTTATTGCCATATCATTGACTCTTACTTGCTACTTTTTAATCCAATTAAAGAAATATGGTTCAAAAGGGTATAGGAAAATAACACAGATAATTTCCAGTAGCGATTGAATCTACTCATATATTTAATTACTGGCTCTAAAGTATAAAATATTAACATAAAAATGACTAATAAAAGCCTCCAAATTCTCAGAGTTATTTAACATATGGGTCATTAAATGTGTTATCAGATCAGGCAAAAGAACAACCTGAACTGGACATAAAGATATTATTAATTAAAATGTGTAGTGAAATCAATATTTCCTTGCTGCATAGGATTTATATAATAAATAGGCCACTTATTCTGTGCTCTCCAGTCGCTGATTTTACATAGACATATTTTCCTATTTTCATGTATGCAAAAAAAACTGATGGGGGGATTCCCATTATGAGGCATGTAGATCAGGAGAGCAGACTTCCCGTTGCGAGGCATGTAGATCAGGAGAGCAGACTGTCAGTTATTACGTGTCTCACACTGGTAATGCCCCGTTTCATTTAGAATAAGCTCTGGAGCAGATTCTCAGGGAGATCTGTGCCTGGATCATAGAATTTAACAACTCATTTACATAATAAGAAAAAAGTTGATTTCTCTTGAATAAAATATCAGATCTTCAACTTTAAATGACCAATATGTATGTAGGAGGGTGATCTTACTGACAGATTCCCTTTAATCTGGGTTACAATACTGACAGACATAATATGTATTTTGATAGGCTATAACTTGGAAGAAAGGGGGTAATATAGGGAGCGCTATGTAAGCGTAGTATTAAAGGTAATCAATGAAAACAAGGTGATAGAGGTATTTCTCACCTTATAGAGTTGTACAAACAGGCATAACTCTGGGAGAAGTCAATACACCAAATGTAGATCCCCGGCGGTGGATTGCTGTCGATGTGGTTGCCGTAGACAATGCTGTGACCAGTTCCAACATACAAAAGGCAGATCAGAGAGATAGAGAGATTAACCACGCCAAGGGCGCTTCCTCTTGATGAAAAACAAGTATCCGGAGGTGGAAAAAATCCTTTTTTATTGTAAAAACTCTAGTATCGAGTTTGTCACATTGACACATTAAAAACATAAAAATTGTTAAAAAAAAACCGGAGAAACAACGTGTTTCGGCTATTCAGCATTCATCAGCCTTCATATGTATTTTGGACAAGGTGCTAATTTGTAATATTTCTTATGATAATTCAACATTTAAAACATTGATGTCATAACTAGAATGTTTTTCATTAATTTACAATATCTGGATTATAATATTGCTACAAGTGTGGCTTGAGTTTAGGGAGTATATATCTGTACTGTACATTGGGTATGGATTTGTATTTTATTATGTTCTCTGTTGTCTCAGGGACTCATGAAGAACAGCAGAAGGAGGGGGGAATTGTCTCCAAGAACTTTACCAAGAAGATTCAGTAAGTGCTTGTTACTGCTGATCACAGCTGCTGACCCCAGACTCTTTGTCATTTAGAAAATGCCAGCAATGATCACTATCTGTACTTCCTTAGTTAAAGCTGCAGTCACATTTATTAGGGACAGGTGGTAGGAAAACTGTACAAGAATTAGCATATTATCATTCCATTAACATGCACATTGCCTGTATGTTAGACAATTGCATGATTAAATACATTTTACTGTTTATTTAAAATCACTGGCTTTATAAGCAGCAGCTATATGATAATAAAGCAGGTTATCAAATGTTTCACTTTAACTTCACAAGCCAATAGAATGCCATATAAAGATAATATACGTACAATAGCTTCTAGAAGAGCTGCCACTCGCCCCCTTCTGCTCGTAGGCTCCCTAGTAGCCATTCAATCTGACACGTAATCCCACTCATATATGCAGTGACTCTGAAAGTATAAATGCTGTAGAGATGATTGCCTTACATACAAGCGTAAGTTGACACTTGGCATATTAAAGGTAAACTTGTACTTTATCCATAGGAAGAATACACTTATTGATTTCAATGCAAAAAAGAGTTATGCATTTATTCATTTTTATATTCGCTCTCAATAAACGTTAGAAGAGAAGATTTCTAGATATATTCTCTTGCTCATCATATCTTCAAAGTGGCGTTTTACATATGCTAGGCTTAGCATAAAGTAGAAATGTATTTTTTTGCTTAGAATGAGAAGTCAAGCCTACAGACATGACAGCTGTGATTGTTATGAAACTAATGAGTCATGATAATTTTAATATACATTCAACTTGTGTTAAGTTTTTATAAGATCTTCCTGCTAAAAGACACAGGCCCCAATTTATCAAAGTTTTCCTTCATTTCTGGCATAAAAACCACTTTGAAAGTAACATTTTTGCACAGCAGAATGTTGAGACAAAAACTTAGCAACCTCTGGCAAGCGGAATAAAATAGTTTTGCTTTTTTATTTAATTTTGCTTCTCCATTGTGGAGATATGAGAATCAAACTATTTGACATCTAATGAATTAACTTTTTTAAGTCCAAGTAGGTGTTATCAAAGTTTTCACCTAAGGCATGTACTTTTACCCTTGTATGTTGCTGACTGATCATATGCAGGCAGCAACAATCAAAGGAAGGCCAGGGTCACGCTTGTGAGAAACGTCTCGCACATCAATACCCGGCACTACCGCCGTCTCTCGGACTGGAGCGTTCAGCTGCATGGAAATACATGCAGCCGCACACTCTGGTCCCGAATGCCGGCCGCAGTGCCGGGTATTGAGGTGCGAGACTCGTGCAAGTTTGTTGCAATTGTGACCCTGGCCAGAAGAAGATTATGCCCTCATCATACTTAGAGCTGATTTCAGTTTATGAGATGTATGACATAGAGCACTGATCTACTGGTCTAACATCCTGCATGATTAGAAAGTGTTGGGAGATTAGAGCACAGATGACTGACATATTTCGAATATGGTTCCTGTGGAGGGAAGTGCAGTGCAGCTGAGTTTAGCTGTGTCACATTACAAACCTTTCTCCCTCTCCTCTCATGATCAACTCTGCCTGATTGCTTCTCTCCCCCCTTATACAGCCTGTCCAGAGATGTATCAGTATCAAACTTATGTCTGTTGTGTGAAACTTGTAATCGCTCTGCTCTGGAGAAGTGCAGGATGTCATTATATTTCACACATTAGTAGTCGAGAACAGACTGCTTCTTTGAGAGATGTAACTAATGACAGCTCATATCTCACTGAAGAGTGATAATAAGTTGCTTGAGCAAAGCAGACATAAGTATGATACTGATACACTCAGTAATGAGGAGAGCTGATAAAAGGGTTTGTAATGTGACATAACTGAGTTCATCTGTCCTGCCCCTCCCCCTACACTAACTCATGCAGGAGATAAGAGCTGTATCATTACATCTCACACACTGAAAAACCTGCTTTAAGCTTTGGTAGAGACATGTTTTTTCTTCTGAGTGTTGCTGCCTGTTTATGATTGGTCAGCATCATACAGGGGGAAGAATTAAGGTACTGCCACACTAAACAATCCCGCTAGCGATCACGATAACGACGCATACTAATGCGATAGCTAGCGGGATTGTTTCTATATCGCTAAGTGCGGCCACATTTAGCGATATAGTTAACGACGCTATCGCCGTTAGCGATCTTCTTAACGACTTTAGCGGTACAAAAGTACCGCTAAATCGCTAAGAAAAGGTGCCACACTAGCGATATATACTTATCCACGGGAGCGCCGACGAGAAAATAAGGTCCGGAACGATTCCAGCGACGAGCGAGATCACAGCAGGAAGCTCGTCGCTGGCAGCTGCCGCACTGAACAACATCGCTAACGGATCGCTAAATAGTGACGTTTTTTAGCGATCCCGTTAGCGATATTGTTCAGTGTGGCATACCCTTTACATGCACGCAGTGAAAACTCTGGTAAAGCTCACTTGGGGTTGTCTGGTCTCAGGGTGCTTTCACACTGCGTTTTGGCACCCGTTCATTGGTCCCGTCAGGGCTTATGTTCAGCTCCCCCACAAAATGGGATTCGGGTATATGTGCCGACAGGGCAATAGACTATAATGGTTCAGACAGAGTGAATGTGTGCCAAGGGTTTTGCTAACATGTCATGATTGATCAGGTATTCTTTTTACATTGGGCAAAAATGGAAATTGTTTGCTATCTTGTGGCCTCTTAAATGCATTACAGAATGTGGGATTTAAGGCCTTAAGCCACTGGGTAGAAGTATTCAGCTTACTAGGAAAAGACGCTTAGCTCCAAGCATGAGAGCACGCACACTGCAATGTACCCCATAGACTTTCTATTATGTTAACGTAGATCTGTAACCAAATTTACCTATAACAAACATTATTAAATAAATCTTTTAAACCTGATGATTCTACTGTACCTACTTTGAAAGTCCATTTCAGAACATAATTCTCAAATTAAATTAATAATTTTAATATTTAGCAGGAAAATTGTCTGAAAGGATTATTCATCCTTTCTTGAATGGATTTTCAGAGAAAGTATTCCAGCCTCATTAGGTATACAAGATCTTTTTAGTAATGCAGGTAATTTATATTGTGAATGCTGGTGACAAATCTGCATTAAAGAAAATCGGTCAGCAGGTTTTTGCTATTTAATGTAAGAGCAGCATGATGTAGCTTCAGAGAGCCTGATTCCAAGGATGTGCCACTTATTAGGCTGTATGTAGTAGTTCCAATACAATCAGAATTTTATCGGCAGGAGATTATCACTGCTTGACTAGGTCTCACTTGCACAGCAGTCAGGCTACTATGTGTATCCCCACCCCCACCATTGATTAGCAGCTTGCTGACAATGCACAATGTACACAGTAAACTGCCAATTAGAAGTGTGAGTAGGTTATAAACAGCTCAGCATTCTGAGCATTGCTACATCTACTGTCAGAGAAAACAGGGATTTTATCACAACTGCACCAAGCAGCCCAGTAAGTGACACATCACTGGAATCAAGCTCTCTGTCTGGACATTATTCTGCTATCGGATTACATAGCAAATACCTGCTGACAGATTCCCCTTGATAATGGTTTGATCTGTAGAATTCATTTTGGTGACCTTGTTACATTGTGTTAGGCTGTGATATTAGAAATTCCTCTTCATCACTTGCCATTAATATGGCTGCAAAATTTCCATCATTTACTTTTGAAGGGATCTGTTTCCCTTAGACAAGGTGAAGAGCCTCTGGTCTCACATTCTCCTCTTCTATATGTGCTATTGTAAAGCTTGTGGAAGACCTTTCCAAAAGTCCTTGTATGGATGAAAATGTATCGTTAGAGCTGGCTGCTTGCCATAAACGCTGCTGATTCCCGTCTTCAGGTCGCAGAAAAATTAAGAAGTTTCACATCATGTACTTGTGATCTTAGTCGAAGCTCTGCAGATTAAACAGAAAGTTACAAGGAGGTGTAAGGCAAACACTTTGTCAGCTTATTTATACACAACGTGCTGGAACAACGTGTTCAGGAATCGTCTATTCCCGAAGTTTATCGTACACTGCTCCCATAATATGGGGCTTTTGTCATACAGTACTAGAGGCTTCTAAGTCATCCAGCAATACAGTGGGTACAGAAACTATTCAGACCCCTTTAAATGTTTCACTCTTTGTTTCATTGCATCCATTTTTTTAAATTAAAAAAGTTAATTTTTTTCTCATTAATATATACTCTGCACCCCATTTTGACTGAAAAAAACATAAATGTAGAAATTTTTGCAAAATTATTAAAAAAGAAAAACTGAAATATCACATGGTCATAAGTATTCAGACCCTTTGCACAGACACTCATATTTAAGTCACATGCTGTCCATTTCCGTGCATGTCAGACCAAATGAGAATCATGAGGTCAAAAGGAACTGGCCAAGAAGCTCAGAGACAGAATTGTGGCAAGGCGCAGATCTGGCCAAGGTTACAAAAGAATTTCTGCAGTACTCAAGGTTCCTAAGAGCACAGTGGCCTCCATAATCCTTAAATGGAAGAAGTTTGGGACCACCAGAAGTCTTCCTAGACCTGGCCATCCAGCCAAACTGAGCAATTGTGGGAGAAGAGCTTTGTTGAGAGAGGTCAAGAAGAACCCTATGATCACTGTGGCTGAGCTTCACAGATGCAGTAGGGAGATGGGAGAAAGTTCCTCAAAGTCAACTATCATTGCAGCCCTCCACCAGTCAGGCCTTTATGGCAGAGCTGCCCAATGGAAGCCTCTCCTCAGTGTAAGACATATGAAAGCCCGAATAGAGTTTGTTAAAAAAAAACACATGAAGGACTCCCAGACTATGAGAAGTAAGATTTTCTGGTCTGATGAGACGAAGATAGAACTTTTTGGTGATAATTCTAAGCGGTGTGTGTGGAGAAAACCAGGCACTACTCATCACCTGCCCAATACAATCCCAACAGTGAAACATGGTGGTGGCAGCATCATGCTATGGGGTGTGTTTTTTCATTTGCATGGACAGGACGACTGGTTGCAATTAAAGGAAACATGAATGCGGCCAAGTACAGAGACATCCTGGATGAAAACCTCTTCCAGAGTGCTCTGGACCTCAGACTTGGCCGAAGGTTCACCTTCCAACAAGACAATCACCCTTACCACACAGCTAAAAAAATCAAAGGAGAGGCTTCAGTATAAATCTGTGACCATTCTTGACTGGCCAAGCCAGAGCCCTGACCTAAACCCAATTGAGAATCTCTGGAGAGATCTGAAAATGGTTGTCCACCAACGTTCACCATCCAACATGATGGAACTGGAGAGGATCTGCAAGGAAGAATGGCAGAGGATCCCCAAATCCAGGTGCGAAAAACTTGTTGCATCATTCCCAAGACTCATGGCTTTACTAGCTCAAAAGGGTGCTTCTACTCAATACTGAGCAAAGGGTCTGAATACTTATGACCTTGTGATATTTCAGTTTTTCTTTTTTAATAAATTTGCAAAAATTTCTACATTTCTGTTTTTTTCAGTCAAGATGGGGTGCAGAGTGTACATTAATGAGAATAAAATGAACTTTTTTGAATTTACCAAATGGCTGCAATGAAACAAAGAGTGAAAAATTTAAAGGGGTCTGAATACTTTCCGTACCCACTGTATATCCATAGCATGTAAACCAATAGTCGGCCAGACAGTGGCTCTGGTAAAGGTTATCTGTGTTTGAGTAGTTTAGCTTTTCCGAGGTCTTTTTTCTCTCATTTTCTTGTTACTGTAACATTTTCAGACATCAAAACTTAATAAAGGCAATTACAGATTCATTGCTGTAATGATCCAGGCGCCCATTGCTGAGAATTTCCAGAGACTGTTATTTTTACTTGTCTCTGGATAATATAGAAGTTACATATTATTTATGCTGAGTATATGAAAAGATGTTTGGGCTTTGATTAGTTACAGAGAAGGATTATGTAGATCTTCGAAAAAACAGGTTTAGGAGGCAGTGAGGTCAGAGCAAGTCTCTCAGTGTACAGATTAGTCAAATAATGAAGGGTGTGGTGAGATTTACTGGGATTGCATTTCATCTCTGGAGCCAAAACTCCATGGAGATTCTACAAGTGGTTATAATCACTAGCATGGGCGTACCCAGGATCAAAACTAGGGGGGCAAGCCAATGTCATAAGGCCGGCGTCACACACAACGACAAAAAATCGGTCCGTTTTAGACGGTCGATTGTCGGATCAAAATGCAAACATCACACATCCTTCTGTCATCCGATTTTCCTTCAAAGATGCGATTTAGTCGCATGTGTGTGTACCTTGTAACATCCGATTTTCATCCGACTTGCTAGAATTTCTCGCAGGCTTGCAAAACTGACATATAATGGATCCAAAAGAATAGTATTTCAATCACAAAAAAAAGAATAGATATATACACATAGAACACACATATATATATATATATATATATATATATATATAGTCATTGTGACATGTATATATATATATATATATATTTATAGTTCCTAGACTTCTACATACTGTTATAGCCGCTAATTCAATTGCCGGCTTTTGTGAAATCACAGAAGCCGACATGAAATGATACATTGTTTCCACACAGTTAACCATGTAATTTCCTGTATTTTGATATTTGTTTAGAACTTACAATTACATGAGTGTATTTGTGCAAAATTTCAGACATGTGGGGGTTAATTAAAGGTGTAAATTCGTTGAAAAAAAATGCGTGGGCTCCCGCTGTATTTTCTCCACCAGACAGACAAAGCAAGCGAGTGGGGGCAGATAATAATAGCCTAGGGAGGGTACATTTTTTTTGTGCCCCCCTGGCTACTAACATCTGCCCCAGACACCCCAGAAAGGGCAAATCTATAATTAGATTCGCCCTTTCTGGCACTTTGCCGTCTATTCCCATTGCCCTGTAGCGGTGGCGAATGGGTTAATAAGACATTAATGTACCTTAGTATTGAAAGGTGACCTTAAGGCAGGTTAATAATTGAGAGCTGTCAATTAGACAACTATCAATTATTAATCCTATTGTATGATAGAAAAATCAAAAAAGTGCTTTCAGTGGGAGAAGCAACCAATCTTTTTTCGTTTTTTTAGAAAAATCAAACACACACACTTTAATAAAAAAGAAGTTTAATGAAATAATCACACAGTTTTTAACCATATTTTATTTTCCTGCTAAAACCATTTCCTGTAACAAAAATAAAATAAAAAAGCAAAATGATTCTTACCAATCCGATGTACAGTCAGGTCCCACGGTGTAATCCATCAGAAAGGGTTAACAGGTTACAGGTCGCAGAGAGCTAATAATGCTGTCTCAGACCTGTATTCCCCTGAATGAATCAGTTACTCTCCCAGCGAAAGGAGAGGAATAGATTCATGAATGGAGCTTAATTGATTTATTACAACTTTCACTTGAGTGACCTGACCTAAGGTGAAAGTGGATACAATCAATTAAGCTTCATTCATGAATCACATCCTCTCCTGTCGGCAGGAGATAAGCTCATTCATTCAGGAGCTATCAGATGAGCACGCAGGATTACCTGCGCAGCTTATCTGATTGCTAGTAGTTAACCCTTTGTGAAGGATTACAGCGTGGGACGTGACAGATTGCCAGATAGGTAAGAATAATGTTGTTTTATTATTTTATATTTATTTTAGAATAACAAGGGATTCGAACGGATTAAGAGTTAAATAAAAGATGGTCAAAAATATGTGTTTTTATTTCATTAAAATTATTTATTCTTAAAGTGTGTGTGTGTTTTTTTTATTTACTTGAATCTGATTAATAATTGATAGTTGTCTAATTGACAGCTCTCAATTATTAACCTGCCTTAAGGTCACCTTTCAATATTAAGGTGACATTAAAGTGACATTATTAACCCATTCGCCACCGCTACAGGGCAATGGGAATAGACGGGCAAAGTGCCAGAAAGGGCGAATCTAATTATAGATTTGCCCTTTCTGGGGTGTCTGGGGGCAGATGTTAGTAGCCAGGGGGGGCACAAAAAAATTGTACCCTCCCTAGGCTATTATTATCTGCCCCCACTCGCTTGCTTTGTCTGTCTGGTGGAGAAAATACAGCGGGAGCCCACGCATTTTTTTTCAACGAATTTACACCTTTAATTAACCCCTACATGTCTGAAATTTTGCACAAATACACTCATGTAATTGTAAGTTCTAAACAAATATCAAAATACAGGAAATTACATGGTTAACTGTGTGGAAACAATGTATCATTTCATGTCGGCTTCTGTGATTTAACAAAAGCCGGCAATTGAATTAGCGCTATTACAGTATGTAGAAGTGTAAGAACTATAAATATATATATATATATATATATATATAATGTCACAATTACAATATAATATATATATATATATATATATATATGTATTCTATGTGTGTATATCTATTCTTTCTATTCTTTATTAAAGCTGTCAGTGTGATTTTACAGTATAGCCGGGGATGAATTGCCGGCTTTTCTAAAGGACACCGATGCGATTTCATCGCAAGTCACACATGCGGTCCGTTTGTAATCAGATTTTTCATCGCTCCCATAGACTTGCATTGGCGATAGTTGACCCACAATCGGTGACAATCGCAGCATGCTGCGATTGCACACGGATGTTTAAAACGGACCACAAAAAATCTGATACTGGGAGCTGCTCCATAGATTAACATAGGCCGACTGCAATCGATTTTCATCGTATTGCAGTCGTCCGATTCTGTCGCCAGTGTGACGCCGGCCTTATACAGGTTACATCATATACACTGTGCATTATCCTGCATATTAGGTATGGAGCATTAGAACTGTTGTATATTGTATAATACAGCAGTGTATGCGACACTACGCTGTATACACCATATATTATACATGGCACACTCACCTCTATACAAAGAATAAGAGGCATTATAACCTGTGTATGAAAAGTATAATACAGCAGTGTATATACACTCTATATACCCACACGATGTGTATGACCCTGTATACTCCATATACTACACTCTTATTTTGAACTAAAAAAAAAAAGAAACAGGAACAAATACAATACTTAAAATAAAGAACAAGTAAAGTTAAAAATAAACAAACTTACTGGTATTTCAGTGGGAACTATGGGCCTGCTTTTGGCTAATGAGATGGTCAATGTTCGGTTCCATATTTGTCACAAGTGAAGCAATTTTTCTCTTTCTTGATATCATTATTTCCTAGGGATTCCAAATTGCTATTAGTAAAATACCAATATATATACAGCGCTACAAAAACAATATACCAGCAATAAAACTGCCCACACAGAGACATGCAGCCTGCACTGCCCATCACTGCAGCCTTGCCAATCTATATCATTTCATCCTCATCAGTTCACATATTGGCGCAACTCCGCTTTTAGTTCAGGCTCAGACTGGTGTGGTGCGAGAGTCCCTAATAGGCAGGTAAATGTCCCCAATACGCAGCATTGGTCCCCAATAGGCAGGTAAATGTCCCAATAGGCAGCATTGATCCCCAATAGGCAGCATATGTCCTCAATAGGCAGCATAGGTCCCCAATAGGCACCATAGGTCCCAATAGGCAGCATATGTCCTCAATAGGCAGCATAGGTCCCCAATAGGCAGCATAGGTCCCAATAGGCAGGATAGTCCCCAATAGGCAGCATATGTCCTCAATAGACAGCATAGGTCCCCAATAGGCAGCATAGGTCCCCAATAGGCAGCATAGGTCCCCAATAGGCAGCATAGTCCCCAATAGGCAGCATATGTCCTCAATAGACAGCATAGGTCCCCAATAGGCAGCATAGGTCCCCAAAACGCAGCATAGGTCCCTAATAGGCAGCATAGGTCCAATACGCAGCATAGTTCCCCAATACACAGCATATGTCCTCAATAGGCAGCATAATCCCCCATAGGCAGCATAGTAGTCCCCAGTAGGCATCATAATCCCCCATAAGCAGCATAGTCCCCAATAGCCAGCATAATCCCCCATAGCCAGCATAATCCCCCATAGCCAGCATAATCCCCCATAGGAAGCATAATCCCCCATAAGCAGCATAGTAGTCCCCAATAGGCAGCATAGTAGTCCCCAGTAGGCAGCATAATCCCCCAAAAGCAGCATAGTCCCCAATAGCCAGCATAATCCCCCAACAGCCAGCATAATCCCACAATAGCCAGCATAATCCCCCATAGCCAGCATAATCCCCCAATAGCCAGCATAATCCCCCAATAGCCAGCATAATCCCCCATAGCCAGCATAATCCCACAATAGCCAGCATAATCTCCCATAGCCAGCATAATCTCCCTACCACATATCCCAGCATAATCCCACAATAGCCAGCATAATCCCACAATAGCCAGCATAATCCCCCATAGACCGGGCCCGGCGTCAAAAAAAAAAAATGCCAGTACTCACCTATCTCCCCCGCTGCTCTGAAGAAGCGCGCTCTGGACTCCATCTTCTCCTGGCACTGGCGGCGTGACTTATCAGGGCGCGCAGGCGGCGTGATGACGATCACGTCGCCTGTGCTGCATATGGAAGGCCGCAAGGCCTTCCTCACTCACCACATTCCGCCCACGATTAAAGGGCCCGCCGGCACTGAACTGTCAGTTCAATGTCGGCTTTGCCGACTGGCCGGTTCAAGCACTGTGCGCCCCTGCTTCTAGGGGGGAGCAGCTGCTCCCCCTGCCCCACGGTGGGTACGCCCATGATCACTAGTTATGATCATGGTAATCTTTACTTGATTCAGTAATATGGATTTTAGAAGTTAAAGGGGTTTGTTCGGTACATTAATATTGTTGGTTCAGCCTTAGAATAGATCATCAATTTTTGGTTAGTGGTGCTGTAACACCAGGCAAAGTGGTGGTGTAACACCCAGCAACCCACCGATCACCTGTTTCTAGGGACGCAGGTGGCCTGAAGGGCTCAGTTGCTGAGCTGCACAGCACATCAACTGTAAATTGGCTGTAGCTGGATACTGCACATTCGTCCCTGTTGATTAGAATAGGAGCAGATATGAATTACCTGGCCATAGTCACTTATATGCAATTAAATACTTAAAGGGAATCTGTCAGTAGGATCAGCCCTCCTAAGCCATCTATATGGGCATGTAGGTCATAAGAAGATGAATAAAATAATACATACCATATATTCTCTAGTATAAGCCAACCAGAGTATAAGCCGAAGCCCTTAATTTTGCCACGGAAAACTGGATAAACGTATTGACTCGAGTATAAGCTGGGTGTACAGTCATGGCCAAAAGTTTTGAGAATGACACAAATATTATATTTTCACATGATCCATTGTTGCCCTCTGGTTTTTATGTGTGTTTGACAGATGTTTTTATCACAGACAGAAATATAATTGCAAACATATGAGTAACAAAAGCTTATATTGACAGTTAGAATGAGTTAATGCAGCAAGTCAATATTTACAGTGTTGACCCTTATTCTTCAGGACTTCTGCATTTCTCCCTGGCATGCTCTCAATCAACTTCTGGACCAAATCCTGACTGATAGCAGTCCATTCTTGCACAATCAATGCTTTCAATTTGTCAGAATTTTTAGGTTTTTGTTTGTCCACCCGTCTCTTGATGATTGACCACAAGTTCTCAATGGGATTAAGATCTGGGGAGTTTCCAGGCCATGGACCCAAAATCTCTATGTTTTGTTCCCTGAGCCATTTAGTTATCACCTTTGCTTTATGGCAAGGTGCTCCATCATGCTGGAAAAGGCATTGTTGATCGCCAAACTGCTCTTGGAGGGTTGGGAGAAGTTGATCTTGGAGGACATTCTGGTACCATTCTTTATTCATGGCTGTGTTTTAAGGCAAGACTGTTAGAGAGCTGATTCCCTTGGCTGAGAAGCAACCCCACACATGAATGGTTTCAGGATGCTTAACAGTTGGCATGAGACAAGACTGGTGGTAGCGCTCACCTTGTCTTCTCCGAATGAGGCGTTTTCCTGATGTCCCAAACAATCGAAAAGGGGATTCATCAGAGAAAATAACTTTACCCCAGTCCTCAGCAGTCCACTGCCTGTACCTTTTGCAGAATATCTGTCTGTCCATGATGTTTTTTCTGGAGAGAAGTGGCTTCTTTGCTGCCCTCCTTGAGACCAGGCCTTGCTCCAAGAGTCTCCGCCTCACAGTGCGTGCAGATGCATTCACACCTGCCTGCTGCCATTCCTGAGCAAGCTCTGCACTGCTGGTAGCCTGATCCCGCAGCTGAAACACTTTTAAGAGACGGTCCTGGCGCTTGCTGGTCTTTCTTGGCGCCCTGGAGCCTTTTTGGCAACAATGGAACCTCTCTCCTTGAAGTTCTTGATGATGCGATAGATTGTTGACTGAGGTGCAATCTTTCTAGCTGCGATACTCTTCCCTGTTAGGCCATTTTTGTGCATTGCAATGATGACTGCACGTGTTTCTTTAGAGATAACCATGGTTAACAGAAGAGAAACAATGATGCCAAGCACCAGCCTCCTTTTAAAGTGTCCAGTGGTGTCATTCTTACTTAATCATGACAGATTGATCTCCAGCCATGTCCTCATCAACACCCACACCTGTGTTAATGGAGCAATCACTGAAAAGAGGTTAGCTGGTCCTTTTAAGACAGGGCTGCAATGATGTTGAAATGTGTTTTGGGGGATAAAGTTCATTTTCTAGCCAAATATTGACTTTGCAAGTAATTGCTGTTAAGCTGATCACTCTTTATAACATTCTGGAGTATATGCAAATTGCCATTAGAAAAAGTGAAGCAGTAGACTTTGTAAAAATTAATATTGGTGTCATTCTCAAAACTTTTGGCCATTGTTCCCTCATCCCTGTCCTGCTGTGTGTGGCTCCTCTGTGCTCCGCGTCCTCCTCTGTGCCCCCCGTCCTGCTCGGTGCTCCTCTGTGCTCCGCGTCCTCCTCTGTGCTCCCCCCATCCTGCTCCGTGCTCCTCTGTGCTCTGCGTCCTCCTCTGTGCTTCCCCAGTCCTGCTCCATGCTCCTCTGTGATCCGCGTCCTCCTCTGTGCTCCCCCCGTCCTGCTCCAAGCTCCTCTGTGCTCCGCATCCTCTTCTGTGCTCCCCCCGTCCTGCTCCTCGTCCTCCTCTGTGCTCCCCGTCCTCCTCTGGGCTCCCCCCATCCTGCTCCGTGCTCCGCGTCCTCCTCTGTGCTCCCCTGTCCTGCTCCATGCTCTGCGTCCTCCTCTGTGCTCCCCCGTCCTGCTCCGTGCTCCTCTGTGCTACCCGTCCTCTATGCTCCCCCCGTCCTGCTTGGTGCTTCCCCCGTCCTCCCCATCCTGCTCCGTGCTTCCCCCGTTCTCCCCCCGTCATACTCACCCTCCCCGTGCCATCGCTGAACGTCCCCTGCAATCCTCCGTTGTCCCAGCTTCCTGTAGCTCTCCTGTGCTGAGCGGTCACGTGGTACCGCTCATTAAGGCCATGAATATGGACGCCATGCCTATGGGAGTGGAGTTGCGTCCATATTTCATGACCTTACTGAGCGGTACCATGTGACCGCTCAGCACAGGAGAGCTGCAGGAAGCCGGGTCAACTGAGTATTGCAGGGGACTTTCAGCGATGGCACGGGGAGGGTGAGTATGATGTCCCAGTCACCGGCTCCTGCCGCAGCTTCTCTCCCCCTCTGGTTTCTGTCCAATGACTCGTGTATAAGCCGAGGGGCATTTTCAGCACAAAAAAGGTGCTGAAAATCTCGGCTTATACACGAGTGTATACGGTAGATAACTGCGATCCGACGTCTTATTCCCAAGGAATCCATGTTTTTCTTATATGTAAATAATATGTTCAGGACTATAGGCCGGACACTGATCTGCATGAGAATCTGCCTACAGAGCTTATTATAAATAAAAAGAGGAGTTACCAATGTGATGTGCTGTTGTTATCAGTGTGATATGTAATGGCCGCTCTCTGCTCTCCTGATATCACTGCAGAGCTGTGTGATTATTCCTGACACATCTGCAGGTTCCTCTCAGCTTCAGCTTCTATCTCACAGGCAGACAGTTTGGAATTTTAGAGCTGCAGCTGCTAATATGTTTGTTAAGAGACAAAGTTCAGTCCTTCTGTTCTGTGTTAGTTTCATGTCTCACACTAGTAACGCCTCCTTTTATTTAAAATAAGCTCTAGAGGCAGATTCTCATACAGATCAGTGTCAGGCCCATAGTCCTGAATAGCTCATTTACATGTAAAAAATGGAATAAGACATCAAATTGCAGATATTAAAGTGCCATTTTATTTGGCTCCCTATGACCTACGTGCCTAAATAGATGGCTTAGGAAAGTTGATCCTACTGACAGATCCCCTTAATACCCCAAAACATTTTATATGAAAAGTAGAGCATTGTGTGCTGTATTTCAGTTAAGTGAGGTGATGTGATAGGCCTGCCTAAATATATGTATATTTAGAACATACTTAGAACTGTGAACACTGGGAATTACGGTACCCTTATTGACTGACATAGAACTGATGCTGCACAAGAAAAGTCTTGAAGATGAAAGTGGGAGATGCAGATTATGAACAATGTACATCTTAGAGTTTTAGCAGAACAGAGAGCATGGATAGCGTGGTAGACGTACTGTAGTTAAGAGAAAAGATGTACTGTGGAGAGCTTTGTGAATGTAATAAATTTTTCATGCATTCTGTAGTGGATGGCCAACCAGTGCAATGGATGGCACCCGGTGAAAGCATTTGTTTTTTGATATATGCTTCAAATGTATGTCTATAAAACTGTGTGAAAAGGACAAAACTGTATTAGTGTCCAAAACATTACTTATATTTAAGAAACAGAGTGCTAACATATAATTAACGCCAACCATGTTTTCATGTGTATCTGGCAATAAGGAGAGATTTCTGTTGCCTGGATAGCTGTCTCAGATGTATGGCTGGCTCCCTCTCCGGCACACCATTGCTGCTTGACATTGATCAAAATCCCAGTCAAATCCATCAAAGTCAGCAGTGCATTGGCAGAATGGGGCTTAATGAAGTCTGTGCAAAAAATTTTTCAAAAGTTAGACCATTTTAGTGGCATAACCTCCAGTGCATCTTATGAAAATGCCAGTCTTAAAGATAATGCTCTATTAATGTGTATCTGTGAAAAAAAGCAACGCTGTTGCTGATTCGGCCATCAGCTATCTCTTTCAACTCCCCAATACACATGAATGCTCAGTTTGGCTTAATGTTCATGTGTTTTCAAAGGGGAAAACGGAGAAGACTACTGCCAGATGGCTCTGGCTGCGGCTTATCACTTTAATAACAGAGGCATTGGGCATTGAAACTGCCAAATTCTTATCATCTGTTGGGGGGAGAGTCAGGAGACCCCAATGAACATTGGATGGTTGGCTGATCTCATCAATATCAGCGGATTCTGACAACTTTAGTCTAATGTATATGGTGGCCTTGACCACCAGGACGCTCATATTGCCACAAAGGAGAAGTGGTTGTCTTATCTTGCTATATAAAACTTCAACAAAAGCTTGAACTTTTGTAGACAATGTATATTACAGTATATGTTCACCTCATTGTATAAATAGTTGTGCACAACAAGAATAAGAGCAAGAACTGTCATCTGTATATCAAAACCACTCCTAATCTTCAGATATCCGTGCAGTATAATTGATAGGTGAATTAGCATACCCTCCCAAATTCTTTAATGTAATCAAGTTGATTATTTTTAATTAAATTCTTGATATGTTCGTTCGATAATTACTTGTCGCCTGTGACATATAGTTGGGTGGGGCTTTAAATGCTACATATTTTTGTGACCTTCATTTTTACAAAAGTTTCTAGTTTGGGAATTTAGTTTGTCTATTCCATGCTATTTCTGTAAAAAGAATAGACAGCAATCACTCTAAGTGCATGGCCAACCTCTAACATTTTCTTCTTTTGAGCCTAATTATGTCCAAAATTCTGTGCTGATTGATTTGCTAATATATTATTTAAAGCGGTTGAAGCTCTGTTTTTCTCTTATTGACCTCCAAATCTTCAGCATAGATAATGATACTTTCTGGTTACCTGGAGTGGCTGCTCGCAGGAGTCTAGTAGATTATTCCACAGTTTTATTTTAAGAACAATATATATGCAGCATGCAGTAAGATTCTAGACTTATTTTAGAAGATGCAGCCAAAACTTTAACAAGCCGAAAAAATAAAGGAATTGAGCAAATGTAGCAAAAATAGCAAAATTTATTAAATAACATATATTGCAAACTATACAGGAGAAAAGACAGCCAGGTACAATACACCAGGAAAACAAAAATGTTACAAGGAATGCCCAAATAGCTCATGAACCCAGGACACAAATCATATCCATACATAGCATATAGCTTATACAAATTCTTCTATGTGAATACCCAAGTGTGTGGAGATGTCTCCAAAAAGGAGCATGCAAAAAGGTAATGGAGCATTACTCCCTATGGGCTATATAAATAATCCGAAAGTTGGTAGTATACATATACTCATATCCCCACAATATTCAGCTGTATATAACTCAAAAGCGGTCACTTCACATAGGGTATGGAGATAGCGTAGCAAAGCTATGTATTTACAAAAAGTGGGACAGTTGCAGATGGTATGCAAGGCTGAGATGTAACTAGAAAAACGCTAAGTAGCACAAGAGAAGTCTCAAAAGGAGCCTAGAAGGGGCAAAAGGCTGCAATAAGATATAAATCCTAAGCGGGAAGGATATCTGTGTGAATATACAGGCAGTCAGCTACGCTCTACACACATATAACTTATAGGGTACAGTGACCATAGTAATGGAAGGTAGAGCTACAAAATAAGTAGCTGAGATAATACATATCCCACCCATCAATGTGCACGAAAAACCATAACAAGCATCTCAGACCTAAAGTCAATTATTGCACATGAGCCCAGAATAATAATGGAAAATAATAGCAGCTAAACATAAAGTTGTAAACACAGTGCCACAAGCATGTTACCTGGTGAGAGGAGAACCCCGACGCACGTTTCGCAAATGCTTCCTCGTGGGGTTGTGTAGAAAAAGAGGCAGAGGTACCCTATATATATGTGTATGGCAGCTGATCCAAATCATCGCGGTATAGCGGCGCTTCCGGTGCCGACACTGATTGCCGGAAGCTACGCACCATGCGCCCAGCGTCACAGGACACACACCCCCCAGTGACGCGTCAACTGGGAGGCGGATCCTGCGACGCTGCTCGGGCGCGCGTCCATAGCAACCGGCAGACCGTCAACACTGCAGGAGCGCTCACCACAGGAACATACGATATAGTGGGTAAGTGAAAGCGGATTGGGCAGAGAAATACAGAGATGGAGACTGAGTATAGGCTGATATAACATCCCAAGAAGGATATCCACGTCCAGATTAAATATGTTGTGAGCATATACATATTTTAGTAGATAAAGAAGACATCTATCCATATAAAAGATCTTATGTGGGGGACTCAATTTCCTATGCATACTCTATAGGCAAATCCATAGTAATTACACCAGAATATACAAATATTAACTGCGATGAAAATACTTATATATAGAGAATAGCCATACACAATATAGAACAAGAATAAAGGAAAAGAAAAAACTCATAATATACACATAGTACATACTGAAAAAAACTAAACATAAAAAATAAAATCGTTGTGTATGTTCCTTTCTTCAATGGTGTCTTCACCTATTCTTCATAGTATTCTGAATTGTGTCGATTCATGGAAGAAGAACATCATAACGTAGAAACAATACAAACACAGAATAAAAAAGGGTACCTAAGGTGAGATAAGACACAATGTTAAAATCAGGAAATAGAGTTAAATAAAGCAGGGAACATTTATAGAAATGGAGCGAAGCTTAACACTTCATTTAAACCCTTAGGTCTAACACTATCTACCCTCATAATCCACCTAGCTTCCAACTGTGCAAGTTTATTCTTAAGATCACCACCCCTGCCATCATCCAGGACCCTGTCGATGCCCTTTATTCGCAGTAGCCTGGCGTCACAAGCATGTACCATCCTAAAGTGTCTAGGTATTGGTTTCAAAGTAGATGTGTCCGTGATCCCACTTGCCTTAATGATATCACGCACATGTTCACGGACCCTAATACGTAGCTTGCGTGACGTCAATCAATGTATACCAGGCCACATGGGCATGAAGCATGATATATGACCCCAGTAGTGCTACATGTTATGTGGTGTGTGATCTTAAATTCTCTCTCACCATTACTGGAACAGAAAGTGTTACACCGCTCAAGATTAGCACAAGCCATGCAGTCCCTACATGGAAAGAATCCCCACTTAAGGCCCTTGGTGCCAAAAAGTCCTGAAGTTTTGGATTCCTTATGGTGACTATGCACCAAGAGATCCCGCAGATTTTTCGCTCTTCTATAAGTGATAGAGGGATATGTATCCAGACATTGGTCTAGAGTAGGGTCTTGTTTTAAAATAGACCAAAACTTCTGTAGGGAGTTCCTTAGGCCATTGTTTTGTTCATTGAAGGTAGAAATAAATCTCACCTGTGTTGGATTCCCTTTATTCTTGTTTTTATCATTCGTTGGGTGCAGCAAATCTTCTCGTTTAGATTGTAGTGCTTTCCGCCATCCCTTATGGATAACTTGTCTCGAGTAGCCACGTTCCTCAAATCGCAAAGCCAAATCATGTGATTGTCTATCAAAGGATGAGTCTTCTGAGCATACTCTTCGAGTACGCAAAAATTGCCCAAATGGAATACTGTTTTTCAACGCCCGTGGATGAGCCGACGATGCGTGCAAGAGGGAGTTCACAGCAGTCTCCTTCCGAAATATTTGAGTATGTATCCGGCCTCTTTCATCCTTCGATATATGGGTATCCAAGAAGTCAACAGTTGTACGACTGTAATGATAGGTAATTTTAAGGTTAATGTCATTAGTGTTGAGTTCACCCATAAAAGAGATCAGGTCTTCCTCTCTTCCCTGCCAGATGGCCAGGACATCATCGATATATCTGGCCCAAAATACAATCTTACTGCTTAGATTGGATGGATTAACACAAAAGACATCCCTCTCCCACAGCCCCAGGAACAGGTTAGCATATGAGGGGGCAAAAGCCGCCCCCATAGCTGTGCCCTGGAGCTGCAAGAAGAGGGTGTCCTTAAAAATAAAAAAATTATGTGTTAATGAAAACGCTTGACGTCACGCCAGCTACGTATTAGGGTCCGTGAACATGTGCGTGATATCATTAAGGCAAGTGGGATCACGGACACATCTACTTTGAAACCAATACCTAGACACTTTAGGATGGTACATGCTTGTGACGCCAGGCTACTGCGAATAAAGGGCATCGACAGGGTCCTGGATGATGGCAGGGGTGGTGATCTTAAGAATAAACTTGCACAGTTGGAAGCTAGGTGGATTATGAGGGTAGATAGTGTTAGACCTAAGGGTTTAAATGAAGTGT
Source organism: Oophaga sylvatica (assembly GCA_033576555.1). Taxonomy (NCBI): domain Eukaryota; kingdom Metazoa; phylum Chordata; class Amphibia; order Anura; family Dendrobatidae; genus Oophaga; species Oophaga sylvatica. The sequence goes on along the minus strand of JARQOD010000001.1, from coordinate 834,434,542 downwards.
TAAGCTTCGCTCCATTTCTATAAATGTTCCCTGCTTTATTTAACTCTATTTCCTGATTTTAACATTGTGTCTTATCTCACCTTAGGTACCCTTTTTTATTCTGTGTTTGTATTGTTTCTACGTTATGATGTTCTTCTTCCATGAATCGACACAATATGAGAATACTATGAAGAATAGGTGAAGACACCATTGAAGAAAGGAACATACACAACGATTTTATTTTTTATGTTTAGTTTTTTTCAGTATGTACTATGTGTATATTATGAGTTTTTCTTTTCCTTTATTCTTGTTCTATATTGTGTATGGCTATTCTCTATATATAAGTATTTTCATCGCAGTTAATATTTGTATATTCTGGTGTAATTACTATGGATTTGCCTATAGAGTATGCATAGGAAATTGAGTCCCCCACATAATATCTTTTATATGGATAGATGTCTTCTTTATCTACTAAAATATGTATATGCTCACAACATATTTAATCTGGACGTGGATATCCTTCTTGGGATGTTATATCAGCCTATACTCAGTCTCCATCTCTGTATTTCTCTGCCCAATCCGCTTTCACTTACCCACTATATCGTATGTCCCTGCGGTGAGCGCTCCTGCAGTGTTGACGGTCTGCCGGTTGCTATGGACGCGCGCCCGAGCAGCGTCGCAGGATCCGCCTCCCAGTTGACGCGTCACTGGGGGGTGTGTGTCCTGTGACGCTGGGCGCGTGGTGCGTAGCTTCCGGCAATCAGTGTCGGCACCGGAAGCGCCGCTATACCGCGATGATTTGGATCAGCTGCCATACACATATATATATAGGGTACCTCTGCCTCTTTTTCTACACAACCCCCGAGGGAGCATTTGCGAAACGTGCGTCGGGGTTCTCCTCTCCCAGGTAACATGCTTGTGGCACTGTGTTTACAACTTTATGTTTAGCTGCTATTATTTTCCATTATTATTCTGGGCTCATGTGCAATAATTGACTTTAGGTCTGAGATGCTTGTTATGGTTTTTCGTGCACATTGATGGGTGGGATATGTATTATCTCAGCTACTTATTTTGTAGCTCTACCTTCCATTACTATGGTCACTGTACCCTATCAGTTATATGTGTGTAGAGCGTAGCTGACTGCCTGTATATTCACACAGATATCCTTCCCGCTTAGGATTTATATCTTATTGCAGCCTTTTGCCCTTCTAGGCTCCTTTTGAGACTTCTCTTGTGCTACTTAGCGTTTTTCTAGTTACATCTCAGCCTTGCATACCATCTGCAACTGTCCCACTTTTTGTAAATACATAGCTTTGCTACGCTATCTCCATACCCTATGTGAAGTGACCGCTTTTGAGTTATATACAGCTGAATATTGTGGGATATGAGTATATGTATACTACCAACTTTCGGATTATTTATATAGCCCATAGGGAGTAATGCTCCATTACCTTTTTGCATGCTCCTTTTTGGAGACATCTCCACACACTTGGGTATTCACATAGAAGAATTTGTATAAGCTATATGCTATGTATGGATACGATTTGTGTCCTGGGTTCATGAGCTATTTGGGCATTCCTTGTAACATTTTTGTTTTCCTGGTGTATTGTACCTGGCTGTCTTTTCTCCTGTATAGTTTGCAATATATGTTATTTAATAAATTTTGCTATTTTTGCTACATTTGCTCAATTCCTTTATTTTTTCGGCTTGATCATTTGGGAAGGGCTCTATATTTGGACCCTCTTTTTGGTTTTCAAAACTTTAACAATTAACAAGAAAAAGGGAACATGAAGCTCCGTAAAAAAAAAAAAAAATAGAAAAACAAAATGGACATACAAATCAGCTCTGTATTTTGACCCCTATTCATTGAACAAATTTCACCTAAATTCCGGCATAAATCACTTTGAATTGTTGCAAACTTTTTGTTTAGTTTGTAACAATAGGAACACTTTGCAATTTGTATATGTTACCCAGGGTACTTGCACATGACGTCTTAATTCCTCCGGCGGAGCCGTCATGTTTTAGCGGCTTCATGAAAATCATGCTATTTACGAAAGCGACTCTACAGCATCTTTGCAGTTATTTTTGTGATGGCTCTGCTGCCGGCATCTATTTCTCTATATTTTACAGTCTAGTAGCGACTAGCGATCAACTGTCTGCTTGAAGCAACTTAAAAAGATTGAGGGTGCTACCTCTTTAAACTGCTTCCGGACAATGAAATGGATAAAACAAGTAGAAAAAGTCAGAACAAGTACACAGCAATGTCGCCTTAGAAGAGTTCCACACAAAAATTAACATAATGCACAGCAGTGTCGCTTTGACATTGCTGTGCATTATCTTAAATTTTGTGTGGAACTCTTGTAAGGCTTTTTCAGGTGTATTTCCAATGGAATCTTCTTGAAAAAAAATGTCTTCTGCACATACTCTAAGAAATGTATGTGTACGCCAGATAATAAGGAGGTCCAATAACAATAATATGTGGCATGACTTGTCATTTCTTAAAGGAATGGTCTCATGGTCATCAATGGTTAGAATTGTAGAGTGCTTATAAAACAAGCAGATTGTCTCCTATTAAAAATCGCTCTATTCTCAAGAACATTGGGATTTTTAATTCTATAATTTACTGCTTGTGCCTGGCTTACTGACTACCTCAGAATGGGTGATTTGCTAGGCAATGAGCGTGCACATGCAAGATATTTGCTATACAGCTTTCAAGTGCCGCTCTGAAGCTGGCCAGTTCAGTGGATCCAGCTAGCTTCAGTATCTCTGTCAGAGGCATTCATAGAAATCATGGGGCCTTGCAGCAGAAGTTTTAATTGAGCCTCTCCCCAAAAAAATTAATATTCGACTGGGTCACAGAAGAGCATATCTCACAACTTTGCATCCCTTACATAGTGTACAATAATAAATTATATTGTGGTACCGTGTTAGCCAGAAAAATCGATGTGAATACTTCTCCGTTCAATTATGACAAGAGCATTCTTAAAGTGATACCTTTATTGGCTAACCAGAAAATTATATGTTCGCAAGCTTTCAGAGCGCAAAAGCTCCTTCTTCGGGCCCAGATTACAATGTAATCTTGCCTGAAGAAGGAGCTTTTGCGCTCTGAAAGCTTGCGAACATATAATTTTCTGGTTAGCCAATAAAGGTATCACTTTAAGAATGCTCTTGTCATAATTGGACGGAGAAGTATTCACATCCCTTACATAGTGATTTTTCTCTTATTGAAACCCCTAGTTTGCCCTTTCATTGCCCCAATAATAATAACCTTTATTTTTATATAGCGCTAACATATTCCGCAGCGCTTTACAGTTTCCACACATTATCATCACTGTCCCAGATGGGGCTCACAATATAAATTCCCTATCAGTATGTCTATGGAATGTAGGAGGAAACCGGAGGAAACCCACGCAAACTCCTTGCAGATGTTGTCCTTGGTGGGATTTGCTAACCACTGAGCCACCATGCTGTCGATATGATGCCAACAATAAGGTCCTGCCAAAATACAGTATGTTACTCTCCATAGAAACAATATAATGACCCTACTGTATCCCCCTCAACCCTCCCCTGACACAATATGGTGCTCCCAACACAGGATGATGCCCCAACTGTGATCTCCTCAGAGCCCTTCATACAGATAATGGTCTTCCATACAGTATAATGGCACCCACACCCCTCCACTTAGAATGAAGGCCCAACACAACCATCCACAGTGTATAATGGCCCCCACTAGCCCTCCAAAAAGTGTAATGGGCCCCATATAGTCCTCCATACTGTCGTCCATACATTATTATGGATCCCATATAGTTCTCCATGCAGTATTATGGGCCCCATAAAGTCCTCCATACATTATTATGGGTCACATGTAGTCCTCCATACAATATTTTGGGCACCATATAGTCCTTCATACAGTATTACGGACACCACATAGTCCTCCAAACTGAATTTTGGGTACCACATAGTCCTCCAAACAGACTTATGGGGACCACATAGTCCTCCAAACAGAATTATGGGCACCACATAGTCCTTCATACAGTATAATGGCCCCCACATAGCCCATCAAACAATTATATGGTCTCCATATAGCCCTCCATACACTAAAATGGCCCCCAAATAGCCCTTCAAACAGTATAATTGTCCCCACATAGTCCTCCAAGCAGAATTATGGGCACCACATAGTCCTTCATACAGTTTAATGGGCCCCACATTAAAAATAAATAGATAAATAAAAACTCACCTCTCCCCGTTGCCCGATGCGCTGATCTCTGCAGCGTGTCTTCTGACACTCTGCACTGCTCAGCACAGAGTGCTTAATAGTGTCGTAATCGCACTGTCTGAGCTGAGATAGCAGATAGCTCAGATGCAGATGAAGAATTATCGGTGAGGGACAATCAGCTAACGGCTGCTTCTCCCATCAGTAGTTTGTAATTGGATCCAGGATGCCGATACAGTTAAAAGTATGAAGCCGGAATTGGGGGCCTAGTGCCAGCGCTGGCACTATCCCCCACCTCATGGGCCCCATAGCGGCCACATAGTCTGTCGCCATTAGCTGTATGCCACTGGTCCCTATGATCTTCTGATGGTGCTGAGCCAAAGTTGGAAGAGCGCATGTTCTGGTTAGTGGTTCAGCCTGAACTCTGTCAGTCATCAGGAGTGCACCACCCTGAATGCAGGAGGCAGAGGAGCTGAAAACTCCTGAAGTCAGATCATAAGCACACACTTTAAGCTGAATATATTTCACCTAAACTATCTCATAGTATGTGTTTAACTCCTTTACGCCACGGCCACTTTCCATTTTTTCTTTCCCTTCTGTCAAGAGTCATAACTTTTTTATTTTTCTGTTCACATAGCCATATGAGGGCTTGTTTTTCGTGGGACAAGTTGTACTTTTAAATGACACCATTCATTTTATCATGTGATGCACCGGAAAACAGGAAAAAAATTCCAAGTGCTTTAAATTGCAGAAAAAGTGCAAGTCCACTATTATTTTGGGAATTTTTTAGTTATCATGTTCACTATAAGGTAAAACTGCCATTTTCACTGATACAATATTGGCATACAGTAGATACGATGTTTTGATCACCTCTTATTGCATTTTATTGCAATGTTGCAGCGTCCAAAAAAACATAATTGTGGCTTTTAGATTTTTTTTCATTACACTGTTCGCTAATCAGATTAATTTATTTTATATTTTGATAGATTGGACTTTTGCAAATGCAGCGATATCAAATATGCATATTTTTATTTTTTTAACACTTTTATTTTTAATGGGGCAAAAGAGGAGGTGATATGAACTTTTGCATTTTTTAAAATGTTTTCATATTTTAATAACCTTTTTTTAACTTTTTACTGTATTTGTTAGTCCCCTTAGGGGAGTTAATTTTCTTGAAACTGTGATTATCTGATCGGTTATACTATAGATATCAGTGCATCAACGCTGCTATATATAGTAACTATCATGGTCTCCTATAAATGCCAGTTTAAGGGCTCCTTTCCACTTGCGAGAAATATGTCAGATTCTCGCAAGTGAAATCCCAGCTCTGGGGCCGGCATTTGGGAGTGGAGCGAGCAGCTGCATACAAATACATGCAGCCACACACTCCACTCCCGAGTGTCGGGGCCAGAGCTGGGATTTCACATGCGAGAATCGGACGTATTTCTCGCAAGTGGAAAGGAGCCCTAACACTGGCTTTCACAGGAGAATCGTCATGACAAGCACAGAAATCTTCAACAGACCCCCGGCTGTCATGGCATCCCGTCAATGCCCCACAATCATTTAATGACACTCCCCTGCTGACACATGTTAAATGCCATTGTCAGACATTGACAGCGGAATTTAACAGGTTACCAGATGGAGCTCCACTGTAAAAGGCTCATGATGGCTGAAAATTTCAGCCATCATCAGTCAGGAAAGAAGCGTGTTTGGCGTGCGAGTTAGCATCAAAGTAAGGGATGCAACATGTGACGTAAATGTATGTCATATATCGGGAAGGGATTAAGGAATACCCAACTCTCCTGATCAGGCAGTGCATTATTGTCCATAGGAATGCTGGTGCATAGGGACCCTATACTGTCCCTAAACCTAGTCTATCTGTCATGTATAGTGTACAGTTCCTATAGCGTCTTGTGCTTGGGTGCGAGGAAAACACATGAGACACAGGTTGATATGAAATGACTTGTATTACTTCATACAAGCATGCAGAAAAGGTCACACAGTTTGCAGGAACAGAGGCAGGAGACACAGCAGGCCAGAGTAACTTCAAGCTCTACAATAACTCTCCAAAGCAGGTTCAGGATCTCTTCTCTGTACCGTAATTCCTCTGCAAACATGGATTCACCAGACAGCAGGTTTCCAGAGTCCAAAAGTGTTCCAAAGTTCCTCAGTAGGAAATAGCTGGAGTCCAAAATCCAAGGTTTCCAGGAGTCAGGTCACAGGCTGACTGAGACTTGATTCAGGAGCACTGATTGTTCAGCTGAGGCTGCTTAAGAAGCAAGAGGGAGAGAATCAGGGCGGGAACATGAAAACTGGAAACTCCATATTAACTGAGGGCAAGAGCTGCAGAAAGACAGAAAGCAAAATGGCCGACGGAAAACTGAGTTTCAAGGAACATGTCAAAAGAGACAAAGAACCTTACATTACTCCCCCCTTAAGGAGAACCTCCGGATGACCTCAGACCAGGCTTGTCAGGGTACCTCTGATGAAACTGGCGGAGCAGGCGAGGAGCATTTACATTATTGACTGGTTCCCATGAGTTGTCCTCCACTGGGTAGCCCTACCATTTAATCAAATATTGCAACTGATTTCTGTACAACCTGGAATCTAGAATCCTTTTCACCATAAATTCTTCCTGACCATCGACCAGCACTGGGTCAGGGCAAGGAGAAGAGCGTCCAGGAAACGTATTGGGTGTTGCAGCCTTTAGTAGGGATACATGAAAGACAGGGTGGATTCTCATAGTTCTGGGCAGTTGAAGACAACAAGCAACAGCACTTATAATCTTATAAGGTCCAATGTACTTATGTCCCAATTTAGACGATGGAATCTTTAATTTAAGATTTCTGGTTGACAGCCAGACCAAATCTCCTACCTTGAAAGCTGGTGCAGGTTTACGAAATTTATCTGCTGCTTTTTTGTACCTTTCCTGAGCCAATTCTAGATTTTCCTTTAGAAGATCCATATTCTTTTGTAAAGAAGTGATTCTTTCAGCCACTGCCGGCAAGGGCGTATCTATGGGAAATCGAGGAAGAATGTTAGGATGATAACCTAGATTGGAGTAAAAAGGAGACTGCTTAGTGGAGGCGCTCTGAGAGTTGTTATAAGAGAACTCAGCCAGTGGAAGTAGATCCACCCAATCATCTTGTAGGTGGCAGATAAAGCAGCGGAGATACTGCTCCAGGGTCTGATTGGTTCGTTCTGTCTGTCCATTAGTCTGGGGATGAAAAGCAGAAGAAAGGTTTACTTTAATGTCCAATGCGGCACAGAAATTTTGCCAAAACCTTGAAGTGAATTGCACCCCTCGATCCGAAATGACCTCATCCGGTACTCCATGTAAGCGAAACACATTCTTAATCATCAAGTCTGATGTCTGTTTTGCAGTGGGTAAGCCGACACAAGGGATAAAATGAGCTGCCTTTGTTAGACGATCAACCACCACTAGAATGGTGTTCTTCCCTTGAGAGGTTGGTAACTCCACAATGAAGTCCATAGAAATGGATCCCCACGGGCGGGACGGGGTGGGAAGAGGTTGTAACAGACCAGTTGGTGAGGAGCGAGGTGTTTTGCATCTTGCACAGACTTCACATGAAGTGACATAGTTTAAAACATCTTTCCTGTAAGTGGGCCACCAAAAGAAACGAGAAAGAAATTCTTGTGTCTTTAGAATTCCCCTATGCCCAGCTATCTTGGAATCGTGGATGAGTTGCAATACTCTCAATTTGACTGTTTCAGGTGTATACAGTCATGGCCAAAAGTTTTGAGAATGACACAAATATTATATTTTCACATGATCTGCTGCCCTCTGGTTTTTATGTGTGTTTTGACAGATGTTTTTATCACAGACAGAAATATAATTGCAAACATATGAGTAACAAAAGCTTATATTTGACAGTTAGAATGAGTTAATGCAGGAAGTCAATATTTGCAGTGTTGACCCTTCTTCTTCAGGACCTCTGCAATTCTCCCTGGCATGCTCTCAATCAACTTCTGGACCAAATCCTGACTGATAGCAGTCCATTCTTGCACAATCAATGCTTTCATTTAGTCAGAATTTTTAGGTTTTTGTTTGCCCACCCGTCTCTTGATGATTGACCACAAGTTCTCAATGGGATTAAGATCTGGGGAGTTTCCAGGCCATGGACCCAAAATCTCTATGTTTTTTTCCCTGAGCCATTTAGTTATCACCTTTGCTTTATGGCAAGGTGCTCCATCATGCTGGAAAAGGCATTGTTGATCGCCAAACTGCTCTTGAAGGGTTGAGAGAAGTTGCTCTTGGAGGACATTCTGGTACCATTCTTTATTCATGGCTGTGTTTTTAGGCAAGACTGTGAGAGAGCCGATTCCCTTGGCTGAGAAGCAACCCCACACATGAATGGTTTCAGGATGCTTAACAGTTGGCATGAGACAAGACTGGTGGTAGCGCTCACCTTGTCTTCTCCAAATGAGGCGTTTTCCTGATGTCCCAAACAATCGAAAAGGGGATTCATCAGAGAAAATAACTTTACCCCAGTCCTCAGCAGTCCACTGCCTGTACCTTTTGCAGAATATCAGTCTGTCCATGATGTTTTTTCTGGAGAGAAGTGGCTTCTTTGCTGCCCTCCTTGAGACCAGGCCTTGCTCCAAGAGTCTCCGTCTCACAGTGAGTGCAGATGCACTCACACCTGCCTGCTGCCATTCCTGAGTAAGCTCTGCACTGCTGGTAGCCCTCCCACAGCTGAAACACTTTTAAGAGACGGTCCTGGCGCTTGCTGGTCTTTCTTGGGCGCCCTGGAGTATTTTTGGCAACAATGGAACCTCTCTCCTTGAAGTTCTTGATGATGCGATAGATTGTTGACTGAGATGCAATCTTTCTAGCTGCAATACTCTTCCCTGTTAGGCCATTTTTGTGCATTGCAATGATGACTGCACGTGTTTCTTTAGAGATAACCATGGTTAACAGAAGAGAAAGAATGATGCCAAGCACCAGCCTCCTTTTAAAGTGTCCAGTGGTGTCATTCTTACTTAATCATGACAGATTGATCTCCAGCCATGTCCTCATCAACACCCACACCTGTGTTAATGGAGCAATCACTGAAAAGAGGTTAGCTGGTCCTTTTAAGGTAGGGCTGCAATGATGTTGAAATGTGTTTTGGGGGATAAAGTTCATTTTCTAGCCAAATATTGACTTTGCAAGTAATTGCTGTTAAGCTGATCACTCTTTATAACATTCTGTAGTATATGCAAATTGCCATTAGAAAAAGTAGACTTTGTAAAAATTAATATTTGTGTCATTCTCAAAACTTTTGGCCATGACTGTACAGACGTTGTCCCTGAATCCACACACCATTTTAAAGACAAGACTTATATCCCTTGGGGGTTGAGCCAACAAAGAATCCGCATGGTATGCTTCCTTGATGTCCTTAAGTAGGTCTTGATTATGAATCACTCCCAGGAATCTAGAGTCAGGAAGAATAGTCTTAGGAGGAGTAAGTGGACGTGTCTCTGCTGAATGAATCCTAGAGAGTGCATCAGCCTTTCCATTGTGCGATCCTGGTCTATAAGAAATGACAAAATTAAATTGGTTTAGGAAAAGATTCCAGCGAGCCTGGCGAGGAGTCAGGCACTTAGCCGACCTGATAAATTCAAGGTTACGATGGTCTGTCAGGACGACTATTTGCTGTGCAGCTCCCTGAAGAAGGTGTCTCCATTCCTTGAAGGCGGCAATAATGGCCAACAATTCTCTATTGCCCACATCGTAGTTCCTCTCAGCCGAAGACAACTGCTGGGAAAAGAAGGCACAGGGATGCAAGACATTCTTCTCACCTGTTCTCTGAGAGAGTATAGCTCCAACGGCACAGTCTGAAGCATCCACCTCTATTATGAAGGCAAGCTCGGGGTTGGGATGTACTAAGATAGGTGCGGTGGTAAATTTATCCTTTAAACAGGAAAATGCTTCCTGAGCTTGCGGGGTCCAGGAGAACCTAGACTGTTTCCGGGTAAGTTGGGTGATAGGTGACACTACCTCAGAGAAATTCCTAATGAAACGTCTATAGAAGTTGGCAAACCCGATGAAGCGCTGCACCTCCTTCACATTTCTAGGAATTGGCCAATCCTTGATGGCTTGGGTCTTGCTTCCATCCATACTAATCCCTTGCGTAGATAGTACATACCCCAGAAATTGAATTTCGGTCCTATGGAATTCACACTTTTCAAGTTTGATGTAGAGATGGTTTTGTCTTAGGCGTTCTAAGACCATTCTCACATGTCCATGATGTTCCTCTGTGGAGTTAGAAAAAATTAGAATATCATCCAGATAAATCACCACAAATGTATCTAGGAGATCCCTGAAGATGTCATTCACCAAGTGTTGGAAAGTGGCTGGGGCGGTACTCAGACCAAAAGGCATAACTAGTAGTGTTGAGCGATACTGCTCGATATCTAAAAATATCGGATCGGGATGGTATCGCCGATATCACTAAATATCGTCGATATCCGATTCCGATACCGGAAGTCCCATGTAAGTCTATGGGAACAAAATATCGCAACTAAAAAAACACTTTCTTTCGTTGTAAACACAAAATATACACACATAGAATACATATTATATATATATATACATGTCATTGTGACATATATATATACATATATTTATAGTTTATACACTTCTACATAGTAAAATAGACTCTGATTCAAGTGCCGGGTAAAGCCGTGACATACCCCATAGAAGTCGACGGACTCGGTGCCGAGTACCCCAAAACCTCTGGCTCTGTGCGACTCAACTTGGGCGTCACGAACAGGATTCTGTAGCTCGCTATAAGCGAATCCTGTGTGCCTGAATTTAACTGGTTTTGTGCTTGAGAATTGCTAAAATCATCAGAGAATGTATTTGCCATTTTTCCGCCATATCTGCGTCACGACGAGGCACTGGTGAAGAAGAAGGGCGTGCTCTTCGTGGGTGTACACTCACTCAGTGGCGCGAAAACGATGGCCGACCACTCTAAATGTTACTGCAATGTAAGATCGTGCCCCAAGCTCTTGAGTTCCGCCTCCTCATCCTCCTCAGTGTGCGGAAACTAACACGAAGGTCCCGCCTCACTACAAAAGAGGGGCCCTCTCCAGATGCTAATGACACATGTGACTTGGCAGAGATGGCTAATGGACACGAGCAGAAGTGTGAAGGGATGGAGCAGTCAGAGCTCTCCCCCCACGGAAGCGACCCGATCGCCACGGAACCACCGTTGGGCACCCGGCCTGGAAACCCTCCTACGCTTCAAGAAGCGGAGGATACCCTGAGAGACCTGGCCCGGCACCGGGAGGAGGTCACCAGGATGAAAGCCAGCTGGCGTGCCCTAAAACTAAACTTGGAGCGGCGCCAATCCCTCTTACCTGAAGTGTCTGTACCGGAAGGTGAGGCACCCGTTCTAGTAGAGGAGTCCGTGCGGGAATCCCAGCCCTTGCAATGTGATCCGGTTGACGTTGTCGCAGTGGAAGCACCCGTTCCTGCAAAAAACGCTGCACCGGCAGCACCCCAGATCCCGCTGTCTGCCCCCGTCGCTGAGACAGAAGAAGCGACACCCGTCCTCATGGAGGAGGCCGCGCAGGCACCAGAGGTCTACCTGTCTGTACCGGAGCCCCGACTGTCATCTTTTCCAGAGCCGGCTGCTTCCTCCGCAGGTGAGCGCCGCCAGGACTGTCGGGCGCCAGGAGAGCTGCCGCAAACCGGACATCGTAAGCTGCAGTTTGATGGTGGAGACATGGAGATGCTGGTGGAGGAGAATTACAACCGGCGTCAGGAGGAAGAGTGTAGACGTCGGGAGAGAGAAGCCGAGCGACAAAGGGAGCAGCGCGAATCCCTGAAGCTTCGCCAACGTCACATCGAGAAGGACCGGGCAGATAAGGACCGGATGAGAAAAGATAAAAGTACGGTGAGGGAGCCGCGGCGTAAGGGTGCAGTACGGAGCTTTAAATTGAAAGCTGGTTGGGGCTTCATCCAGGAGCTTGGACTTTATTTAGAAGTGTTTGTGACCCGGCGGGACGTGGAGACTCACCTCCCAGAAGGACACCCGGGGAGGGACCTGTTGCCAGGAGACTTGGTAACTTACACCCGACACTGGGGTTACAATGGATGGTATGCCCTAAATGTCACCAGGTGCGACCCCTGGTCCCCAGAGTGTCAGGAACCTGTGAGACCCTCAGAGCCTTCAGCCTCCCACATCCAGGCCTCTGCACAAGTGCCCACCCCACGCCGTAAATCTCCCCAGCCTCCCTCAGTGGTCTCCTCAGCAGCCCCAGCTATGGACATGATAATGATAGCTGGCCTGTACCCGGCGCCTGTTAGGCCCCCTGGGGTTCGTTCAGTCCGGGACATAGGGCTCCAGACCCGGAGGGAGATGAAAGAGGTGGCCACACAGACACAGATAGCGGGTCACGACTTGACTGTACAGACCACACGACGTCATCAGGTCCTGGTGGTCCTTGGTGTCTCGGATGTTTGGCAAGCATCAGAAGAGTACCAGGTGGTACCTGGAACACCCCTGCCAAAGAATTATAAATAACCCGGACAGGGTCCCTGTATGTAAATAGTTAAATTGGTGATGTACCCGGACGGGTGAATGTTCATAAGAAAGTTTTTTAATTTAATAAAAAAAACAACACAGTTTTCATTACTTTTATTACAGTCTCATCCTGCGACGCCATCGATCTCCTGTAAAAAAATGAAAAAAAAAAACAGCAGTATACCACCTGTCCGACGCAGTCCATAGTAACGAGTGTCCCACGACGATCCAGCTCTGCTACATCAGAATGACATCAGAGGCAGGCAGGCAGGCAGAGCCTGTCATCCCGGTGCAGCACAGCTGATTACCTGCTTCCCCGGCGGTGACGTCATCGGACTGGTTTACGGCCGGGATTACCCTGCAGTCACTGCAGTTATCGCGAAAAACTGCATGTGACCGCCAGGGAGAAGATAATGGCGGCCATCAAGCAGTCCAGGACGTGACCGCCGGAGATCTTCTGCCAGGTAAGTGCCGCTGACTCCTGACAGACCCGACCGACGGACACTCACAGTGACAGTGACAAATCCGATTCCGGTATCCGATATGACGAAAATATCGGTACTCGGAATCGAAAGCCCGATACAGCTAATATCGGCCTATACCCGATATTTGCAGTATCGTATCGCTCAACACTAATAACTAGATATTCAAAGTGTCCATAGCGTGACCTGAATGCAGTCTTCCATTCATTCCCAGGTCTAATACGGACCAAGTTATAGGCCCCACGGAGATCCAGTTTAGAGAAAATTTTGGCATGCCGCACTCTCTCCAACAACTCAGGGATTAAAGGCAATGGATAACGGTTTCTAATAGTAACCTTATTGAGTTCCCTATAGTCTATGCAGGGTCTCAGAGATCCATCTTTCTTCTTCACAAAGAAGATGGGTGCACCTGCGGGAGATGAAGAGGGGCGTATGAAGCCTTTGGCTAGATTTTCATCTATGTAGTCCTTCAAAGCTTTTAGCTCGGGCCCCGCTAGGGGGTAGATCTTACCAAAAGGTATCTCGGCTCCAGGCAATAATTCGATTGGACAATCATATGGACGGTGAGGAGGAAGCTGATCAGCGTTCTTCTTGTCACATAAATCCACATAGTCCTGGTATACAGCTGGTAGTTCAGGGACTGACATGGTTCCTTTAGGAACAGAGCAAGCTGAAACTCCTTGACTCATCTGTTTCTCCGGAAAGTGTAATTCCTTGGTCTCCCAGTTAATCGTAGGATTCTGCGCCTGCAGCCATGGTAGCCCTAGAATAATGGGAAAGTGGGGAGAAGAGATAAGCATAAAAGACATTTTCTCCTGATGATCTTTACCCATAAGGACCCTCAAAGGCTCTGTTTCGTGATCCACTGGTCCAGAGGTCAGCAGGGAGCCATCCACAGTCTCCATCTGTACTGGAGTAGCCTTCTTCACTGAACGTATCCCCTGTTTCAGAGCAAAGGAGATATCCATAAAATTTCCACTTGCTCCTGAGTCGATCATAGCAGAGCTAGACACCCAGACTGAGTCAACCCAGAGTTTGATGGAAAGGAAGCAATGAGAATTGTTTCTTTTACAACTCAGCTGGGACACCGCTGAGGAAACTTGAAAAATTGCAGCGTTTATACCGTCATTTCCCCAGAACTAACAGAGTTTAAGTCCGAGAAATCAAGATCTCTTGCAGCAGATCTCTCTGGAGTCTGAGGCTCGGACATGACAGAGCTCCTCTCGCAACACTCACAGTGAATGACTGCTGCAGTAGTCTTACGAGAACGGCTGGGGCAGTTTATAATGAAGTGCCCTGACTTACCACAGTAAAAACATAGATTTTCCTTTATATGATGTTCTTTGCGTGCATCACTAACCCGTCTTTGTAAAGAGTCCCCTGCATGGGTTCAGGTTCTGGTTCCCTTGTGATCCTACTCAAAGGTTCCTTAGCTGAGGAGGGAGGTAGGAAAAGGTTAGTGCGATTATTTTCGAACCATCTCTCTTGTCTGCGTTCAGTCAGACGAGCATCAATACGGATACAATAGTTAATAAAGTCACCTAACGCAGTGGGAGGGTCGGCACGAGCAAGTTCATCCTTAATCAGTGGAGACAACCCTTTCCGAAAAATAGATTTTTTGGCGGAAGTGTCCCAAGTGGTATCAAGAGCCCATCTCCTGAAATCCAAGGCATATTCGGCTACTGAACGCTTACCTTGGCGCAAAGTTTTAACATGGCTGCTTCAGCTGTTGCACCTCGATTGGGGTCATCAAACACCTGCCCATGGCTGAAATAAAAGCATCAAGGTGATTCAAACAATCATCCTCAGTCTCAATTAGAGGGTTTGCCCACATCAAAGCCTTATTGGTAAGCAACATGATTATAGTAAGCACTTTGGATCGTTCAGTGGGAAATTGTGAAGCATGTGCAGAGAAAAATAGATTGCATTGGTTAATAAATCCCCTGAATTTCTCACGTTCACCGCCAAAACGAAAAGGAGGTAACTTGGGGATCCCAGAACTCGGGGTTATGGCAGGAGCCTGGACTCGTTCCTCTAGAGCCTCAATCCTGGCTCGTAATTCCTGGGTAGTTTGTCCAAACACTTGCAAATTATGATTAGTGAGGTCCTGTAGGCTTGCAAAACGGGTCTTTATAGTCTGTATATCTGCAAGGATTGTATCAGTCACTCCGCAAAGCTCCTTTATGCGGGCCTCCATCTTCCAGATCTTTTAAGGCAGAAGTGCTGGAAGGAGAAGAGGAAAGGAAAAAAAAAAAAAAACAATAGTGTTTACCTGTGGTAACACTCCAGAGTAACATTTAAGGGAATGCGCTCACCTGGAATGGTTGTGAGAAGTCACAACCACTGTCATCACAGAAGGTATTAAATGGACATCTGATATCCACAGTCACAGCAGACACGGCTTTCCCAGACCCAGCAGACACTAAACATTGGCTCCTGAATCTTGTCATGTATAGTGTACAGTTCCTATAGCGTCTTGTGCTTGGGTGCGAGGAAAACACATGAGACACAGGTTGATATGAAATGACTTGTATTACTTCATACAAGCATG
This sequence comes from Oophaga sylvatica, assembly GCA_033576555.1. Lineage (NCBI taxonomy): Eukaryota > Metazoa > Chordata > Amphibia > Anura > Dendrobatidae > Oophaga > Oophaga sylvatica. The sequence goes on along the minus strand of JARQOD010000001.1, from coordinate 834,418,780 downwards.
CAGAAAAGGTCACACAGTTTGCAGGAACAGAGGCAGGAGACACAGCAGGCCAGAGTAACTTCAAGCTCTACAATAACTCTCCAAAGCAGGTTCAGGATCTCTTCTCTGTACCGTAATTCCTCTGCAAACATGGATTCACCAGACAGCAGGTTTCCAGAGTCCAAAAGTGTTCCAAAGTTCCTCAGTAGGAAATAGCTGGAGTCCAAAATCCAAGGTTTCCAGGAGTCAGGTCACAGGCTGACTGAGGCTTGATTCAGGAGCACTGATTGTTCAGCTGAGGCTGCTTAAGAAGCAAGAGGGAGAGAATCAGGTGGGAACATGAAAACTGGAAACTCCATATTAACTGAGGGCAAGAGCTGCAGAAAGACAGAAAGCAAAATGGCCGACGGAAAACTGAGTTTCAAGGAACATGTCAAAAGAGACAAAGAACCTTACACTATCCCTAACCCGGGGTTACTCCTAAAGGAGGAGATGCCCAGTGCCTGTCCCTCTGTGCTGCAACAAAATCCTAGGCAGCTCCCACCCTCCCCCAGGGAGAAAAGGGTCAGGAGTAAAAGGGATAACACAGGCTGGCCAGACAGGGTAAAACTAAGGTACAATCAAATGACAGGCACACAGGATAAAATACAAAGGGGAGATGAGAGCACAGTAACAAGGCAGAAAAGCAACATGAAGAAACTTCAAAAAGGGGGAAAAAGAGGTGTTCACAACAAACTATGTACAACAATCTCAAAACGACAAGAGGACTCTCCAGACCACTTTCTCCAATGCAGCCAACAATAGAATGAAGATTATGTTGCTCGCATGGAGGGAAGCCAGGCACAGGTTTATATAATGGAAGGGTGTGATTCCAATAAGCAACACAGCCAATAGACCACAAGGAACTCTAAACCCTTTCCATGCCACAAAAACCTGTTAACTCATGTAAATTTAAAGAGGACCTGTGCTCAGCTAAACGCCACGATCTTCTAATCTCTGCTGTAGTACAGGTCCCAGCAGCATGTGGCAAATTCATGACAATTATCCTTTTGTTCTTGGGGAAATAAGCAAGCTGGCAAAGAAGTTTACCAGCACCTTCTCCCCTTTCCTTTTTCAGCCTGTGCATGTGTTAAAAGGGGATCAGGAAAGATAGCTTTTGGCCAAGTGGGCATTTTAATGTGTATGACACCTTTCGTCTGTTCTGTGAACTATAATATTTTATGAACAGGACTAATCTGCATATGTATTTAATTTTCTCTTGAATCATCCTCTTTGTAAACTTGTACTGTATGGTAAATGGACATAGTGATGTTACTTGAAATAGGACATCACAGATCTCTTTTTCACAGTCAGTATCTCTATTTATGTAGTGTTATACCTGTTAATGCTAAATAAGGTAGCTGTACTTTTATTTAAAAGAAGGTGAATTTTGAATAGAACAAGCTTATTTTTGCATTACTTTGTCTTTAAAGCTTTCCATTGGCACTGAAAAAGTTAACATTGAATAATTTCAATCCATCTGTTTCAATTTGTAGTTACAACAGCAAATAGGGCATCATTCACAAGTGGTGCCATAAAAGAGGAAGATAAAAGTGATTTAAATTCCTTACAACTTCATGACTACACCATAGGATGCATCTGTTGTTCACAGTGATATGTATAAATCAAGGAATTGGGAGGCCCAGATCCATTAAATGTTAACACACGGAGGAATAAAGTACAAATTCCAAAAATTCATTATAGCGCTCTTCCTTGGGATGCCCAAATTCATCAAATATACATGTGAAAATGTAGGTTACGAGTTAGTGTCTACTGTAATATTGTGGGAGCACATGAAAAATTTGTAAAAATTAATGTCTGTATACATTTATAATTTATTCTTTCAAAAATACTTTCCTTAAAAGTGCATGATTGACCCCAAGTGGTTAAGTAAGTACTATCTAAACTGTTTAATTGTACATTAGGCTGGATTCACATTGCGCTAATGTCAATGCACTGACGGCATCCATTACATGCGACTAACATTAGCGCACCCATAGACTGCCATTATCTATCGCATCGCTAACGCATGTCATATTCGGCATGCGTTAGCGATGTGCCGTCATTCTGTGATCGACCCTCGGACACGGTTTGCAGCGTTCGGGGGTCCGTCAACGCTAGCACAGATGGAGCATCTGCGCTAGCACGATCGCATAACGCGATCTTTAAAAGGCACCTGCGTTAGCGCAGTCCGTTTAACGCATGTGTTGAGCGGACTGTACTAACGCAATGTGAACCTAGCCTTATTTCAATCAGATACAGTGAAGAGAAAACGGGTAACAATTAGAGATGGGCGAACCGAAACAGTAACCTACTGTTCAGACACGGACCCTGAACACAGACTTCACCAGGAAGTCCATGTTCAGGTTCTGCACCCCGAACACTGGGTGTTTCTCGATCTGTCATCTCGATCTGTCAGCGCGAGAAACAACGGCTGCTCTGATCGTCAGTAAGATTAATACCACCGGTCACAGCACCACGGTTCTCACACTGTCAGATGACAGCGTGAGCCCACAGCTGTGACCAGATGGTAAAAAGTTTACCTCCGGTCACTGGCGTTGGCTAATGGGGCTACAAATCCCATCAGCCTCTGCCTTATGTTGCTAATAACAGCGAGAGCAGTGAGTATTCATAAATTAAATAAATGGAAAAAAATGGCATGGGTTCCCCTGTATTTTTGATAACCAGCCAGGCAAAACTGACTGCTGCAGGTTGCAATCCTCAGTTGTCAGCTTTAGCAAGGTTGGTTATTGTAAGGAAAACACATGAGAGAGCCGGGGGATACGGCTATCACCGCGCTGTCACCAATCTATGACTGAGCTTACACAGTCGCAGCTCTCTGGCACCTCCCGTACCCTCAGGTCAGTCAGGGAACTGCACCTAGGATAAGTAGTCGCTGGAGAGGCTGCTCTGTCACATACTGGTTATCGGGGCACTCTGCAGTGAGAGCAGTATATACCAGTCCCATGCCGGAAATATATATATAAACCTCCAGTCCGTCACTGCAGGGCTGTCCCATAGAGAACAATGATGCACATGTCCAGCCTCTATTTTTTTCACTTGCCCATTTCTGAGACCTATTCTCAAGGTTTCCCAGAGGTTGGACCTGCACTGTTCAGAAAGTTATCACCTATCTTTCTGATAGGAGATACCTTTCATTACAAGGAATTAAGCTTTAATGTATATAAGTTGTTTTTTCTGTGATTTCTGTAATTTTTTTTGTTAAATATATAACAATATATACTTATATTATAATAATTGTAATAGTAAAGATTTTTACAGCGAAACGTAGTATTACATCATGCCATATATTACAAATGGCCTGTGCTTGACTAGGATAGATCTTGTTATAGTCCAAAGTGCGATCAGGCCATCCACAAACCTTTATGTTGCACCCATTTGTAAATTAGAATACATGTATTCAATAAGAAACTAATAAGTTATTTTTCTCTATAGAAGTGGTCCCAGTGTTTGCGTGAAGTAAGATAATCCTTAGCGGCAGGGACTGTGGAGAATGGCGCCAATCTCTGTTGTGG
>JARQOD010000001.1:834394497-834415126 GCA_033576555.1 Oophaga sylvatica | reverse complement strand
TTTCTTTCTCTCTCTGTTCTTTCTTTCCCATCTTTCTTTCTTTCTCTCTCTGTTCTTTCTTTCTTTCCCCTCTTTCTTTCTCTCTCTGTTCTTTCTTTCTTTCTTTTCCCTCTTTCTTTCTCTCTGTTCTTTCTTTCTTTCCCCTCTTTCTTTCTCTCTCTGTTCTTTCTTTCCCCTCTTTCTTTCTTTCTTTATTTTTTTCTCTCTGTTCTTTCTTTCTGTCTCTGTTCTTTCTTTCTCTCTCTGTTCTTTCTTTCTTTCTTTCCCCTCTTTCTTTCTCTCTGTTCTTTTTTTCTTTCCCCTCTTTCTTTCTCTCTCTGTTATTTTTTCCCTTTCTTTCTTTCTTTTTTTCTTTCTATGTTCTTTCTTTCTTTCTCTCTGTTCTTTCTTTCTCTCTCTCTCTGTTCTTTCTATCTCTCTCTCTGTTCTTTCTTTCTCTTTGTTTCTTTCTGTCTCTCTATTCTTTCTTTCTCTCGCTATTCTTTCTTTCCCTCTTTCTTTCGCTCTCTGTTCTTTCTTTCTCTCTCTGTTCTTTCTTTCCTCTTTCTTTCTTTCTCTCTCTGTTCTTCTGTTCTCTCTCTCTGTTCTTTCTTTCTCTCTCTGTTCTTTCCTCTCTTTCTTTCTCTCTGTTCTTTCTTTCTCTCTCTGTTCTTTCTTTCCTCTCTTTCTCTCTCTGTTCTTCCTTTCTCTCTCTCTCTGTTCTTTTTTTCTCTCAGTTTTTTCTTTCTCGCGCTCTGTTCTTTCTTTCTCTCTTTCTTTCTTCCTTTCTCTCTCTCTTTGTTCTTTCTTTCTTTCTCTCAGTACCAGTCAATGTGCCCATAGTACCAGCCACTGTGCCCTCAGTACCAGTCAGTGTGATGAGCAGTGCTGAATGGGTGCGATTGGTGCGTGGATAAGGCTAGTTGTGAAAAGGGTGTGGTCGGGGGCATTGCCTAAAATTTGCCGCGGGGCAGAATGGAGCACGGGGGTCAGAATGGAGCACGGAGCTCCTGTGTATAATGTTACCGGTGATCACTGTATTACCTGTACACTGACACTATATACAGAGCTCCTGTGTATAATGTCACCGGTGATTACTGTATTACCTGTACACTGACACTATATACAGAGCTCCTTTGTATAATGTCACCAGTGATCACTGTATTAACTGTACACTGACACTATATACAGAGCTCCTGTGTATGTCACTGGTGATCACTATATTACCTGTACACTATACACTATATACAGAGCTCCTGTGTATAATGTCACCATCTCCACCTTTTATCGGCGCCATCTTATGACAGGCCACGTTCACACGTTCAGTATTTTACCTCAGTATTTGTAGGCCAAAACCAGGAGTGGAACAATCAGAGGAAAAGTATAATAGAAACACGTCACCACTTCTGGATTTCTCACCCACTCCCGATTTGGCTTACAAATACTGAGGTAAAATACGGACCAAATACTGAACGTGTGAATGTGGCTTTAGGCTGGTTTCACACATCCTGATATTTCTGGTACCGGAAAAAACCATTAGTAATGGGCAGCACGGTGGCTCAGTGGATAGCACTACAGCCTTGCAGCGCTGGAGTCCTGGGTTCGAATCCCACCTAGGACAACATCTGCAAGGAGTTTGTATGTTCTCCCCGTGTTTGCGTGGGTTTCCTCCGGGTACTCCGGTTTCCTCCCACATTCCAAAAACATACAGATAGGGAATCTAGATTGTGAGCCCCATCGGGGACAGCGACGATAATGTGTGCAAAACTGTAAAGCGCTGCGGAATATGTTAGCGCTATATAAAAATAAAGATTATTATTATTATTAGTGGAGATGTCTGTGTGTGTAATACGTGTGGCAACTGCCGCATCAGTACCACAAGGACAGCCGCCGGGGAAGAAGCGCTACAGTAAGCACTGTTCCCCGGCCAGGGGCGCACCTAAAATGAAGCAAGTTGATCACTTCGCCTCAGGTGGCATTGAGTCCCTGAAGAAGTGTAAAGATCGATGTTTCAAATATATTACTATTTAAAAGTGTATGTATTTTAAATGTGCGTCAGGTTAGGCTAGTAAAGAGTAAACCAGATTTATTTGTACTGATTTTACTACGGGGAGGGGGGCGCCATTTTGCAGTTCGCCTCAGGCAGCAGAGAGGCTAGGTTCACCCCTGCGTGTAAATCTCTGAAATACATGATTCAGACCGAACCTTCACTGAAAGATTCTCTATAATGAGGCAGATGAAGACACTTTTGGACTCTGGGCTATGATCCAGTGGTGTTTGTCTTTTTAAGCGTGCATAAAACCATGGTCGACCACATTTCTGTGCACCCCTGAAAAGTAGGACACCTCTGAACAGAGTACGGAGTCCAGAGTAAAGCTGGTGCCTCATTATAGTGAATGGCTCCCTCGGGGGTTTCGTTGGAATCACATCATTAGGAAATTTAGATGGAAACCCAAATGTACAGTAAGTGCTCAGCGTAGAGCGTCAGATAAATATGATTCAAAATGTTATGTAAAATGTTCCCAATGAAAGCTTCAACTCGATGCACAAAAAAAGCAAATCACCACTCAGATCTATTATCTGTCAATGGAAATTTAGAGGACTTCCACGTAAATAGTAGCACAAAGGTTCTGGAGAAGCGGTATGGCTTCTCCTCAAAAAAAAATTCAACTAAATTTGTCCTCCAAAATCCAAATGCCCCCTTCCTTTTGAACCACAAAGTGTGCCTAAGAATCATTTAGCGTCTACATGTTACTGCATCTATGTAGTGAGGAGAGCCATTCAATTTACGAGTTCCATGTTTCCAGAAGCACGAGCTAGACACATATTAGCAATTTTCACTCAGCAACATTATTATTATTATTTATTATTATTATTATACATTTATATAGCGCCATTTATTCCATGGCGCTTTACATATGAAAAGGGGAACATTCACTGTTGCTTGTTTCTGGCAGTTACCCATGAAGTCAAAATCGTCACTACACCTGTAAATAAGATCCCAGAGGGAAATAATTTCCAAAATGGGGTTACTTTAGGGGGAATTCTGCTCTTTTGGCACTTAGGCGCTCTGTATATGTAGTCCGTAAACTATTCTACAATAATTTTTTGCCAAGCATCAAATAGCCTTCCTTCCGTTCTGAGTGTGGCTAAGAAGTACTGGTACAGCTACATATGGAGGAGTTGCCAAGGTTATCAGAAATTGTGTGACAAATTTTGGTGTCATTTTTACTTACCGTATATACGCATGTATAAGCCGACCCGTGTATAAGCCGACCCCCCTAATTTTGCCACAAAAAACTGGGAAAACTTATTGACTCACGTATAAGCCTAAGGTGGAAAATGCAGCAGCTACTGGTAAATTACAAAAATAAAAAAAGATACCAATAAAAGTAAAATTATTTGAGACATCAGTAGGTTAAATGTTTTTGAATATCCATATTGAATCAGGAGCCCCATATAATTCTCCATACAGTTAATGATGGGCCCCATAAGATGCTCCATACAAAATACTCCCCATATAATGCTCCATAAAGGTTAATAATGGCCCCATAAAATGCTCCATAGAATAATATGCCCCATATGCTGCTCCATAAAAGTTATGCCCCCATAAGATGCTCCATATCTTTTATGCCCCATATGATGCTCCATAGATTATGCCCCCATAAGATGCTCCATAGATTATGCCCCCATATGATGCTCCATAGATTATGCCCCCATATGATGCTCCATAGATTATGCCCCCATATGGTGCTCCATAGATTATGCCCCCATATGGTGCTCCATAGATTATGCCCCATATACTCCATAGATTATGTCCCATATGCTCCATAGTATAGGTCCCATATGCTGCCGCTGCTGCTGCAAAAGGAAAAAAAAATTACATACTCACCTCTCGTCGCTGGGGGCCAGGTGCTGGTGTCCTGAGCAGGCGGGGACACCGGCGCGCTATGGGGACAGGTGCCTGTGTCACCGTCACTCAGGGCCCCGGCACCTGAGATATTCACCTGTCCCCGGTCCACTGCTGCGCGCTGCTCCGTCTTCCGGGTCCTCTGTCAGTGTGTGTTCAGGCAGAGGGCATGGCGCGCACTAACTACGTCATCACGCCCTCGGCCTGAACATCACACCCAGAGGACGAGGAGGACAGAGCGGTGCGCAGCGGTGGAACGGGGACAGGTGAATATCGCATATACTTACCCCCTCCTGGAGCGTCTCTGCAGCCTCTGTTCTTCTCCCGCGGTCTCCGGCAGCTCTTCCTTCCTACAGCGGTCACATGGTACCGCTCATTAAAGTCATGAATATGTGCATATTCATGACTTTAATGAGCAGTACCACGTAACCGCTGCAGGAAGGAGCCTGAGATCGTGGGAGAAGCAGGGGGGGCTGCAGAGTCGCGCCGGCGGGGGGTAAGTATGATACCTGTTATGTTTCGGTAGCTGAGGAGAAATTGCAAAAAATAGCAAAAGTAGTAATACACCAGAGAGGCTGGAAACTATTGGATTGCAGTACCCTAAACTAACCGCCACACTAGAAGTAGCCGTGTAGCGTACCTACGGTGATCCTAGACGCCTCGTCACAGCCGGAGAGATAACTACACCTAAAGGCAGAGAGATGAAAGCTATCTGCCCAGAGCAGAACCCCCAAAGAAATAGGAAGCCCCCAAACATGTAATGGCGGTTAGACAAGAAGAAAATATGGACACAGACAGAAAATAGAATGAGCAAACGCTGGGGCCCAATCTTTCTAGATAGAAAAGTATAGGAAAGAATTCTGACTGCAACCCAAAAAAACCCTGAAAAAATAACAACACTTCTGATTAACCAAAAAAACTTGAGATCACACGATCTCTACCACCTAAATCAGATCTCTGGTGTAACACACAGCAATTCAGCAAACAAGAAGTAACAAAAGAACAGAGCAAAAGTGCAAATACAAAATGAGCACAACTGCAGCTCCAGACCCCAAAAGGGGACCAGGCTGAAGTCCACTGCAAGCAGCAAACCAGCAAAGAAAATCCAACCAGAGGAAAAAAAACAGCAAATCACTTATCTGAATGGGAGCAGGAATGCAAGATGTGCTCCAAGCAAGACCAGAAGAACAATTGATTACCGGCAAGACTGAAGGGAGTTCAGGTCACTTATATCAGACTATTCAGAGGCAGCTGAAGGCCATTCGGCAATTAGTTAATTACCATCAGCAACCACCGGAAGGGAGTTCCAGCTCAGACGTCGCCTCCAGATTACTCACAACAGATACCCCCCGGTATATGACTCGCGTATAAGCAGAGAGGGGAACTTTCAGCCTTAAAAAATTGGCTGAAAATCTCGGCTTATACGCGAGTATATACGGTATTTTCCCATCTGAAAATGTGAAATCTGCAGCTAAAACAAAATTTTTGTGACAAAAATGTACTTATTTTTTCTTCACCGCCCAATGGTATAAAATTCTGTGACACATTCGTGGTGTCAATATGATCACCGCACCCCTAGATAAATTGTGTAATTTGTAAAATGAGGTCACTTGCCAGGGGGATTTTGCCACTTCAGGGACTCTGCCAATGTGACAGAGCACTCTCAAAACATTCCAGCAAAATCTGCACTACAATATGATGCTCCTTCTCTTATAAAGTTTGCATTGAGCCTCAAAATTAGTTTTAGGCCACATATGGGGTATTCCGGTAATAAATGAGAGGTTTGTGGATGATTTCCGCACTTGCTGATCAATGATGAGATGTATATCCCAGATTGTCAAATGGATAGTGGTTTATTCTACGTGTTTCAAAGTACAAAGGACTTCTTCACCTGGATATCGTTTGGTCATTTACTGACCCGTGGATCTTCTGCAACTGATGTGCTTTATTACATGCTTTATAGATACTCATACAAGGTGAGTGTAATTTTGATTTTATCGCCTGCCATACTACTCGAATGGATAAGACCCTATGTTGCGCTGATCTCTCCTACAGCTCTGTGACATATGGGGTATTGGTACACTTAGGAGAAATTGCATAACAAATTGTAATATTCATTTTTTCCCATTATCCCCTTTGAAATTGAAAAATTGGGGCCAATATAACATTTTAGTGGAAAAAATGGTAATTGTCCATTGATTCAGCCCAATGTAATAGAATTCTGTGAATCTCCCGAGGGTTAAAAATGCTCACTACACCACTAGATGAATTCCAAAGTGGGGTCACTTGTGGGGTTTTCTGCTGTTTTGCCATTCATGTCAGGGGCTCTTTAACTGTGACATTGCATCCGCAATATGTTCAATCCAACATTGCGCTCCAGAATACAATTGGTGCTCCCTCCCTTTCGCGCCCTACTGTGTGCCCTAACAGTAGTTTTCCACCACATATGAGGTATCGGTGTACTCAAGAAAATTTTACAACAAATTGCATGGTCTATTTTCTCCTATTTCCCTTCTGAAAATGAAATATTTGGGGCTAATAAACATTTTTGTGGGAGAAACGTTTTTTTTTTATTTTCACAGCTCTGCATTATAAAATTATGTGGGTTCAAGGTGCTCACCATAACTCTAGATAAATTCCTTGAAGGGCTTATTTTCCAAATTGGGGTCACTTGTGGATGATTTCCACTGTTTAGGCACATCAGGGGCTCTGCAAACGCGACATGGTGTCCACTATCAATTTCACCCAATTTTGCACTCCAAAAGTCAAATGGCGTTTCTTCACTTCTGAGCCCTATCATGTACCCAAAGAGTAGTTTCCCTCAACAAATTTGCATAACAAATTTTATGGTTTATTTTCTCCTGTGCCCTTTGTAAAAATACAAAATTTGGGGCTAATTGAACATTTTTGTTTGAAAAATTAAAATGTTAATTTTTTCCTTCCACATTGCTTTAATTCCAGTGAAGCGCCTAAAGGGTTAATTAATGTCTTGTATGTGGTTTGAGTATTTTGAGGGGTGCAGATTTATAAAATGTTTTCACTGTTGGATATTTTCTGTCATATAGTCACTTCAAATATGATGTGGTCACTAAAAAAATGGTTCTGCAAATTTTGCTGGAAAAATGAAAAATTGTTGATAAACTCTTAACCATTCTGACTTCCTAACAAAAAATGATGTTTAAAAAATTATACTGATGTAAAGAAATACAAGAAATGAAAACCAAGATATGGCCGCTTCCACTCGATTCCAAGGTTCCTAAATATGATTGATAAAAATATCTATATTTACATTTGGAGTTTGAACCTCCAGCATAAAAATACAATATGAAAACATAACAGCTATCCAGCCTTCATCAGGTATATCGCCATCAATGAAATGTAGCTCTCTGACAACAAAATCACTCATGCAGCTCCATGTTTAAATTTTCTTTATGCATGGTGCCTACAGTGAAACAGTGTAGCGGTGTCCATATATGTGGCTGCATGAGTGCTGCTGGAGAGGGGGAGCTACATTTCATTGATTGTATCATGCATTCACAGATTTACTGCTATATAAATTTGTGTGAAAAAGTGTTTGCCCCTTCCTGATTTCCTATTTTTTTGCACATTTGTCACATTTAAGTACTTCAGATCACAAAAAAAGTAAATATTAGACAAAGATAACACAAGTAAACACAAAATGCAGTTTTTAAATGAAGGTCTTTAATATTAAGGGGAAAAAGAAATCCAAACCTACTGGGCCCTGTGCGAAAAAGTGATTGCTCCCTGCCCCTAAAACATAAATTAACTGTGGTTTATCATTTCTTTGGGAAGCTGAGTTCAAATTCCCTAGCCACACACAGGCATAATTACTGCCACACCTGTTCTCAAGAAAGATATCACTTAAATAGGACCTGCCTGAAGTGAAGTAGACCAAAAGATCCTCAAAAGCTAGAAATTATGCTGAGATCCCAAGAAATTTTTGTACAAATGAAAAACAAAGAAATTGAGGTCTATTAGTCTTGAAAAGTTATAAAGCAATTTCTCAAGCCTTGGGACTCCAGCGAACCAATTATCCACAAATGGCAAAAACATGGAACAGTGGTGAACCTTCCCAGGATTGTCCAGCTGACCTAAATAACCCCAAGAGCGCAGCAATGACTCATCCAAGAGGTCACAAAAAACCCTACAACAACATTCAAAGAACTGCAGATCAGTGTTCATGACTCCACCATAATAAACAGACTGGGCAAAATTGGCCTGCATGGCAGAGTTCCAAGAACAAAACCACTGCTGAGTAGAGATGGGTGGACCCCTGGATGTTCTGGCCCAGGGGGTTCGGCAGAAGTTTTAAAAGGTTCAGGTACCAGAACAGTACCTGGACCCGGACCCCATTCTCTTGAATGGGAGCCCGAACATCCATGTGCATGACACTGCTTCTGATCAGCGGTAAAATCATTACTGCCGGTCAAACAGCTGTGGTTCCCACGCTGTAAAATGACAGCGCAAGCCCACAGCTGTGATTGGAGGTAAAATGTTTACCTCTGGTCACTAGCGTAGACTTACTGCTCCTATCAGCCTACTCCTGCTGCTAATAACAGCGAGAGTAGGCGGTGGCTGATGGGAGTATTCATCATCCGGATCCAGCGCCCTAAATAAATAATTTAAAAAAAACATTGTGGGTTCACCTGTATTTTTGACAACCAGCCAGGCAAACCTGAAAGTTGAGGTCTGCAACCTGCAACCGCCCAGAAAAGGCACATCTATTAGATGCGCCAATTCTGGTGCTCTGCACAGCTCTTTCCACTTGCCCTGTAGCCATGTCAAATGGGGTTCATATTTGTGGGGTTGATGTCACTTTTGTATTGTCCTGTGAAATCAAGCCCACAGGTTACTAATGGAGAGGCGTCTATAAGACACCTATCCATTATAAATCCTATAGTGATATTGTAAATAAACACACAGCCAGAATAAAGTCCTTTATTTGAAATAAACACACTTTTACACTTTTATTTAAAAATAATAAACACAGTTATACTCACCTAACGCCCATTCCATTGAAGCCAATGTCTCCTGTAATAAAACAAAAATAAAAAACAGCCATATCCCTCACCTGTCTGTCGTTCTGTCCCACACAGTAATCCATGTCTGGGGATAAATAGTTTTCTACCTGGACGGTGTCTAGATGCAAACGTCCAGGCTGAGAACCATTAGGAGAATGTGTCATTTGACATCATGGGAACTGCAGCTGTCCGTTCAGCGATAATGATTACTATTCAGGTCGAAGCTGAATAGTAATACGGACTTCCTGGTGAAGACCATGTTCGGTGTCCATGTCGGAAAAGTAGGTGTTCGGTACGGACGCCGAACTTTACTGTTCGAGTTCGCCCATCTCTACTGCTGAGCAATAAGAACATAAAGGCTTGTCTCAGTTTTGCCAGAAAACATCTTGATTATCCCCAAGATTTTTGAGAGAATACTCTGTGGACTGACAAGACAAAAGTAGAACTCTTTGGAATGTGTATGTCCCATTACATCTGCCGTAGAGTAAGACAGCATTTCATAAAAGGAACATCATACGAGGGGTGTTCATTAAAGATTTCCCCTGACCCACTTCCTATGCACTGAGAGCAATGAAACTTGGCACAGTTATTAGTCCTTCTCTACATAGGTGCCACGTAGGGACACCCCCTTCTCTCATCTCTTTAAGCAACTGTAAACACCTCGCTTGTAGAAGTTGATAGGTTGCTCCAAAAGCCATGTTGTGACATCGGAGTCTCATCTGGAAAATGCTTGCCCTTCAAAAATAACTTCATTGTTGGAAAGAGGTGGAAGTGCGATGGTTCGAGGTCGGGTAAATAAGGGGGATGTGGCAGAATTTCAAAGCTATAGGAGCATGCTTAAATTTAGGCATCATGTAAATTATGAACTGGTGCATTGTCTGGCAGAAGGGGACACCTTTCGTGAGCATGCCACATCTCTTGGTTTTGATGATTTTCCGCAATTTCCGCAGCAGTGAAGCATTGTATGCCCCAGTGAGTATTGTACCCTTTGCTAGGAAATACATCAATACTACTCCATGTTAGTCCCAAAATAGTGTGAGCATGACCTTGCCTGACGAGGGTTGGGCACGTGCCTTCTTTGGAGGCAGTGAGTCATGATGCTTCCATTGTATCAACTGGACTTTAGTCTCAGGATCATAGTGATGGACCCAGCTTTCATCCTGTGTGATCAGTCTGTTGAAAAAGTCCTCCTGGTTTCCATGGCACATCATCAATAGAGCCTGAGAGCATTTGTCTCGTTCCTGCTTCTAGAAAGGTTTGAGCAGCCACGGAACCCAGTGAGCAGATATCTTATGCATGTCAAGATGGTCTTGGATGATTTTTTCCATGGACTCCACACTAATCTTGACATTTTGGGCTAGGTGGCGAATAGTTACGTGGCGATTTTCCAAAATGGCGACCTCCACTTACTGGATGGTGTGTTCATCAATAGTAGAGTGGGGTCGCATTTGAATTGAAGCTTTTTGCACCGAAGTACGACCACATTTAAATTGATGATGCCAGTTCTTGACTCAATCATATGATGGGGAATCATCACCATAAACCTCTTTCATCTCATCAAACGCCTCCATTGGTGTGCGGCCTTTCAAAAAAGAACTTGATAACTGCTCTGTATTCCATTGGGTCCATTTTCAAACCTCACACCACTTCAGCATCTGTAAAATCAAGAAAACCGTTATCAGTTCTGAGTTGCAAATTATCACGTAACCTATAGAGACTTATATCATTACATATGTGCAGTTTCAGCATCCTGTGATAAATAGAAGTGGGTCACGGTAAATCTTTAATGAACGCCTCTCGTACCAACAGTAAAATATAGTGGTGATAGTATGATGGGGCTGTTTTGCTGCTTCAGGACCTGGAAGACTTGCTGTAGTAAATGGAACCATGAATTCTGTTGTCTACTAAAAAATCCTGAAGGAGAATGTCTGGCAATCTGTTCATGACTAGTGATGAGCGAGTATTCTTGTTGCTTTGGTTTTCCCGAGCATGCTCTGGTGTCCTCCGAGTATTTGGGCGTGCTCAGAGATTTAGTTTTTGTCACCCCAGCTGCATGATTTGTGGCTGCTAGACAGCCTGAATACATGTGGGGATTTCCTAACAAACAGGCAATCCCCACATGTATTCAGGCTGTCTTGCAGTCACAAATCATGCAGCTGCAGCGACAAAAACTAAATCTACGAGCACGCACAAATACTCGGAGGACATCCGAGCATGCTCGGGAAAACCCGAGCAACGAGCATACTCACTCATCACTATTCATGACCTGATGCTGAAGAGCACTTGGGTTATGCATTTGGACAATGATCTAAAACACACAAGGAAGTCCACCTCTGAATGGCTTGCGAAAAAGAAAAAACTTTGGAGTGGCCAAGTCAAAGTGATGACCTTAATCCGACTGAGATGCTGTGACATGACCTTAAAAACCCTCGAATATAGCTGAATTACAACAATTCTGCCAAGATAAGTGGGCCAAAATTCCTCCAGAATGTTGTAAAAGACTCATTGCCAGTTATCACAAATGTTTGATTGCAGTTGTTGCTGCTAAGGGTGGCCCAACCAGTTATTAGGTTTAGGGGGCAATCACTTTTTCACAAATGGCCTTGTAGGTTTGGATATCTTTTTCCCTTAAAACTAAAGACCTTAAATTAAAAACTGCATATTATGTGTTCAATATTTAAATATATATATTTAAATTTGTTTGGTGATCTGAAACATTTAAGTGTGACAAACATGAAAAAGAATGGGAAATCAGGAAGGGACAACCACTTTTTCATACAACTGTGTTGAAAGAGAAGATGCTTCAATCACTCTGTGTCCTTCGTAGATATATACTTTCCCAACATGACAATGATCCGAAAAACACAACTTTTGTATTTCTGAAGAGAAACAGGGTGAAGGTTGACAAGTATTTCTCCTGATCTGAACACAGTAGAAACACCTATGGGGAATTCTGAGGAGACAAGATGAGCACTACTTTCTATCCAGCATCCAAGCTGTTTTTCTTAAAAAACACTGTCAAAATGCTCCAAAAGACACTGGGCATCTTTTTAAGTTCCAACTGACTTGTATTGTAAAGTATAGAGTGTCTTCAAAGTGGAAAACACTTGAAGATTTGTCTGCTCACTTCTTTTAACCATTTGGTGTCTTTGGAAACTTGAAGCAGTTAAAAGATGTTCAAAACACTTAAAATATGTACAATAAGTCACTTTTTACATAGAAACACATATGTTCTTTTTTATGAGCATTCTGCACTTTTCAGGCATTTTGAAGTGGAATCTGCCTGATAAAGACTTTGTGTGCACATACCAGTAAAGGAGTTGTCCACTACTAGGACAACCCATTCTTCATCAAAATGTTCGGCCCCCATAAAATAATAAAGCTTATACTCGCCTCCCGTGCCTGCGCCATTCCAGCAATGTTGGAACTCGCTCTCCCAGGCTCTCGTGCAGTTGTTGTGACATATTATGTCGAATCAGCATTGGAGTCACTGTCCACACACTGAGGGGTATGAGAAGAAGTTGTCCAAGTAGTGAAGTAGTAGCAGAGTCCAAATCTGATTCACACTTATACATAAGACAACTGTGAACTAGGCGGGTCAGGCGGGGCCGCTGAGCAGTATCAGTGAACAGGTATTTTTCCACGCTGCAGAGTTCACAGCGGGTCAGCCTGTGAGTGATAAGTGATGTCAGCGGTAGTCACTGATGCTGCGCAGTGGCCCCACTTGACCCGCGGTGAACTCGGCACCGTGGGAAAATGTTCAGAAATTTTCCCACGCTACAGAGTTCATGTCTGATCAGGCAGGGAGGCTGCGCAGGCAACTTCTCAGTCATTCCCCAGTGGTTTACAGCCTAGCCGGTCGCATTAGCAATGCTCCCGGTTGTAAACTATTTAATCCCTTGATTTGGATTGCGCCGTGGGACTTGACTGTACGGAGGACAGGTATGAGTATATAGTTGCTTTTTTATGCTTTATTTTTTCCAGGAAAACGATGGCTTCGCTTGGATTGGGAGTGTAATAAAGATGGAAAAGCTGTGTGTTTTATTATTTCATTAAAATAATTTATTCTTAATGTGTGTGTTTTTTTTAACCCTTTCAGAGTATTGGATTAATAATGGATGGGTGTGTTTTATTGACACCACTCTATTATTAACCAGACTTAATGTCACCTTATAATAGCAAGTTGACATTAACCCCTTATTCCCCCTCATGCCACCGATACAGGGCAATAGGAAGAGAGAGGATAAGTGCCGGAATTAGCATTAGCATCAGTCCCTGCTGTAAACCTGTTAACCCCTTCAGATGGATTGCAGTGGGGACCTGACTGAACGGCGGAGAGGTATGGATATTGTTGCTTTATTATTTTATTTTTATTACAGGAGAACAATGGATTCAGATGGATTACCAGTATAATAAAAATTGGTCAAAAACTATGTGTCATTATTTCATTAAAATCATTTTTAATTAATGTGTGTGTGTTTTTTTTAACCATTTACTACAATAGGATTAATAATGGATAGTTGTCTAATTGACTACTCTTAATTTTTAACCCAGATTAATGTCACCTTTCAATAGCAAGGTGATATTAACCCATAATTAACCCATTAGCCACCGCTAAAGGCAATGGAAATAGAGAGGCTAAGAGCCAGAAAAGGTGCATCTAATAATAGATGTGCCTTTTCTGGGGTGGCTGGGGCCAGATGTTTTTAGGCAGGGGGGCAATAACAATGGTCCCTTTCTAGGTTTTTAATATCTGCCCACGCAATTTTTTCCATGAATAAATACTTTAATTTAACACCTACATCTCCAAATTTTTTTACACATACACTAATAACTTTAGTAGTCAGGGACATATATAAATAGAAATGATATGCAATGGTTTACTGTATGTAAACCATGTGTGATATCCTGTCAGGTTCTGCAATGATTTTACAGAAGCCGACAATTGAATTTTCTCCTGTTCTGATATATATATATATCTCTATGAAATAAATATAAATATATATGCACTGCTCAAAAAAATAAAGGGAACACTTAAACAAAAGAATATAACTCCAAGTAAATCAAACTTCTGTGAAATCAAACTGTCCACTTAGGAAGCAACACTGATTGACAATCAAATTCACATGCTGTTGTGCAAATGGAATAGACAACAGATGGAAATTATTGACAATTATCAAGACATACTCAATAAAGGAGTGGTTGTGCAGGTGGGGACCACAGACCACATCTCAGTACCAATGCTTTCTGGCTGATGTTCTGGTCACTTTTGAATGTTGGTTGTGCTTTCACACTCGTGGTAGCATGAGATAAACTCTACAACCCACACAAGTGGCTAGGCAGTGCAGCTCATCCAGGATGGCACATCAATGCGAGCTGTGGCAAGAAGGTTTGCTGTGTCTGTCAGCATAGTATCCAGAGGCTGGAGAAGCTACTAGGAGACAGGCCAGTACAACAGGAGACGTGGAGGGGGCCATATGAGGGCAACAACCCAGCAGCAGGACTGCTACCTCCGCCTTTGTGCAAGGACGAACAGAGGAGGAGCACTGGCAGAACCCTGCAAAATGACCTCCAGCAGGCCACAAATGTGCATGTGTCCGCACAAACGGTTAGAAACTGACTCCATGAGGATGGTCTGAGTGCCCGACGTCCACAGATAGGGGTTGTGCTCACAGCCCAACACTGTGCAGGATGCTTGACGTTTGCCACAGAACACCAGGATTGGCAAATTCGCGACTGGCGCCCTGTGCTCTTCATCGATGAAAGTAGGTTCACACTGAGCACGTGACAGACGTGACAGAGTCTGTAGACGTCGTGGAGCGTGATCTGCTGCCTGCAACATCCTTCAGTATGACCGTTTGGCAGTGGGTCAGTAATGGTGTGGGGTGGATTTCCTTTGGAGGGCCGCACAGCCCTCCATGTGCTCACCAGAGGTAGCCTGACTGCCATTAGGTACCGAGATGAGATTCTCAGACCCCTTGTGAGACCATATGCTGGTGCGGTTGGCCCTGGGTTCCTCCTAATGCAGGACAATGCCAGACCTCATGTGGCTGGAGTGTGTCAGCAGTTCCTGCAAGATGAAGGCATTGAAGCTATGGACTGGCCCGCCCGTTCCCCAGACCTGAATCCAATTGAGCACATCTGGGACATCATGTCTCGCTCCATCCACCAATGTCAATGGCACCACAAACTGTCCTGGAGTAGGCAGATGCTTTAGTCCAGGTCTGGGAGGAGATCCCTCAGGAGACCATCCTCTGCCTCATCAGGAGCATGCCCAGGAGTTGTAGGGAGGTCATACAGGCACAGGGAGGTCACACAGGCATGTGGAGGCCACACACACTACTGAGCATCATTTTGACTTGTTTTAACCCCTCTCTGCCATCAGACGTACTATTCCGTCCATGTGACCCTGGACCTAATTCCCATGGACGGAATAGTACGTCATGGGCGATCAGCTGCGCTCCCGGGGGAGCGCAGCTGATCGCCGCCGGGTGTCAGCTGATCATCACAGCTGACACCCGTGACTGTGTGTCAGGAGCGGTCACGGACCGCTCCCGGCACATTAACCCCTGGCACACCGCGATCAAACATGATCGCGGTGTACCCGGGGCACAGGGGAGGATCGCGCAGGCAGGGGGCTCCCTGCGCGCTCCCCTGAGACCCTCAGAGCAGCGCGATGTGTCGCACTGTTCCGAGGGTCCGTCCTCCCTCCAGGTCCCCGGATCCAAGATGGCGCCGGGGTCCTGCAGGGAGGCGGCTTCCTCAGTGCCTGCTGAGAGCAGGCACTGAGAAGCCTGCTGCACTGCCTGAGCGATCGCTGGTGTGACAGAGTGCTGTGCACACTGTCACACCAGCGATCTGATAAAATATAGTGATGTCCCACCCTGGGACAAAGTATAAGGCTAAGTTCACACGTTGCGGAATTGCCGCGGAAATTTCCGCGGCAATCCCGCACTTCTCCCGCAGGAAATACGCACGTTTTTTGTATGCTGATTCCCGCCAGAATAATAGCGTTTTGCAAGCGTAATTAGCTTGCAGAATGCTAGCGTTTCCTAGCGATCTGTAGCATCGCTTGGAAAACTGATTGACAGGTTGGTCACACGAGTCAAACATAGTGTTTGACAAGTGTGACCAACTTTTTACTATTGATGCCGCCTATGCCGCATCAATAGTAAAAAGATCTAATGTAAAAATAATAAAAAAAATAATAAATAATGATATTCTCACCTTCCGGCGGCCCCCGCAGCCTTCCCGCCTTCAGCGACGCTCCCGGCAACTCCGGTCCCAGGAGTGCTTTGCGACAAATCACACCGATGACGTAGCATCTCGCGAGACCGCTATGCCATCTGGGTGATTCTCGCAAAGGACTCTTGGGACCGGAAGTTGCCGGGAGCGTCGCTGAAGGCGGGAAGGCTGCGGGGGCCGCGGGAAGGCTGCGGGGGCCGCCGGAAGGTGAGAATATCATTATTTTTTATTTTAATTATTGTTTTACCAGGGATATGGTACCCAGGGCCTGGAGGAGAGTCTCCTCTCCTCCAGACCCTGGGTACCATCGCACATGAACCGCTTACATTGCGCATGGTGGGCATAGCCACATGCGGAAAGTAAGCGGTTCAATGCATTCCTATGGCGGCGGAATCACCGGATTACGCTAAATTAATGAACATGTTGCTATTTTTTTCCGCGAAGCGTTTTTTTTCGCTGAAAAAAACGCAACATGTGGCCAAAACATGCGGAATCAATTAACATGTATAGGATGCTTAATGCTTGCGTTTTTATCGCGTTTTTAACCGCGGAAAAACCGCGAAAAAAAACGCAATTATTCCTGATCGTGTGCACTTAGCCTAAAAGTAAAAAAAATAAAAATAAAAAGTGGTAAAAAAAAAATCATAAAAAAAAAAAAATATTCCCCAATAAATTCATTCTTTCCTGCAAATAAAAAAACCAAAACAATAAAAGTACACATATTTGGTATCGCCGCGTCCGTAACGACCCCCCCTATAAAACTGTCCCACTAGTTAACCCCTTTAATGAACCCCTTAAAAAAAAAAAAAAAGAAAACGAAGCAAAAAATCAATGCTTTATCATCATACCGCTGAACAAAAAGTGGAATAACACGCGATCAAAAAGACGGATATAAATAAACATGGTACCGCTGAAAACGTCATCTTGTCCCGCAAAAAACGAGCCACATACACTATCATCAGCAAAAAAATAAAAAAGTTATAGCTCGCAGAATAAAGCGATGCAAAAATAATAATTTTTTATATAAAATTGTTTTCATTCTATAAAAGCGCCAAAACATAAAAAAATGATATAAATGAGGTATCGCCATAATCATACTGACCCGAAGAATAAAACTGCTTTATCAATTTTACCACACACGGAACGGTATAAACGCCTCCCCCAAAAGAAATTCATGAATTGCTGACTTGTGGGGGGTTTCCACTGTTTAGGCGCATCAGGGGCTCTCCAAATGCGACATGACGCCCCCAGACCATTCCATCAAAGTCTGCAATCCAAAACGTCACTACTTCCCTTCCGAGCCCCGACGTGCGCCCATACAGTAGTTTACTCCCACATATTGGGTATCAGCATACTCAGGACAAATTGGACAACAACTTTTGGGGTCCAATTTCTCCTGTTACCCTTGTGAAAATAAAATATTGGGGGCGAAAAAATCATTTTTGTAAAAAAAAAAAGGATTTTTTATTTTTAACGGCTGTACGTTATAAACTTCTGTGAAGCACTTTGGGGTTCAAAGTGCTCACCACACATCTAGATAAGTTCCTTGTGGGGTCTATTTTCCAAAATGGGGTCACTTGTGGGGGTTTCCACTGTTTAGATTCATCAGGGGCTCTCCAAATGCGACATGACTCCCCCAGACCATTCCATCAAAGTCTGCAATCCAAAACGTCACTACTTCCCTTCCGAGCCCCGACGTGCGCCCATATAGTAGTTTACTCCCACATATTGGGTATCAGCGTCCTCAGGACAAATTGGACAACAACTTTTGGGGTCCAATTTCTCCTGTTACCCTTGTGAAAATAAAATATTGAGGGCGAAAAAATCATTTTTGTAAAAATTTTACGGCTGTACGTTATAAACTTCTGTGAAGCACTTTGGGTTCAAAGTGCTCACCACACATCTAGATAAGTTCCTTGAGGGTCTAGTTTCCAAAATGGTGTCATTTGGGGGGTTTCCACTGTTTAGGCATATCAGGAGCTCTCCAAACACGACATGGCATCCAGCCAATTCTGCGTTGAAAAAGTCAAACGGCGCTCCTTCCCTTCCAAACTCTGCCATGCACCCAAACAGTGGTTTACTCCCACATATGGGGTATCAGCGTACTCAGGACAAATTGCACAATAACTTTTGGAGTCTTGTTACCCTTGGGAAAATAAAAATTGGGGTGAAAAAAATCAATTTTGTGGAAAAAATATGATTTTTTAATTTTACGGCTCTACGTTATAAACTTGTGTGAAGCACTTGGGGTTCAAATTGCTCACCAAAGATCTAGATAAGTTCCTTAGGGGTCTAGTTTCCCAAATGGGGGCACTTGTGGGGGTTTCCACTGTTTAGGCACAGCAGGGCTCTCCAAATGCAACATGGCGTCCAATCTCAATTCCAGCCAATTGTGGTTGGAAAAAGTCAAATGGTGGTCCTTCCATTCCGAGCTCTGCCATGCGCCCAAACAGTGGTTCCCCCCCACATATGGGGTATCAGCGTACTCAGGACAAATTGGACAACAAATTTTGTGGTCCAAGTTCTCCTGTTACCCTTGGGAAAATAAAAAATTAGTGACTAAGAGATAATTTTTGTGGGAAAAAAATAGGATTTTTTATTTTCATGCTCGGGTATTATAAACTTGTGTGAAGCACTTGGGGGTTCAAAGTGCTCACCAAAGATCTAGATAAGTTCCTTAGGGGTCTAGCTTCCAAAATGGGGTCACTTGTGGGGGGTTTCCACTGTTTAGGCTCATCTGGGGCACTACAAATGGAACATGACCCCATCAATGTTTGCATTCCAAAACGTTACTGCTTCCTTTCCAAGCCCTGCCGTGCGCCCAAACAGTTTCCCCCCCCACATATGGGGTATCAGCGTACTCAGGACAAATTGGAAAACAACTTTTGGGGTCCAATTTCCTTGGGAAAAATCAAAAATTTGGGACTAAAAAATCATTTTTGTGGAAAATTGTTTTTTTTTTTTTTCACACCCAGGCATTATAAACTTTTGTGAAACACTTTGGGTTCAAAGTGCTCACAACAGATCTAGATAAGTTCCTTAGGGGGTCTAGTTTCCAAAATGGTGTCACTTGTGGGGGGTTTCCACTGTTTAGGCATATCAGGGGCTCTCCAAACGCGACATGGCGTCTAATCTCAATTCCAGCCAATTTTAGTTTGAAAAAGTCAAACGGCGCTCCTTCCCTTACGAGCTCTGCCGTGTGCCCAAACAGTGGTTTTCCCCCACATATGGGGTATTGGCGTACTCAGGAGAAATTGCACAACAACTTTATCTGCCCATTTCTCCTTTTACCCTTGTGAAAATAAAAAAACGTTTGTAAAAGATCATTTTTGTGGCTAAAAAGTTAAATATTAATTTTTTCCTTCCACATTGCTTCAGCTCCTGTGAAGTACCTGAAGGGTTATTAAACTTCTTGAATGTGGTTTTGAGTACCTTGATGGGTGCAGTTTTTAGAATGGTGTCACTTTTGGGTATTTTCTGCCATATAGACCCCTCAAAGTGACTTCAAATGTGAGGTGGTCTCTAAAAAAATGGCTTTGTAAATTTTGTTGTAAAAATGAGAAATCACTGGTCAACTTTTAACCCTTATAATTTCCTAAGAAAAAAAAATTTTGTTCCAAAATTGTGCTGATGTAAAGTAGACATGTGGGAAATGTTATTTATTAACTATTTTGTGTGACATATCTCTCTGTTTTAAGGGGAAAAAAATTCAAATTTGAAAATTGCAAAATTTTCAAAATTTTCGCCATATTTGCGTTTTTTTCAAAAATAAACGCAAGGTATATCGAAGAAATTTTACCACTAACGTGAAGTACAATATGTCACGAGAAAACATTCTCAGAATCGCGAAGATCCGTTGAAGCGTTCCAGAGTTATAACCTCATAAAGAGACAGTGGTCAGAATTGTAAAAATTGGCCCGGTCATTAACGTTCAAACACCCTTGGGGGTGAAGGGGTTAAGGACATTACATTCCACTTTAATTTTGTGTGTGACTCCAAATCCCGGCCTCCATTCGTTAATCAATTTGATTTCCATTGATGATTTTTGTGTGATTTTGTTGTCAGCGCATTCAACTTTGTAGAGAACAAGTATTCAATGAGACTATTTCATTCATGCAGCTCTAGGATGTGTTGAGTGTTCCCTTTATTTTTTTGAGCAGTGTGCATACAGTACAGACCAAATGTTTGGACACACCTTCTCATTTAAAGATTTTTCTGTATTTTCATGACTATGAAAATTGCAAATTCACACTGAAGGCATCAAAACTATGAATTAACACATGTGGAATTATATACTTAACAAAAAAGTGTGTAACAACTGAAATTATGTCTTATATTGTAGGTTCTTCAAAGTAGCCACCTTTTTCTTTGATGACTGCTTTGCACACTCTTGGCATTCTCTTGATGAGCTTCAAGAGGTCGTCACCGGAAATGGTTTTCACTTCACGGTGTG
>JARQOD010000001.1:834241077-834394397 GCA_033576555.1 Oophaga sylvatica | reverse complement strand
GGTCACATGGTCAGGCTCCCTGTGTGCAGGTCTGCTGTCCTGGTTGTCATGGTGCTGGATGAAGGTAAGTTTATGTGTGGGATCAGGAGGGGTTTACAGTGTGGATGTGAGTCACCCTCCAGAGCAATTGGAACTCGGATCTGAGCCTATAGACTTCTATGGGGGATGTCACAGCAACACAGCTCAGTCCGCTTGTGCTCACCCGTTAATGTGGGATATTTACAGGGGATTAAATGTTGGTATGGGGATTTGTGACGCCACCTGTAGTACCTGGTCAGGGTGACCAGCGCTGCTGTGCAGGTACTCTGGAAGGGATGGTGTTGTGCAGCTAGATGATAAGTCTTCTACAGGTAAGACTGTGTCCTCCCAGGGCAGATAGATGATAGGTGTAGCAATGGTGCAGAGGGATGTAGCAGAGGGGAGTGTGCGTCGCTGGAATAATTAGGAAACAGTTCTGTTGCAGTTTCAAGGTTTTACTCACAGTCTGTTGGTTCCTTACAGATGCCAGCCGGGCGCTGTGTCCTCCAAGAGAGTGGTCCAGCAACCCTCAGGTAAGTTAGTCACACTTCCAAAGACTCCCTTTTGTATGTTCCTTTCTGGCTTCTTCTCTAGGTGCTACACTCCTCACTTCCATGCACCCGCCACCACAGAGCCCTCGGACAAGGTAGTATTGGGCCCTTTCAGTTACCAGACCAGACCGGTGGTGTACCAAGCCAACTCAGTACGAAGGTTCTGGACGTACTTGACCCTAAGCTTCCACCCGGTGAGATTATGGTGGCTAGTGGCCCCTTGAAGAGACCCACTGTTCTCGGTGTTACTAGCGGAGCTGAACTTTCCCACTAGTCTAGGGACCATTCCCCGATGATCGCCTGGTCCTCCTGCTTCAGGATGGGGCACTGCCTCAGTGCTGTCTCACCCTGGACCCTTTTGCTCTCCTCAGCAAGGCTCCCTGAGGTGGACTCAGAGGAGCAGCAGGACAGTCCAGTACCCACACACTGACTGCCTGACTCCAACTGGAAAACTCTACTCTCACACGCAGCCTAATGTTGCCTAAGCCCCTCCCACCCATCTAGCTACACCCTGTTCTAACCAGCCTGAGTCAGACCATCCTCCCGAAGGGTCCGCCTGCACTCAGCTAGCATGATGTGTGATGGATGCAGTGGTTGGAGTCAATGGGGTGCTTCCTCCTTACCTGAGAGTCAGGTGTCACACCTCTGGGTGAGATGCAACATTTCTGTGGCGACTGGACCCTCAGGGCGCCACATTCCCCCCTGGTTAAACACAGCACTACCGGGCTGTAAAAAAAAAGTAAAGATGTTACATAAGAAACATGCAAAATTTTATGAATGCATTCAACAGGTATAGAATAGTATAAAACTCATCATCCCTTTATGGGAGGCACTTCAGGTTAAACGTTGCATAAATAACATTTTTAATATCAACATTCAATATAGTGCAAATAGCAATAATATTAGAGTTCAAGTAAAACTTGTACTTGTGGAGGAACCGCTCCAAACCTCCCACGTTGGTCTTGGGTGGGCTGCAAGACATTCTTTTCAGCAGACCTCACCTTTGGCCACACCAAACGGGTTTTTAGCTTCTGAGGTATATGTAAAACCAAGATGGAGCACCTAAGTGCTAACTTATACAAAAGAGTTTTTGGGCTGGCAGAGTCCTCAGCCACGCAGTTCATATATGAAAACATAGCACTATCGATCAAAGCATAAGATCACACAGAAAACTATTTACAGTTAATAGACCCTGTCCGGGTTATCATTTGCTTAGTAGTGGCGACACCTGGTGGCTGTGCAAGCACAGAATCATTCCTGTCCACAGGCCCATTGCCTAGCACCAGGGTCATCGACTCCACCACTGGTGTTTGTGTGGCTGGTGTGCACTGGGCTGGTGGGGGTGTCAGGGGTTCCACCAGGGTGTCATCAGCTGCAGCAGTGATATCGTCGCCAGTTACCTGCAGAGCCGGTTCGCTCTGGTCCTCTAGGCTGCAGGGCCTGTCTTCTTCCTGGGATGCTGGCGGCCTTCCTGGTTCGCGTGCAGGCGGTATGAGGAGGGAGTCCTCCGCCGATTCTTCCGCGGGGCCGGATACCTCCGCTGTGATGTCAGCATCGGTGCAGGGATTATCCTCGGCTCCAGGTGCAGGCGTGAGGGGTCGGCAGAGCGGCTGCTTCGACTCCAGCGGCGGGTCCGGACGCAGCGTCAGGGCCTGCCAGCTCCGCTCCATGTTCTCCGCTTCCTCCAGGTGCTGGGCCAGCTCCGTTGGCTCTGCTTCTTCTCCAGGGTCGGGAAGGGTGTAAGAATCCTCCAGCAGTTCGGGTTCAGCAGTGGCTGGGAGATCTTCTTTATCAGGGGGATCCCGCTCTTTAGTTGGGAGGCGGGGTTTTCTTGTCCTCCTCCCTACATGGGGAATCAGGAGGCGGATCTCCCTCGCTGTGGGGCATGATCGAATATTGTAATAGCACTTGGACTGGGCGGCCATTATTTTCGCGCCACTGAGTAAGCGCGTGCCCACAAATTCACGCCTTCCTTCTTCACCAGCGCCTCATGGTGCGAATATGGAGTCAAAATGGCGCAAATAGCGGTAAATGGCGACAAAGTCACAAAGATGGCAAATACAGTCTTTAGCACAAAATCAGTCAATTTAGGCACACAGGACTCGCGTTTTACGAGCTTCAGAATTCTGATCATGACGCCAAGTTAGATGAGTCACCCTCCAGAGCAATGGGAACTGGGATCTGAGCCTATAGACTTCTATGGGGGATGTCACAACAACACAGCTCAGTCCGTGGCTCTGGCTCTCACCCGTTAATGTGGGATATTTGCAGGGGATTAAATGTTGGTATGGGGATTCGTGACGCCACCTGTAGTACCTGGTCAGGGTGACCAGCGTTGCTGTGCAGGTCCTCTGGAAGGGATGGTGCTGTGCAGCTAGATGATAAGTCTTCTACAGGTAAGACTGTGTCCTCCCAGGGCAGATAGATGAAAGATGCAGCAATGGTGCAGAGGGATGTAGCAGAGGGGAGTGTGTGTCGCTGGAATAATCAGGAAACAGTTCTGTTGCAATTTCAAGGTTTTACTCACAGTCTGTTGGTTCCTTACAGATGCCAGCCTGGTGCTGTGTCCTCCAAGAGAGTGGTCCAGCAACCCTCAGGTAAGTTAGTCACACTTCCAAAGACTCCGTTTTGTATGTTCCTTTCTGGCTTCTTCTCTAGGTGCTACACTCCTCACTTCCATGCACCCGCCACCACAGAGCCCTCGGACGAGGTAGTATTGGGCCCTTTCAGTTACCAGACCAGACCGGTGGTGTACCAAGCCAACTCAGTACGAAGGTTCTGGACGTACTTGACCCCTAAGCTTCCTCCCGGTGAGATTATGGTGGCTAGTGGCCCCTTGAAGAGACCCACTGTTCTCGGTGTTACTAGCGGAGCTGAACTTTCCCACTAGTCTAGGGACCATTCTCCGATGATCGCCTGGTCCTCCTGCTTCAGGATGGGGCACAGCCTCAGTGCTGTCTCACCCTGGAACCTTTCGCTCTCCTCAGCAAGGCTCCCTGAGGTGGACTCAGAGGAGCAGCAGGACAGTCCAGTACCCACACACTGACTGCCTGACTCCAACTGGAAACTCTACTCTCACACGCAGCCTAATGCTGCCTAAGCCTCTCCCACCCATCTAGCTACACCCTGTTCTAACCAGCCTGAGTCTGACCATCCTCCCGAAGGGTCCGCCTGCACTCAGCTAGCATGATAGCATGATGGTGTCACACCTCTGGGTGAGATGCAACATCTGTGGTGACTGGACCCTCAGGGTGCCACAGATGTAGCAGAGCCGTGTGTGTACGAGGTGTACAGAGCGGAGCCTTGTGTGTACGAGGTGTACGGAGCGGAGCCGTGTGTGTACGAGGTGTACGGAGCGGAGCTGTGTGTGTACGAGGTGTACAGAGCGGAGCCGTGTGTGTACGAGGTGTATGGAGCGGAGCCTTTTGTGTACGAGGTGTACGGAGCGGAGCTGTGTGTGTACGAGGTGTACGGAGCGGAGCCGTGTGTGTACGAGGTGTACGGAGCGGAGCCGTGTGTGTACGAAGTGTACGGAGCGGAGCCTTGTGTGTACGAAGTGTACGGAGTAGAGCCGTGTGTGCACGGAGCGAAGCCGTGTGTGTACGAAGTGTACGGAGCGGAGCCGTGTGTGTATGAAGTGTACGGAGCGAAGCCGTGTGTGTACGAAGTGTAAGGAGCGAAGCCGTATGTGTACGAAGTGTACGGAGCCAAGCCGTGTGTGTACGGAGCGAATCCGTGTGTGTACGAGGTGTATGGAGCGGAGCCATGTGTACGAGGTGTATGGAGCGAAGCTGTGTGTGTGCGAAGTGTACGGAGCGGAGCCGTGTGTGTACGAAGTGTATGGAGCGGAGCCGTGTGTGTACGAGGTGGATGTAGCAGTGCTGTGTGTTTACGAAACAGAGCCCTGTGTGTACGAAGTGTACGGAGCTGAGACGCTCAGCTCCGTACACACAGGGCTCCATGCTTGAGCCGTGTGTGTACGGAGCAGAGCAGAGCCATGTGTGTACGGGGTGTACGGAGTGGAGCCGCGTGTGTACGGAGAGGAACCACATGTGTATGAGGTGTATGGTCCAAAGCCGCATGTGTACAAGGTTTACGGAGTGGAGCCATGTGTTTACAAGGTGTACTACTTATACAGAACGTTAACAAATATAAAAATCGATGTTTCAAACATATTCCTATTTAAGTGTCTGTGCACATGTTGCGGAATTGCCGTGGAAATTTCCGCAGCAATCCCGCACCTCCCTGCTGCGGTAAATATGCATATTATAGGTATGCGTATTTCTGCCAGAAACTAGCGTTTTGCAAGCGTAATTAGCTTGCAGAATGCTAGCGTTTTCCAGGCGATCTGTAGCATCGCTTGGAAAACTGATTGACAGGTTGCTCACACGAGTCACACATATTGTTTGACAAGTGTGAGCAACTTTTTACTATTGATGCTGCCTATGCCGCATCAATAGCAAAAAGATCTAATGTTAAAAATAATAAAAAAAATAATAAATCGTGCTATTCTCACCTTCCGGCGGCCCCCGCAGTCTTCCTGCCTCACAGCGACGCTCCCGGCCAATCCTGTTCCCAGGTGTCCTTTGCGACAATGACCCCCAGATGACGGAAGGTGAGAATATCATTATTTTTTATTTTAAATATTATTTTAACAAGGATATGGTACCTAGGGCCTGGAGGAGAGTCTCCTTTCCTCCAGACTCTGGGTACCATCCGCGCATGGGCATAGCCACATGCAGAAAGTAAGCGGTTCAATGCATTCCTATGGCGGCGGAATCGCCGCGATTCCGCAAAAAAGAATGAGCATGCTGCGGATTCTTCCGCAATGCGATTCCGCCGTGGAAAAACACGCAGCATGTGCACAGCATTGCGGAATCCCATAGGCTATTATGAGTTGTGTTGTGTAAGCGTTTCCGCCGCGAAACAAACGCGGCAAAAACGCTAAGAATTCGCAACGTGTGCACAGGCCCTAAGGGTCTGTGCACACGTTGCGGAATCTGCTGCGGATACGCAGCGGATTTGCCGCTGCAGATCCACAGCAGAACTGCAAGTGATGTACAGTACCATTATATTCAATGGAAATAAAAAAACGCAGTGCACATGCTGCGGATTTTTCCACGCGGATTTGGTGCGGATTTAAATCCGCAGCATGTCACTTCTTTTGTGCAGTTCCGCAGCGTTTTGAGACCTGCTCTAAATAGGAATCCGCAGGTATCAAAACGCAGGGGAAATCCGCACAAAAACCACGGCAAATCCGCAGGTAAATCGCAGGTCATTTTACCTGCGGATTTAGCAACATCTGCGCGGAAAACTCCACAGCAGATTCTGCAACGTCTGCACATACCCTAAAAGTGTACGTATTTCACATGTGCGTCACGTTAGGCTAGTAAGAGTAAACCAGATTTATTTGTAATGATTTTACAATGGGGGGGCGCCATTTTGCAGTTCGACTCAGGCAGCAGAGAGGCTAGGTTCACCCCTGCAAATGTGGAACGCCCTTCTTAAGTAGTTTTTTTTTTAATTGGGCTCACTTGGCAAACAAATTATCACAGGTGGTTGAGATTGATTTCAGTGAGTCATAGAGCCCTGAAACACAATACCATCCATGAGTTTGTTTGAAAAACAAAAAGTTAAATCTTTATGACACTTGAATCCAATTTTCATAATAATTTGGAACACTGTGTAGAAGATCTGGCTACTATATATTATATCACCCCCTCACAATAATCCAGGCAGTAGAATGTAGGAATGTCATGTTGTGTAAATACTGTTTATGCCTTAGGCTTAGTATGTGATGTTGAATTTCACTAGCAGTACAGAATGGATCAATATTTTTAATCTAATGAATGATCTGTCAGTGCAGAAGTTTGTGTTTGTGCTACTCTTGCTGTCATTCCAGTTTATCCCCATTCTCCAAACTACTAGAATAACGAATTTTGAACAGTGCTAACATATTGTCCTACACTCATTGTGATAAACCAAGGTGTCTCAGGTCAAGGATTGTGTCCTTCTCAGTTTGTGACAAGTGATGATACCAGACACATGGACAATAAGAAGCATCACACAATTGTTCCATAAAACTTTATTCAATTTTAATTTTTGAGGTGTCCTGTGGCTACAAAAATTGCTTGAATATGGCTTTTACACCCCTTCCACATGCCAAATATTAGAGCTAGTTACTTAAAAGTTTGATCATTTACTGATGGTAGTGATACTTGCTACTTTCTCAATTTGCATATCCTGAGCGCTTGTCCTTCTTGAAGTTGCAATTACTTTATTTTCTGGGACAATTTCAAGGGCGCCAACACTTTCGGCTGTGAGTATATATATATATATTTATTTATATATATAGTGTGACAAAGTGACTGGTAAAATAATGGAGGAGAGATATACAGGGCCGGCTCCAGGTTTTCATGGGCCCCGGACAAAAGAGTCTCAGTGGGCATCTTTAACACATTCCACGATTCATCGGCGTTATACCGCCACACCCTGTCCACATATTACCACCACATAGAAACCGAATCATAATACCATACTGATCATTAGCAAAAACTACTGTACATACAGTGACCATATAGTGGTAGATATCAGCTGCACCCAGTGACCCGTAGCATACCATACACTGTATACCATAGATAGGTGTCTTTCATTTAGTGATAAAGCCAATTACTCACCAATGATGTTTTACAGGACTGAAGTCGTTCGTTTTCACCTGTTCTTCCCCAGCCCAGACCACTGTGACAACGTCATACCATTCATGTCTTGTTTCAGCAGAATTTCACACAAAAATTTGGACTCATAATTTTCACTCAACTCTTACTAAACTAAATAGAGAAAACAAAAAACAAGAAACAAATATCCTAAAATAAAATAAAAAATATATTGCAAAACATGCATGAGGTTGTAATAATAATAATAAGGGTATTTGGTAAACATAATTTTGATCAAAAGAATGTACAAGCCATCCCGCCACGTCAAGGCAACCCTTTGTGGGACAGTCCTAACTCTTGTATTAAAAACCTTTCCACCTGTCAAGTGACAAATGTGAACAAGGACAGAGAGACTGAACCCACCAGTAAAAGCATAGGCCAGACAGGATGGATTTTTCAACTCAGAAGCTGTCATGTGTGCATTGCCACGAAGATCGTCGCGGTTGCACATTTTGACTTCTCACAGCTGAGTTGCTGTTTCTTTGTGTTTGGTAGCTAGGGAGTTAATTCTGTCTGTGCTCGGTGCTGGGACTGGGTGCAGTTTCTCCCGGCTGCAATTGATTATTTGTTGATTGGTTTCCTTTAAATTCCTGGTTGTCTGCTTTGGGAGCTGCCAGTGAAATCCTTCATTCAGTCCACAGATAGGAATGAATCTGTATTGACTTAAGTTGAGAGCTCCTTAGTTGTTTTAAGCTCAACTTGCTTAGAGTTTATTTCCCAGACCATTTATGTTCCTTCGGTGTTTGAGTGTGTTTTCAAGTGAGTGCTATCCTGTCTGTCTTATATGTCTTATCTGTGTATTTAGCTGAGATCTGCCCATATCCCTTTGGTGGTAATCAGGATCCTTCTTAGGACTGATTACAGGGTTCAGGGTCTGATAGGAGACAGGGTTAGGCTGGAGACTTGGACCTCTGAACCATTATCAGTACCTCCAAGGTAAGGGATTAGTTAGGACCCCAGTGTAGGGTCAGGTTAGACCCGGTCCTCCTCTTTCCTGTTACAGCTCATCAAGTCCTCAAGATTAACCCTGAGTTAAACAGAAATCGTTTCTGCACATCTAGTCCTCAAGATTTACCCTAAGTTCTGCAGATATCGTGTCAGGTAAATCTATTTTATACTTACATTCTGATGTTGCTAAACTATATGTTGTATAGAGTGTGGTTCCTGTATAAATAGTTTACTGACATTGTATTCATATCATTAGACAGCGTGACAGAAGCAGGGCGGTCACACCCTTATATGCACAAGATGCACTAAGAACTAAATGAAAAACTAGGTCTGAACTGAAAAAGTAAGTTGATGTATATGCAAAATGTAAATGCATATTAAACACATGACCATTAGGCCGGGATCACACATGCGAGTAAGTCGTCCGACACTCGCATGTGAAATCCCAGCTCTGGCGCCGGCACTCGGGAATGGAGCGCGCGGCTGCATAGAACTACATGCAGCCGCTCGCTCCACTCCTGATTGCCGGCGCCAGAGCTGGGATTTCACATGCGAGTGTCGGACGACTTACTCACATGTGTGATCCCGGCCTTATACAGAGAAAACAAAAAACAAGAAATAAATATCCTAAAATAAAATAAAAAATATATTGTAAAACATGCATGAGGTTGTAATAATAATAAGGGTATTTGGTAAACATAATTTTGATCAAAAGAATGTACAAGCCATCCCGCCACGTCAAGGCAACCCTTTGTGGGACAGTCCTAACTTTTGTATTAAAAACCTTTCCACCTGTCAAGTGACAAATGTGAACAAGGACAGAGGGACCGAGCCCATCAGTAAAAGCATAGGCCAGACAGGATGGATTTTTCAGCTCAGAAGCAGGGCGGTCACACCCTTATATGCACAAGATGCACTAAGAACTAAATGAAAAACTAGGTCTGAACTGAAAAAGTAAGTTGATGTGTATGCAAAATGTAAATGCATATTAAACACATGACCATTATACAGAGAAACAAAAAAACAAGAAATAAATATCCTAAAATAAAATAAAAAATATATTGTAAAACATGCATGAGGTTGTAATAATAATAAGGGTATTTGGTAAACATAATTTTGATCAAAAGAATGTACAAGCCACCCCGCCACGTGCAAGGCAACCCTTTGTGGGACAGTCCTAACTCTTGTATTAAAAATCTTTCCACCTTTCAAGTGACAAATGTGAACAAGGACAGAGAGACTGAACCCACCAGTAAAAGCATAGGCCAGACAGGATGGATTTTCAGCTCAGAAGCAGGGCGGTCACACCCTTATATGCACAAGATGCACTAAGAACTAAATGAAAAACTAGGTCTGAACTGAAAAAGTAAGTTGATGTGTATGCAAAATGTAAATGCATATTAAACACATGACCATTATACAGAGAAAACAAAAAACAAGAAACAAATATCCTAAAATAAAATAAAAAATATATTGCAAAACATGCATGAGGTTGTAATAATAATAAGGGTATTTGGTAAACATAATTTTGATCAAAAGAATGTACAAGCCATCCCGCCACGTCAAGGCAGTTTTTCAGCTCAGAAGCAGGGCGGTCACACCCTTATATGCACAAGATGCACTAAACTAAATAGAGGACTACTCAGTAATAATTCCATTAATTTCATCCCCCATTTCCATTCCCCAGTTTTCTGACACCCCACAGCTAACACTGTACCCCCTCTACCTAAACACAGCTATACTGTCTCTCTGTGCTATGATAGTGCCCCCTCATGAAGATGTCATGTCCTCTTGGAAATGACCTGATTTTTGCCCCATTAGATAATTATGTCCCACTTTACCCCCCATACAATAATGATGTACCTCTTTACCCCATACAATAATGATGTCCTACTTTGCCCCATACAATGATGATGCCCCTCTTTACCCCATACAATAATGATGCCCCTCTTTACCCCTCATACAATAATGATGCCCCTCTTTACTCCCCCATACAATAATGATGTCCCTCTTTACCCTCCCATACAATAATGATCCCTCTTTACCCACCATACAATAATGATCCCTCTTTACCCTCCATACAATAATGATGTCCCTCTTTACCCCATACAATATTTATGCCCCCATAAAATAATTATGTCCTCAATAAAGCTCCATGCAACAATTATGCCTCCCTTTGCTCTATAAAATAATAATACACCTTCCAGTAATAATAATGTCCCCTTTGATCCACACACTCAGATCCACTGTCACTGGTCCATCCACTACCAGGTCAGATCCACCGTCACTGATCAAAATAGTGCAGAAGTCAGATCCACCGTCACTGATCCAAAAAGTGCAGAAGTCAGATCCATCGTCACTGATCCAAGTTCTCCCCCCCCATATAATGCACCACGCCTCCATACATTAAAAAAAATAAAATAGATAAATACTCACCTCACTGCTCACCTGCTGCTACCGCTGCCGCTGCTCTGCTCCGTACTCCAGCATCGCCGCCCGGCGTCTTCCCGCTCTGCACTGTGACTGTGCTCAGCAGAGGGTGCGGTGACGTCACCGCGCCCTCTGACCTGAGACGTCACAGTCAGTAAACACAGGACCTGCAGCGGAGGTACGGGGAGAGGTAAATATTGTGCCGGGGCCCTGAGCAAGCGTGGCGGCGCTGGCACCGGCGCCGCTCTCCTCCGCTGACTGGTGCCATAGCGCGCTGAGGTGCCCGACGGTGAGTGGGCCCCCCCGCCTGCTCAGGGCCCCGGCTATTGCCCGGGTATGCGGGGTGCTGACGCTGGCCCTGGAGATATATTTCACTATGCGTCAATGATATAAAACCCAGAGTTTTTCCTCTAGCACAATAAGTGTTGCGAGGGTTAAGCTAAGTTATATTATGGACTGGTTTTTATGTGGACATTCATAGAGCGGGTGGGAGAATGTCCACCTTAACTCCACTTACAGAGCAGGCACCGCCGTGTGCTGACAGGACCTTGGTGATGTCACATTCATGTGATCAATCACATGGTCTGGGGCTTAAATTGCTGACTTCCAAAGGTTTCAGCATGCAGTGTATCTGGAGAGGAAATACTCCAGGAAAGTGTTTTGTGCCTGTGTGGTATGTTAAGCACCTGAACCGTGGACATTGTCACTGTGATCGGGCCGAACCCTGCTAGTAACTGGACTGTGTTTTCTTCTTTGTTTTGTTATGCTATTTTGGCCCAGAGGGCCATGTTTATTTTTTCCCAGCTTGGTTTATGCTGCCTGCAATAAACCAAGCATGTTCTTAAAGAGACAGTGTTCCGTTTAAACCTCTGTGCCAAGCCGAGTGAGCCGCTCTACCACAATATGTATATAAATACAGTGGCATGTATATATACTGTAGCATGTAAAAGTTTGGACATCCCTGGTCAAAATTATTGTTATTGTGAACAAATGAGCAAGCTGAAGATGAAATAATGTCTTTTTATCATCTTTTACATTTTAAAAATTACAAAAAGGAAAAAGTTTTGTGCACCTTTGGAGATTTGTGTGCTCATATAAATTTAACCAAGGTTTCAGACCTTAAATAGCCTGTTCGGGTTATGGCTTGTTCACTTACATAGTTAGAAAAGGCCAGGTGATGCAAATTTCCCAGCTTTATAAAAACCCAGCCTCCTCTAACATTATGCTAAAAAACAGCAGCAATGGGTTCTTCTATGCAGCTGCCTAGCACTCTGAAAATGAAAATGGTGGAGGCCCACAAAGCACTAGAAGGAATAAGATAGCAAAGCATTTGCAAGTTGCACTTTCCTCAGTTTGAAATGTAATTAAGAGAGCTGCTAGGATTGCTAGAGAGGCAAATTAAAGCTCCGCTTGACTGCAAAAGACCTTCAGAAATATTTAGTAGACTCTGGAGTTGTAGTGCATTGTTCTACTTTTCAGAGACACCTGCACAAATATGACCTTCATGGAAGAGTCATTAGAAGAAAACCTCTACTGCATCCTCGCCATAAAATTCAGAGTCAGAAGTATGCAAAAGAACATCTAAACAAGCATGATGCCTTTTGGAAACAAGTCCTGTGGAACAATGAGGTTAAAATAGAACTCTTTGGCCACAATGATGAAAGGTATTTGTGGAGAAAAAATAACCCAGAATTTCAAGAAAAGAACATCTCGCCAACCATTAAGAATGATGGTGGATCAATCATGCTTTGGGATTGCGTTGCAACCAATGGCACAGGGAACATTTCACGAACTTTATTCTGGCCGCCGAACCCGAACAGTAACAAGGACTTCTGGGAGAAGCTTCAGTTTGAGGTCCGTGCACTAGGTGTTCGGTATGAACCCCGAACTTTACCTATCGAGTTCGCCCATTACTAGTTCCGAACCTACCCAGTGCCCCCACCTAGAGCCCTGCTTCCGGGGGGAAATTAACTTTATTCGCTGAAATTACTAGCGCCTAATCTTTTAATGTTTCTGTATTCAATTGGATGTTATAATGAGGCAAATGGAGTCAGTTTGGACTCTATCTGGCTTTTGTTCCTGTAGCGTTCCATCTTTTTAGGGTTGCATAAAGTCGTGGTCGATCACACTTGTTTGTGCTAAAAAAAATGCCAAAAAAATGACAGGGCAATGTCTGACGTATGCTCTGAATGATTTTGATGGTAATCCCTTTTGTTTTTGTTTTTTTTTAAGCCACTCATCATGCAGTATAAGTGGTGAGCAGGGCTGGCTCCAGGTTTTCATGGGCCCCGGGCGAAAGAGTCTCAGTGGGCCCCCTAAACACAGACCACGATTCATGATGCACAGATACTGCAGAGAAATATGGGTATAGCACAACGCCAAACACTTCTCTTCTTCCATTACGACTGATAGCTATTGTAAATTGTACAATAGCTCAAAAACCGCCAAATCCTCACAGCGCACAGTACAGACTGGACAGTACAGTCCACTGCCTCCATCATATTATGGGCCCACATAGTTCCCCCTCATCACCCCCATATAATACCCCATGCAGGATTTTCACCCCTCCATCCCCATATAATGCTCCATACAGGATACTGGTCCCTATATATGCCTCCATACAATATATGGAGCTCATCTCTGCACTGTGCTGCTCTCATGCTTAGGCTCAGGAAAGGCTGCCTGATCAACTCCTCATCATCATCATGCCTGCCCATATCATCACTGCCTGCCCATCATCATCATTGCCTGCCCATCATCATCACTGCCTGCCCATCATATATTGCCTGCCCATCATCTTCACTGCCTGCCCATCATCATCATGCCTGCCCATCATCATCAATGCTGCCCATATCATCATTGCCTCCCATCAATATCATTGCCTGCTCATCATCATCACTGCCTGCCCATCATCATCATTGCCTGCCCATCATCATCACTGCCTGCCCATCATCATCATGCCTTCCCATCATCATCACTGCCTGCCCATCTCATCACTGCCTGCCCATCATCATCAATGTCTGCCCATAATCATCATTGCTCCCCATCAATATCATTGCCTGCCCATCATCATCAATGCCTGACCATCATCATCATTGTCTCCACAGCAATATAATTGCCTGCCTATCATCATCAATCATCATTGCCTCCCCATCATCATCATCACTGCCCTCCCCCACCACCATCACACATACAGCAGACACACACACACACAAAGCATCGCACTACATACACACAGACACATACACAGACACACACACAAACATCTCACCTGTCCGACGTCCGCGCGCTCACTGCCACAGCCGGCCGCTGAATGATGACGTCATTCAGCGGCGCTGCTGTGAGAGGAAGCGCCGGCATCCTGCAGGCGCCCCCTGGAGCCTGGAGGCGGAGCTGCGGCAGCGGAGGCACGGGGAGAGGTGAGTATTGAGCTGGCCGCAGCCGGGGCCCTGAGCAAGCGGGGGGTCCTGAGCAAGCGGGGGGGCCCAGTGGCGGCGCTGACACCGCTAACGGGAGCCGGGGTGCCAGATGGAGAGTGGGCTCCCCCGCCTGCTCAGGGCACGGCACTTGTCCGGGTGTGCCGGGTGCTGACGCCGGCCCTGGTGGTGAGACAGCTTTATTTTTTGTGGGGGGTCACTATGATTTCAGCGATACCAGATTTATAAATTTTTGCTTATTTTTTGCTACTTTTACACACTAAAATCCCTCTCATGTATCATCATATCAAAATATGTCTGAAAAAATATTTATCAGCAGGCCCCTTTGCATTATTTCATAAAGGTAATAAATGAGTAAAAAAGGGTCGGGGAGTGACTTTTACAATTATAGGACTTTTCTTTGTATGTGTGTTTATTGCTTTTTTTTTTTAAACAATGTGTTTATTGAATTTTTACACAAAAATCAGAACATACAATCTATAGGGCCAAAAAATGCCCAAAATTGTGCCCCAACCTCTGGACTTACAGGTTGTACAACATGAAAAGGAAAATACAAATACATAAGAGAAAACAAAAGAAAAAGGAATGGATTAATTACATTAATTTTCCCCTTATATAAGATGGTTGTGAGAAATAATTGATATCCGTAAGTGCTGTGAATGTCGCATGGCTCGTATTTACACTATTGCAAGATCGGAGGTGCAAAGTAGGGAGAGGGGCCAGAATCGTCTCGCGCGTCGCCCAAACTTAGAACGTCACAGAAAATATCCCGCTTCCTCAACGTTCCCCATGTATAGACAATGGGCTGTTTAACCAAGGTTCCCATATTTTATCAGTTTTCTTCTTTGCCTTGAGTGTGTGTGCCAGAGCCCTTTCATATTGACAGTTCATGTTCAGTCTGGTCACTATCTCCCCCATCGTGGGGATGCCCACTCCTTTCCATTTAGCCGCGACAGCTGATCTAACTGCGATCAGAATATGTGACAAAATTCCTCTAATTTCCCAGGTGACATCCATTAATCTGATATGAAGTATTCCCATACTAGGTGTTATCTCTAACTGAGTCCCCAAAGCATCCCATATCAAACTATCCAGTGCCCCCCATAGTGATTGGAGTTTTGGACAAAACCACCACATGTGCCTTCCCCATTGCATCCTCTCCAACATAAAGATGATTATTCAGACCCGAAGTGTACCATCTGTGCCGGGTAGTAGTACCATCTCATGTGCGTCTTTTTAAGCTGCTCTAGGTGGTTTAAACACAACGAAACTCGCTGGACCTCATCCAAACCATCCTGCCAGTCCTGAGGGTCTTAGATCCCGTTCCCAACGAGTCATATACGTCAGTTTATCATCCAGATCTGGGTCGTTTAGAGCCCTAAAAAGTATAGAAACCCCTTAGAACCGGTCTTAGAGTGGAGAAAGTAATCCATAGCTCTTTTATCCTTAGGTAGAACAAAAAGGGGGATGTCTGTGTGGAGTGGAGTAAATGCCTTATTTGCAAATACTGATAAAACAAGGGCCGTAGGTCTGGGAATCTCATAACGAGTTTATCAAAAGGAATTATTACATTATCCTCCAATAGGTCTGCTAGCGATTGAACTCCAGCTCTCACCCAACGTTGAAGGTTAATATAAGGAATATTATATTCTAGAGCTCGTAAAGAGATCTCAGTCTTGGGAAGTAACAGCAGTTTGAATGCCAAATTCCTCCAACAGTGAATAGTAGCCTCCGATGTTGGTAACTCGGCAACCATAGTGCTTCGCTTAACTACTTCTGTCTCCAGTATCAATCTGGTAGAATGGTTTTGGGCAAGTAAAGCATCTATTTGCAACCATTTGTGGCCGCTGTCCATGTTCCACCAGTCCCTGAGTCCCGTCAAGACTGCCGCTCTATAGTAGGCTATGAGATTGGGCATGCCCATCCCGCCCATGTCATATGGATAATAGAGAAGTCTACTAGACACCCTCAGTTTCCTATTGTCCCAAACATAACTATTAGCCAGTCTTTGAAGGGTATTTATGATTTTAGAAGGAATTTTAATTGGGATAAACCTAAAATAGTATAAAATTTTTGGAAGGACCTTCATTTTAAAAATATTTATCCTGGCTATCCACGATGCAACAACGTTTTGTAATACCGCCAGCTCCTCTCGCACCATATTTATCAGTCTAGTAAAATTTACTTCCACCAATTGTTGTGAAAGGGTTAAGGTGATACCCAAATACGTCATTCTTTCCTGCGCCCACTGAAAAGGGTATGCCCCTTCCAGTCTTTGACTAAGTGACAACGGAACAAGAATCGGCAGGACAACCGTCTTAGCTGCATTCAGTTTATAATACGAGATGTTTGTAAACGTTTTGAGATCGGACATAATGGCAGATCAGTGCACGGGATAACCACATCATCTGCATATAGACCGATTTTGTGGGAGTACCCCCCCACCGAGATGCCCGAAATCTCTGAGTTATTTCTAATCTTTTCAGCCAAGGGCTCCATACATAAAGCAAATATGACTGGAGATAAGGGGCAGCCCTGCCGTGTCTCGTTTGTTATAGGGAAGGATTCAGAGAGGAAACCAGATGTCAAAACCTTAGCGGAAGGAGTGGAGTACAATGCATTAATCGCAGACAGAATAGGTCCTTTTAGTCCAAATTTAAGCAAAACACTTTTAAGGTATCCCCAGTGCACCCTATCAAACGCTTTCTCTGCATCTAGCGACAGGAGTGCACTGGGGAGGCCGCTCAACTCTGCCACTTTAATCATTTCCAACATGCTCCTCGTACCGTCTTTAGCTTCCCTACCAGCTACAAAACCAACTTGATCCGAGGATATCAGGGAAGGAACGATACAATTTAGTCTAACAGCCAAGAGCTTGGTAAAGATCTTTACATCACTATTCAAAAGTGCTCTTGGTCTAAAATTACCTGGAGAATCAGGGGTCTTTCCAGGCTTAGGCAATGTGATGATCGTAGCCTCCAATTTAGGTACTGCTACTAGTGTTGAGCGATACAATACCGCAAGTATCGGGTATCGGACGATATTAGCTGTATCGGACTTTCGATACTTAGTTCCGATATTTTCCATATATCGTATACCGGAATCGGAAGTTCCCATAATTCTTTGAGAGGCAATGTGATTTTAGTCAGCCAATGAGGAATCCTAAGAAGTGTGGGCACATCCTGTACTGCTGCGGTCATGTTAACTAATGGCATGGCTGTGATTGGATGCTGAAATGATGTCAGAATGCACTATAAAAGGCGCCGCCGCCATTTTAGCGTCACTGTGCTGTGAATTCAGTAAGGGACAGAACGCTGCTGTGCTGACTCTGAGGGACAGTTAGAGATTGCGATTTAGTGTACTGTGCTTTAGGCAGGCTAGCACCAACCGCTGTGTAAAGCTTCCTTTTGCCTGCAGTGTTGTTTTAACAGCTCTGCAAGGTGTGTGTGAGTGCAGGTGACGCTGCAGTTTGCTCTGCATGCAACGCTGTCTGTAGGCATCTGTACGTGTCACTCACAGACTCTTTTTTTTTTCTTCAGTGTAATTCTTGCTGCTCCATGCAATTTAAATTTTAGTGTGACGCGCTTCCATCCGTATCCAATACATTGGTTGCAAACACTATAGAAGTATACAAAGGAGTAGCCTTTCACAGATTGTGAACAGTTGTGTTTCAGTGTTCACTTCAGTCTGTGTTTTTTATTTTTTGAGTGCACATCACGCTCCAGTTACTTGTTCAAGCACTGCTGCTTGTACTCTGCTGAGCGTGTCTCAGTGCCTCAACCTTGTCATTTCTCTCCAATTGGTTCTGCTCCATTCCATTTAAAATAAATATAATCTATTAGTGTGACGCACTTCCATCCGTATCCAATACATTGGTTGCTAACACTATAGAAGTAGACAAAGGAGTAGCCTTTCACAGATTGAGAACAGTTGTGTTTCAGTGTTCACTTCAGTCTGTGTTTTTTATTTTTTGAGTGCACATCACGCTCCAGTTACTTGTTCAAGCACTGCTGCTTGTACTCTGCTGAGCGTGTCTCAGTGCCTCATCCTTGTCATTTCTCTCCAATTGGTTCTGCTCCATTCCATTTAAAATAAATATAATCTATTAGTGTGACGCGCTTCCATCCGTATCCAATACATTGGTTGCAAACACTATAGAAGTAGACAAAGGAGTAGCCTTTCACA
Organism: Oophaga sylvatica; assembly: GCA_033576555.1. Lineage (NCBI taxonomy): Eukaryota > Metazoa > Chordata > Amphibia > Anura > Dendrobatidae > Oophaga > Oophaga sylvatica. The sequence continues at coordinate 834,376,115 of JARQOD010000001.1, read as the reverse complement.
GATTGTGAACAGTTGTGTTTCAGTGTTCACTTCAGTCTCTGCGTAATAACCACACTTAGGCCTTATAACTTTTCTGACTTTCTTTATCAATCTACCAAGATGAAGAAGTCAGTGAGTAAGGCACGTGGTCGTGGCCGTGGAGTTTCAGCAGGGAGAGGACGTGGGGATTCTGTGGCTGCTGCCGCCCTCAGTGACACAGCATCCACCACTTTTCCCGTGAGCGTTCCTTTATGCGCACTTTGGTAGGAGCTCGGCGTGCCCCCCTGCTGCGGGAAGAACAAATTGAAGCCGTTGTTGGTTGGATGGCAGCCAATGCATCGACTTCAATTCCTTCCACCTCCTCTCAGGAACACAACACTGTTGAGCAACCATCTGTCTGTTCACCGCCTGTCAAATTGCCCAGGCAGTCAGAGAGTTCTGTACAGGAGCCAGCTGAGTCTCTGCTTCTGTTCTCAGAATCTGTTGGCTCGCAAACACGGGCACAGGCAAGCAGCATTCTGCAATTTGAAGAAGAGGGAGTATGCAGTGATGCGCAACAGCTGTGTCTCTCTCAATCTGAAGAGGCGGGTGAGCCAGTGCCGATGTACAGCACACCGCAGAACGCATCTCATGATGATGATGAGACTCAGGTGCCAGGTTTTGTGGAGCATGGTGCTGCCCAGACTATCCAACAGCAGCAGGTGTTGGAAGAGGGTAGTGGAGATGATGAAGTCCGAGACCCAACATGGCGTGAGCAACAGGAAGGTGGTGGGAGCAGCTCTGAGGAAGAGATTGGCCCAACGGTACAAAGAGGAGGGAGAGGTAGGCTGCAGACTCGCTTGCCTGTAGCCTCCAGTTTGGCACCTGTTGGGAGCAGTTCTCTTACAAATGTCAAAATTGGCGCTCCCATGACTTGCACTGCGTGGTCCTTTTTTGACAGACTTGTAGATGATATTTGCTATGTTAAATGCAAGCTGTGTAAGCAAAAAGTTAAAAGAGGTAAAAATATCAGTAACCTGAATACCACAAATATGTGGAAACATGTACAGACAAAGTACGTAGCTGAGTTACAAAGACACACTGGAGATGTAGGCCAACCTACAGCAGCACCTACATCTTCAGGTCATGTTGGAGCCTCTACCTCCAGCTCACACACACCTGGTTCGGCTTCCTCACAGGATCTCCATGGAAGAACCTCGGTCACTGTTGTCCATAGACAAACTGTTATTCCACCCACAGCAGCAAGTTCACAGTCATCGTCACACTCCCAGGCCACAAAACAGCCATCGGTACCACAGGCATGGGATAAAAGACGGCCATACTCGGCAAACCATCCACGAGCACAGGCTCTGAATGCTGGCATTGCAAAACTCCTGTCCCTTGAAATGCTGTCATTCAGGCTGGTGGAGACTGACAGTTTCAGGAACTTAATGGCATTGGCAGTCCCACAATATAATGTGCCAAGCTGATTTTATTTCAGCAGGCAAGCCGTCCCTGCTCTGCAAAAACATGTCGAGGGAAACATTAAACATGCGCTACTAAACGCCGTCAGTAGCAGGGTCCACCTGACCACCGATGCGTGGACCAGTAACCATGGCCAGGGACGATACCTTTCCCTCACTGCCCATTGGGTCAATGTTGTGGAGCCGGGTACAGAGCTTGCCAGTGGCGCTGTACGTGTTCTGCCAACTCCAAGGATTGCAGGAATCCAGTCTGTACACATTGATTCCTCCTCCTACTCCAGTTCCTCAGAATCATCGCTGCACGAGCCGTCACGGTATACCTCCACATGGACCCGTGAACACTTACCTGTTGCGACCGATATGAGCACAGCCGTGGCCAAACGTCAACAGGCCGTCCTGAAAATGATTTCAATGGGGAATCTAAGCCACACAGCGCAGGAGGTCTGGAATGCCATCAAGCAGGAGAGCGACGTGTGGTTTTTGCCTGCGAATCTCCAGCCAGGCTTGGTAGTGTGTGACAATCTGGTGGCAGCTCTGGGCTTTGGCAACCTTACTCACATACCATGTCTGGCACATGTGCTCAACTTGGTCGTGCAGAGTTTTTTGAGGGACTATCCGGATCTTGCTGGACTGCTGCAGAAGGTCCGCCTAGAGTGCGCTCACTTGCGACGTTCCAGCATAGCCAGATCGCGCATTGCTGCTCTGCAACGCCGATTTCGCCTTCCTGAACATCGCATCATATGTGACGTACCCACCAGGTGGAATTCCACGTTACATATGTTGGAGCGGTTGTGTGAGCAGCAGACAGCAGTAATGGAGTATCAGCTGCATCAGGCGCAATCAAGTCGCTCTTTGCGCCGTCCACGCTTCACCACTACTGAGTGGGCCTCTATGAAGGACATCTGCGACGTTTTGCGTGCGTTTGATGTCTCAACACGGATGGCGAGTGCAGATGATGCACTAGTCAGCATGACTGTCCCCCTTATCTGCCTGCTTCAGAAATCACTGAAAGCACTAAAGGAAGAGGTTTTGGAAGAGGTGGAGGATGAGGAGTCACAAATTCAATTACCTTCAGGACAGTCAGCGCAACGTGGTTCCTCACAAAGGGCTGGGCAGGGCTCACTTTGTGAGGAGGATGAGGAGGAGGAGGAGTCAATGGAGGAGGAAGAAATCCCTACAGTGTGAGGTACACAACGCTCTAGTCAGTATGTAGAGCGAGGGTGGGGTGATGCAGAGGAGGCAGAGATGACGCCTCTTCCAGAGGACAGCTTTTGTTGGCCAGTTGGGAGTCTGCAGCACATGGTTGATTTCATGCTTCAGTGCCTGAGAAACGACCGCCGCATCGCCCACATTCTCACCACGTCAGATTATTGGGTGTACACCCTCCTAGACCCTCGCTACCGGGACAACTTACAAACCCTCATCACACCGGTGAACCGGGACAGTAAAATGCGGGAGTACCAAGACACACTGGTGCAATCCATACTGTTGTACATTCCAGCCGAGAGAGCTGCTGCTGCGACTGCTTTACAAAGCAGCTCTGTGCGTCGAGGCAGTGTAGACACCTCTACAACAAGAGGGAGCACAAGCAGCGCCTCTGTACAGGGCAAGAGCTGTATGTTACAAATGTGGCAAAGTTTTGTGACAGCGCCAGCAAGGTCTACACCATCCGAGACGGCTCCAGTCACCAGGAAGCAACGTTTCCGTAAGATGGTGACAGACTACTTGTCTTTCCCTCTAAGTGTACTCCCAGATGCCTCTTCCCCTTTCAAATTTTGGGTCTCTAAGTTGGATACATGGCCAGAGCTTAGCCAGTATGCATTGGAGGTGCTGGCTTGCCCTGCTGCCAGTGTATTATCTGAGCGCGTCTTTAGTGCTGCAGGTGGTGTACTAACAGACCGTCGCATGCGACTATCCTCAGAGAATGTAGACCGGCTTACTTTTCTGAAAATGAACAAGGCATGGATCTCACCTGAATTTGCCTGTCCGTTTTCAGATTAAATAACTGGCAACGTTTTCCATGTCTCCTGTTATGTTCATCTTTCTACCACCTGAACTCTACTCCCTGGGCTACAACACCGCCATTTGTTGCTCGTAAGTAATTGGCAGGGGTACTGACTCCTGGCCAGCCTGGTTACAGCACGACAGCTGTTTCCTGGCAGTGTGAACGTCAATTATCCTCCAATAAGTTGTGCTGTCGTGTTGCATTCGGGTTAGCCGACTCTATGGTGCCTGCAGTTTAGGTGATTCCTATGTGTGCTGTGGGATATGTAAATAAAGGCTGTTTCCATTGTGACAATAGGACAAGCACCCACTGTAGGACTGTGTGATTCGGTAACTGCGGACGGCTTGCGTCCTGTCAACTTACATTTTCATGGGTGCGTTCTGCTACCCGTCCAGGGTCCAGTACCGTCAACTGGTTCTCCCCAGTGCCTTTGGCCTAGGTGCCTCCATCTCCGTATACGAGTTCCAGCAACGTCTGCTGGTCCTTGGTAGTGCTTTGGAGCACAGGTACCTCCTGCTTAGTAACCGTGTCACAGTAACGTCAGCTGGTACTCGGTTGTGACATTGCCTCTTTTCCTTCTGCTACCTGTCCGGGGTCCAGTACCGTCAACTGGTTCTCCCCAGTGCCTTTGGCCTAGGTGCCTCCATCTCCGTATACGAGTTCCAGCAACGTCTGCTGGTCCTTGGTAGTGCTTTGGAGCACAGGTACCTCCTGCTTAGTAACCGTGTCACAGTAACGTCAGCTGGTACTCGTTGTGACATTGCCTTTTTCCTTCTGTACCTGTCCGGGGTCCAGTACCGTCAACTGGTTCTCCCAGTGCTTTGGCCTAGGTGCCTCCATCTCCGTATACGAGTTCCAGCAACGTCTGCTGGTCCTTGGTAGTGCTTTGGAGCACAGGTACCTCCTGCTTAGTAACCGTGTCACAGTAACGTCAGCTGGTACTCGGTTGTGACATTGCTCTTTTCCTTCTGCTACCCGTCCGGGGTCCAGTACCGTCAACTGGTTCTCCCCAGTGCCTTTGGCCTAGGTGCCTCCATCTCCGTATACGAGTTCCAGCAACGTCTGCTGGTCCTTGGTAGTGCTTTGGAGCACAGGTACCTCCTGCTTAGTAACCGTGTCACAGTAACGTCAGCTGGTACTCGGTTGTGACATTGCCTCTTTTCCTTCTGCTGCCCCTCCGGGTTCCAGCACAGTCAGCTGGTCCTCGTTACTTCCATTGTCTCTTGTTCCATCTGATACCCGTCCGGGTTCCAGTAACGTCAGCTGGTTCTCGGAAATTAGACGACCTTAAAGACGACCCAGAAGAAGATGACGACAACAAGGACGACGAGCATGAAGCCAACCAGCCTGAACACCATCACAAAGAAAAAATAAAAGATTACCCAGAAGAAGATCACCAACAGGACAAAGAAGGTTAAGACAAACTACAAGATACAGAACAAGAGACAGAAGAACAATAAGCAGAAGATCAAAAAGCAGAAGAACATGAAGTATAAGACCAAAATGAAGAGCAAAATATATGCTCTAAATTCTAAGCAGAAGAAGACTAAGCAGTGTATGGGGGTGAGTCCGTTCCTCCTCGTGGTGCCCCTGGAAAATGCCTGCTGCTGCAGGCTAAACTGAACACGGACAAATACTGTTGTAATTTAAATCTTTTGTGACAGCAAGAACGGAAGGATGAAAAATTCATACTTTTACAGATTACAAGTACAGGAATCTCTGTCACAAATAAGAATATGATGAAGAAGATGAAGAGGAAGAAGATGAAGAATTTGAATATGAAGAAGATTAATAGTTTAATAATAACAATATGAGTAATGTAAACAAAAACATGAATAGCAAGAAGTTTAAGAAGAAGATTAAGAAGGTGAAGATGAAGAATAATTTGATGAGAAAGATGATGCTGCTGAAGATTATGAAGGAGAAAGTGTGGCACTGGCAAAAGTTAAAAAGGTGAAGAGCATGGAAGTTGTGAAACATACATATTTGCCAAAATAGAAAAAAGGTTAACAACATTGTCAATTTGTTCGTCAATCCAAACGTATTTCCAAAAAAATATATATTAATGCTATTCCAATGCATTGGGTTAAACATGTATGCCTTTATTGTCTCCTCAACCTCCCCCAATACATTCTACATTACTCTTTGTTGTTTTCTGTTATGTTTCGGTAGCTGAGGAGTGCAGGCAAAAAAGGCAATACACCAGAGCAGTTGGAATCTATGAAATTGCAGTACCCTGACTAACCACAACAACTAGAGGCAGCCGTGGAGCGTTCCTACGTTGGTCCTAGACGCCTCGTCACAGCCTGAGAAACTAACTACACCTAAAGATAGAAATAGGAAAGCTATCTGCCCCGGAGCAGAACCCCAAAGACAATAGAAAGCCCCCAAACATGTAATGGCGGTTAGACAAGAAGAAATACTGACACAGACAGAAAATAGTATGAGCAAACGTTGGGGCCCAAACTAACTAAATAGAAAAGGATAGGAAGGGTACTTACTGTAATCCAGAAAACCCTGAAAAGCACCAACTCTACTAATTTCAAAAACACCTGAGATCACACGACCTCTACCACCTAAATTAGTTCTCTGGTGTAACAAAATCAAAACAGCAGCCACTGAAAAAACTGGAAAAAGCAAAGGTACAAACATCAGTGGCTGAACTAAACTGAGAGGGCAAAAGCCCCCGGAGGGGACCCTGAAGGCCCCCACAGAAGTGCAGGACAAAATGCAAAAATCAAGCACAAAAACAAAAAGAAGAAAATGTCTTATCTGTTAGCAGGAGATGCAGACACGACACAGCAGGCTACAAAGGAAACAGGAATCAAGGATTCAGACCAGAACAATTGATCACCGGCAACCCTGATGGGAAGGTGACTCCCTTATATAAGACCAGTCAGTAACACCTGATTCCCAATCCTCACAATCTTCACAATCTTCACTGGACAGACCAGCACCGCTTGTAACCACCAGAGGGAGCCTCTGCTCAGAACTCATCCCAAGCCCACTCACAACAGTACCCCCCCCTTGAGGAGGGGTCACCGAACCCTCATTTGAGCAACCAGGTCGGTCAGGATGAGTTCTATGGTACGCACGGATGAGTCTCCTAGCATGAATGTCCGAAGCAAACACCCAAGAATCATCTTCCTGACCATAACCTCTCCACTTAACCAAATACTGGAGTTTCCGTCTAGAAAAACGAGAATCTAATATTTTCTCAACCACATACTCCAGATTGCCCTCAACCAAAACAGGGTCAGGAGGCACAGCAGCAGGAACCACTGGCTCAACAAACCTCTTCAACAAGGACTTGTGGAACACGTTATGGATCTTAAATGTCCCTGGAAGAAGCAAACGAAAAGAAACAGGATTAAGAATCTCTATGATCTTATAAGGTCCAATGAACCTAGGCTTAAATTTAGGAGATGCTACTCTCATAGGAATATTTTTTGAGGACAACCAGACCAAGTCCCCTACTTTAAACCGAGGACCATCAGTCCTATGCCGGTTAGCAAACCGCTGGGCCCTCTCCTGAGAGAGGGACAACCTCTCCACTACCTGGTCCCAAATCTGTTGCATACGCTCCACAACAGAGTCAACACCTGGACAGACAGAAGCCTCCGTCTGTCCTGAAGAAAATCGAGGATGAAACCCAGAATTACAGAAAAACGGAGACATCAAAGTGGCAGAGCTAGCCCTATTATTAAGAGCAAACTCAGCCAAAGGCAAAAAAGAGACCCAGTCATCCTGATCAGCAGACACAAAGCATCTTAGATAAGTTTCCAATGTCTGGTTTGTTCTCTCAGTTTGACCATTGGTCTGAGGATGAAATGCCGAGAAGAAAGACAATTGAACACCAAGTTTAGAACAAAAAGTCCTCCAAAATCTGGAAACAAACTGGACTCCTCTGTCAGACACTATGTTCTCAGGAATGCCGTGTAAACGAACCACGTGCTGAAGGAACAACGGCACCAATTCAGAGGAGGAAGGCAACTTAGGTAATGGCACAAGATGTATCATCTTAGAAAACCTATCACAAATCACCCAGATGGCGGTCATTCTCTGAGAAACAGGAAGGTCGGAAATGAAATCCATAGAGATATGGGTCCATGGTCTCTTGGGCACAGGCAATGGCATCAACAAACCACTAGAGCGAGAGCAAGGCTTGGAGCGAGAGCAAGTCCCGCAGGACTGCACAAATTCCCTGACATCACGAGACAAGGTAGGCCACCAAAAGGACCGACTAACCAAGTCTCTGGTACCAAAAATTCCGGGATGCCCAGCCAACGCGGAACAATGAATCTCAGACATCACACTCTTTTTCCACTGGTCCGGGACAAATAATTTTCCAACAGGGCAGCGCTCGGGCCTATCCTCCTGACACCCCTCCAGAGCAAGTCTCAAATTAGGTGAGATGGCGGAAAGAACTACACCCTCTTTCAAAATAACAGCAGGATCAGATAACTCAGGAGAGTCCGCAAGGAAGCTCCTCAAGAGGGCATCCGCCTTAACATTCTTAGTGCCAGGAAGAAAGGAAACCACAAAATTAAAACGTGTGAAAAACAAGGCCCACCTGGCCTGTCTAGGATTGAGTCGCTTGGCAGATTCCAGATAAACCAGATTCTTATGGTCAGTAAGGACCACCACCTGATGTTTGGCTCCCTCCAGCCAATGTCTCCACTCTTCAAAAGCCCACTTCATGGCCAATAACTCCCGATTACCCACGTCATAATTACGTTCAGTAGGAGAAAATTTTCGAGAGAAAAAGGCACAAGGGTTACTTTTAGAGGTCTCTGGATCTTTTTGGGACAAAACGGCACCTGCCCCAATTTCAGAGGCATCAACCTCCACCTGAAATGGCAGAGAAACATCAGGCTGCCGTAGAACAGGAGCAGAAGTGAATCTCTGCTTAAGTTCCTGAAATGCAGAGACTGCCTCAGGAGGCCAATTCACCACATCAGAACCCTTTTTGGTCAAATCAGTTAATGGTTTAACAATAACCGAGAAATTACCAATAAATTTACGATAAAAATTGGCAAAACCCAAAAATCTTTGAAGAGCCTTTAATGAAGTAGGTTGGACCCAATCATAGATGGCCTGAACCTTGACCGGGTCCATTTCAATAACAGATGGGGACAAAATGAATCCCAGAAATGAGATCCTCTGTACGCCAAAAAGACACTTTGATCCCTTCACATACAGAGCATTCTCTCTCAAAATCTGGAATACAGTTCGAACATGTTTCACATGAGAGTCCCAGTCATTAGAAAAAATCAAGATATCATCCAAATAAACAATCAGAAATTTATCCACAAAATCCCTGAAAATGTCATTCATGAAGGACTGGAAGACAGAAGGAGCATTAGTGAGCCCAAAGGGCATCACAAAGTACTCAAAATGCCCCTCCGGGGTATTGAATGCCGTCTTCCATTCATCCCCGTGCTTAATGCGAATAAGGTTATATGCCCCCCTGAGGTCAAGCTTGGTGAACCAAGTAGCGTTTTTCACCCTGGAAAACAGGTCAGAAATCAAGGGTAACGGGTATTGATATTTCACAGTAATATTGTTCAAAAGACGATAATCAATACACGGCCTTAATGAACCATCCTTTTTGGCCACAAAGAAAAAACCGGCACCCAAGGGTGAAGAGGATGGTCTGATATGACCCTTCTCCAATGGCTCCTTGATATAAGACCGCATAGCGTCATGTTCAGGTACAGACAAGTTAAAAAGGCGACCTTTAGGGAATTTACTACCAGGCACTAATTCAATAGCGCAGTCATAGCTCCTATGGGGAGGCAAGGATGCAGATTTACTTTCGCTAAATACATCAGAAAAATCAATCAAAAAGTCAGGAACATCCTGAGCCTGGGGGGAGGCAGAAAAAACAGGAGTGTTGGTATTAACACATTGGCAGCCCCAACTGGTTACAGACACAGATTTCCAATCCAAAACAGGATTATGAGACTGTAACCAAGGGAAACCCAGTACGATAATATCATGCATATTATACAGAACCAAAAATTTGCAGCACTCTTGATGATCAGGTTCAACCCTCATTATCACCTGAGTAGAGAACTGAGGTTTATTCTCAGCCAAAGGGGTAGAATCGATCCCCAGTAGGGGAATAGACTTCTGTAGGGGTATCAAGGGAAACCCACAACGTTTAGCAAAATCATAATCCATCAGGTTAATAGCTGCTCCAGAATCAACGAAAGCCTGAGCAGAAAATGAGGACAGAGAGCATATCAGAGTGACAGTTAATAAAAACTTAGTCTGAACACTACCCAAGACAACTGAGCGTGCAAAACGTCTTCCCCGCTTAGGGCAGACTGAAATAGCATGAGAGGCATCACCACAGTAGAAACATAACCCATTGCGCTTTCGAAACTCATGACGCTGTGCCCAGACACCACTCTATCACACTGCATGGATTCAGAAGCAGGTTCACAAGGCAACACTATTCCACGCATACTTCTCCGCTCACGCAAACGTCTGTCAATTTGAATCGCTAATGACATAGAATCATTGAGACCAGAGGGGACAGGGAATCCCACCATAACATCCTTTACATTATCTGACAGACCCTTCCGAAAAAGGGCCGCCAAAGCGTCGTCATTCCACTTGGTCAGGACTGCCCACCTACGGAATCTCTGACAGTATAACTCAGCGTCATCAAGCCCCTGATTTAATGCCAACAAGGCTTTTTCAGCTTGATCAGTGACATTAGGCTCATCGTACAATAACCCCAAAGCCTGAAAAAATGCATCAACATCACTCAAAACAGGATCCCCAGGTGTCAGGGAAAAAGCCCAATCCTGAGGATCGCCGCGCAGGAGAGAGATGACAATTTGAACCTGCTGCGCTGCGTTCCCTGAGGACTTAGATTTTAAGGCAAAAAACAATTTACAATTATTTTTAAAATTCTGAAACTTAGCTCGATCCCCTAAAAACAAATCTGGCATGGGAATCCTAGGTTCCACAACAGGCAACCTAGCAAGATATGCAGCAATACTCTGAACCTCAGTGGCAAGCTGATCCACACGGCCAGACAACTGTGCAAACTCCATTGAGAGAAAAAATCCTCCCCAGCACCCAGAGATACAGAGGGAAAAAAAAAAAATGCAACAAACAGAAAAATATCTCTGACAACTCTGACAACCGTTTTTTCTTTCACAAATTTTTTCCCTTCTGTGAGTACCATACAATTTAAAATTTTGGGCCGGTGATACTGTTATGTTTCGGTAGCTGAGGAGTGCAGGCAAAAAAGGCAATACACCAGAGCAGTTGGACTCTATGAGATTGCAGTACCCTGACTAACCACAACAACTAGAGGCAGCCGTGGAGCGTTCCTACGTTGGTCCTACACGCCTCGTCACAGCCTGAGAAACGAACTACACCTAAAGATAGAAATAGGAAAGCTATCTGCCCCGGAGCAGAACCCCAAAGACAATAGAAAGCCCCAAACATGTAATGGCGGTTAGACAAGAAGAAATACTGACACAGACAGAAAATAGTATGAGCAAACGTTGGGGCCCAAACTAACTAAATAGAAAAGGATAGGAAGGGTACTTACTGCAATCCCAGAAAACCCTGAAAAGCACCAACTCTACTAATTTCAAAAACACCTGAGATCACACGACCTCTACCACCTAAATTAGTTCTCTGGTGTAACAAAATCAAAACAGCAGCCACTGAAAAAACTGGAAAAAGCAAAGGTACAAACATCAGTGGCTGAACTAAACTGAGAGGGCAAAAGCCCCGGAGGGGACCCTGAAGGCCCCCACAGAAGTGCAGGACAAAATGCAAAAATCAAGCACAAAAACAAAAAGAAGAAAATGTCTTATCTGTTAGCAGGAGATGCAGACACGACACAGCAGGCTACAAAGGAAACAGGAATCAAGGATTCAGACCAGAACAATTGATCACCGGCAACCCTGATGGGAAGGTGACTCCCTTATATAAGACCAGTCAGTAACACCTGATTCCCAATCCTCACAATCTTCACTGGACAGACCAGCACCGCTTGTAACCACCAGAGGGAGCCTCTGCTCAGAACTCATCCCAAGCCCACTCACAACAGTTTTCCTTCATGTACAATTAACCAACAAGGCAAGAATGTTTTTTTTTTAATGTCGATATTTGGTTCCCATAGACTTACATTGGACTTCCGGTATCGGTATCGGGTATCGCCGATATTTTAGTGATATCGGCGATACCATTCCGATCCGATATTTTTAGATATCGAGCAGTATCGCTCAACACTAACTGCTACCTTTCCCAAGTCTCTCCAGGAATTGTATAACCTAATAAGGTATGGGGTAAGAATTTTTTGGAAACTACGATAGTACTCGTTAGCTATGCCGTCTGACATTTGGATGAATCAATAACATCTTTCAGTTCTAGCTCTGTGAAGGGGCATTCAATAATTGTAACTGTTCCCAGGAAACCTTCGGGAGCTTCAAATCACTCAAATATTGATCAATATCTGACTGTTGTGGCTGTGGGGTATCAACATCATCTTTTAAGTTATATAAAGATTTATAGTATGCAGCAAAGACTGCAGCTATGTCCTTCGGACTTCTGGCTATCAACCCTTTCGAGTCCCGTATATGATCTATTCTGGATTTAGCAGCCCTTTTCTTGACCCGCCTGGCCAAAACAGCTGCCGGCCTATCTCCCATGGCGTAGTGACTAAGTTGGAACTTGCGGAGGTTATATTCATATACTGCCAGCAGATCAGTTTAAATCTGAGCTGATAAATGGCCTCAGTAGTAGCCGGGGAGGGGGAGGTTTTATTTAATATTTCTAGCTTTTTCAACTCAGTCAGGAGGTCAGTCCTGTGTTGCTCCCTCTTCCTTTTCAATTGTGACGCTTGTTGTAAGAAGACTCCCGTATCACCGCTTTGTGCGCAGTCCATAAAGTCTCGTCAGAAACTGTGCCATTGTCGTTTAATTCAAAATAAGATGTCAATTCTGCTGTTGCTTTTGTCATTATAGAGTCATTCAATAATAAAGAGGTGTTTAGTCGTCAGTGTGGTGTTGGGTTGAATTGGTGCGCAAGATGTACACGTAGGTAGATCGGTGCGTGGTCAGACCATGTAATCGTTCCAACCTCCGCAGATATACAAGTATTTAGAGCTCTATTGTCTACTAGGAATAAGTCAATCCTACTGTAGGACCCGTGTCGGAGAGAATGAAAGGTATAGTCCCTTTCACTGGCGTGAGAGTATCTCCAGAAGTCGTGCAGACCGAATTCATGGATCAACTTGCCCAAATCTCTCCGAAGGCGACCCGATCTAGATGAGCAGTCTAAGATAACATCCATTGACATGTTGAAATCCCCACATACAATAACCTCCCTTGTTTAAGTGTTGAAATAGTAGAGAGGACTTTTCGCACAAATAGGAGCTGGGCAGAATTTGGGGCGTATAGTACTGAAATCGTATGAGGGATCCCGTTCAATGTGCACACCAACACCAAGTATCTACCCATGGAGTCTGCACACACCTGAATGTTCTGGAAGGCCACCAAATTTTTTATCATAATACAGATTCCTGCTTTCTTAGTCTGGGCATTTGCAAAGAATATATGGGGGAATTGTGCCTGATGCAATCTATGATTTTCGGCTGCCAGTAAATGCGTCTCTTGCAGACACACAATGTCTGCCTTCGATTTCCTCACCTCCCTCCACAACATAGAGCGTTTGGCAGGTGAATTTAACCCTTTCACATTCAACGAGAGAAATTGTAAACTCATATTTACACCTAAAGGAGGAAATTGCTATGAGCCACATGCAAAAATTCAATTTTTTCTCTCTCCCACCTCCCCAACCCACACCCCCGCACCACCCCACATGAGTCATTCACTGAAAAAGGCACATATATCCTTAGAACAAACAGCTGTTACGTCAATAGAGGAAATATACCTCAGGTTACATTGAAGAAGAAAAAAAAACAGATAAAACAGTAAAAAGAAAGAAAAAACACAGCGGGAAGAAGTCCACAGAAAAAACCATAGAGAAACTTCAGTCAAAAAAGTAAATTCTTCAGACAAAAGTCTGACCACGGGATCCTATGAGATTTTCAAATCTCGCCGTCACTCAGCAAGATTTCTCACAGTCCAGAGGATCACCAACTAGACGGCTTCCGCCAAACGAGAGGAAAAAAAACCAGTCAGCGATCCTCCAACATCTCCCTCTCAGCCAGGATAGCGTCCTCGCCTCTCTTTCAGGTTGATACCCATTCCTGCGCAATTTTCTTGCCTTTAGTAGGTTGTCTAGGAGCATAGGCAATCTTCCAGGATGTCAATTTCTCTTCCGCTTGTTTGGGGGTAAAACATGCTACCACACCACTGTCACGGTGTATGAGTGGTTTTACTGGGTTGAATCCCCATCTGTATGCCGACCACTCTCAATGCCCTGCACACGTGGGTAAATTCTCTTCTCTTTGCCAGGGTAGCTACAGAAATTTCTGGGAAGACCTACAGATTTTGAAATTCCTCAGGCAGCCTGGGAGTTTTCCTTAGTTGGTATAGGAATATGTCCTTCGTAGTGAAGAAAAGAATACATGCCAAGATATCTCTAGGCAGGGTAGGGTCTACGTGTCTGGGCTTCGGTATTCTATGAATCCTGTCCACCATTAATTCATTAGGGGCAACCTCAGGTAATACAGCCACCAAGAAGTGTTGCATGAACTCAGATAGATCTTTATCTGGCACTTCTTCAGGGATTCCCCTCAGCCTCACATTGTTACGTCTGGATCTATCTTCTAAGTCATAAACTTTATGAGTGACCCGGGACATCTCTTCCCTGAGTGCCTCATTTTCATCTACCAAGGCATTGATCATTTTGGCATATTCTTCCATCTTAATTTCAATGTGGGAAGTGCGATCCCCAATGGAAGTAATCTCCCCTTTCATCTCCTGCAGCATTGCATGCATATCCTCCCTCATAGAGGGACAAATTGCATCCAAAAAATCTTGCATATCTGCCTTTGTAGCTGTGGGCTCATTATCCCTGCTGCTATGTGTTAGGGTTCGAGTTCCCGCTGCTGCACAAGGGGAGTCTCGAACCAGTCCCGCTGCGGTACCCCATTCATCTCCATCCGCAGTGGAACCTGCTCAGCAGAGACGTCGGTCCCAGCGTCTTGCCCATTCCAATACTGTGCAGAGACTTGCTGCTGCCCCTCCTGGATCTTCTATTATAGCCAGTGCTGGAGCAGACGTCTTTGGGACGAAGTCCTGCGTTTTCCCTTCTGAGCATGCCCAGGGTAATATCTGTTATGATTTGGTAGCTGAGGAGAGCAGGCAAAAAGGCAATACACCAGAGAGGTTGGAATCTACTGGATTGCAGTACCCTGACTAACCACCACAACTAAAGGCAGCCGTGGAGCGTACCTACGTTGGTCCTAGACGCCTCGTCACAGCCTGAGAAGCTAACTACACCTAAAGATAGAAAGAGGAAAACTATCTGCCCCGGAGCAGATCCCCAAAGAACATAGAAAGCCCCCAAACATGTAATGGCGGTTAGACAAGAGGAAATACAGACACAGACAGAAAATAGTATGAGCAAACGTTGGGGCCCAATCTTCCTAGAAAGAAAAGGATAGGAAGGACACTTACTGCAATCCAAAAAACTCTAAAAAAAATACCAACTCACTAATTGCAAAAACACCTGAGATCACACGACCTCTACCACCTAAATTAGTTCTCTGGTGTAAAAAAACTAAGCAGCAGCCACTGAAAAAACTGGAAAAGGCAAATGAACAAATAACAGTGGCTCAGATAAACTGAGAGGAGCACAAGCCCCCGGAGGGGACCTGGCTGACCTCCACAGAAGTGCAGGACAAAATGCAAAAAGCAAGCACAAAAATAAAAGCAGAAAATATCTTATCTGTTAGCAGAAGATGCAGGCAAGACACAGCAAGCTTCCAAGTGAACCAGGAACCAAAGTTGAGACAAGAACAATTGCTCACCGGCAACCCTGATGGGAGGGAACCTCCCTTATATAAGACCAGTCTGTAACACCTGATTGCCAATCTTCACAATCTTCATTGAACAGTTCAGTACTGTTTGTAACCACCGGAAAAGCTTCTGCTCAGAATTCATTTCTAACACATTCACAACAGTACCACCCCCCCTTGAGGAGGGGTCACCGAACCCTCATTTGGGCAACCAGGTCGGTCAGGATGAGCTCTGTGATACACACGGATCAGTCTCCTAGCATGGATGTCCGAAGCAAACACCCAAGAATTGTCCTTCTGACCATAACCTCTCCACTTAACCAAATACTGGAGTTTCCGTCTAGAAAAACGAGAATCCAATATTTTCTCAACCACATACTCAAGATTGCCCTCAACCAAAACAGGGTCAGGAGGCGCAGCCATAGGAACCACTGGCTCGACAAACCTCTTCAATAAGGACTTGTGGAAAACGTTATGGATCTTAAATGTCCCTGGAAGAAGTAAACAAAAGGAAACAGGATTAAGAATCTCCATGATCTTATAAGGTCCAATGAACCTAGGCTTAAACTTAGGAGATGCAACTCTCATAGGGATATTTCTTGAGGACAACCAGACCAAGTCCCCCACTTCAAACCGAGGACCATCAGTCCTGTGCCGGTTGGCAAACCGCTGGGCCCTCTCCTGAGAGAGGGACAACCTCTCCACTACCTGGTCCCGAATCTGCTGCATACGCTCCACAACAGAGTCAACACCTGGACAGACAGAAGCCTCCGTCTGTCCCGAAGAAAATCGAGGGTGAAACCCAAAATTGCAAAAAAATGGAGACATCAAAGTGGCAGAGCTAGCCCTATTATTAAGAGCAAACTCAGCCAAAGGCAAAAAAGAGACCCAGTCATCCTGATCAGCAGACACAAAGCATCTCAGATAAGTCTCCAATGTCTGGTTTGTTCTCTCAGTTTGTCCATTGGTCTGAGGATGAAAAGCCGAGGAGAAAGACAATTGAACACCAAGTTTAGAACAAA
This sequence comes from Oophaga sylvatica, assembly GCA_033576555.1. Lineage (NCBI taxonomy): Eukaryota > Metazoa > Chordata > Amphibia > Anura > Dendrobatidae > Oophaga > Oophaga sylvatica. The sequence goes on along the minus strand of JARQOD010000001.1, from coordinate 834,359,684 downwards.
AAGTCCTCCAAAATCTGGAAACAAACTGGACTCCTCTGTCAGACACAATGTTCTCAGGAATGCCGTGTAACCGAACCACGTGCTGAAGGAACAAAGGCACCAATTCGAGGGAGGAAGGCAACTTAGGTAATGGCAAAAGATGTATCATTTTGGAAAACCTATCACAAATCACCCAGATAACGGTCATTCTCTGAGAAACAGGGAGGTCGGAAATGAAATCCATAGAGATATGGGTCCATGGTCTCTTGGGCACAGGCAATGGCATCAACAAACCACTAGAGCGAGAGCAAGGCTTGGAGCAAGAGCAAGTCCCGCAGGACTGCACAAATTCCCTGACGTCACGAGACAAAGTAGGCCACCAAAAGGACCAACTAACCAAGTCTCTGGTACCAAAAATTCCGGGATGACCGGCCAACGCGGAACAATGAATCTCAGACATCACACTCTTTTTCCACCGGTCTGGGACAAACAATTTCCCAATAGGGCAGCGCTCGGGTTTATCCTCCTGACACCCTTCCAGAGCCAGTCTCAAATTGGGCGAGATGGCGGAAAGAACTACACCCTCTTTCAAAATAACAGCAGGATCAGATAACTCAGGAGAGTCCGCAAGGAAACTCCTCGAGAGGGCATCCGCTTTAACATTCTTAGTGCCAGGAAGAAAGGAAACCACAAAATTAAAACGTGTGAAAAACAAGGCCCACCTGGCCTGTCTAGGATTAAGTCGCTTGGCTGATTACAGATAAACCAGATTCTTATGGTCCGTGAGGACACCACCTGATGTTTGGCTCCCTCCAGCCAATGTCTCCACTCTTCAAAAGCCCACTTCATGGCCAATAACTCCCAATTACCCACGTCATAATTACGTTCAGTTGGAGAAAATTTTCGAGAGAAAAAGGCACAAGGGTTACTTTTAGAGGTCTCTGGATCTCTTTGGGACAAAACGGCACCTGCCCCAATTTCAGAGGCATCAACCTCCACCTGAAATGGCAGAGGAACATCAGGCTGCCGTAGAACAGGAGCAGAAGTGAATCTCTGCTTATGTTCCTGAAACGCAGAGACTGCCTCAGGAGGCCAATTCACCACATCAGAACCCTTCTTGGTCAAATCAGTCAACGGTTTAACAATAACAGAGAAATTACCAATAAATTTATGATAAAAATTGGCAAAACCCAAGAATCTCTGAAGAGCCTTTAATGAAGTAGGTTGGACCCAATCACAGATGGCCTGAACCTTGACCGGGTCCATTTCAATAACAGATGGGGACAAAATGAATCCCAGAAATGAGATCCTCTGTACGCCAAAAAGACACTTTGATCCCTTCACATACAGAGCATTCTCTCTCAAAATCTGGAACACAGTCCGAACATGTTTCACATGAGAGTCCCAGTCATTGGAAAAAATCAAGATATCATCCAAATAAACAATCAAAAATTTATCCACAAAATCCCTGAAAATGTCATTCATGAAGGACTGGAAGACGAAAGGAGCATTAGTGAGCCCAAAGGGCATCACTAGGTACTCAAAATGCCCCTCTGGGGTGTTAAATGCCGTCTTCCATTCATCCCCGTGCTTAATGCGAATAAGGTTATACGCCCCCCTGAGGTCAAGCTTGGTAAACCAAGTAGCACTTTTCACCCTGGAAAAGAGGTCAGAAATCAAGGGTAACGGATATTGATATTTCACAGTGATATTGTTCAAGAGATGATAATCAATACACGGCCTTAATGAACCATCCTTTTTGGCCACAAAGAAAAAACCGGCACCCAAGGGTGAAGAGGATGGTCTGATATGACCCTTCTCCAATGACTCCTTGATATAAGACCGCATAGCGTCATGTTCAGGTACAGACAAGTTAAAAAGGCGACCTTTAGGGAATTTACTACCAGGCACTAATTCAATAGCGCAGTCATAGCTCCTATGGGGGGGCAAGGATGCAGATTTACTTTCGCTAAACACATCAGAAAAATCAGTCAAAAAGTCAGGAACATCCTGAGCCTGGGGAGAGGCAGAAAAAACAGGAGTGTTGGCATTAACACATTGGCAGCCCCAACTGGTTACAGACACAGATTTCCAATCCAAAACAGGATTATGAGACTGTAACCAAGGGAAACCCAGTACAACAATGTCATGTAGATTATACAGCACCAAAAATTTGCAACTCTCCTGATGATCAGGTTCAACCCTCATTATCACCTGAGTAGAGAACTGGGGTTTATTCTCAGCCAAAGGGGTAGAATCAATCCCCATAAGGGAATAGACTTCTGTAGGGGTATCAAGGGAAACCCACAACGTTTAGCAAAATCAAAATCCATCAGGTTCATAGCTGCTCCAGAATCAACAAAAGCCTGAGCAGAAAATGTGGACAGGGAGCAAATCAGGGTAACAGTCAACAGAAATTTAGTCTGAACACTACCCAAGACAACTGAGCGTGCAAAACGTCTTCCCCGCTTAGGGCAGACTGAAATAGCATGAGAGGCGTCACCACAGTAGAAACATAACCCATTGCGTTTTCGAAACTCATGACGCTGAGCCCCAGAAGCCACTCTATCACACTGCATGGGTTCAGAAGCTGGTTCACAAGGCAACACTATTCCACGCATACCTCTACGCTCACGCAAACGTCTGTCAATTTGAATCGCTAATGACATAGAATCATTGAGACCAGAGGGAGCAGGGAAACCCACCATAACATCATTTACATTCTCTGACAGACCCTTCCGAAAAAGGGCTGCCAAAGCATCATCATTCCATTTGGTCAGGACTGCCCACCTTCGGAATCTCTGACAGTATAACTCAGCGTCCTCAAGCCCCTGATTTAATGCCAACAAGGTTTTTTCAGCTTGATCAGTGACATTAGGTTCATCGTACAATAACCCCAGAGCCAGAAAAAATGCATCAACATTACTCAAAACAGGATCCCCAGGTGTCAGGGAAAAAGCCCAATCCTGAGGATCGCCGAGCAGGAGAGAGATGACAATTTGAACCTGCTGTGCTGCGTTCCCTGAGGACTTAGGTTTTAAGGCAAAAAACAACTTACAGTTATTTTTGAAATTCAGAAATTTAGCTCGATCCCCTAAAAACAAATCTGGCATGGGGATCCTAGGTTCCACAACCGGCAACCCTGCAAGATAGGTAGCAATACTCCGAACTTCAGTGGCAAGCTGATCCACACGGCCATACAACTGTGCAAACTCCATTGTGAGAAAAAAAAATCCTCAGCACCCAGAGAAAAAGAGGGAAAGAAAAAAATTATATATCTCTGACAACTCTGCCAACTTTTTTTTTTTTTTTTTACTCTATCTTTCCCTTCTGTGAGTACCATATAATTTTCAGTTTGGCCGGTGATACTGTTATGATTTGGTAGCTGAGGAGAGCAGGCAAAAAAGGTAATACACCAGAGAGGTTGGAATCTACTGGATTGCAGTACCCTGACTAACCACCACAACTAAAGGCAGCCGTGGAGCTTACCTACGTTGGTCCTAGACGCCTCGTCACAGCCTGAGAAGCTAACTACACCTAAAGATAGAAAGAGGAAAACTATCTGCCCCGGAGCAGATCCCCAAAGAACATAGGAAGCCCCCAAACATGTAATGGCGGTTAGAAAAGAGGAAATACAGACACAGACAGAAAATAGTATGAGCAAACGTTGGGGCCCAATCTTCCTAGAAAGAAAAGGATAGGAAGGACACTTACTGCAATCCAAAAAACCCTAAAAAAATACCAACTCACTAATTCCAAAAACACCTGAGATCACACGACCTCTACCACGTAAATTAGTTCTCTGGTGTAACAAAACTAAGCAGCAGCCACTGAAAAAACTGGAAAAGGCAAATGAACAAATAACAGTGGCTCAGATAAACTGAGAGGAGCACAAGCCCCCGGAGGGGACCTGGCTGACCTCCACAGAAGTGCAGGACAAAATGCAAAAAGCAAGCACAAAAATAAAAGCAGAAAATATCTTATCTGTTAGCAGAAGATGCAGGCAAGACACAGCAAGCTTCAAAGTGTACCAGGAACCAAAGTTGAGACAAGAACAATTGCTCATCGGCAACCCTGATGGGAGGGAACCTCCCTTATATAAGACCAGTCTGTAACACCTGATTGCCAATCTTCACTATCTTCATTGAATAGTTCAGTACTGTTTCTAACCACCGGAGGAGCTTCTGCTCAGAATTCATTTCTAACACATTCACAACAAATATCTCTCATTGGAGATCAGGGGTAACATGTTCAGGTACTGCAGCAGCTCCTATTGTTCCACCAGGAAGGTTCTGAAACTACCTGTGTTTTGGAACAGTTTCTCATTGGTCCTTTTTCTGGCAGGTCCTGTAGCTGTTACTATAAAAGGGTGGCATGGCTGGGCCGCCATGCGCTAGTATCAATTGCATTATGTGCTTTGCGCCAGTGTGATCATGTACGCATGTGGTTAGGGCTCGGCTGAAATAAGCCCTAGAATACCGGCTTCTCCAGTTTGGAGATTTGGCTGCACATGGTTAGGGCTTGGCTGAAATAAGCCCCTAGAATACCGGCTTCTCCGGTGAGGAGATTGCTTGATTGCGTTGCTGTCTGCATGATCACGGACTGCTATCCGCACAGCAGTTATCTGTGTATCCCTGTGAGTCTAACAGGACTCAGTCTTTTTCTCACCGACTCTGTGACGCAACAGGGTTCGCTTTATAACGCTGGTTCAGCACCCTAGCGTTTTACTTTGCGGATTACTGAAGTTAAGTGAGTTCGTACTTATCGCCATATAGCGCTGTGGCATTCTCGTTAGCGGTTCTGGGGATTAACAGAGTTCGTACTAACTGCCACAGCGTGCTACGGCATTTATTTTAGTGACTCTGCGGGATAACAGAGTTCGCTACTTTCGCCATCTTACTAGCAGCACGCTTCACCTGCACGGTGGGCCCCGGGCTGCGAACGCACCTCTCTACAATATCTATTAGGTGCGTTCCGCAGACCCTAACATAATACTAGCGACAGGGTCTGGCTAGTAAAATGGCGGGCGACCAGGATCTACTGCAGTACATTCAGCAGCTGGAGGGTAGGTTGGCGGTCCTTGAGCGCACAACCTCAGCTGTGGATGTTACCGCAGTCGCTGTTCAGGCTGCTAGCGTAGCTGCAGCCAGTTTGTCCACCGCTACCTCTGCTCCGACATTATCCCACCTCCCACTTCCAGACAAGTTTACGGGTGACAGTAAACATTGTCGGGGATTCGTGAGTCAGTGCTCTATACAGCTTGAGCTTCTGGCAACACGTTTCCCCACGGAATGGGCACAAGTGGCTTTTATTGTGTCTCTTCTGTCGGGCAGAGCATTGGAGTGGGCAACGTCGCTGTGGGAGCGTGACGATCGTGTGGTGCAGAGTGCTCCTCGGTTTTTGGAGGCTCTGAAAAAGGTCTTTTTAGGACCTCAGGTCACGCACGATACGGCAGTCCAACTGCTGGCAATGTCACAGGGCTTGTCCATGGTCAGCCAGTTCTCAGTCCAATTTCAGACTTTGGCCTCTGAATTAGAGTGGCCAGATAAAGTTCTTATTCCAGTGTTCTGGAGAGGACTGGCAGACCATGTAAAGAACGCTTTGGCTACCAGGGAGATTCCTGCCACACTGGAGAAACTCATTTCTATATTTACCCGCATCGACTTCCGTTTTCACGAGTGGAGGTTAGAGCGGACCCAGTGTAGGCAGAGGTTTCGGCTGGCACCCACCTTTGCCAAACCTCTTGATTTTCCCATTCGGGCATCCGACTCCCCAGAGACCGTGGAGACTACTCGAGTGGGATCTAAGTCTCGGACCACTCGAGTATCCGTGGTCTGTAGAGTGGGTCAGCAGCCAGGACATTATGCCAACCGATGTCTCCAGCGAATGAGTAAATGGTCATGTTCCGTGACCATGGGAGCAGGATCATTAGACGCAAGGGATTTTGCTCCGAAAGTGCTCCTTAAAGGGTTAATCTCTCTAGGTTCATCCACTCTTCCCGCCAAGCTTTGTGTGGACTCTGGGGCAGAGGGGAATTTTATGTCCTCCTCCTTTGCCTCTCGCCATTCCATACCGCTGGTGACGCTCGCCGAGACAATATCGGTGAGAGTATTGAATGGAGCAATCCTGCCCTCACAAATCACCCACCAGACTGTCTCCCTACCTCTGTCTATGTCCCCTTCTCATCAGGAGAATATATCCCTTTTTGTTCTTCCTGAGGGAATAGATGAGGTTTTGTTAGGAATACCCTGGCTTCGCCACCACTCTCCCCATATTGAGTGGTCCTCTGGGAGAATACTGGGTTGGGGTGATCATTGCAGAGACAGATGTCTCAGGGAGGACGTTCAGGTTTCCACCACGGAGATACCTATAGACCTTGCTTCTCTCCCCAAGGTTTATCGGTCATACGGGACGTATTCTCCAAAAAGGCAGCGGAGACTCTTCCGCCTCATCGCCCCTATGACTGTCCTATAGACCTCTTGCCTGGAACAGAGCCCCCTCGGGGAAGAGTGTATCCTCTCTCTCTTCCTGAGACGGAGGCCATGTCACAATACATCCAGGAAAATCTGGCAAGAGGGTTTATTAGGAAGTCAGTGTCACCAGCAGGGGCAGGATTTTTCTTCGTGCAGAAGAAGAATGGAGAATTACGACCGTGTATAGACTATAGGGGTCTTAACGCCATTACCGTTAAGAACAAATATACTTTGCCCCTAATATCTGAGCTCTTTGATAGGCTCCGGGGAGCAAGGGCATTTACTAAGCTGGATCTTCGTGGTGCCTATAACCTGATCCGCATCCGTGAGGGGGACGAATGGAAGACAGCGTTCAATACCAGAGATGGACATTACGAATACCTTGTGATGCCGTTCGGGCTCTGTAATGCTCCAGCCTTCTTCCAAGATTTCATAAATGACATCTTCCGGGACATGCTTGCCACCTCTGTGGTAGTCTATCTGGATGACATTCTCATCTTTTCTCCAGATATGGACACCCACCGGAGAGATGTTTGCAGGGTTTTCGACCTCTTGCGGGCAAATTCCTTATATGCAAAGTTGGAGAAGTGTGTTTGAGCAGGAGTCTCTGCCATTCCTGGGCTATATCATCTCCACTCAGGGATTGGCTATGGATCCTGCCAAACTACAGGCTGTAATGGATTGGCAAGAACCCCACCCACTTAAAGCGGTGCAGCGCTTTATGGGGTTCATTAATTACTATCGCCAATTCATTCCCCACTTCTCTACTTTGGTTGCTCCCTTGGTAGCCCTCACCAAGAAGGGAGCCAATCCCAAATTGTGGTCAGAGAAGGTCTCCAAGGCCTTTACTTCAATCAAGTCCCATTGTGCTAGCGCTCCTATCCTACATCGTCCCGAGGTTGATAAGCCTTTTATATTGGAGGTAGATGCCTCGTCCATTGGTGCTGGAGCAGTCCTTTTTCAAAAGGATGCTCAAGGTCGTAAACATCCTTGCTTCTTCTTCTCCAAGACCTTCACACCAGCGGAGAGGAATTATTCCGTTGGGGATAGGGAGTTGCTAGCCATGAAGTTGGCCTTTTCCGAGTGGAGACATCTCCTGGAGGGGACTCGCTTTCCCTTTTAAGTGTTCACTGACCACAAAAATTTGGTCTATTTACAGACCGCCCAGCGGCTAAATTCCCATCAGGCCAGATGGTCCTTGTTCTTCTCCCGGTTCCATTTCACCCTCCATTTCCTCTCCGGTGAGAAGAACATTCGGGCCGATGCTCTTTCTCGCTCCATGGTGTCCTCTGAGGAGGTGGAGGAGGAGCCTCGGTTGATTGTCCCCACAGAGAGTCTAAGAACTGTGGCCCCAGTTTCGCTTGAGTCTGTGCCTCCGGGCAAGACTTTTGTGCCCACCAATTTGCGACTGGAGGTACTCTCTTGGGCACATTCGCCAGGGTGGGTGGACATTTTGGGGCAAAAAGGACATCTGAGTTGCTGGCGAGGACATACTGGTGGCCACATATGGTTCGTGACGTCAGGGAATACGTTCAGGTGTGCGTCTCCTGCGCCAAGAATAAGTCCCCTCGACAACGGCCAGCTGGGCTACTTTTCCCTTTACCGGTGGCAGACAGGCCTTGGGAGATGGTTGGGATGGATTTTGTGGTGGGCTTACCCAGGTGTCGGGGCTGCACCATCATCTGGGTGATAACCGACCACTTCTCCAAAATGGTGCACTTGGTGCCCTTACCACGGTTACCGTCTGCACGGGCCTTGGCAGCATTATTTATTAGGCATATTTTCCGTTTACACGGAATGCCAGACAAAATCGTCAGTGATCGAGGTCCCCAATTTGCGTCTCGGTTCTGGAGAGAGCTGTGTCGTCTACTCAGCATTGAGTTAAATCTCTCCTCGGCATATCATCCCGAGACGAATGGGTTGGTAGAGAGGGCCAACCAGACCTTGGTCCCATACTTGCGACATTTTGTCTCTGCCAGGCAGGATGACTGGGCATCCTTGCTACCGTGGGCTGAGTTCGCTCTAAATAATGCTGTGGCTGACTCCACTGGTCAGACCCCATTCCTCCTGAACTACGGTCAGCATCCGCGGGTACCAGTGCCCATGCCCGTGTCTTCCGCCAATTCCAGGGTAGCAGACTGGGCTGTGGAGGCACGGGACATTTGGGACCGCACTGAGGATGCCATTCAGGCTTCCAAAGAGAGGATGAGGTCTTCGGCCGATGCCCATCGGCGCCCCGCTCCGACATTTGCTCCTGGTGACCTAGTGTGGCTCTCTGCCCGAAACATCAGGCTACGTGTAGAGTCCACCAAGTTGGCACCTCGCTTTTTGGGTCCCTTTAAAGTTCTTGAGCAGGTGAACCCAGTGGTTTACCGCCTATCCCTTCCGCCTCGCCTTGGTATCACCGACACCTTTCACGTGTCCCTCCTGAAACCTGTGGCCATTTCCCGGTTTTCCGAGTTATCTGCCGGGACGTCGGGTTCATCTACCGACGATCATGAGGTGAACGCCATTGTTGGGTGCAAGGTGGTACGAGGAAAAAAATTTTATTTGGTGGATTGGAGGGGTTATGGGCCTGAGGATAGGTCCTGGGAGCCTGCCGAGCATGTTCACGCTCCGCAGCTCATCACTGCCTCTGACCGCAGCGAGGCCCAAAGAAGGGGGGGGCCTTAGGAGGGGGGATAATGTTAGGGTTCAAGTTCCCGCTGCTGCACAAGGGGAGTCTCGAACCAGTCCCGCTGCGGTACCCCATTCATCTCCGTCCACATTGGAACCTGCTCAGCAGAGACGTCGGTCCCAGCGTCTTGCCTATTCCAATACTGTGCAGAGACTTGCTGCTGCCCCTCCTGGATCTTCTATTATAGCCAGTGCTGGAGCAGACGTCTTTGGGACAAAGTCCTGCGTTTCCCCTTCTGAGCATGCTCAGGGTAAGATCTCTCATTGGAGATCAGGGCTCACATGTTCAGGTACTGCAGCAGCTCCTATTGGTCTGCCAGGAAGGTCCTGATACTACATGTGTTTTGGAACAGTTTCTCATTGGTCCTTTTTCTGGCAGGTCCTGTAGCTGTTACTATAAAAGGGTGGCATGGCTGGGCCGCCATGCGCTAGTAACAATTGCATTATGTGCTTTGCGCCAGTGTGATCATGTACGCGTGTGGTTAGGGCTCGGCTGAAATAAGCCCCTAGAATACCGGCTTCTCCGGTTTGGAGATTTGGCTGCACGTGGTTAGGGCTTGGCTGAAATAAGCCCCTAGAATACCGGCTTCTCCGGTGAGGAGATTGCTTGATTGCGTTGCTGTCTGCATGATCACGGACTGCTATCCGCACAGCAGTTATCTGTGTATCCCTGTGAGTCTAACAGGAAACAGTCTTTTTCTCAGCGGCTCTGTGACGCAACAGGGTTCACTTTATAACGCTGGTTCAGCGCCCTAGCGTTTTACTTTGCGGATCACTGAAGTTAAGTGAGTTCGTACTTATCGCCATATAGCGCTGTGGCATTCCCGTTAGTGGTTCTGGGGATTAACAGAGTTTGCACTAACTGCCACAGCGTGCTACGGCATTTATGTTAGCGACTCTGCGGGATAACAGAGTTCGCTACTTTCGCCATCTTACTAGCAGCGCGCTTCACCTGTACGGTGGGCCCCGGGCTGCGAACGCACCTCTCTACAATATCTATTAGGTGCGTTCCGCAGACCCTAACATAATACTAGCGCCAGGGTCTGGCTAGTAAAATGGCGGACGACCAGCATCTACTGCAGTACATCCAGCAGCTGGAGGGTAGGTTGGCGGTCCTTGAGCGCACAACCTCAGCTGTGGATGTTACCGCAGTCGCTGTTCAGGCTGCTAGCGTAGCTGCAGCCAGTTTGTCCACCGCTACCTCTGCTCCGACATTATCCCACCTCCCACTTCCAGACAAGTTTACGGGTGACAGTAAACATTGTCGGGGATTCGTGAGTCAGTGCTCTCTACAGCTTGAGCTTCTGGCAACACGTTTCCCCACGGAACGGGCACAAGTGGCTTTTATTGTGTCTCTTCTGTCGGGCAGAGCATTGGAGTGGGCAACGTCGCTGTGGGAGCTTGACGATCGTGTGGTGCGGAGTGCTCCTCGGTTTTTGGAGGCTCTGAAAAAGGTCTTTTTAGGACCTCAGGTCACGCACGATACGGCACTCCAACTGCTGGCAATGTCACAGGGCTTGTCCATGGTCAGCCAGTTCTCAGTCCAATTTCGGACTTAGGCCTCTGAATTAGAGTGGCTAGATAAAGTTCTTATTCCAGTGTTCTGGAGAGGACTGGCAGACCATGTAAAGGACGCTTTGGCTACCAGGGAGATTCCTGCCACACTGGAGAAACTCATTTCTATATCTACCCGCATCGACCTCCGTTTTCACGAGCAGAGGTTAGAGCGGACCCAGTGTAGGCAGAGGTTTCGGCTGGCACCCACCTTTGCCAAACCTCTTGAATTTCCCATTCGGGCGTCCGACTCCCCAGAGTCCGTGGAGACTACTTGAGTGGGATCTAAGTCTCGGACCACTCGAGTATCCGTGGTCTGTAGAGTGTGTCAGCAGCCAGGACATTATGCCAACCGATGTCTCCAGCGAATGAGTAAACGGTCATGTTCCGTGACCATGGGTGCAGGGTCATTAGACGCGAGGGATTTTGCTCCGAAAGTGCTCCTTAAAGGGTTAATCTCTCTAGGTTCATCCACTCTTCCCGCCAAGCTTTGTGTGGACTCTGGGGCAGAGGGGAATTTTATGTCCTCCTCCTTTGCCTCTCGCCATTCCATACCGCTGGTGACGCTCGCCGAGACAATATCGGTGAGAGTATTGAATAGAGCAATCCTGCCCTCACAAATCACCCACCAGACTGTCTCCCTACCTCTGTCTATGTCCCCTTCTCATCAGGAGAATATATCCCTTTTTGTTCTTCCTGAGGGAATAGATGAGGTTTTGTTGGGAATACCCTGGCTTCGCCACCACTCTCCCCATATTGAGTGGTCCTCTGGGAGAATACTGGGTTGGGGTGATCATTGCAGAGACAGATGTCTCAGAGAGGACGTTCAGGTTTCCAACACGGAGATACCTATAGACCTTGCTTCTCTCCCCAAGGTTTATCGGTCATACGCGGACGTATTCTCCAAAAAGGCAGCGGAAACTCTTCCGCCTCATCGCCCCTATGACTGTCCTATAGACCTCTTGCCTGGAACGGAGCCCCCTCGGGGAAGAGTGTATCCTCTCTCTCTTCCTGAGACGGAGGCCATGTCACAATACATCCAGGAAAATCTGGCAAGAGGGTTTATTAGGAAGTCAGTGTCACCAGCAGGGGCAGGATTTTTCTTCGTGCAGAAGAAGAATGGAGAATTACGACCGTGTATAGACTATAGGAGTCTTAACGCCATTACCGTTAAGAACAAATATACTTTGCCCCTAATATCTGAGCTCTTTGATAGGCTCCGGGGAGCAAGGGCATTTACTAAGCTGGATCTTCGTGGTGCCTATAACCTGATCCGCATACGTGATGAGGACGAATGGAAGACAGCGTTCAATACCAGAGATGGACATTACGAATACCTTGTGATGCCATTCGGGCTCTGTAATGCTCCAGCCGTCTTCCAAGATTTCATAAATGACATCTTCCGGGACATGCTTGCCACCTCTGTGGTAGTCTATCTGGATGACATTCTCATCTTTTCTCCAGATATGGACACCCACCGGAGAGATGTTTGCAGGGTTTTCGACCTCTTGTGGGCAAATTCCTTATATGCAAAGTTGGAGAAGTGTGTGTTTGAGCAGGAGTCTCTGCCATTCCTGGGCTATATCATCTTCACTCAGAGATTGGCTATGGATCCTGCCAAACTACAGGCTGTAATGGATTGGCAAGAACCCCACTCTCTTAAAGCGGTGCAGCGCTTTATGGGGTTCATTAATTACTATCGCCAATTCATTCCCCACTTCTCTACTTTGGTTGCTCCCTTGGTAGCCCTCACCAAGAAGGGAGCCAATCCCAAATTGTGTTCAGAGGAGGTCTCCAAGGCCTTTACTTCAATCAAGTCCCATTGTGCTAGCGCTCCTATCCTACATCATCCCGAGGTTGATAAGCCTTTTATATTGAAGGTAGATGCCTCGTCCGTTGGTGCTGGAGCAGTCCTTTTTCAAAAGGATGCTCAAGGTCGTAAACATCTTTGCTTCTTCTTCTCCAAGACCTTCACACCAGCGGAGAGGAATTATTCCGTTGGGGATAGGGAGTTGCTAGCCATGAAGTTGGCCTTTTCCGAGTGGAGACATCTCCTGGAGGGGGCTCGCTTTCCCTTTTAAGTGTTCACTGACCACAAAAATTTGGTCTATTTACAGACCGCCCAGCGGCTAAATTCCCGTCAGGCCAGATGGTCCTTGTTCTTCTCCCGGTTCCATTTCACCCTCCATTTCCTCTCCGGTGAGAAGAACATTCGGGCCGATGCTCTTTCTCGCTCCGTGGTGTCCTCTGAGGAGGTGGAGGAGGAGCCTCGGTTGATTGTCCCCACAGAGAGCCTAAGAACTGTGGCCCCGGTTTCGCTTGAGTCTGTGCCTCCGGGCAAGACTTTTGTGCCCACCAATTTGCGACTGGAGGTACTCTCTTGGGCACATTCGCCAGGGTGGGTGGACATTTTGGGGCAAAAAGGACATCTGAGTTGCTGGCGAGGACATACTGGTGGCCACATATGGTCCGTGACGTCAGGGAATACGTTCAGGTGTGCGTCTCCTGCGCCAAGAATAAGTCCCTCGACAACGGCCAGCTGGGCTACTTTTCCCTTTACCGGTGGCAGACGGGCCTTGGGAGATGGTTGGGATGGATTTTGTGGTGGGCTTACCCAGGTGTCGGGGCTGCACCATCATCTGGGTGATAACCGACCACTTCTCCAAAATGGTGCACTTGGTGCCCTTACCACGGTTACCGTCTGCACAGGCCTTGGCAGCATTATTTATTAGGCAAATTTTCCGTTTACACGGAATGCCAGACAAAATCGTCAGTAATCGAGGTCCCCAATTTGCGTCTCGGTTCTGGAGAGAGCTGTGTCGTCTACTCAGCATTGAGTTAAATCTCTCCTCGGCATATCATCCCGAGACGAATGGGTTGGTAGAGAGGGCCAACCAGACCTTGGTCCCATACTTGCGACATTTTGTCTCTGCCAGGCAGGATGACTGGGCATCCTTGCTACCGTGGGCTGAGTTCGCTCTAAATAATTCTGTGGCTGACTCCACGGGTCAGACCCCATTCCTCCTGAACTACGGTCAGCATCCGCGGGTACCAGTGCCCATGCCCGTGTCTTCCGCCAATTCCAGGGTAGCAGACTGGGCTGTGGAGGCACGGGACATTTGGGACCTCACTCAGGATGCCATTCAGGCTTCCAAAGAGAGGATGAGGTCTTCGGCCGATGCCCATCGGCGCCCCGCTCCGACATTTGCTCCTGGTGACCTAGTGTGGCTCTCTGCCCGAAACATCAGGCTACGTGTAGAGTCCACCAAGTTGGCACCTCGCTTTTTGGGTCCCTTTAAAGTTCTTGAGCAGGTGAACCCAGTGGTTTACCGGCTAGCCCTTCCGCCTCGCCTTGGTATCACTGACACCTTTCACGTGTCCCTCCTGAAACCCGTGGCCATTTCCCGGTTTTCCGAGTTATCTGCCGGGACGTCGGGTTCATCTACCGACGATCATGAGGTGAACGCCATTGTTGGGTGCAAGGTGGTACGAGGAAAAAAATGTTATTTGGTGGATTGGAGGGGTTATGGGCCTGAGGATAGGTCCTGGGAGCCTGCCAAGCATGTTCACGCTCCGCAGCTCATCACTGCCTTTGACCGCAGCGAGGCCAAAAGAAGGGGGGCCTTAGGAGGGGGGTAATGTTAGGGTTCAAGTTCCCGCTGCTGCACAAGGGGAGTCTCGAACCAGTCCCGCTGCGGTACCCCATTCATCTCCGTCCGCAGTGGAACCTGCTCAGCAGAGACGTCAGACCCAGCGTCTTGCCTATTCCAATACTGTGCAGAGACTTGCTGCTGCCCCTCCTGGATCTTCTATTATAGCCTGTGCTGGAGCAGATGTCTTTGGGACGAAGTCCTGCGTTTCCCCTTCTGAGCATGCTCAGGGTAAGATCTCTCATTGGAGATCAGGGCTCACATGTTCAGGTACTGCAGCAGCTCCTATTTGTCCGCCAGGAAGGTCCTGATACTACATGTGTTTTGGAACAGTTTCTCATTGGTCCTTTTTCTGGCAGGTCCTGTAGCTGTTACTATAAAAGGGTGGCATGGCTGGGCCGCCATGCGCTAGTATCAATTGCATTATGTGCTTTGCGCCAGTGTGATCATGTACGCGTGTGGTTAGGGCTCGGCTGAAATAAGCCCCTAGAATACCGGCTTCTCCGGTTTGGAGATTTGGCTGCACTTGGTTAGGGCTTGGCTGAAATAAGCCCCTAGAATACCGGCTTCTCCTGTGAGGAGATTGCTTGATTGCGTTGCTGTCTGCATGATCACGGACTGCTATCCGCACAGCAGTTATCTGTGTATCCCTGTGAGTCTAACAAGACACAGTCTTTTTCTCAGCGGCTCTGTGACACAACAGGGTTCGCTTTATAACGCTGGTTCAGCGCCCTAGCGTTTTACTTTCCGGATCACTGAAGTTAAGTGAGTTCGTACTTATCGCCATATAGCGCTGTGGCATTCCCGTTAGCGGCTCTGGGGATTAACAGAGTTCGCACTAACTGCCACAGCGTGCTACGGCGTTTATTTTAGCGACTCTGCGGGATAACAGAGTTCGCTACTTTATCTTACTAGCAGCGCGCTTCACCTGCACGGTGGGCCCCGGGCTGCGAACGCACCTCTCTACAATATCTATTAGGTGCATTCCGCAGACCCTAACAGCTATGTCTCACAGTCTCTGCTTCCCTATCTCCTGAGCTTCTGGAAGAGTGTGAAGAGGCTGCAGGGGAAGCCGGCGCCATCTTACTTATTGTTCTTGTTGTTTGTCCTCTTTGGAAGAAAGCCTCCAATCTCACCAGGGATCCTCTTTTCTGGGACCTTCCCCTGGTCATCATGGGCCCTCGGTATTCCGCCGACACCAGGTGTTAGGTTAGAGGCTTTGGGACGATGCTGTTTGCTGCTTTGTGCTGGTTTTAATCCTGGCTGGCTGAAGCTATGTAATTAAGCTGCTGCCACCTTGTCTTGCAGGCCACACCCCGTGTTTATTGCTTTTGACTACAGGGTTAGTAATGGGGGTGTCTGATAGACACCTCTCCATTACTAACCCCTGAGCTTGATATTAGCAGACATTACACTACTGACATCAACCCCAAAACCATTACCCCACTTGCCAATGCACCAGGGTAAGTGGGAAGAGCAGTGGCTAAGCTCCAGAATTGGAGCATTTAATCGATGCGCCTTTTCTTGGGCAGCTGTGGGTTGGTGTTATTAGTCTGTCAGAGGGCCAATACCTATGTCCTCTTCTCAGCCTATTAATATCAACCAGTAGCTATCTGCTTAGCATTGGCAGGTGACTAAAAATAGAGGGGACATCACGTCAATTTTTGGGGGGCCCAACTTTTTAATAACCTGTAAAGGTTACGCAAACAACTGTGAACTGATATTAATAAGATGGGAAGCTTCATGGATATTGGCTTCTTCCCAGAATAATAATACCAGCTATCTGCTTTCCCTTAGCTGTGTATTAAAAATAAGGGGGACCCATGCCATTGACGCGCACCACATGTGTGGTACCAGGGCTATGGGGTACTCGGAGCCGAGCCCAAGGAAGTCTATGGGAGTTGTCACTGGCAGCAGAGCTCGGTCCGTGGCCCTGGCGGTCATGCAATGGGGGATATTTACAGGGGATTGTAGATTAGAATAGTTCGTGATGCCACCTGTGGTTTCTGATCTGATTGACCAGCGCTGCAGGGTAGATCTCTGAGGGGATGTTATGGCAGCTAGGTGTTAGGTCCCCCACAGGTGGGACTGGTCCCTCAAAGTCTATGGTGGTGATGCAGGGTGCAGATAAGAATTCAGTCACACACAATGCAATCTCTTTCCATACCTTTACTTGTAGATGTTGCAGGTATGTCCCGGGAAGCTGGTTAGGTTGGAGAATGCACATTCAGGAAAACTGTTGAGCAGGTTAGAGGCCTCCTTTATCCTTTTAATGTGTGTGAGTACAACTTGCCTAAAGTCAAGTGCAACTCCTTCTGTAGCAACTATGCCCGGCCAACATTGTGGTGGAGCCTTCTATATCTCTGATTATCAGATGTTGAGAGAACTAAGTCCTTACTTTTGCAGGGTCCTGCTCAAAGTCCCTGTTCTCCCTGACTCCGGTTACGTATCAGCGCTTAGGGCTACCTTCTGCGACCTGTAGTCCAGAAAGCCTCCAGTTTTCTTATCACTAGGCGTGAAGCACTAGCAACGCTTCGGACCCCGGTGTCCGGTTAGCTGAGTGAGGGTGATTTGTCCCTTTAGTCACTCTTACTTCTCCAATCGCCCTTCGCCCTGCTCTCGCCCTTAACATAAGCACGTGTAGCAATCGTACAAAGGTCAGCTTTCCTTCAGTGTTCACTGACCTGTTCTCAGTTGACTCGTTGGTATAACTGCTGTAATTCCTTTCCTTCCTTCTTTCTTAGGAACACAGGCAGATTGTTCTGAGTAGCAGGTTAAGGGGTAGCTCTGACTAGGCTAGGATGATTCACTTCACCCGTACTAGCCTCCACTTTCTTATCAGATGAGCTACACAAGCTCTGTCAGGATTCAGTCTTCTCTCCTCTCCTCCAAGACTAATCTGAAGATGGATGGGATGACTCACTCCTGAGCCACCCTAGGCTTGACTGAACTTCTCTGTCCAAAGACAGGAACTTGAATGACTAATCTCTGCTACGTCACACTACTTAAATAGTCTGATATGCCTCTAGTGGCAATGCTGAGAAGTGTGCGTGAATGAATATCAGGCTTTACAGTTACCTTCCTGTGCATTTTCCAGGAGACAGGTGTGCCTTGCGAAGCTGGGCCACACATCCCCCCCTAGTGAAACTCAGCACTCCCGGGCTGAAATAGAAAAGAAAAACATTTTTGTTTTGCATATAACATCAACATAATAACTCATCCCTTGCTGGAGGTAAAGTCTCTTGAACGTTACAATTTGTACATAGATCAGTAGAAAATTATCAAAATACTTTTCAATAAATATACACAGTATAAGACAAGATTCTTGTGGAGGACCCGCACCAAAAACCTCCCACGTGGGTCCTGGGTGGGCTGCAGGACTTCATTGCTGCAGACCTCACTCTAGGCCACACCATACGGGTTTTTCTTCAGAGGTAGTAAGGCTTTATGTAAAACCAAAATGGGGCACCGAAGTGCGAACTATTTACAATGAGAGCTTTTGGGCTGGCAAAGTCCACAGCCACGCAGTCCTTTGCATGGTAAAACACTTTTCAAGTAAAATCACATTATACTTTAACTCTTCTTTACCCAGCCGGGTATTCTACTTTAAATAAGCATAATAATAAACATTATTCAACATTTCTATAAAGTGCAATTTTTCATAAAACTTCTTCAAACTTTTTATAGGTTCAGTTGCAGTAAACCCCTGTCTGGGTCCTACTGTGTTTCATCTTTCTTGCTCGTGACCATTACTTTTTCCATTCCTGGGGCCAGAAGTATACAATGACCTCGGGAACCCATTACAAGAAGATCATGTCCTGCAATGTACGTTTGTGTAGCGACATCTTTTGGTTGAACTGGGGACCCAACGGGTATCTCCCTGTAGTATAACGCAGGTTGCGTTGAAGAAGGTGCCGCAGTGTACCATTCAAATTGCGCTTCAGAACTGGTCGCAGGTTGCGATGTTGAATTGGTCGCAGGTTGTGATGCAGAATTAGTCGCGGTTTGCGTTGCAGAGCAAGATCTGGGTGTAGAGGAGTACGCAGGAGGTGATGCTGGTGCACGGCCTGGTGCGGACGCCAAAGATGACGCTGCTGGGGTTCGCGGTGCTGTGGCACGGGAGACTTCACTGGTTTCAGGGACGGGGTCGCCGACACGGGTGACGTTTAAGGCGTACCACCCTTTTAACCCCCAGTGCCGCGTGTAATTGACAATGTCCCCGTTTACAAGATCCCTTCCCGGTTGCCCGATGGATAAGTGGGACTCCACATCTCTCCGACTCACAAAGATCTCTTGGTATAGGCCCGGCTCATGTATGAAGCCCCAGCCTTTGCGGAGCTGGAACCCAGTTATGCACCCCTGGCGCCGCGGTTCCCGTTGCGTACCTTTATTCTTTCGGACGGCCTCCTTATCAGCAAGGAACTTTTCATGGTACCGCTGCTGCGCCTCTCTCTGCTCCTGTTGACGTTGCTTATCCAGATCACGGCGTCGCTGCTCATTTTCCACTTTTACAGCATAAGTGGCGTCATCCAGATACTGCATTGCGTCCCAATCGATTTCTGGCAATGATGGCTGGGACCCCTCCGGTGTTCCTACCGGGGAACTGTAATCTGCTGCAGCCTCCTGGCCTAGCTGGCACTTCGGAACAGGCAGGACCTCCTCAGCCTCCTTCTCTTCCACCTCTCCATCGGTGGGATCAGGTACAGCTCTTTTGGGGGCGGCCTCCGGTTTTCCTTCAGCTTTCTTCAGCAGGGACTTAGGAAAGTCAGGTGATGGCGTTATGTCTGTGGGAGAGAGCACTGCGTCCCACAGCAGCCGCTGTGTCTGGGCACGCCAGCGTCTCTCGGTCTCCTCCATGTCTGCCTGGCGCTGGATCAACTTTTTAAGCGCCGCATTCTCCTCCTTGCACTCCAGCAAGGTTTGCTGAAGTTTCTGTATTAGGGATGGCTCCGGTTCAAACAACAGCTTCTCTGGGGAGCAGGGCCTGCACTCCACCGCTCCACTGCATAGCTGCTCTTGTCCTTCTGCCATCTCTCCCAGGCCAGACTGAGTTCTCCATCAGGAACAATCTGGTCTCTTCCGTGGAGGCGGGGTTTGCGCTTCCTCTTTTTTGCATAGAAGATTAAGAGGAGGCGGATCTCCCTTGCAGTGGGGTAGGATCTCACATTATAGTAGCATTTTGAGAGGGCGGCCATAACTTTCGCGCCACAGGGGGGAAGTACGCCCACGAATGCACGCCCACCTTCTTCACCAGCGCCTCAGGGCGCGAATATGGCGACAAAATGGCGGTAAATGGCGCCAAAATGACAAAACAGCAAACAGTCTTTTCTGCACAACACAGTCAATATAGGCAACACAGGACTCACAATTTGCAAGCTTCGCATCCTGTTCGTGACGCCAGTTTAGATGACGCACACCACATGTGTGGTACCAGGGCTATGGGGTACTCAGAGCCGAGCCCATGGAAGTCTATGGGAGTTGTCACTGGCAGCAGAGCTCGGTCCGTGGCCCTGGCGGTCATGCAATGGGGGATATTTACAGGGGATTGTAGATTAGAATAGTTTGTGACGCCACCTGTGGTTTCTGATCTGATTGACCAGCGCTGCAGGGTAGATCTCTGAGGGGATGTTATGGCAGCTAGGTGTTAGGTCCCCCACAGGTGGGACTGGTCCCTCAAAGTCTATGGTGGTGATGCAGGGTGCAGATAAGAATTCAGTCACACACAATGCAATCTCTTTCCATACCTTTACTTGTAGATGTTGCAGGTATGTCCCGGGAAGCTGGTTAGGTTGGAGAATGCACATTCAGGAAAACTGTTGAGCAGGTTAGAGGCCTCCTTTATCCTTTTAATGTGTGTGAGTACAACTTGCCTAAAGTCAAGTGCAACTCTTTCTGTAGCAACTATGCCCGGCCAACATTGTGGTGGAGCCTTCTATGTCTCTGATTATCAGATGTTGAGAGAACTAAGTCCTTACTTTTGCAGGGTCCTGCTCAAAGTCCCTGTTCTCCCTGACTCCGGTTACGTATCAGTGCTTAGGGCTACCTTCTGCGACCTGTAGTCCAGAAAGCCTCCGGTTTTCTTATCACTAGGCGTGAAGCACTAGCAACGCTTCGGACCCCGGTGTCCGGTTAGCTGAGTGAGGGTGATTTGTCCCTTTAGTCACTCTTACTTCTCCACTCGCCCTTCGCCCTGCTCTCGCCTTAACATAAGCACGTGTAGCAATCGTACAAAGGTCAGCTTTCCTTCAGTGCTCACTGACCTGTTCTCAGTTGACTCGTTGGTATAACTGCTGTAATTCCTTTCCTTCCTTTTTTCTTAGGAACACAGGCAGATTGTTCTGAGTAGCAGGTTAAGGGGTAGCTCTGACTAGGCTAGGATGATTCACTTCACCCGTACTAGCCTCCACTTTCTTATCAGATGAGCTACACAAGCTCTGTCAGGATTCAGTCTTCTCTCCTCTCCCTCCAAGACTAATCTGAAGATGGATGGGATGACTCACTCCTGAGCCACCCTAGGCTTGACTGAACTTCTCTGTCCAAAGACAGGAACTTGAATGACTAATCTTTGCTAAGTCACACTACTTAAATAGTCTGATACGCCTCTAGTGGCAATGCTGAGAAGTGTGCGTGAATGAATATCAGGCTTTACAGTTACCTTCCTGTGCATTTTCCAGGAGACAGGTGTGCCTTGCGAAGCAGGGCCACACATCGTTTTTTCTTTTAATTCTTTATTAGCTAAATACATGTACAGTAAGCTACACATGCACTGCACTAATTTTATATCTCACTGACATATTTCTTACTATGAACAGGTGCCGGCTAGTGAATACTTTCATCAGCGTCACCTGCTCAAATGCTGTCAGTGAGGTCAGGTGATGCTGATGACAATAAACATTATCAGTTGATGCCTGATTAGGGGTAACCTTGTCACCACCTGTGACTTTAGTAAGGTTACTCCTGGTCCGAGCTGATGTTTCCCATGCTGTAACACAGTAAACAAGCGTGGGAAGCACTGGATTTTCCTACCCCCCCCACTCACTTAAACGGGGTCTGGGTTTGGGATCAAGTTTGGGTACCATTCTGATATCCAAAACAAACATGTTTATAAAGTTTGTCCGAACTCGACAGACCCGAACATCCACGGAGCCACACATCCCTATTCAGAACGCTGTTAACCTGCAGATTAATCCCATATGTACAGGTTAATAGCATTTTTTCACCTCACAGATTCACTTTAATGCAAAAAGTGGCTTGGTTGTTAAGAGGTCAAACCCTATAGGTTGATCTCATGAAACTCTCATCTTTCTTTTGGTAAAAATTAGAAGCCCTTCCCTGAGGTTTGTTTCCCATTCTGCTCTCTTTGGGATGCTGTCAGGGTGTAGGGTGTATGGAAAAGATGATAATTACTTACTGATAATTTTATTTTCCCAAACCATGACAATGCCATTCCTTATTCCCTATTTACTCCTTGTAGTGTTATCTATCCTTCAGCATGGAGTCTGGGGAAGTTCTGCCTTTTTTATTCTGTGAGTTTCCTCTTCCTGGGGCAGATCACCTCCTTTTTTTAAAATTACTTTTAATACAGTGGGTACAGAAAGTATTCAGACCGCTTTAATTTTTCACTCTTTGTTTCATTGCAGCCATTTGGTAAATTCAAAAAAGTTCATTTTTTTCTCATTATTGTACACTCTGCACTCCATCTTGACTGAAAAAAAACAGAAATATAGAAATTTTTGCACATTTATTTAAAAAGAAAAACTGAAATTTCACATGGTCATAACTATTCAGACCCTTTGCTCAGTATTGCAAAGCATCCTTTTGAGCTAGTACAGCCATGAGTCTTCTTGGGAATGATGCAACAAGTTTTTCACATCTGGATTTGAGGATCCTCTGCCATTCTATCGTGCAGATCCTCTTCAGTTCTGTCAGGTTGGATGGTGAGTGTTGGTGGACAGCCATTTTCAGGTCTCTCCAGAGATGCTCAATTGAGTTTAGGTCAGGGCTCTGGCTGGGCCCGTCAAGAATGGTCACAGAGTTGTTCGGAAGCCACTCCTTTGATATTTTAGCTGTGTGCTTAGGGTCATTCTCTTGTTGGAAGGTGAACCTTCGGCCAAGTCTGAGGTCCAGAGCACTCTGGAAGAGGTTTTCATCCAGGATATCTCTGTATTTGGCCGCATTCATGTTTCCTTCAATTGCAACCAGTCGTCCTGTCCCTGCAGCTGAAAAACTCCCCCATAGCATGATGCTGCCAACACCATGCTTCACTGTTGGGATTGTATTGGGCAGGTGATGAGCAGTGCCTGGTTTTCTCCACACACACCGCTTAGAATTATCACCAAAAAGTTCTATCTTCGTCTCATCAAACCAGATAATCTTATTTCTCATAGTCTGAGAGTCCTTCATGTGTTTTTTTTTTAGCAAACTCTATGTGGGCTTTCATATGTCTGGCACTGAGGAGAGGCTTCCGTCGGCCACTGTGCCATAAAGGCCTGAATGGTGGAGAGCGGTAGTGATAGTTGACTTTGTGGAACTTTCTCCCATTTCCCTACTGCATCTGTGGAGCTCAGCCACAGTGATCTTGGGCTTCTTCTTTACCTCTCGCACCAAAGAGTGAAAAATTCAAAGGGGTCTGAATGCTTTCCGTACCCACTGTATATAAACCTGATTTAAACAGTAGGCCATTTTCTGATGACACATTAATTTTAAGGTAAAATGCTGCCCACTTTCACAAATGTATATAGAAGTCAGTCAACTGCACTTAGAAATGTTAGAACCCTCTTGTTAGATTTTGTTTCAGTTTGCTGGTCACATGACCTTTTTACCCTATTTAGTCTGGCTCCGCCCTTCTGGCTTTGCTGGACTTCATTGTATTATCTACTCTTAAACTAGCCGGGTGCTTAGGTGCCTAAGGCTGTGGTTCCACGGTCCGGAACCACAGAGCTTTGGACGGAGCGGAAATTCCGCTCCGTCTAAGCCCCGCCCCCTTTATGACGCGCGATCTTTCCGGAGGTGTTCAGGACACCTCCGGAACACCTCCGGAAAGAGCGCAGGGCTGCATAGCCCTGTGTAATATTCTGTTGCGGCGACGCACCGTCGCCGCAATACGCGAAGACATGCTGCGGTCTGAAAAGACGCGCCGCATGTCCGTTTACGCAGGTCTGCCACCTGCGTATTGTTACGCATAGTGAAGACGGGATTTCTTGAAATCCCCTCCACTATGCTGTAACATCTGGACGCTGCGTGTTTGGCGCTGCGCCAGCGCACAGCGCTAAACACGCAGCGTTTCCTGACCGTGGAAACTCACCCTTACTCTGTCAGTTTTGCTTAATCTTAGGATCTCGTAGTAATTTGTTTTCTGTTTAATTTTCCCTGCTACAATTTCTGTTAGGAGGTGTCCACCTTTTCTCCCAGTCCCTAGATCTTGTAGGGATTCCTCCCTCGCAACTATAGGTCTTCGTTCAGACTAGCTGAGGACTTTAGCGGGTCTGGTCGCAGGATCAGGTTCCCCGTTACATCGTAGGGATCAAGCTCAGTTTTATTGTAGGGACAGAGTTCCCATCTTTCCTTAGTGCTTGTAGCAGTTCATAACAGTAAGTCCAGCCCAGAAATAAAAAAAAATAAATAAAAAAATCTCTAAGGAAAGATTTTCTGTTTCCATCATGGTGTCGGTTCGGGATTTGGCTGAACGCCTGCAGGGTCTCTCTCTGGAGGTGGCTGAAATCCAGCAACACGTGAGTAGTTGTTCTGGAGCACATTTCGTGGAGCCTAAGGTACGTTTTCCTGATTTATTTTTTGGTGAACAACAAGATTTTTTTTCTTTTAAAAATGCTTGCTTGTTGTATTTTCGTTTGAGACCCAGATCCTCTGGTGATGAATCACAGCGCATAGGGTTTATAATGTCACTTTTGCGCAAAGAACCTCAGGACTGGGCCTTTTCTCTGCAGCCTAGTGATCCATGCTTTGGATCAGTGGATGTTTTTTTTTCTGCTTTGGGGTTGTTGTATGACGATCCGGATCGTGTTTCATCAACTGAGATAGAGTTGAGACGTTTGAGACAGGGATCGGGTAATGTGGAAAAATATTGTACTCACTTCCGTAGGTGGTCCACTCAGGTGGGCTGGAACGATTCTGCTTTGAAAAGTTTATTTCTTGCAGGATTAAGTGAAAGGGTTAAAGATTTGCTGATTGCTTATCCTATACCTGGTAACTTGCAAGAGGCTATGCAATTGGCCATACGGGTGGATAGGAGACTGCGTGCAAGGGTTAATGAGAGTAAGTCTGCTTTGTCAGCTCCAGGTTTGGAGAAGGAATGTACTGACATTGCAGAGCCGATGGAAATTGGAGCAATGGCACCTCACTCTCGGGAAAAAGAACGCAGATTTGCTCAAGGTTTGTGTTTCTACTGTGGTAAATCTGAGCATTTTATTAAGAACTGTGTGCTTCGAATGAATAAAGAGAAAAAAAAAAATGAGGTCAGTGTCGCCCGCATAGCTTGTTTAAACAATAAAGGTGTCTTTCTTTCTGCTACCACTGCTGCTGGAGGTTTCGGGTATTTGTGGATTGTGGTTCAACTCTCAATGTGATTGATGGGAAATTTTTGGAAAATCTAAAATTAAAACCCAAACTTCTGTCTTCTCCTATTAATGTGGTGTCTGTGGATGGTTCTCACTTGAAAAATGTTACTCACCATATCTGTGAATTTCCTCTTACTATTAATGGTGTTCATCAAGAGAATTTGGATTTGGTAGTTTTGAATAATTTGCCCTCACCGGTGATTTTGGGGTTACCCTGGTTAAAATTGCACAATCCGGTACTGGATTGGTCTACCAATGAAATTAAGTCCTGGAGTCCTAAGTGTTATGACAAGTGTTGTAACAGGCGTATTGCTGCTGTAGTTAAGGGGGAGTTACCTGTACCTATTCAGGATTTTTGGAAAGTTTTTTCTGATAAGGAGTCGCAGGTATTGCCTCCTCATAGAGATTATGATTGTGCGATTGAATTTGTCCCTGGAGCAACTCTTCCTAAAAGTCATGTATTTAATTTGACTATTCCTGAGAGAAAGGCTTTGGAGGAATACGTACAGACAAGCTTGGCCGCCGGTCACATTAGGCCTTCCAAATCTCCTGTGGCGGTTGGATTTTTTTTTTGTTAAAAAAAAGGACGGCGGTTTACGGCCTTGTCTAGACTTTCGTGAGATTAATAAGATTACTGTACGCAATCCTTACCCACTGCCATTGATTCCTGATTTGTTTAATCAGTTAGTGGGGGCCAAGTGGTTCTCGAAAATTGATCTTCGAGGGGCATACAATTTGTTGCGCATGAAGGAGGGGGATGAATGGAAGACTGCGTTTAACACTCCACTGGGTCATTTTGAGAATCTGGTCATGCCCTTTGGACTTTCCAGTGCTCCGGCATTTTTTCAGAATCTTATTAATGACATCCTTAG
Organism: Oophaga sylvatica; assembly: GCA_033576555.1. NCBI lineage: Eukaryota > Metazoa > Chordata > Amphibia > Anura > Dendrobatidae > Oophaga > Oophaga sylvatica. The sequence goes on along the minus strand of JARQOD010000001.1, from coordinate 834,333,906 downwards.
ACCTTTGATCGGCAGAAGTGTGGTTGTGTATTTGGATGACATTTTGATTTATTCACCGGATTTGGAGTCTCATTGGAGGAGTGTGCGTGAAGTATTACAGTTACTGAGTGATAATTCACTTTTTGCCAAACTAGAAAAATGTGAGTTCGCTGTACAGAGACTTAGTTTTTTGGGCTACATTGTCTCCAGTGAAGGTTTTGAGATGGACCCTGTGAAAGTGCAAGCTGTGCAGGATTGGTGTAGACCTATTGGTGTGAAATCAATACAGAGGTTTTTGGGGTTCGCCAATTATTATGGAAAATTCATAAAAAAAATTTCTGTGATTGCCAAACCTCTGACGGATCTCACCAGGAAAGGTGCTGATGCGGTTCAGTGGACTACTGAGGCCATTGAGGCTTTTGTGTTGCTAAAGGAGAGGTTCAGCTCTGCTCCCATCCTTACGCAGCCTGATGTGACTAAACCATTTTTGGTTGAGGTTGATGCTTCTTCTGTGGGGGTCGGCGCGGTGTTGTCTCAGGAAAAGACGGATGGAGTACATCCCTGTGCTTTTTTTTCAAAGAAATTTTCTGAGTCTGAACTAAATTATGATATCGGTAATCGGGAATTGTTGGCAATTAAACTCGCATTTGAACACTGGCGTCATTTTTTGGAGGGAGCGGAATTTCCCGTTCAAGTCTTCACCGATCATAAAAATCTGATCTCCCTTGATGCTGCCAAGCGCTTGAATGCCCGTCAGGCTAGGTGGGCACTGTTTTTCTCACGCTTTAATTTTACCGTTACTTACATCCCAGGTACTAAAAATGTTAAAGCTGATGCTTTGTCTCGCAGCTTTTCTCCTATGGTGGGTACTGAGGAGGAGGAAAACATTTTGCAAGAGGGGGTTGTTATTGCGGTTTTGGACTCCGTGTTGGAAGATGAGATTCTTAAAGCACAGGAGAATGCCCCATCTAACACGCCGCATGGGAGGTTGTTTGTGCCTGGTACCCTGAGGAGAGATTTGTTTGTTGAATGTCATGACTCTCGGTTGGCAGGTCATCCTGGAATCTCTGAGACCAAGAGACTTGTGGGTCGCAGCTTTTGGTGACCTGGATGGCAGAAGGAAGTCATTAAGTGGGTGCGTCAATGCACTGTGTATGCTAGATCTAAGTCTTCTCATACTCCTGCTGCAGGGTTGCTTTGCCCTCTGGAGGTCCCTAGTGCACCTTGGACACATTTGGCTATGGACTTTATTACTGACCTTCCCCCCTCTGAGGGTTTCACTGTCATCTGGGTGGTCGTGGACCGTTTTAGCAAGATGTGTCACTTGGTTCCTTTCATCAAATTGCCCTGCGCTAAGACTCTCGCTAAGGCCTTTGTCAAGGAAATAGTCAGACTACATGGTGTTCCTACTGACATTGTTTCTGATAGGGGACCTCAGTTTGTGGCTCGTTTTTGGCGCGCCTTTTGTGACAGGTTGGGAGTTCATTTGTCGTTTTCATCCGGATATCATCCTGAGTCTAATGGCCAGACAGAAAGGAAAAACCAGGATGTTGAGCAGTTCTTGCGTTGTTTTGTGACTGATAATCAAGAGGGGTGGTCTGGGTTTCTGCCACTTGCTGAGTTTGCTCTTAACAATCATACATCCGCTTCTGCTGGTTGTTCGCCTTTTTTTTGTTGTACTGGGAGACATCCGTCTTTTGGGTCATTTTCCAAGTTGGGATCGGCTGTACCTGAAGAGGAGAATTTTTCTGGTGTGTTGGAGAGAGTTTGGACTGATGTGCGTGGTAATCTTCAGGAGGCTAACAAAAGATCCAAAGTGTATTTTGATAGAAAACGACAAGAGGTTTTGTTTGCTATTGGTGACATGGTTTGGTTGTCCTCTAAGAATCTGCGCTTGAGGATTCCGTCTAAGAAATTGGGTCCCAAGTTTGTAGGGCCCTTTAAGGTGCTTCAGGTTATTAACCAATCTGCTGTTAAGTTGGAGCTTCCTACTCTGGAAGTAATCGCGGTGTTTCATGTTTCTCTCTTGAAAAAAGTGGAGTTCTATGAAGAAGTCTCGCACTGTTCCCTAGTGTGAGGACGGGCAATATAGATTTCCCGCATCCTAAATTCTAGACGGTATAGAGGAGTTTGCAGTACCTCGTCGCTGAAGGTTATGACCGAGGTAACTCATGGGTAGGAGATATGTTTCTGTGTCAGGACTTGTTAGAGCGTTTCACAAGGTTTCGAAAGCTAAGCTAGGGGATCCGGGGATCCTTTGAAGGAGGGTACTGTTAGAACTTGTTGATTTGTTTCATTTGCTGGTCACATGCCTTTTTACCCATTAGTCTGGCTCCTTTGGCTTCTGGACTTCATGTATTATCTACTCTTAACTAGCCGGTGCTTAGGTGCCTTACTCTGTCGTTGCTTAATTTAGGATCTCGTAGTAATTTGTTTTCTGTTTAATTTTCCCTGCTACAATTTCTGTTAGGGTGTCCCCTTCTCCAGTCCTAGATCTTGTAGGATTCTCCCTCGAACTATACTTCGTTCAGACTAGTGAGGAACTTTAGCGTCTGGTCGCAGGATCAGTCCCGTACATCGTAGGATCAAGCTCAGTTTTATTGTAGGGACGAGTTCATCTTTCCTTAGGCTTGTAGCTCAAACAAGAATATTTTAATGTTAGCAAATTCAAGCAAGTAGCAATCATTGAAAACTATGGAAGAAATATACTTAGGTACTAAATTCCTAACTTTTAGAACTTTGATTGCAATAGCCGAAGGCGCAGAAACGCTAATTTAAATTGATTACTGCATTAACTATCTTGCAAATGTAAGTTAAATTGTACTGCAAATAAACCCAGAGGCCAACTAAATCTTCCAGTATTATAGATGTTTGTCACAAGCCAATTTACAAAGATATAAAACTTGTGTTAAGAATAACAAGCAACGATTCAGCCCACATCTTCGTTACCAGTAAAAAGTAAACAGTATGTCATTCTGATTAAAGTGTTCCTCGGTTAGGACCACTCAGTGATATTAAGCATGGTTAGTTTGAATTGAAGCAGGCACATACATTTCGTTAGAGTCTGTAACAGGTACACATTCCAGGACGTTCACATTAATTGATTCACATTGGACAGACCCCAGAATTCCATGCAAATAGTACAAAAGTGATCCTTTTCTCTACTGATTTATTGATTTGTCATTGAAATCAAGTATATGAAATTAGTTCCTCTTGGGAGGGCTTTAATTTTTGGTGATGTCTATGATAGCAGCCATTTAAAGTAAGAAAGCAATTATTTTTCAGAAATTAATTTATAAGTTATGTAGCTATTCATTTCTAAATATGAACTGTAGAGGATTGTACCCACTCACCTGAGGTTTTTGAGGTAGGCACAGGAAGTGGTTTCATAAGAAAATGGCTGGTTATGTTTATTAGCTTCATAAACCTGTTTAACCTCTTAACCCTCGGGGCTTTTTTTGGTTTTGCGTTTTCATTTTTCGCTCCCCTTCTTCCCAGAGCCATAACTTTTTAATTTTTTCGCCAATATGGCTGTGTGAGGGCTTGTTTATTTGCGGGATGAGTTGTACTTTTGAACGACACCATTGGTTTTACCATGTCGTGTACTAGAAAACGGGAGCAAAAATTCCAAGTGCGGTGAAATTGCAAAAAAAGTGCAATCCTACACTTGTTTTTTGTTTGGCACTTTGACTATGTTCACTAAATCAGAAAACTGACCTTCCATTATGATTCTCCAGGTCATTACAAGTTCATAGACACCAAATATGTCTAGGTTCTTTTTTATCTAAGTGGTGAAAAAAAATTCCAGACTTTGTTTAAAAAAAAAAAATTGCGCTCCATCTTCCTATACCTGTAGCGTCTCCATTTTTCATGATCTTGGGTTGGGTGAAGGTTTATTTTTTGTGTGCTGACCTGAAATTTTTCATGATGCCATTTTGGTGCAGATACAATCTTTTGATCATCCGGTATTGCATTTTAATGCAATGTCACGGAGACCAAAAAACCATAATTTTGGAGTTTTGACTCACTGCCGGAGCCCACATCAAAGGGAGGGAGTCCGACATCGGCGTACTATGACGCCCATGTCGGAAAGGGGTTAAGCACACAAAAAACAAAGATAGCCTTCTCCAGCACAAAGTGAAAACAAACTGAAAATAAAGAGTCCATATAGTCCTACGGGTCCGCCCACTCAGGTCAGGTCAGGTCAGTGTCTTTAGCAACACACACTGGAGACTTCCACACCTCCAACCACAGACCCTGAATGAGACAATTGGCCTCCATTTTATTTACCGAACCACACCAGGATATGTGAGCAGTCATTCCCACCCATCTCTTATGACCGCTCGCAAAACCTGGCCCCGGAATGGCCCAAATAACTCTCTCAGCACTATATGTGCTGGAGCATGCTTTGGAGCTCACATCACCGCAGCTAATAGCGGCAATGACACATACCTCCCCTCAAGGACTCGCCATATTACAGAACATATAAATACTGTAAGTATTTTGTACTACATCTGTGAATATTTAACGCTGCAATTGCACAGCAAAATTGGCAGTAACCGAAGTTTGCTGGAAGTCGCTGCTACATCGCAGTGCAATACAAGTGGATGGGGTCCCGTTGTGGCTCCGAGGGAACTTTCACTGGGACAAGCAAGTTGCAACAAGCTCAACAGCCTTGGATTTTCTGCTACTTCCTCTTAGCAGTCGCCGTACCTTCATGGTTGCAATGCAGCAAAATTCATCTGTACTGTGCTGCAATGTAGCAGCAAACGTTAGTTACACATCAGGAGCAAAATTGCCATGTAGTCCCAGCCTAAGGGCCCCGTCACACTTCAATGTCCCAGCGATCCCACCAACGATACGATGTGGATGGGATCGCTGGGACATCGTTAGCTGATCGCTGGTGAGCTGTCACAAGGGCAGACTCACCAGCGATCAGGACCAGCGAGCACGCTGGTATCCAATGTACACATCGGGTAACTAAGCGCTGCGCGGCGCCTAGTTACCCGATATGTATCCTAGATACCGGCTCTCAGCTTCTGCTGTAGAGTTCTGAGAGCCGGTATCCAATGTACATATCGGGTAACTAAGCACCGCGCGGCACCTAGTTACCCGATATGTACCCTAGATGCCGGCTCTCAGTGCTCTACAGCAGAATCTGGGAGCCGGTAACCAGGGTACATATCGGGTAACTAGGTGCCGCATGGTGCTTAGTTACCCGATATGTACATTGGATACCAGCTCCCAGCTCGCTGATCGTTGGTCTCTCCCGCTGTCACACGCAGCGATGTGCACTGGCCAGCGGGAGACCAATGATGAAAAAATGGTCCAGGACATTCAACGACGATCAGCGATACCCAGCAGGGGGGCTGGTCGTCGCTGCGTGTCACACTAAGCAAGATCGCTGGCTAGGTCGCTGTTGCATCACAAAATCGGTGACGCTTCAGCGATCTCGCTAGCGATCTCGCTTAGTGTGTCTAGGAAGAACTACCTTAGCATTGTATGAATGGCAAACTAATGAATAGCAATTATTTTCTCAAACATGATGGAAACTTATTTTCTAGACCCACGTTCTCTCAGTTTTTTTATCCATATAAGTGAATTATTAATTTGAACAAATGCCTGAACAAATATTTGTCATAGCTGTTACAATGTAATATCAGAATATATATTTTTAAATAGATCTTGTACTTTTAGAAACTTAATGTAATTTGATACATATGTAAAATACCGTAAGCAATCTGCAAATCACTTCACTTAAAAGTTGTGTGGCTGTACCACCAAAAAAACGCAAGTCCCCCTGCTTTTTAACAGAGATGCCGATACGTATCGCAGATGGCAGACTCAAGCCAATGAACAATGACAGTCACAATGCATGCTGGAAAATAAGTGAACATAAGTTCCATTTCCATTAGTTCTGGCAAAATACTGATGAAAAAGAACTGTCCACTCAAAAAGAATGGATGCCAAGTTAAAGAGCCATCCACTCTGGATATTATAGGCTGGTATGTGCTCAATGGGGTATGGTAGATGAGAGCATCAAGTCCATGTCTACAAATTTTGCGTGAAAGGGCAGGAGCAAACTTTGTAAATATAGAAATACAATTTGAATCTGCATGAGGCAATTAATGCTAAAAACATAGTTAAAGGAAAAAAAAAGGACCGGTATATGGTTATTTGGGTGCAAAAAAGATTTATCTCATTTATACATGCCACTAGAATGTAAGAGGTATGCAATGGAGAAACTGGGTCTCCAATCAGTAATAAATAGAGCATAATTATAAAAAAAGGATATTAGAGCTGGTTCATAGCACTGCTTGGTCATTATGAGCCGGTGTCTGTTCCTGTTCTGCTCTCTAGCATTCTAATGTTTTGTATCCAATATTCTGTACGGGAACAAGTCATTCTGAAATCAAGTCAAACTGCTGCTATTAAATCGATTGCGTTCAGTGATACAATCGCTCTAATGTTGCATTTTATGGTGTGAGAAAATGTTTTCCAGGTAGTAAAGAAATTAGTGGTGAAGGGAGAAAGAACATTTAGCAGTTACCTATTTACTTTCATGTACAGTTTATAATTATTGTTCTTTTCCTGATTATTCTACTAGAAAACATTACCTTTTTACTCAAATAAATGAAAAATATAATTAATTTGCTTTAGTTAATTGAATAGGTCTTAGACTGTTAAAGTTTTTCTTTCAATCAACGACTCTTATGTCACATCAATTATAAAAGCTTGATCAGTAGTGATCTGACTCCTGGATCTGACATTGTTCTTGATAATTAGCTTATTTTGTACATGTTGATGATGGGGAATCATGTTCAATCACCCTGTGACAATCGCAGTGCTTTCATATGTCCTATTGGCCTGGGATAACCTTTTAGATAACCAAAGACCTGTATAAAATAAAACAGAGCTGTTACTTTTTTTTCTTTCCAATCTGATGATGGGCTGCTAAACTAAAATTTTATCCTGGAAAAGCTCTTCAATGCCTTTGCACTCCCGGGCATAACTGTAGATTACAGTCATGGTGCTTGTGTATGGAGCAGGTTTTAGAGCTAAACCCCTACCATGCTGGGCATGTGCTGCCTGTGTAATACAGCTGGCATCTGCCTCTAACAGAACTTGGAATTTTTTTCCTATTCTCCAGTACATTATAAATTTATTTATTATGCTTTGCTTATATAGCACTACCATATTCAGCAGCGCTTTACATACATTATCATTGCTGTCACCATAGGGGCTCACAGTGTAAATTCCCTATCAGTATGTCTTTGGAATGTGGGAGGAAACTGGAGAACCGGAAGAAATCCACGCAAACACAGGGAGAACATACAAACTCCTTGCAAATGTTGTCCTTGGTGGAATTTGAACCCAGCACCCCAGCGCTGCAAGGCTGCAGTGCCAACCACAGGTAACCACTGGTAAAATGAACAATGTGTCATTCAGAACTACAACTCTTCCTACAACAAACAAGCCCTCATACAGTTACTTCAGAAAAAAAAATTAAAAGGTATGGCTCTTGGAAGAAAGGGAGGAAAAAATGAAATTGAAAAAACAAAAATGTATAGATTCATATTACCAGGATTTCAAGTACTATTTTAATACCTTTTAAAAGGGTTATCAAGTCCAAATTGATTAGTCACTTTGTGTGACTGCAGACTTATGAATTCCCCAGTGCACATACTGTGTTTCTAAACCGGGACCGGAGAGTATGTATGCGTTATACATACTCCCTGCCAGGGCCTGTCCATTGGGGGTGGCATCACTCCATACAGTTATATGGAGTGAGGCCATGCCCTCTAGTCGCCACATCCGCTGGACGGACATGTCACTAGTCGGGGTATGGCCTCACTCCATACAAGTGTATGGAGTGAGGCCACGCGCACTGATGGTGAGTCTGGCTGGGAGTATGTATTAAGAGGCAGGTAGACGGCCATATTTCTCGTGTGAGGATCGCATTGTAGTGCAAGGACTGAACCGTCACCTCCCCTGACCTGAGCGTGACGTATTTCTATACATGTTATGGACTGACCTGGTTTGGAGCAGTGGTATTACAATTGCTAGGGGTAGCAGCGACAGGTAGCGTAGTCATGGATAGCCAGAAGCCAGAACAGCAATGTAGTTTGAAGGATAAGCAGGAATTGTAGTCAGGGATAGCCAGAAGTCGGTACACAGAAGCAACAATGTGATATCTTGAGTATAAGAAGCAGTTGAAAGGAAGTTTCAATAGAGGCTGGTAGCTCAATAACCTCGCAATGAAGGGAGTTATATGCCAGGTTTAAATAGGATGTTCAATAAGGATGGAGCCAATCAGAAACACAGGGTGGTGACCAACTATAACTCAGGGTTGAGACCATCAGAAACAACATAGGTACAAGTATTTTGGTTAGCACGGAACTGTACAGTGAGCTGAATAGCTCAGAGGGAAGAGCTGCCATCTGGCGCTCAGGAGCTGCTGGGTTTGAATCCTGACAATACAGCTGTCACATACTGGTCAGGAGAGCCGGCGGTCAGTTCGAGTATTAAAATGCGATGGTCGCACAAGAAATAAGGCTGTCTGTCTGCCCCCTATTTCTTACATACCCTCTGGTCCCGACTCGGAAATTGACGAATCCTCACAGCGCACTGTACATGCGCTGAGGGGAGTCATAGGTCTTCAGTCACACAGAGAATGCAGTCTGCAGTCACACTCGATTTGGACCGAACAAACCCCTTTAATACCTTTCTGTCATATGACGTACTATTCCGTCCATGTGCCCTGGGACTTAATTCCCATGGACGGAATAGTACATCATGTGCGATCAGCCGTGCTCACGGCTGACACACGGCACTAAGTGCCAGGAGCAGTCATGGACCGCTCCCAGCACTTTAACCCCCAGCACACTGCGATCAAACATGATCGCAGCGTTCCGGTGGCATAGGGAAGCATCGCGCAGGGAGGGGGCTCCCTGCGTGCTTCCCTGAGACCCTCAGAGCAATGCGATGAGATCGCGTTGTTCCGAGGGCCTCCTCCCTGCAGGCCCCCGGATCCAAGATGGCCGCAAGGTCCTTCCGGGTCCTGCAGGGAGGTTGCTTGTCAGTGCCTGCAGAGAGCAGGCGCCGGCAAGCCTCCTGCACTGCCTGTCAGATCGCTGATCTGACACAGTGCTCTGCAAACTGTCAGATCAGCAATCTGACACTATATAGTGATGTCCCACCTTGGGCCAATGTAAAAATGTAAAAAAAAAAAAATAACCTGCAAAAATACAGTTTTCTTTCTCCATTCAGGAGGACTCTGAGGGCATACAAGGTTATTGTTTGTGGCCAAACTTTTATCTTGATGTATTTCTTCATCATTCTCCTGTGTAAGAGCCTGAATTGGTGCCTTTGTTCTTTCAGCACGTGGTTCGGTTACATGGCATTCCGGAGAACATTGTGTCTGAAAGAGGAGTCCAGTTTGTTTCCAGATTTTGGAGGACATTTTGTTCTAAACTTGGTGTTCAATTATCTTTCTCCTCTGCATTTCATCCTCAGACCAATGGACAAACCGAGAGAACAAACCAGACCTTGGAGACTTATTTGAGATGTTTTGTGTCTGCTGATCAAGATGACTGGGTCTCTTTTTTGCCTTTGGCTGAGTTTGCTCTTAATAATAGGGCTAGCTCTGCCACCTTGATGTCTCCATTTTTCTGCAATTCTGGGTTTCACCCTCGATTTTCTTCGGGACAGGCGGAGGCTTCTGTCTGTCCAGGTGTTGACTCTGTTGTGGAGCGTATGCAGCAGATTTGGAACCAGGTAGTGGAGAGGTTGTCTCTCTCTCAGGAGAAGGCCCAACGGTTTGCCAACCGGCATAGGTGTAAGGTTCTTTGTCTCTGTTGACATGTTCCTTGAAACTCAGTTTTCCGTCGGCCATTTTGCTTTCTGTCTTTCTGCAGCTCTTGCCCTCAGTTAATATGGAGTTTCCAGTTTTCATGTTCCCGCCCTGATTCTTCCCTCTTGCTTCTTAAGCAGCCTCAGCTGAACAATCAGTGCTCCTGAATCAAGCCTCAGTCAGTCTGTGACCTGACTCCTGGAAGCCTTGGACTTGTACTCCAGCTATTCCCTACTGAGGAACCTTGGAACACTTTTGGACTCTGGAAACCTGCTGTTTGGTGAATCCATGTTTGCAGAGGAATTACGGTACAGAGAAGAGATCCTGAACCTGCTTTGGAGATTTATTGTAGTGCTTGAAGTTACTCTGGCCTGCTGTGTCTCCTGTCGCTGTTCCTGCAAACTGTGTGAACTTTTCAGCATGCTTGTATGAAGTAATACAAGTCATTTCATTTCAACCTATGTCTCCTGTGTTTTCCTCGCACCCAAGCACAAGACGCTATAGGAACTGTACACTATACATGACAATAGGACTGATGGTCCTCGGTTTAAAGTGGGGGACTTGGTTTGGTTGTCCTCAAGAAATATCCCTATGAGGGTTGCATCTCCAAAGTTTAAGCCCAGGTTCATTGGGCCTTATAAGATCATGGAGATTCTTGATCCTGTTTCCTTCCGTTTGCTTCTTCCAGGGACATTTAAGATCCATAACGTGTTCCACAAGTCCTTATTGAAGAGGTTTGTCGAGCCAGTGGTTCCTATGGCTGCGCCTCCTGACCCTGTTTTGGTTGAGGGCAATCTGGAGTATGTGGTTGAGAAAATATTGGATTCTCGTTTTTCTAAACAGAAACTCCAGTATTTGGTTAAGTGGAGAGGTTATGGTCAGGAGGACAATTCTTGGGTGTTTGCTTCGGACATCCATGCTAAGAGACTGATCCGTGCCTATCACCGAGCTCATCCTGATCGGCCTGGTTGCACAAGTGAGGGTTCGGTGACCCCTCCTCAAGGGGGGGTACTGTTATGAATGTGCTAGAGATGGTTTCTGAGCAGAGGCTCCCTCTGGTGGTTACAGACAGTACTGAACCTTGCAGCGAGGAATGGCAATCTGGGATCGCTGACTGGACTGATATAAGGGAGGTTCCCTCCCATGATGGTCGCTGGTGAGCAATTGTTCTTGTCTCAATTGTGGTTCCTGGTTCATTTGGAAGTTTGCTGGAGTCTTGCATTCATCTGCTGCTTTCAGATAAGATATTTTCTGCTTTTCTTTTTGTGCTTGCTTTTTGAATAATTTTCTGAACTTTTGTGGAGGTCAGCCGGGTCCCCTCCTGGGGCCTGTGCTCCTCTCAGTTTATCTGTAGCCACTGTTATTTGTTCATTTGCTTTTTCCTGTTTTTTCAGTGGCTGCGGCTTAGTTTTGTTACACCAGAGATCTGATTTAGGTGGTGGAGATCGTGTGATCTCAGCTGTTTTTGCAATCAGAAGAGTTGGTATTTTTTAGGGTTTTTTGTTGGATTGCAGTCAGAATTCTTTCCTGTACTTTTCTGTCTAGACAAATTGGGCCCCAGCGTTTGCTCATTCTATTTTCTGTCTGTGTCCGTGCTTCTTCTTGTCTAACCGCCATTACATGTTTGGGGGCTTCCTATTTTCTTTGGGGATCTGCTCCGGGGCAGATAGCTTTGATATTTCTGCCTTTAGATGTAGTTATCTCTCAGGCTGTGACGAGGCGTCTAGGATCAACATAGGAACGCTCCACGGCTACCTCTAGTTGTGTGGTTAGTTCAGGTTACTGCAATCCAATAGGTTCCAGCCTCTCTGATGTATTGCCGTTTTTGCTTTTTCTCCTCATCTACCTAAACATAACAGGTATCTGCTTCGGGGCAGATAGCTTTCATCTTTCTGCCTTTAGGTGTAGTTATCTCTCAGGCTGTGACGAGGCGTCTAGGATCAACGTAGGAACGCTCCACGGCTTCTTCTAGTTGTGTGGTTAGTTCAGGTTACTGCAATCCAATAGGTTCCAGCCTCTCTGGTGTATTACTGTTTTTGCTATTTCTCCTCAGTTACTGAAACATAACAGTATGGAGCTTTATATGCGACTCATTATACTGTATGGAGCAATATGTGGGGCTCATTATAATCTATGGGGACCGTCCTATACTGTATGGCACATTATATGGGGACCATCATATACTGGAGCATTATGTGGAGCTCATCATATACTGTATGGAACATTATATGGGACCAATTATGTATGGAGCAATATATGGGGCTCTTTATTCTGTATGGAGCAATATATGTTGCTCATTATACTGTATGAAGCATTATATTGGGCCCATTATTCTGTATGGAGCATCATATATGGGACTCATTATTCTGTATAGAGCAATATATGGGGCTCATTATTCTATATGGCGCACTATGTGGTGCCCATAATACTGTATGGAGGACTATACTGTCTGGTTTTTGAGCTATTGTAGAATTTACAATAGATATCACTCGTAATGTAAGAAGTGAAGTATTTGGCATTGTACTATACCAATATTTCTCTGCCGTATCGGAGCATCATGAATTGTGGTATGTGTTAAAGGGGCCCACTGAGATTCTTCTGCCCAGGGCCCACGAAAACCTGGAGCCAGCCCTGCCCCCCCCCACAACTTTAGACAAATAACCCCCAGTTTTCTATGCGTTACTATTATTATAAAGTAAATTAAGGTTAACATGCTTAAGTAATAAGAATTGATGTCGTTGGCATTGAAATGGGCACTGTAGGTGTGTTTACTATCCTCCACTCACTGCCGACTTTTCTTCCCCATTGACTTGCATTGGGGTCAGGTCGGGTTTCAGTCGGAACTCCGACTTTTTCCGATAGTCGGGCGATTTTGTTCGACTCGACTTTTGGAAAAGTCGGGTGGTCCGAAACCCGACTCGACACTCCCAGAGGCTAAGTCGCTCATCTCTAGTGTTGACAAATCTGGGTCAATCCAGGCCTTGTGTAACAATTATGTGGGTACTATGGAATCTGATTGCGTGGGATAAAACAAACTGAGACCAAAGCTGAGGCAAACAAGTGTATTTAACAAAGTAAGAAATTGAACCAAATCTAACAGAGATCTTCCTGCAATAGTAACGAAGTGCACAGCACAATATAGAAATGATCAGCAAGCTGAATAGCGGGGCGCGACGGCTAATACAAACCAGTCCTGCAGTAATATGACGCAGGAGTGCACACGGCACTTAAATGTGGGAGTCCAGCAAGAATATGATCACAAGTGCGCCCGGCACTTAAACGTGGGAGTCCAGGAATACAGAGGTGGAGCGTTAATAAGAGAAGGTCTCTAATGTACCTTTTGGGCTGAAAAGTCCGGCACAAGTCCAGCACCACAGCCCAACAGACACAGTCCAAGAAGAGATAATGATGTCAGAATTTTTTACTGACCACAGCAGTTCCAGAGGTGAGTAGCTCCTCACTAGAAGTCCGGACGGTAGGTAAACCTGGTCAGGATCAAGGAGCCGTACAGAGGATTGAAGACAGGTGAACATGGAGAGGTAAAGCACCGAGTAACGAGCAGCAGAAGCAGCATGGAGTCCAGAAGCAAACAGGCAGAAGCTCAGGAGTAAACAGCAACAAAATACTCAGGTAAGGCTACTTTCACACATCCGTTTTTTGCCGTCAGGCGCGATCTGGCTATTTTTTGTAAAACCGGATCCGGCAAAATCTAATGCCGGATCCAGCTTTTTCCCATCGACTTATATTAGCGCCGTATCGCGCCGCATGGCCTTGCTGTTCTTCCATTTTTTGCCGGATCCGGAAAAAACGGCAACAGTAACGATTTTTCTCTCCGGCGAAGAAGCCGGAAACGCCTGATCCGGCACTTCCGGCTTTTTGTTACAATGAAGGTCTATGGACGCCGCAATGCGCCGGATCTGGAAAATGCCGGTAAAGAGGTAAAAAAAATTTTTTTCCAGGTATTTCACAATCCATCTCTGATGTGCATATATATCTATTAATCGACATTTTTTGGTATAACAGGAATCTAAAGCTGAAGAGGTGCTCCCAGAAGAAGAACGAAGGGGTGGAGAGATACCCTGAGTGGACTCGCAATTCGTATGTTTCCTGCATCCATCCCAGAAACACATCACACTACACACAACACATAGAAAACAATTTAGTACAGACATCACACTGCAGACAACACATAAAAAGAGATCATTACAGCTATCACACTTCACACAACACATATGCTTACATCCAAACACATAATTTTATTTTTTTATAGCCTTCCGAATCTGGTGCTCGATCAAGAGGTCCTCGACGTGCCTCCCAGGGTCATCGGCGTAAGCAACACGGCAGTCTCCATCGTGTAAGTAACTTTTTTTTTGTGATCTCCTTTTTTTGTTTTCTTAATTTTTTTTTTGTTGTTTTTTTAAATTTTTGTTTGTCTTTTTTGTTTTGAGTCTAATGTGTTTTTTTTCTTCTGTTACAGGCTTCACGGCGTTCTCCCGACTCTGACGATGAGGAGGCGGGGATCAACATTGACCTCCTCATCGATCTGATCTAATAGTGACCCGTCGGCTCTAGGAGGAAATCTGCGCAATACTCGTGGAGCACTGGGAGGACCTCGATGCTCGGGCCCAGATTCAAGAGCGTAAGTATACACAATTCAGTTATATTGCTGGATGTAAAGCAGTGTTTCCCAAACTCCAGTCCTCATGGCCCCCACGGGTCATGTTTTCAGGATTTCCTTTTGTGCAACACCATGGAAATCCTGAAAACATAACTCGTGGGGGCCGTGAGGACAGGAGTTTGGGAAACACTGATGTATACTAACCAATTTGTGCATTCTCGTTTCAGGGGAGAGAATTGTGAAGCGGTGGTGGTCTGTCAGGGATCGCTTCAAGAAGGAGTTCAACAAAGAAATGCGGGCCCCGAGTGGATCTGGAGGACGCAGGAGCAAGTACAAGTGCGCGCACGCCCTGTCGTTCCTCCAGCCAACAATGGTCACCAGAAGGTAAATATTACACACCCCATGTAAAAAAAATGTTAACATGTCTAACTAATTTTTTTGCTTCAGCCAGGGGCATGCAATATCAATATATTAATTGTATTTTTTTTCTCTTTATTACACAGCACGGTGACCAGCACTCAAGAGCCTGCACAGTTGGACACTTCTGGGGCGATCCCTCAGGAGACCACCACTTAAGGACACTTCGACCGCCCCAACCCATCTGCACCTTCCCAGCCTTCCCTCCCATATGATCCCTCTGTCCCATCCACCAGTGCTGGAGCATCGTGGCCGCCTGCATTGCATGAGTCTGCTGGTGAGGATATAGCTTTCCCTTTACCCCACCCTTCTGCCGCTGCCACCTCTAGTACACCTGTGGGTACTGGGCGGTAGCGGCAGAGGGGTCAGGAAAGGAGCTATGCGCCCGAGTTCTTGCATCTGAATGCATCTTTACAGAACTGTCTTAAAGTGTTGTCTGAGCAAATGGCCGCAGGATTTAATATGCTCACCTCCAGCATTCTGGAGGTCAAAACACTTCTGCAAAGCATGCATTCAGAAGCAAGTAGAGCTCCAAATCACACCTTTTTCCGGTCTGTAGTCGAGCGCATGGATACGCTATCTCCTGACCAGCAGATGCATGTAATGCATTTGTGCCATGCTGCTCTAGTGCAGGTTACCTCCCAAGCTACCCCACCCACCCCGGTAGTTCCTCCCACACATGGCCCCCCTCCAGCCACTGTCCCTCCTCCCACTCCTATTCAATACCAGCAACCTCCCCAGTACCAGCAACCTCCCCAGTACCAGCAACCTCACCAGTACCAGCAACCTACCCATTTCCAGCAATCTGCCCCATACCAACCTCCTTCCCCGTACCACTTCCCACCCACATCATCTTCTCCTCCAGTCCCTGCCCAACCCCCCTCTCCACCACCCACCACCTTCTCTACCTCCCACATGTCAACCCATTCAGTTACTTTTTACACACCTTCACCTCTTTTACCTACTGATCCCTCCCCACCACCATCCCACTCCTCTCTCCACACTCCCAATGTCGAAGTGTCCCAAACAGGCAGCCCCTCCAGCAGTATCTCTACCCCACGCTATGCTAATTTATGAGTCTTTTATTGAGTCAAAAAACAAATTTTTTGCTTTAAAAAAAATTTTAACAGTAAAATATTCTATTAATCATTCAATAAAAGCAAAATTGGTTGGTTCAAATTGTTGTCTGTCATTTATTTCTAAGGTTAAATATGTTTAAAACAAAGGTAAAATACTGTGGTAAAGAAGGTAACATTGCTTGGTATACACAACCAGGTACATAACTTTGGGTAAAAGGTAAAATAATTTTACCTTTTGGCCAAAATTGTGTACCTGGTTGTGTATTAGCCAAAGTATTTCACCTTTTACCCAAAGTTGTGTACCTTGTTGTGGATTTAGATAATCCACAACAAGGTACACAACTTTGGGTAAAAGGTGAAATACTTTGGGTAATACACAACCAGGGACAAAACTTTGGCCAAAAGGTAAAACACTGTAGGTAATCCACAACAAGGTACAGAACTTTGGTTTAAAAAGTAATACTGTGGGTACAGAAGGTACATGACTTTGGTTAAAAAGGTCACAGAGCAATTTTTCAAACTCTGTCATCCTGCCAGTCTATTCTTCCTTCAGGGGAATTTAAGTATTGTGCAAATTTGTCCCTCATTCGGGAAACAGCCACAGAAATTCTATAGGTAATGTTCTGGTAACCATGCAAAGTGGTTTCTTCAAGGTGGTCCTCAATGGAAATCTGTTCCTTGCAGATAACAAAATTGTGCAGGACCACACAAGCTTTGATCACTTCGTCCACAGTTTCAGTCTTGAGGTTGATCGCAGTCAATAGGACACGCCATTTGGCTGTCAGAATCCCAAAAGCGCACTCCATCATTCTTCGTGCTCGTGTGAGGCGGTAATTAAATATTCTTTTTGTTGGCGTCAATCCACTGCTGGAGTACGGTTTCAAAAGGTGTTCTGACAGCTGGGAGGCTTCATTTCCTACACAAACAAAAGGCATAGGTGGGCCAGATGTTTCAGGCAGTGGTGTCGGGGGTGGGAGCTGAAATGTTTTCCATAGAGATGACGCCCCATTGCTGACAATTTGAAGACTTGTGAGTCATTGGAGCGGCCATAGACCCCAATATCGACAGCAATAAATGTGTATTCCACATCAGAGATGGCCATGAGGACAATGGAAAAATATTTCTTGTAATTAAAATATTCTGATCTAGATCCTGCTGGTTTGACAATGTGGATATGTTTCCCGTCCACTGCACCCAAGCAATTAGGAAACTGACATATTTTTTGGAACCTGTCAGCAATTTCAAGCCAACTTTCCATTGTGGGCTGTGGTATAAATTCCTCAACTAAAGAGTCCCACAATGCACGGCATGTGTGCTTCACAATTGCAGATATGGTGGAAATCCCAAGTCTGTATTGGAAATGGAGTGAGGAAAGGGATTCTCCAGTTGCAAGGAATCTGTGAATAAAAAAAAGTAGACAACTGATTTCAAAATCACAGCAATAACATAACAGTTATAAGTCAGCTTTAACAGTTGGAGAGACTATAAAAACATTTATGACAAACTACAAGCAACAACCTTCCAGTACAAGTGTTCTCTCAAGAAAGCAGATCAAATAAATATGGCTTACCGAAGAGTCACCATCAGACGCTCCGCCGGTGAAATGGAGAAGAGGCAATATGTGTCACTTCTTCTGATAAGGTGTCCAATTCGACCCACCAATACATCAAAGTTCTCCATTTACATCCGAACATACGAGAAAAATTTCTCAGGGTTTCCTCTTAGCTCCATGTAGAGTGTAGAATACACCCCATGCGTCATTCTCTGGGCTGTGATGGGGTGGATCCACAAACGTTGTCGTTGGTGCTGACACATGATGCGCTGCTGTCTCTTTCTCTCCTTCTCCAGAACAATCACTTTCAGACGATTCGCCTCCCCAGTGAAATCCACCAAATTCTTTAAAATGTTTCCTATCACAACGTCCATCTTCGCCAGCCACTTGATCTTCTCTCCAACCTGCTCTTGCTCCTCTACAACCTGTCAAAGATGGGCTGTGGGAAGAGTGTATGTATAGGTTTTCAGTAGCCAATCACGTTTGGAAGCCCCCCAGGGGAGTTTTTAAAAACTGGATCCGTCGTAATCCATCGAAAAACGGATGAAAAATACAGATGAAACGGATGAGACGGATCCGGTTTTTGGTCTGATCCGCTAGATGGATCAGGCAGAAAATCGGATCCGTCTCATCCGTTTTTACATAATTTGAGCCGGATCCGGTGCTCCGGCGCCATGCCGGAATGCGCCTGAGGCAAAAAAACGGATGTGTGAAAGTAGCCTTAGGAGGAACACCCAACCCGGACTTAAATAGCAGGACAGACAGGAAGTTCCAGGACAGGGCGAAGTACAAGACTCCATCTTGTACAAGGGCAAATAGGCTCAATGGAAAATCCAGAATCCTTACATCTTGTTCATTTTGATAAGAGTCAGCCTGTCAGCATTTTCAGGTGAATGCACCTATCAGCTATTATGCTCCCGGTGACACTATGAACCCACTCTCATAAAAAGGCAGGGCAGGCCATCACCTCCAAGGCGTAGAGGGACAGTTCATGCCACATGTCCAGCTTGCATAACAAATAGTTGTATGGCACAGAGGAATCACAGAGGATGATAGTACAGTCAGCTACATACTCCTTCACCATCTTCCAAAACTTTTCCCTTGTTGTCTGACTACCACACACATCAGGGTCTGGGTGCTTTGAGAGGCTAATGAAAATGTCCCAGACCATTGGGTAGTGTTCCCCTGGCTCTGCTCGACATGATGTGTCTCCCTCATCTCTCCTGCTAGGTTGCCCAAGAATCTATCACCTCTGGCACCAGTGTTGTCAGATGTGAATTTGTGATTTTTTTTATTAATTGTTCGACTAGGGCCTTCTGTTATTAATCCATTTTACTAGCCCTCTTTGCCACAGGAAGGAGAGATGCAAAGTTCCCTTGTAGCATGGGTCAAGAAGGGGCAACAACCAGCTTTCAGTGTTAACCAAACTGCATACAACGTGAACAGACAGGGTGAAGCTGGTGTGGATGGTACCCTCAGGGGCGTATCCAGGGGGGGTAGCCGGGGCATGTGCCCCGGGCGCAACCGGCAGGGGGGCGCAGTCAGACCGCCTAATGCGGCGGCTCTGCAGTGTCTCCCCCGCGGCTGCGTTCTGCCGCCCCCGGCCTGGGAGTCAGCGGTTCCCTGTGCCGGCTGTCAAGAGAAGCTGCTGCGTGCCGGCTCCCAGGGATCAATTGCACTGGCATCTATACAGACGCCAGTACAATTGAAGCTCTGACCGCTGGGTCAGAGTGACGTCTGGAGCGTGATCAGGTCATGTGATCATGCTGCTGACGTCACTCGCTGGCGGCGCCCAGAAGGGTGAAGACTGGTGGTGAGTGTGCTCCACTATGAATGTGTGAGTGTGTGTGTGTGGGGGTGAATTTAGAGTGGGGATGGGGGGTTACTTTATGTGTGGGGGGATTTGGAGTGGGGATGGGGGGTTCTTTTATGAGTGGGTGGATTTAGAGTGGGGATGGGGGGTTCTTTTATGTGTGGGGATATGATTTGGAGTGGGGATAGGGGGTTCTTTTATGTGTGGGGGGATTTTGAGTGGGGATGGGGGGTTCTTTTATGTGTGGGGGGATTTGAAGTGGGGATGGGGGGTTCTTTTATGTATGGGGGGATTTGGAGTGGGGATTGGGGGTTCTTTTATGTGTGGGGGGATTTGGAGTGGGGATGGGGGGTTCTTTTATGTGTGGGGGGATTTGGAGTGGGGATGGGGGGTTCTTTTATGTGTGGGGGATTTAGAGTGGGGATGGGGGGTTATTTTATGTGTGGGGGATTTGGAGTGGGGATGGGGATTCTTTTATGTGTGGGGGGATTTGGAGTGGGGATGGGGGGTTATTTTATGTGTGGGGGGATTTGGAGTGGGGATGGGGGGTTCTTTTATGTGTGGGGGGATTTGGAGTGGGGATGAGGGGTTATTTTATGTGTGGGGCGATTTGGAGTGGGGATGGGGGGTTATTTTATGTGTGGGGGGATTTGGAGTGGGGATGGGGCTATTTTATGTGTGGGGGATTTGGAGTGGGGATGGGGATACTTAATGTGTGGGGATTTGGAATGGGGATGGGGTACTTACTGTCTGTGGGGGGTACTTATTGTGTGTTCGGGGATTTGGAGTGGGGATGGGGGTACTTAATGTGTGTGAGGGTATTTGGAGTGGGGATGGGGTACTTAATGTGCGTGGGGGATTTGGAGTGGGGATGGGGGGATTTAATGTGTGTGTGGGTAATTTGGAGTGAGGATGGGGCATTTCAAAGAATCATAGAATCATAGAATGGTAGAGTTGGAAGGGACCTCCTGGGTCATCTGGTCCAACCCCTGCTCAAAGCAGGATTCACTAAATCATCCCAGACAGATGTATGTCCAGCCTCTGTTTGAAGACTTCCATTGAAGGAGAACTCACCACCTCTCGTGACAGCCTGTTCCACTCATTGACCACTCTAACTGTCAAAAAGTTTTTTCTAATATCTAATCTGTGTCTCCTCCCATTCAATTTCATCCCATTGCTTCTAGTCTTTCCGTGTGCAAATGAGAATAAATATAATCCTTCTATAATGTGACAGCCCTTGAGATATTTGTATACAGCTATTAAGTCACCTCTCAGTCTTCTTTTTTGCAAGCTAAACATTCCCAAATCCTGTAACCGTTCCTCATAGGACATGGTTTGCAGACCGAACACCATTCTGGTCGCTCTTCTCTGAACTTGCTCCAGTTTGTTGATGTCTTTTTTAAAAAGTGGTGCCCAAAACTGGACACAGTATTCCAGATGAGGTCTGACCAAAGAGGAGTAGAGGGCAATAATGACTTCACGTGATCTAGACTGTGATCTATTAGTATACCCAAGTCTTTTTCACATGTGCTGTTGCTTAGTCTTATTCCTCCCATTCTGTATACGCTTTTTTCATTTTTATTTCCCAGATGAAGTACTTTGCATTTTTCCCTGTTAAAAACCATTATGTTAGTTGCTGCTCACTGCTCCAGTTTATTTATATCTTTTTGAATCCTCTCTCTCTCTTCTCTTAATATGTGTGGGGGGGGGGATTTGAGGGTACTGAAGAGTATGTATGTATGAGTGCATGTATGAGGAAACAGTATGGGGGTATGGGTGCAAACAGTATGGGGAGCGAACGGGTGAATGCATGTGGACACAGTATGGGGAGTGAGGGTGATGGGATGTGTGCAGACACAGTATGGGGAGGGAGGGGAATGTGTGAGCAGACAGTATAGAGAGTGAGGGGGTAAATATATGAGGAGACAGTATGGTGAACAGGGGGGATGTGAGAGGAGACAGTATGAGGAGGGAGGGGAATAGTGTGAGGCGACAGTATATTGCAGATATTTTTATTTAGGAGCATTATAATGACTCTTCTATCTTTAAGGGCATCGTGTGGAGAGTTGGTGCAGAAGAGCGGAGAAGATGGAGGTCTGCAGAGACGGCTGTGGATGAGAAAACTCATCATGGGGTGTGGACAAGATGAAGAAAAGGAGAACGACTCCAGAGAAGACGTCATTTATAAGGTACATGGATGTAAATATTATTTGTGAAATTGACTAATTCTCATGTCTTTATTTGTTAGGAGCATTAAAGGGGTTCTCCAGGTCTCTGCTGAGTCTGCAGTCACATAGAATGACTGCAGACTCAGCACAAACCTGGACAACCCCTTTAATGCTCCTAACAAATAAAGACATGAGAATTAGTCAATTTCAGAATTCTCACAGTGCGCACTGCATGCTGTTAGGATTCTCTCGTGCCGGTAATTTACATACATGCGGTCACATGCTGACTAGACATGTGTGGCCTCACTCAATGAAAATGAACGGAGCGAGGCCGGGCATGTCTAGTCGGAATGTGGCCAGAAGTATATAAATCACATGCTTGTGCTGACATGACCCGTGTACTCTTGCCACCCTAAACCCTAAAAGTGTGCAGTGCATTCATTATGAGAATTCAGAAGCTGCAATGTCAGGATTCAGCTCTGCAGGTTCCAGTAGTCATCACACAGACACTTCATTCATATGCGATTTTCATATTTATGGTCCTGTGACAACGAGCTTCTCTTCCTGCTTCTCTCAGTTTTTCACTGAACATTGAGAGCATTAGGGAGAGCAGCTCGTCGGTACATGGCTAAGTGTGCAAATCGCATGTGTGCTTGGGGGGGGGCGCCGAACGGAATTCTTGCCCCGGGTGCCAGAAAGCCTAGATACACTCTGGGTACCCTCTATAGCACAGGCAAATATCTCTTGTTCTTCCTCCTCTCATTATTACCCAATCCATGCTGAGAAGATGAG
Organism: Oophaga sylvatica; assembly: GCA_033576555.1. Taxonomy (NCBI): domain Eukaryota; kingdom Metazoa; phylum Chordata; class Amphibia; order Anura; family Dendrobatidae; genus Oophaga; species Oophaga sylvatica. The sequence continues at coordinate 834,311,635 of JARQOD010000001.1, read as the reverse complement.
ATGAGTGTGGGCTGGGTACTATCACCCTGTGCACTTTCTTCCTCCTTTTCCTCTTGGTCCACATGCAAGCTATCCTCATTAATTGTAAGCAGCAAGCATTTGAAAAGATACAGAAGAGGGATTGTTATTTTTATTTTTATGGCTCTACGTGATAAACTTATGTGAAACACTTGGGGTTCAAAGTTCTCACCACACATCTAGATAAGTTCCTTGGGGGGTCTAGTTTCCAAAATGGGGTCACTTGTGGGGGTTTCCACTGTTTAGGAACATCAGGGGCACTCCAAACGTGACATGACGCCCGCAGACTATTCCATCAAAGTCTGCAATGCAAAAAGTCACTACTTCCCTTCCGAGCCCCGACGTGTGCCTATACAGTAGTTTTCTCCCACATATACAGTACAGACCAAAAGTTTGGACACACCTTCTCATTTAAAGATGTTTCTGTATTTACATGACTATGAAAATTTTAAAATCACACTGAAGGCATCAAAACTATGAATTAACACATGTGGAATTATATACTTAACAAAAAAGTGTGAAACAACTGAAAATATTTATTTTATTCTAGGTTCTTCAAAGTAGACACTTTTTGCTTTGATGTCTGCTTTGCACACTCTTGGCATTGTCTTGATGAGCTTCAAGAGGTAGTCACCGGAAATGGTTTTCACTTTCGGTGACTACCTCTTGAAGCTCATCAAGACAATGCCAAGGGGATCGCGGCAAAAATGCTCAGTTTTCCCATAGACTTACTTTGCACTCGTTGCTCGTGTCGAGTACCCGTGTCCAATTTGCTCTACCCGAACAACAAGCACCCAAGCATTTTAGTGCTCGCTCATCACTAATATCAAGTCTTGCGGGTAAGTTTGAAGGCCCAAAAAAACATTAGATGGTTGAAATAACACGGCCCTGTTCAAATTGATAGGTTAAGCTGACTGTGATGAAATGTGTGCAGGGACCTTTAGCCTTGTTTCAAACGTAGCATTTTTCAGAAAAAAAAAAATCTAAATGAATCAATAGTGTCAGAAAATAAATGTTTCGATTGTAAAAAAATTGTTTTAATTAAATTAAAAATTTAAATTAAATAATTTAAATAATTAAAATAATGATATCAAAGAGCGTGTAAATATTGTATGAAAACATATGAAATAGGTATTTTTTACAATCAATGAAAAAAGGTTGAAAAAATTGTGCATGAAGAAGACCTAACATTGTTTTCTGCTGTAGTCTAAAAACAAAATAGCACCTTAAGGAGACCAGTAAAAGAGATGTAAGAATGCATAATTTAAAGTCCTTACGTTCATGTCATAATTTATCTTAAATCTCTTGCATCACACACTTTAATATATAATGCAGAAGGAATGGGTTTATATCTTACCAACAGTTATCAGCAAGCTGTCCATTCATGGACATCATGCCCTTTAAGAGTGCAAAGATGGCTGTGCCAAAATAGGATCCCTGGGGTAATGGAAGTGAGAGAAATGTACAAGAACACACTAAATCCTTCTAATAATAAATTTAGACCATGTCAGTGGGCACATCATTAGCTATTTTTATGATCTTCGAGGCCCTGTTAATCATAACATTGTAAGAACCGTGATACTCATGTGAATACTGCACCTTCTTATTCATGGATATCTGGAGTTTTATGGTCCCTACGGCAACTTTTGACCCTTTACCCTCCTCTTACCAGTTGGTTGCCCAGTAGAGCTGTTAATGTCCCTTCCTCCTACTGCAAAAAAAAAATCATAAATGAGTACACCCTTAGAAAAGAAGTAAGATTTTGATCAATATAACACTAAACAACTGAACCCAAAAATAATTTGCAGACTGAGTTTCATAAAACATTTTTTTAACCCATAACATGAACATAAGGTTAATAGTGTAACTTTCTTTACAAAACCTTCAGTTTTACAAAAAACTACTAAATCTAGCATTTTGTATGGATACCATGATTTTTAAGGACAACACCAAGTCTTCTAGACATGGAATGAACAAGTTGTCAACATATTGCAAAATGTACCTTTTTTGCATTTTTCAAGAATTACCTCCTGCATTATGGAGGACACCGTTATGTGACAATTTTATGTTGGATTGAATAAAGAATTGCACTTTTCTACAGAAGCTGGACTGGTCTTCTCATCCTCCTCTGCTGCATGTCTTGGTCCGGACTTTCGGTCTCGTGCTCCGGTGGTGGTTGGTGAGCTGGCAGGGGTTAATACCCCAAATTTTCTTATATTGTACAGAATGATGGTAGCAACTTATTTTTCAACATAGAGCAGTACATCTGTAAACTCATGATACTGTGAGGGACGAGGGAGAATCCATTTTGGATTATAGGTTCAGGACACCTCCATCCACTGTTGGAATGTGCCCCCGCCCTTGTGTTCCCCCAGGCCATAAAAGGCAATACAATGTTTTCCTTAATTAAAAATACAGGGGCAAGATCTTTGAAGCTCTTAACACAGGAGTGTGAAATCTACTGCAGCTGCAGCCAGCTGGCTCCCTTTTTCTGACCAAGAACATGGAGATACCGTGGCACAGCAAATCACAGCAGACTCTGAGGTATTGAATCTGGAAAATGACCTATAATAACAGAATGCAATATCTCTGAGTCTAGTCGAGCACATAATCTGAATCGGCGTTCCTTCCCTCATATGCCCGTGCCTGGCAGCCACCTGTAGCACTCTGCATTATTGAGTTATAAAGCATAGCTACAAGGAATTACATATGGTAGGCATATTTAGTCTCTATGCGCAGATAAAATCCAGTGGAACCCAGTGGCGGCACCACCAACCCATTCAGAGCTTCGGGCGGAAAGTTATGGGCCATCCATGATTCTGGACAGAAAATCATATACTCAGACATGGGAGGCAGTCCATCCCAAAGGTGGAAGCAGAGTGCGGGAGGGAACAGCCTAGGTGATATAAGGCAGTCCCTCATTTTGGACTTAGTTTTCTACTGGCAGGAAGACCCGTTATCTGACGCGGCGAAGGGAACTACGTAACTAAGATTTGGACCTGTGATCCTTCAGCACCTCCCTGTGGTCACATGCTACATAACACGGTAATTGCAACCTATCTATACCCTACCTTTGTACTGCACTCCTGACTGTATACTTGTATATTGTTCTTGTAAATATATACCTGTATATTTCTAGTGCACCTTTTCGGCGATTAAATATAAAATTAATCTTGAGCTGCTCTTTTATCTCAATACATGAACCCCCACATCTGCATGCTCGGTTGGTCAATTGTATGCTACTCGGGTTGGTTTCTGACCAGATATAAGACTGTTGTCAGACGGAGCTTATGTCGAATGAGGACTTGGTGGCAGAATACCGTACTGTTTTAGTGAGGAACTCTGGCAGTGACAGCCGGGAGGTTTATATATATATCCCCAGCCTGGACTGGTGATATATATCCCCCCTCACTGGGAGCACCTCATTAACTCGTACCTATAAGGGAAGCCTTTCCAGTGACTATTTGCCCTCTGTGCAGTTCCCTGACTGACCTGGGGCAAGTGGTGGCGCCAGAGAGCCGATCCCTGCTGGGTCCTTCTCTCCCCTCCCTTGGTGAGAAAAGTCAACACCCCCTTCCCTGTGAGATCTGTCACAGATACCATCAATGAAATGTAGCTACCTGATACCAACAGCACTCATGAGGACACTACCACCACCATGTTTTATTGTAGGCACCATGCAATTTTCTAAAAAAAATTCTAAATTAAATCAATAGAACATGGGTGAATCTGAAATACAGTATATTTCATGATTCTGTCTATCAGTGTGTCTGGAACTAGTGAGTGACAGTTCAGCTGTCCAATTTAGGACGGGCGTGCTGAGCTGTCAGTATGGTGATGGACAGCTCAGCCGTCCAATAGGATGATGGGATGTCCTGAGCTGTCAATGTGAAGAGCTATGGTTCATCCGTCCTATCAGGACCAGGGTGTGGAGGTTCCTCCATATGTCTGCTATTCCAGTGATTACCTAGCTATTTAGCTGGCTCTCTGTCTCAAATTAGTGCTAGAGAGAGATTGAGAGATTCATCAATATGCAATGTTTCTCAAATTTGTTGTGAGGAGAAATATAGTAATTTCACTTTTTTAAAATCACATTTCAAATTTATCTTTTTGTGTTGATCTTTCCAGACAAGATTATTTTTGACTTTACGCAGCCTTCCCTTTTGGTGATAAAGCGATATTTAGGTAAGTCTTTATTCCTTGAATTATCATGTTTTTGCTCTCTAGAGCTAAAGTTAAAATGAACAGAGAATGCAGCATTCCAATTCAGTGGCTTTGAAAAAATACAGGTGGCAATTACCCAGCGATGAATGTAAGCAAACACGTTCCTGTTACGGCTGTGATAATTATTTAGTAAGGACTGTATTCCTGCTGGGTTGCTGGTTGGATCGCATCGTTAAGACACCAATTTTATGTAATAAAAACATCAATATAATGTGAACAGCCACAAATCACTGCTGGCTGGTGAGCAATGCACTTGACTGCTACCGTCAGACATTTATGATGTTCAATGAATGTGTGTATCTGTTAGTGTTGAGCATTCCGATACCGCAAGTATCGGGTATCGGCCGATATTCGCGTTATCGGAATTCCGATACTTAATTCCGATACTTTTTCAATATCGTATACCGGAATCGGAAGTTCCCATAATTCTTTGAGAGGCAATGTGATTTTAGTCAGCCAATGAGGAATCCTACGAAGTGTGGGCACATCCTGTAATGATGCGGTCATCTTAACTAATGGCATGGCTGTGATTGGCTGCTGAAATGATGTCAGAATGCACTATAAAAGGCGCCGCAGCCATTTTAGCGTCACTGTGCTGTGAACTCAGTTAGGGACAGAACGCTGCTGTGCTGACTCTGAGGGACAGTTAGATATTGCGATTTTGTGTACTACTGTGCTTGAGGCAGGCTAGTTTACCAACCGCTGTGTAAAGCTTCATTTTGCCAGTGTTTTAACAGCTCTGTGCAAGGTGTGTGTGTGACAGTGCAGGTGACGCTGCAGTTTGCTCTGCATCCACCGCTGTTTGTAGGCATCTGCACGTGTCACTTTTTTTTTTTTTTTTTTTATTTTATTTAGTGGAATTGGTGCAGCTCCATTATATTAGAAAAAAATCAAATCTATTAGTGTGACGTGCTTCCATCCGTATACAATACATTGGTTGCAAACACTATAGAAGTACAGAAAGGAGCTTTTCACAGATTGTGGACAGTTGTGTTTCAGTGTTCACTTCAGTCTGTGTTTTTTACTTTTTTGAGTGCAGATCACGCTCCAGTTACTTGTTCAAGCACTGCTGCTTGTACTCTGCTGAGCGTGTCTCAGTGGCTCATCCTTTTCATTTATCTCCAATTGGTTCTGCTACATTCCATTTAAAATAAATCTAATCTATTAGTGTGACGCGCTTCCATCCGTATACAATACATTGGTTGCAAACACTATAGAAGTACAGAAAGGAGCTTTTCACAGATTGTGGACAGTTGTGTTTCAGTGTTCACTTCAGTCTGTGTTTTTTACTTTTTTGAGTGCAGATCACGCTCCAGTTACTTGTTCAAGCACTGCTGCTTGTACTCTGCTGAGCGTGTCTCAGTGGCTCATCCTTTTCATTTATCTCCAATTGGTTCTGCTACATTCCATTTAAAATAAATCTAATCTATTAGTGTGACGCGCTTCCATCCGTATACAATACATTGGTTGCAAACACTATAGAAGTACAGAAAGGAGCTTTTCACAGATTGTGGACAGTTGTGTTTCAGTGTTCACTTCAGTCTGTGTTTTTTACTTTTTTGAGTGCAGATCACGCTCCAGTTACTTGTTCAAGCACTGCTGCTTGTACTCTGCTGAGCGTGTCTCAGTGGCTCATCCTTTTCATTTATCTCCAATTGGTTCTGCTACATTCCATTTAAAATAAATCTAATCTATTAGTGTGACGCGCTTCCATCCGTATACAATACATTGGTTGCAAACAATATAGAAGTACACAAACGGGCCTTTCACAGCTACTGAACATGGGTTTTTAATTTTTAACTAAAATATGTATTTTTTCAAATGACACAAATATAAGTAATGTTGAAGAGGAATAGTCCTACATCCATTGTTTGCACAATATTACAGGTGTACATCATGTCCTTAATCAACAATGTATTATTATATTTACTTGTATGCTTTTATTTAAAAGCCAAGAACACAGAAGGATAACCTTCGCACTGCAGCTGTTGTCAAAGTTCAACCCACATTATGCACTTCCAACATTGCAGCATTTGAGGCATGATGTGAGTTGGATTGGTCAAAGTTATGGAGTGAGAAGGTTCACCATCAGTACCCTATAGCATAAGTATGCTTTTGTGTTAGCATTTGTGTTAGACATGTGGATATCTGCCATAATATGTCACAATTATTTAGTTACAGATTTGTTACCAACACTAATCATTGAATGGTTTTAAATTTGACGTTTCACTTGTTTACAGCTTAGAAATAAGGGTGTAGCCTGATATCTATGTGTAGCACTAGCCACTTTAACATGTCATGTTTTTTTAAACATGTGTAGCTAGGTAGCAGTAATTTTTGCCGGACACACAGCAGGGGAACAGCAGGCGTTACTGAACCCCACTATCACTATAGCTTGTGTATTGGTCTGTGGACACGACACTTCTGAGCAGCAACTGGCAGTGTTGTAGCCCAGGGAGTATAGCTCAGGTGGTAGAAAGATGAACATAACAGGAGACATGGAAAACGTTGCCAACCAGTTAGTTAATCTGAAACCGGACAGGCAAATTCAGGCGAGATCCATGCCTAGTTCATTTTCAGAAAGTAAGCGTTCTACATTATCGTAGGATAGTCGCATGCAACGGTCTGTTAGTACACCACCTGCAGCAGTAAAGACGCGCTCCGATAATACACTGGCAGCAGATCAAGCCAGCACCTCCAATGCATACTGGCTAAGCTCTGGCCATGTATCCAGCTTAGAGACACAAAACTTGAATGGGGAAGAGCCATCTGAGAGTACACTGAGAGGGCAAGACATGTAGTCTGTAACCATCTTACGGAAATGTTGCCTCCTGCTGACTGGAGCCGTCTCGGATGGTGTAGACATTGGTGGCGCTGCCACAAAACTTCGACACATTTGGAACATACTGTTCTTGCCCTGTGCAGAGGCGCTGCTTGTGCTCCCTCTTGTTGCAGAGCTGTCTCCACTGCCTCGACGCACAGAGCTGCTTTGTAAATCAGTAGCAGCAGCAGTGCTCTCGGCTGGAATGGAGAACATTATGGATTGCACCAGTGTGTCTTGGTACTTCCGCATTTTACGCTCCCGGTTCAACGGTGTGATGAGGCTTTGTAAGTTGTCCCGGTAGCGAGGGTCTAGGAGGGTGTACACCCAATAATCAGACGTGGTGTGAATGTGTTCGATGCGGCGGTCGTTTCTCAGCCACTGCAGCATGAAATCAACCATGTGCTGCAGACTCCCAACTGGCCAAGAAACGTTGTCCCCTGCAAGAGGCGTCATCTCCGCCTGCTGTGCATCACCCCACCCTTGGTCTACATACTGACTAGAGCATTGTCTACCTCCCTCTGGAGCGATGTCTTCCTCCTCCATTGACTCCTCCTCATCCTCCTCACAAAGTCCTTCAAATACATATAAATTTACAAAATTTAAAACTCAAAATTTAAAAACTTTGTATCATAATTCTGTAACATCAGTTTATGGAAACACAATAGCATTACAAAAGGATAGACAAAAAATGTACATTATGTGCTTTGTAAATACATTAAAAGTTTGTAATGGTTATGAAAATATAGACAGCGACTCTGGAGGTTCAATTGTTGATACAGCATGGTACTTTGAAAGTCCTCCAGCCCTTTGTGAGGAACCACGTTGCGCTGACTGTCCAGAAGGTGATGGAATTTGTGACTCCTCATCCTCCACCTCTTCCAAAACCTCATGCCTTAGTGCTTGCAGTGTTTTTTGAAGCAGGCAGATAAGGGGGACAGTCAGGCTGACTAGTGCATCATCTGCACTCGCCATCCGCGTTGACTCATCAAACGCACGCAAAACGTGGCAGATATCCTTCATAGAGTTATTCGCCACTCATTACACTGGCAGTGGCTGCCCATTCATTATAGGATCCAATTCTAATTACTGGTTCTCACCAACAAAGCTCTCCACAGCGCAGCACCCCCCTACATCTCCTCCCTTATTTATATTTATCGGCCTAACCGACTGCTGCACTCTGCAAACGACCTTCGACTAACCTCTGCACTAATCCGTACCTCCCACTCCCAACTCCAAGACTTCACCCGCGCTGCGCCAATCCTCTGGAATGCTCTACCCCAAGAAATTAGGACTATCCGCAATTTGGATGGTTTCAGGCGCTCCCTCAAAACACATTTGTTCACAGTGGCCTATCACATTCACTAATCAAAGTCATTCTATGTGTAATTCTGTGTGTGTAGCCCATTCACTATCTCCATGCATCCCTCACTTCCTTAAAATGGCTGGACCATCATTGTAAAAACACATTGTATATAAACACCTGTACTTTGTATCTCCCACACCTCATTGTAGATTGTAAGCTTTCACCAGCAGGGGCGGCTGATTTTGCTTTAATTATTGTATTGTTAACGTTGTTACTTATGACTCGTGTTTTGAAACTGTTAAACTGTAAAGCACTGCGGAATATTATGGCGCTATATAAATAAATAATATTATTATTCTTATTATAGAGGCCCACTCAGTAGTGGTGAAGTGTGAACGGCGCAAATTGCGAGTTGACTGCGCCTGATGCAGCTGATACTCATTACTGTTGGCTGCTGCTCACACAACCGCTCCAACATATGTAACGAGGAATTCCACCTGGTGGGTACGTCACATATGATGCGATGTTCATGAAGGTGAAATCTGCGTTGCAGAGCTGCAATCAGCGATCTGGCCATGCTGGAACGTCGCAAGTGAGCGCACTCTAGGCGGACCTTGTGCAGCAGTGCATCAAGATCCGGATAGTCCCTCAAAAAACTCTGCACGACCAAGTTGAGCACATATGACAGACATGGTATGTGAGTGAGGTTGCCAAGGCCAGAGCTGACACCAGATTTCGGCCATTGTCACACACTACCAAGCCTGCCTGTAGATTCTCTTCCAAAAAACACACGTCGCTCTCCTGCTTTATGGCATTACAGAGCTCCTGCGCTGTGTGGCTAAGATTCCCCATGGAAATTAATTTCAGGATGGCCTGTTGACATTTGGACACGGCTGTGCTCATATCGGTCGCAACAGGTAACGTTCACGGGCCATGTGGAGGTAGACCGTGACGGCTCCTGCAGCGATGATTCTGAGGAACTGGAATAGGAGGAGGAATCAATGTGTACAGACTTGATTCCTGCAATCCTTGGAGTTGCAGAACACGTACAGCGCCACTCGCAAGATCAGTACCCGGCTGCACAACATTGACCCAATGGGCAGTGAGGGAAAGGTATTGTCCCTGGCCATGGGTGTTAGAAACCCTCTTGTTAGGTTTTGTTTCAGTTTGTGGTCACATGACCTTTTTTCCTATTTAGTCTGGCTCCGGCCTTTGGCTTTGCTTGACTTCATTGTATTATCTACTGTTAAGCTAGCCGGGTGCTTAGGTGCCTTAATCTGTCAGTTTTGCTTGATGTTAGGATCACAAAGTATTTATTTTTCTGTTTAATTATCCATGCTACAATTTATGTTAGGAGGTGTCCACCTTTTCTCACAGTCCCTAGATCTTGTAGGGATTACTCCCTCGAACTATAGGTCTTCGTTCACACTAGATGAGGACTTTAGCGGGTCTGGTCGCAGGATCAGGTTCCCCGTTACATCGTAGGGATTCAGCTTAGTTGTATTGTAGGGACAGAATTCCCTTCTTTCCTTACTGGTTGTAGCAGATCATAACAATGGGTACTGGTCCACGCATCGGTGGTCAGGTGGACCTTGCTACTGAGGGCTTTTAGTAGGCATGTTTAATTTTTTCCCTCAACATGCTTTTGCAGACCAGGGACGGCTTGCCTGCTGAAATGAAATCGGCTTGGCACATTGTATTGTGGGATTGACAATGATATTCAGTTACGGAAACTGTCTGTCTCCACCAGCCTGAATCACAGCATTTCAAGGGACAGGAGTTTTGCAATGCCAGCATTCAGAGCCTGTGCTCGTGCATGGTTTGCGGAGTATGGCCGTCTTTTATCCATGCCTGTGCTACCGATGGCTGTTTTGTGGCCTGGGAGTGTGAGGATGACAGGGAACTTGCTGCTGTGTGTGGAATAACAGTTTGTCTCTGGACAACAGTGGCCGAGGTTCTTCCATGGCGATCCTGTGAGGAAGCATAACCAGCTGTGTGTGAGCTCGATGAAGAGGCTTCAACACAACCTGAAGATGTAGGTGCTGCTGTAGGTTGGCCTACATCTCTAGTGTGTCTTTGTAACTCAACTACGTGCTTTGTCCGCACATGTTTCCACATATTTGTGGTATTGAGGTGACTGACACTTTTAGCTATTTTTAATTTTTAATTACACAAGCTTGCATTTCACATAGCAAATATCATGTGCAAGTGTGTGAAAAAAGGACCACGCAGTGCAAGTCCTGGGAGCGCACGTTTTGACTTTTGGAAGACAACTGCTCCGAACAGGTGCCAAACTGGAGGCTACAGGCAACCGAGTCTGCAGCCTAACTCTCCCTCCTGTTTGTACCGTTGGGGCAATGTCTTCCTCTATCTTCCTTCTATCACTAACCATTTCTCTAGGCCTCTCCCAGCTTTCAACCAAAGTACTGGTTCTCACCCACAAAGCTCTCCACAGTGCAGCACCCTCCTACATCTCCTCCCTCATTTCTATCTATCGGCCTAACCGACTGCTGCGCTCTGCAAACGACTTTCGACTAACCTCTGCACTAATACGTACCTCACACTCCCGACTCCAAGACTTCTCCTGCTCTATGCCAATCCTCTGGAATGCTGTACCCCAAAAAAATTAGGACTATCCACAATTTGCATGGTTTCAGGCGCTTCCTCAAAACACATTTGTTCAGAGCGGCCTATCACATTCACTAATCAAAGTCATTCTATGTATTCTGTGTAAGTGTGTGTGTGTCTCTAGCCCATTCACTATCTCCATCCCTCAGTCCCTTAAGATGGCTGGAACATCATTGTAAATGCACCATTGTATATAAACACCTATACTTTGTATCTCCCACATCTCATTGTACATTGTAAGCTGTCACGAGCAGGGGCGACTTATTTAGCTTAAATTATTGTATTGTTAACGTTGTTACTTATGACTTGTGTTCTGAAACGGCTAAACTGTAAAGCGCTGCGGAATATGATGGCGCTATATAAATAAATATTATTATTATTCCTCTGAGCTGCTCCCACCACCTTCCTGTTCCTCATGCCATGTTGGGTCTTGGACCTCATCATCTCCACTACCCTCTTCCAACACCTGCTGTTGGGTGGTCTGGCCAGCACCATGCTCAACAGAAACTGGCACCTGGGTCTCATCATCATCAGATGCGTTCTGCGGTGTGCTGACCATCGGCACTGTCTCACCCGCCTCTTCAGATTCAGAGAGACACAGCTGTTGCGCATCACTGCATACTCCCTCTTCACATTACAGAATGCTGCTTGGCTGGGCCCCTGTTTGCAAGCCAATAGATTCTGAGAACAGAAGCAGACACTCAGCTGGCTCCTGTACAGAACTCTCTGACTGCCTGGGCAATTTGCCAGGCGGTGAAGAGACAGATGGTTGCCCAACAGTGCTGTGGTCCTGAGAGGAGGTGGAAGCAATTGAAGTCGATGCATTGGCTGACATCCAAACAACGGCTTCAATTTGTTCTTCCCGCAGCAGGGGGGTACTCCGAGCTCCTACAAAAGTGCGCATAAAGGAACGCTCACGGGAAAACTGGTGGATGCTGTGTCACTGGGGGCCGCAGCAGCCACAGAATCCCACGTCCTCTCCCTGAAGAAACTCCACGACCACGTGCCTTACTCCCTGCCTTCTTCATCTTGGTAGATTGATAAAGAAACTCTGAAAAGTTATAAGGTCTAAGTGTGGTTATTCCGCAGAGACTGCAGTGAACACTGCACACAACTGTTCACTACCCAATGCGTCTCAGCAGGAAGGCAGTCTGTGCGTCAAAACAAAGGCACAAGCATACATCCATGTACCTGTTTATAAAGCTATATAAAAAAAATTATGTAGTAGTGACGCACACTTTATTGAGGTACAGTATTACATCGCCATTCACCATCTGTGGCTATGCAGTCTCATCTATATATACCTTATCTATCTGTTGTCATGCTTCCAAGTCGACAGTCACAGTCAGCCATAAATAGCAATTTTCACTATGCACTATGCACTTTTGAAAGGTTATGTTTGTTAATAAAAATGATTATTGCCACATATTATGAGTATTACATGATGGAAATTGTATAATTTTGTATAAAATATTTAGTGACATTATTCAGCAAATGGAACATTTTAGTAATATCACAGATAACTTGTAATGCTGATGATGTTTTGAAGTCAGACATTCATTGTCTATACAATAAAAATGGTGTACATACTGTTACTTATCCATCATTAATGGATTCAGATATGTACTTGTATGCTTTTATGTACAACCGTATAGCAGATTCCTTAACTAATTTATTTTGTGGTTTGCATTGCTGTTCAACATGTTAATGTATGTGTTTATGTTTGTCAATTCTTTATTTATCTAGATATTAGTTTAAATGAAATCATCATCTTATGGTAGTAAAGGTTATCTTTCTCTTGTTTGAAGTATAGACATTTAAAATTGACAGGTAACAAGGAAATTACTTGATCTAGTATTTAAACATCCTCCTTGACCCTGGGCTCCAACACCGCCAGTTGTTGCTCGGAAGTGCTGTTAGCACAGTCAACACTTGCTCCTGTGTTACTGGGGTTCAGTAACGTCAGCTGGTCCTCGGTTGTGCCATTGGCTCTTTTCCTTCTGCTGCCCCTCCGGGTTCCAGCACAGTCAGCTGGTCCTCGTTACTTGCATTGGCTCTTGTACCTTCTGCTACCCGTCCGGGTTCCAGTACCGTCAACTGGTTCTCCGCAGTGCCTTTGGCCTAGGTGCCTCCATCTCGGTATCCGAGTTCCAGCAACGTCTGCTGGTCCTTGGTAGTGCTTTGGAGCACAGGTACCTCCTGCTTAGTAACCGTGTCCCAGTAACGTCAGCTGGTCCTCGGTTGTGCCATTGGCTCTTTTCCTTCTGCTGCCCCTCCGGGTTCCAGTACCGTCAACTGGTTCTCCGCAGTGCCTTTGGCCTAGGTGCCTCCATCTCGGTATCCGAGTTCCAGCAACGTCTGCTGGTCCTTGGTAGTGCTTTGGAGCACAGGTACCTCCTGCTTAGTAACCGTGTCCCAGTAACATCAGCTGGTACAAGATTGTGCTACAAATACAAGATACGGAACAAGAGACACAAGAACAATAAGCAGAAGATCTAAAAGCAGAAGAACATGAAGTATAAGACCAAAATGAAGAGCAAAATATATGCTCTAAATTCTAAGCAGAAGAAGACTAAGCAGTGTATGGGGGTGAGTCCGTTCCTCCTCGTGGTGCCCCTGGAAAATGCCTGCTGCTGCAGGCTAAACTGAACACGGACAAATACTGTTGTAATTTAAATCTTTTGTGACAGCAAGAACGGAAGGATGAAAAATTCATACTTTGACAGATTACAAGTACAGGATTCTCTGTCACAAATAAGAATATGATGAAGATGAAGCAGAATATGAATAAGAATAATAGTTTAATAAGAAGAATATGAGTAATGTTAACAAAGATGAATAGCAAGAAGTTTAAGAAGAAGATAAAGAAGGTGAAGATGAAGAATAATTTGATGAAAAAGATGATGCTGCAGAAGATTATGAAGGAGAAAGTGTGTGAAAAGTTAAAAGGTGAAGATGAAGAGCATGGAAGTTGTGTAATATACATATTTGCCTAAATATAAAAAACGTTAACATTGTCAATTTCTTCGTCAATCCGAACATCTTTAAAAAAAAAAATATTTATGCTATTCCATTTGATTGGGTTAAACATCTATGCCTTTAATGTCTCCTCAACCTTCCCCAATACATTCTACATTACTCTTTCTTGTTTTCCTTCATGTACAATTAACCAACAAGGCAAGAATGGGTTTTTTTTAATTTCGATATTTTGTTCCCATAGACTTACATGGGACTTCCGGTATCGGTATCGGGTATCGCCGATATTTTAGTGATATCGGCGATACCATTCCGATTCCGATACTTTAGGATATCGGAAAGTATCGCTCAACTCTAGTATCTGTATTCCCAGTGGTAAGAAATGAAATAGTTGTCTATGAAAGATTTTTTCTCTCACTGTAAAAGGATTTGTCTGGGTGAATTCATAGAGGCGTGTCTGTCATTGCTTTCTTTGCAATACAAGTGGTGAATGTACATGATTTTGCTGCCAGAAAGGAAGAAAATTGCCCCTTGCAAAAGATATACTTCAACTTAGCTGGAAGAATTGTGCATCTAATTGATAGGTCTTAACAAAAGCAAACCAGTGTTATCTTACTATTTAAATAAAGAATAATCATTTCTGTACTGAACAGATGCCATTTTCTTGGGCTCTCTGAGTTGTTATTTAAATGTATTCATTATTTTTCAATCACTTGAATGTGTGCTGTTCATTACCTTCCTATGATTAAACAAACAGTTCAAGGTGAAATTCAATCAGACGAACAAGGGAAGATATAGACAGAATGTCCTGATTGTCAAGGAGCAAATACATACAAAAGTCAAAAAAACAAATCTCCACAACATCATGCATTTTTGTTCTCTACTGATAACTATATATTTATAATGAGAGGGTTGCAGAATTTTACTAGTTTCTGTTTTAGAGCATATCTACATAGTAATTAAAAGAATATACAGTACACTTAATAATAAAGCAATGAGGTCCTTGTACTAGTCAAGTTTTTGATTGCATTAAAGAAGTTTTACCATTTCATAAAGTAATAGCATTTTGCTGAAATAGGCAATCACTTTACAATCAGGAAGGGTCTGACCACTTGGAGAATGAGAATGGAGAGGGTTTAGCTTTGTGCTACCTTTACTGTTTTTGCCACAACCCAGTTGTGCAGGGATCTACTGTGGAATTGTGTACAAGTGAATGGTGCCAGCAGCAGTTCCTTGCAAAGCCAAGTTGTCTGGAGTGCCTCTTGTATAGCTGGGGACACATCACTTTACCAGTGTTGTATGAGGTGGGTGAGGAATTGGTGTAAAGCCCCTTTGCTGGGAGCCCTGACACCACATGCAACACCTCTTCTTGCTTTCATGCTGAGCCACACTCTGGTGACACTAATAACAGTTTTGTAGACTACCATTGTCAGAATAATTTAAGGATAGTAACACGAGTAGTTGAGTCCAGGAAGTGGAGGCCAGACGGTCTCGGAGGCCTACTGCTACAGGCAACACTCATAAAGGAGACCCAACCTGGAGTGTTCACATTTCCAAAAATTATTGGCAGACACCACAAAAATGGCATAAATTTCACCACAGTAGAACTACTACAATAAGGACCGACAGACAGTTCTTCCACCACACCCAATCCAGCAGATGTGCACCCAACAAGGAGTGTTCACATTTAACCCCTTCACCCCCAAGGGTGGTTTGCACGTTAATGACCGGGCCAATTTTTACAATTCTGACCACTGTCTCTTTATGAGGTTATAACTCTGGAACGCTTCAACGGATCTTCGCGATTCTGAGATTGTTTTCTCGTGACATATTGTACTTCACGTTAGAAGTAAAATTTCTTCAATATAACTTGCGTTTATTTTTGAAAAAACGCAAATATGGCGAAAATTTTTAAAATTTTGCAATTTTCAAACTTTGAATTTTTATTTCCTTAAAACAGAGAAATATGTCACATAAAATAGTTAAGAAATAACATTTCCCACATGTCTACTTTACATCAGCACAATTTTGGAACCAAAATTTTTTTTTGTTAGGAAGTTATAAGGGTTAAAAGTTGACCAGCGATTTCTCATTTTTACAACAAAATTTACAAAGCCATTTTTTTTAGGGACCACCTCTCATTTGAAGTCACTTTGAGGGGTCTATATGGCAGAAAATACCCAAAAGTGACACCATTCTAAAAACTGCACCCCTCAAGGTACTCAAAACCACATTCAAGAAGATTATTAACCCTTCAGGTGCTTCACAGGAACAAAAGCAACGTGGAAGGAAAAAATGAATATTTAACTTTTTAGCCACAAAAATGATCTTTTACAAACTTTTTTTTTATTTTCACAAGGGTAAAAGGAGAAAATGGACAGGTAAGGTTGTTATGCAATTTCTCCTGAGTACGCCAATACCCAATATGTGGGGGAAAACCACTGTTTGGGCACACGGCAGAGCTCGTAAGGGAAGGAGCGCCGTTTGACTTTTTCAAACTAAAATTGGCTGGAATTGAGATTGGACGCCATGTCGTGTTTGGAGAGCCCCTGATGCGCCTAAACAGTGGAAACCCCCACAAGTGACAACATTTTGGAAACTAGACCCCCTAAGGTACTTATCTAGATCTGTTGTGAGCACTTTGAACTCCCAAGTGTTTCACAAAAGCTTATAATGCCTGGGTGTGAAAAAAAAAAAAAACAATTTTCCACAAAAATGATTTTTTAGTCCCAAATTTTTGAATTTTCCCAAGGAAATTGGACCCCAAAAGTTGTTGTCCAATTTGTCCTGAGTACGCTGATACCCATATGTGGGGGGGGAACTGTTTGGGTGCACGGCAGGGCTTGGAAAGGAAGTAGTAACGTTTTGGAATGCAGACGTTGATGGGGGTCATGTTCCGTTTGCAGTGCCCCAGATGAGCCTAAACAGTGGAAATCCCCCACAAGTGACCCCATTTTGGAAACTATACCCCCTAAGGAACTTATCTAGATCTTTGGTGAGCACTTTGAAACCCCAAGTGCTTCACACAAGTCTATAATGCCCGGGCATGAAAATAAAAAATCCTATTTTTTTCCCACAAAAATTATCTTTTAGTCACTAATTTTTTATTTTCTCAAGGGTAACAGGAGAAATTGGACCACATAAGTTGTTGTCCAATTTGTCCTGAGTACGCTGATACCCCATATGTGGGTGGGAACCACTGTTTGGGCGCACGGCAGAGCTCGGAATGGAAGGAGCACCATTTGACTTTTTCCAACCAAAATTGGCTGGAATTGAGATTGGATGCCATGTTGCATTTGGAGAGCCCCTGATGTGCCTAAACAGTGGAAACCCCCCACAAATGACCCCATTTTGGAAACTAGACCCCTAAGGAACTTTTTAGATCTTTGGTGAGCAATTTGAACCCCCAAGTGCTTCACACAAGTTTATAACGTAGAGCCGTAAAATTTAAAAATCATATTTTTTCCACAAAAATGATCTTTTCACCCCAATTTTTATTTTTCCAAGGGTAACAAGACTCCAAAAGTTATTGTGCAATTTGTCCTGAGTGCGCTGATACCCCATATGTGGGGGTAAACCACTGTTTGGGTGCATGGCAGAGTTTGGAAGGGAAGGAGCGCCGTCTGACTTTTTCAACGCAGAATTGGCTGGACGCCATGTCGTGTTTGGAGAGCTCCTGATCTGCCTAAACAGTGGAAACCCCATAAATGACGCCATTTTGGAAACTAGACCCCTCAAGGAACTTATCTAGATGTGTGGTGAGAACTTTTAACCCCCAGGTGTTTCACTAAAGTTTATAACGTACAGCCGTAAAATAAAAAATCTTTTTTTTTTTTACAAAAATGATTTTTTCGTCCCCAATATTTTATTTTCACAAGGGTAACAGAAGAAATTGGAACCCAAAAGTTGTTGTCCAATTTGTCCTGAGTACGCTGATACCCAATATGTGGGAAAAAACTACTGTATGGGCGCACGTCAGGGCTCGGAAGGGAAGTAGTGACGTTTTGGATTGCAGACTTTGATGGAATGGTCTGGGGGCGTCATGTCACATTTGGAGAGCCCCTGATGCACCTATACAGTGGAAACCCCCCACAAGTGACCCCATTTTGGCAAATAGACCCCACAAGGAACTTATCTAGATGTGTGGTGAGCACTTTGAACCCGAAGTGCTTCACAGAAGTTTATAACGTACAGCCGTAAAAATAAAAAATCCTTTTTTTTTTACAAAAATGATTTTTTCGCCCCCAATATTTTATTTTCACAAGGGTAACAGAAGAAATTGGAACCCAAAAGTTGTTGTCCAATTTGTCCTGAGTACGCTGATACCCAATATGTGGGAGAAAACTACTGTATGGGCGCACGTCAGGGCTCGGAAGGGAAGAAGTGACGTTTTGGATTGCAGACTTTGATGGAATGGTCTGGGGGCGTCATGTCACATTTGGAGAGCCCCTGATGCACCTATACAGTGGAAACCCCCCACAAGTGACCCCATTTTGGCAAATAGACCCCACAAGGAACTTATCTAGATGTGTGGTGAGCACTTTGAACCCCGAAGTGCTTCACAGAAGTTTATAACGTACAGCCGTAAAAATAAAAAATCTTTTTTTTTTTACAAAAATGATTTTTTTTTGCCCCCAATATTTTATTTTCACAAGGGTAACAGGAGAAATTGGACCCCAAAAGTTGTTGTCCAATTTGTCCTGAGTACGCTGATACCCAATATGTGGGAGAAAACTACTGTATGGGCGCACGTCAGGGCTCGGAAGGGAAGTAGTGACGTTTTGGATTGCAGACTTTGATGGAATGGTCTGGGGGCGTCATGTCGCATTTGGAGAGCCCCTGATGCGCCTAAACAGTGGAAACCCCCCACAAGTGACCCCATTTTGGAAAATAGACCCCACAAGGAACTTGTCTAGATGTGTGGTGAGCACTTTGAACCCGAAGTGCTTCACAGAAGTTTATAACGTACAGCCGTAAAAATAAAAAATCTTTTTTTTTTTACAAAAATGATTTTTTTTTGCCCCAATATTTTATTTTTCACAAGGGTAACAGGAGAAATTGGACCCCAAAAGTTGTTGTCCAATTTGTCCTGAGTACGCTGATACCAATATGTGGGAGAAAACTACTGTATGGGCGCACGTCAGGGCTCGGAAGGGAAGTAGTGACGTTTTGGATTGCAGACTTTGATGGAATGGTCTGGGGGCGTCATGTCGCATTTGGAGAGCCCTGATGCGCCTAAACAGTGGAAACCCCCCACAAGTGACCCCATTTTGGAAAATAGACCCCACAAGGAACTTTCTAGATGTGTGGTGAGCACTTTGAACCCCGAAGTGCTTCACAGAAGTTTATAACGCACAGCCGTAAAAATAAAAAATCCTTTTTTTTTTGCAAAAATGATTTTTTTGCCCCAATATTTTATTTTACAAGGGTAACAGGAGAAATTGGACCCCAAAAGTTGTTGTCCAATTTGTCCTGAGTACGCTGATATCCAATATGTGGGAGAAAACTACTGTATGGGCACACGTCAGGGCTCGGAAGGGAAGAAGTGACGTTTTGGATTGCAGACTTTGATGGAATGGTCTGGGGGCGTCATGTCGCATTTGGAGAGCCCCTGATGCGCCTAAACAGTGGAAACCCCCCACAAGTGACCCCATTTTGGAAAATAGACCCCACAAGGAACTTGTCTAGATGTGTGGTGAGCACTTTGAACCCCGAAGTGCTTCACAGAAGTTTATAACGCACAGCCGTAAAAATAAAAAATCCTTTTTTTTTTTGCAAAAATGATTTTTTTGCCCCAATATTTTATTTTACAAGGGTAACAGGAGAAATTGGACCCCAAAAGTTGTTGTCCAATTTGTCCTGAGTACGCTGATATCCAATATGTGGGAGAAAACTACTGTATGGGTACACGTTGAGGCTCGGAAGGGAAGTAGTGACGTTTTGGATTGCAGACTTTGATGGAATGGTCTGGGGGCGTCATGTCGCATTTGGAGAGCCCCTGATGCGCCTAAACAGTGGAAATCCCCAACAAGTGACCCCATTTTGGAAAATAGACCCCACAAGGAACTTATCTAGATGTGTGGTGAGCGCTATGAAGCCCCAAGTGCTTCACAGAAGTTTATAATGTACAGCCGTAAAAACAAAAAAATATTTTTTTTTGTACAAAAATGATATTTTCGCCCCCAGTTTTTTATTTTCCCAAGGGTAGCAGAAGAAATAGGACAAATTGCACAATAACTCTTGGGGTCCAGAGTACGCTGATACCCCATATGTGGGGATAAACTACTGTTTGGACGCATGGCAGAGCTGAGAAGTGAAGGAGCACCGTTTGACTTTTTCAACGCAGAATTGGCTGGAATTGAGATCAGACGCCATGTCACATTTGGAGAGCCCCTGATGTGCCTAAACAGCTGAAACCCCCCAATTCTAACTCCAACCCTAACCCCAACACACCCCTAACCCTAGTCCCAACCCTAACCACAAACCTAACCCTAACACACCCCTAATCCCAACCCTAACCCTAATCCTAACTTTAGCACCAACCCTAACCCTAACTTTAGCCGCAACCCTAACCCTAACCCTAATGGGAAAATGGAAATAAATGCTTTTTTTTAATTTTATTATTTTTCCCTTACTAAGGGGGTGATAAAGGGGGGTTTGATTTACTATTTATAGCGGGTTTTTATGATTGGCAGCTGTCACGCTAAAAGACGCTTTTTATTGCAAAAATAGTTTTTTGCATCACCACATTTTGAGAGCTATAATTTTTGCATATTTTGGCCCACAGAGTCATGTGAGGTCTTATTTTTTGCGGGACGAGGTGATGTTTTTATTGGTACCATTTTTTAGCACGTGACATTTTTTGATCGCTTTTTATTTCGATTTTTGGGAGGTTAGAATGAACAAAAATCAGCAATTCATGAATTTCTTTTGGGGGAGGCGTTTATACCGTTCCGCGTGTGGTAAAATTGATAAAGCAGTTTTATTCTTCGGGTCAGTACGATTATGGCGATACCTCATTTATATCATTTTTTCATGTTTTGGCGCTTTTATAGAATAAAAACAATTTTATATAAAAAATAATTATTTTTGCATCGCTTTATTCTGCGAGCTATAACTTTTTTATTTTTTCGCTAATGATGCTTTATGATGGCTCGTTTTTTGCGGGACAAGATGACGTTTTCAGCAGTACCATGTTTTTTTATATCGGTCTTTTTGATCGCGTGTTATTCCACTTTTTGTTCGGCGGTATGATGATAAAGCATTGATTTTTTGCTTCGTTTTTTTTTTTTTTAAGGGGTTCACTAAAGGGGTTAACTAGTGGGACAATTTTATAGGGGGGGTCGTTACGGATGCGGCGATACCAAATATGTGTACTTTTATTGTTTTTTTTTTATTATTTACAGGAAGAAGTGAATTTATTGGGGAATATTTTTTTTTTTTTTTTTTATTTTGGATTTTTTTTTTACACATGTTTATTTTTACTTTTTTAACTTTTTTACTTTGTCCCAGGGTGGGACATCACAGTATTGTATCAGATCGCTGGTGTGACAGTGTGCACAGCACTCTGTCACACCAGCGATCGCTCAGGCAGTGCAGCAGGCTTCTCAGTGCCTGCTCTCGGCAGGCACTGAGGTAGCCGCCTCCCTCCAGGACCCCGGCGCAATCTTGGATCCGGGTCCTGGGAGGGAGGAAGCCCTCAGAACAGCGCGATCACATCGCGCTGCTCTGAGGGTCTCAGGGGGGCGCGCAGGGAGCCCCCACCCTGCGCGATCCTCTCCTGTGCCCCCAGTACACCGCGATCATGTTTGATCGCGGTGTGCAAGGGGTTAATGTGCCGGGAGCGGTCCGTGACCGCTCCTGACACACAGTCATGGGTGTCAGCTGTGATAATCAGCTGACACCCGGCGGCGATTAGCTGCGCTCCCCTCAGGAGCGCAGCTGATCGCCTATGACGTACTATCCCGTCCCCGGTCATACGGGCCCAGGTACCATGGACGGGATAGTACGTCCGATGGCAGTAAGGGGTTAAAGAAATGAGGGCCTTACACCACAGAAGTGGCATCAATTTCACCACAGTAGAAATAGTATAATAGGGACCGACAGTTTTTCCACTACACGCAATCCAGCAGATGGACACCCAACCAGGAGTAGTCACATTTTAAAAAATGAGGATCTGACACCACCAAAGTGGAATAACTGTCACCAGAATAGAATTAATATAATTGAGAACGACACGTCTTCCACTACAGGTAACCCAGCAGATGTAGACCAACCATGACTGTTCACATTTCCAAAAATTTGTGTTAACATCAGCAGCAACCACAGCCGGCATAGAAGCCACACTATAGATATCACAGAGTGCAGTTACGTGACATTAATGCATCACACTAAAAAATGCAATATCACCTAGTCTGTACAGTCTGAGACTGGAGTGCAAAAGTCCTTGGAGATCCATGACTTGTTCATCTTAAAGAAAGTTAGGCGGTCTACACTTTCAGGGGACAGCCAGATCCCATTATCCTTCAGGAAAGCACCAGCAGCATTAAAGACACGTTCTGAGCGAATACTAGCTGCCGGGCACGATAAAACCTCCAAGGCATGTGAGGCAAGCTCAGGCCACTTATTCATTTTGGAAGACCAAAATGTGAAAGAGTCCAAACCCTTCATGATGGTATTGATATTTAGTTCTAGATACTCCTGCAACATCATCTCCATTCGTTCACCGCGTGTAAGACTTGGACTCTGTTGTGCTGGTGCATGAGCTGATCTAAAAAAGTGTCAAATGACTCACAGAAATTGCTTCTTCCACTTCCACCACTGCTGCTGCTGCTGCTAATGTTTTGCCTTTGACGAATTGACAGGCCTGAGGTTGGAAGTCTACCGCTGAGATGCGAACTGTGTGCTTCACTGCTGTCTTGGGGAAAAGCTCTTTTAAGGTTGCGTAAAAAAGTGTGTTTTGATACTCCAGCATTCGCGTGTCCCTTTCTAGGGCGAGAATCATCAGACAAAATTTGGTTTTATAACGTGGATCTAATAAAGTGGCAACCCAGTTGTCAGCATTATTCCTAATCTTAACTATACGACGATCATGTTGCAGATAGTGCAGCAAGCAGGCACTCATATGTCGGGCTCTACCATGAGGACCAAGCCCATGCTGTGTTGGTGGCTGGGTAACAATGAGGCTCATTTCCTCTGTCCCCTCCTGCCAACCACAAACAACAGAGAGGGGAGGATTATCCTCTTCATCCCACAGTTCCTCGCCCATCACCTCTTTTTCCTCCATTTGTTCCTTGGATCTTGCACCTTAGATAACAGTTTGTCTGTTTTCACCAGCCCCCCCCCGAGATCACAGTAATCCACCCTCCCTTGGCACCCACCTGTGTGACGACAGTCTTGAACTTAGAGACAATGTTATCCCTTCCGCATCCTCCTCTGCTTCCTCCTTTTCCACTGGGACCACCATCTCCTCCCGCAGGCTGATAGCAGTGAGCCTTGGCTGTGCAGTATAGAGGTGGTAGGGGTTCGCTCTGCAGTGTTGGAATGCATGTCTCTTTAAGGCAGAGGTTGAGGTCGCAGGTGGAGGCCCTAGAGGAGATAGAGGAGACAGAAGCGATGGAGGAATTGTTAAATGTAGAGGTTTGTCCTGCAAGCCTTGGGATTCCAAGACTTGTGGAGCAGCGTCTGCCCCCACAGCCACCCGAGTCACCCAGTGCCCAGTCAGCGAGATGTAAAGCACTTGGCCATGCTTACTCGTCCTAGTGTCTGTGCTGAAATGCACCCAGGCAAACATAAATTTAGTCAAGGTGACCAGGGAGCTATGTAAGCTGCTCCAGATTAAACAGCTACGGACATCTGTGTACCATCCATAAACCGATGGGTTGGTGGAGAGGTTTAATAAGACCCTCAAAGCCATGCTCAAAAAGGTGTTCGCCAAGGATGGGAGGGATTGAGACATGTTACTGCCCTATCTAATGTTCGCCATCTGCGAAGTACTGCAGGCGTCCACACGGTTTCTCCCTTTTGAGCTCTTGTATGGGAGCCACCCAAGGGGACTGCTGGATGTAGCCAAGGAGACATGGGAATAAAAGGGCCACAGTCAGGACCTTTAAAGAAGGGGATCGCATGTTGGTCCTCGTGCCTACCTCAGAGAGTAAGCTCATGGCCAAAAGCAGGGGCCCTTTGAGATACGGGGGAAGGTAGGTGAAGTGAATTATAGTGTGCACCAACTCGGGAAAAGGAAACCTGAGCAATTGTATCATGTAACCCTTCTAAAGGCCTGGAAGGACCTGGAATGTTTGGTCATGGAGGTGATTCCGGTCGTACCAACAGGGGTCCCTCTGGCACTGGCCAAGGACACAGCAGGGGGCCAGGTTAAAATAACTGATGCTCTCACCAAACAGTGGTGGGAGGCTTGGGCTCTCGTGCAGAGGAATACGGACATATTCTCAGAACTGCCGGGGTGAACCTCGGTGATACAACATGACATTGTCACCGAGCCAATGAAACTGTACCGAGTGCCAGAAGCCCGAAGGCAAGCCATCAGTTGAAGCAAATGCTCCAGTTGGGAGTCATTGAAGAGTCCCGAAGTGAGGGGGCCAGCCCCATTTTCCATATACCCAAACAAGACGTGTCATTACGCTTCTGTAATGACTTCAGGAGGTTAAATGAAGTGTCAAAATTTGACCTGTAGCCCATGCCACGGGTGGACGAGCTAATTGAGAGACTGGGGAGGCCCAGTACTTCACCACGCTGGATCTCACCAAAGGTTACTGGCAGGTCCCCTTAACAGAGTCAGCGAAAGAAAAGACCGCTTTTATAACACCAGAGGGTCTCTACTAACATGTCGTCTTGCCTTTTGGGTTACATGGGGCTCAGGCCACGTTCCAGAAGCTGATGGACATTCTGTTAGTGACTCATCGGGATTACGCGTTGGCCTATATGGACGACATAGTTATCTTTAGTACCAACTGAGATACCCATCTGTCCCAGGTACAAGCAGTGCTGGAGTCTCTTAGAGTCATGGGGTTAACAGCAAATCCAAATAAATGTGCGATAGGTCTCATGGAGGCCCGGTATTTAGGTTACGTGATCGGCAGCGTAGTTATCAAGCTCCAGGTAAATTAGGTTAAGGCCATTCAAAACTGGCCCAAGCCCTTAACTATTAAACAGGTAAGGGCATTCCTTAGTATCATTGGGTACTACCGCTGGTTTATACCCAATTTTGCTGGGAAATCAGCACCCCTAACGGACCTGTTAAAAGGTAAGAAGACGGTGATGGTCCGGTGGAATCCTCAAGCGGGAGAAAGCATTCCAGTCCCTGAAGTCGGAATTTTGTGGACAGACGGTCCTCATCTTTATCCCTTCATCATCTCTTATATCTCACTTCATTTCATCAAGATACTGTGAATAAAACCTGTTGAATTTATCACTGCATCATCCTTCTGGACTAATCACGTGCAGCGCAAAAGGATTAGAGGCACAAGTAGGCAAGTTAACACTATCTGCTATTGCTTATACAGAGAACCATGTTCACATCCCTCAAACACATCTCACCCACGTACATCGGTGGCAGAATAAATCATATTCTCTTGAATAACAGCTGTTCTGCAGAGCTAAGCAGTGGTCAATACACATTGATTTGAGTTGTGTATGGCCATTTAGGTCACTTCTTGTATGAGGCTACCACCAGAGCTAATAACAGCTGATCGGTACGGGTGATTGTGCTGCGGGAAAGGAATTAAACTACCCCCAGCAAAAATGTATTTCAACTTAGCTGGAAGAATTGTGCATCTAATCGATATATATTAAATATAGCAAATAAGTGTTTCCTTGTCATTGAAATAAAGAACAATCATTTCTGTATTGAGCAGGTGCCTTTTGCTTTGGCTCTTGAGAGTAATTTAAATGTATTCATTATTTTTAAATTAGCTGAATGTGTGCTTTTCATTATGCAGGTCATCATAATTATTTTAAGGTGTAAGGCTCTGTGCGCACATTAGCTTGCACAAATTTCTGCAAGGTTTCTGCATCTTTTGGCGGCAAAACCGCTGCGGAAAAATACGCTGTATTTTTGGTACATTTTTGCATGCATTTTTTTCCTGTGCATTCAATGGGTCAAAAACGCAAAAAGATTTGACATGCTGCAGAAAAAAACGCACTGCAAATATGTGCGGAAATTTACTGATCATGTGTATAACACTTCAGAATTAAGAAGAGAAAAAGGGGTCAACCGTGGATGTATGGTGCCTAGAAGAAAAACAGTCAGAATGATAATTTAATACAACTTCGGCAAGATATTTTCAAGCAATATCGGGCAGCACATGCAATATCGGGCAGCACATGGGACGCTGACGGCATCCACACATTTCCACTATTTCCTGGCTACCCTGAGCAGTGTATCTAGCACGCACTGACCCTTTTCTAAACAGATATTGCTTGAAAAAGGCCATAATGCAGGCCGAAACGTAAACTTATTTAATATCTGGATTCCATTGGGTCTATATAATAAATATTCTTGCAGTATCTTTTGAGTGCCGAAGGAGTATTAAATTATAATTCTAACACTTCAGAATTGTCATTGAATAAGCTTGCATAAGTATTCCATTGCGTTTTTAGACCATTTACGCGCGAGAAAAAAACGCAACGAAAACACATCAAATACGCATCAAATATGCAACATGCACACTTAGCCTTACTGTCTTTCTAGAAACTTTCTAGCAAAAAAATTATGCTAAACATACAGTACATGTCCATGTTGTCCATATAGGGAAAGACCAGCAATCATGAAACAAGAGCGCTATGTATTAAATAAAAAAAGATGGCTCGTCCTCCTGCTGTATGGATTGAAAGGTAGAGATCTGTGATGTATCAGAGCTTTAATTTTGGTGTGGAATTGCATTTGCTTGGGTAGGAGTGCAACTTACAATACTATAGTGAGGATACTGAGAAATTGGATTTAATGAGACAGCCATAAGATAATTTTATCATTTTATTTCCATTGAAAATCATTGCAGTTATACAGTATATTGGTCATGGATGGTTGTTCCTCAGATTTACCATGCATTGCACACAACAAGTAGTTAGCTATGCTACTGTCACAGAGATACTGATACCGTGAGAGTGGCCTCAAGATAATGGCATTTGGTTACATGAAGGATTGAACGGATTAGAATTACTTCTCCACCCTATTAAACAGTGCAGGTTTATCCTTAATTATTTCAGTTGATCTCCAGGTTCTCTCCATCCTGAACTGTCTCAGCTGTCTTGTGTTAGCCACTCCTTTCTGGTATATATGCTCACCAATTGCCCTTGGGAACTGCCTGTGATAATTCACACTTCCTTGTTCAGTGTCAAAAGAGAAGTTCAGTGTTGGGAGTAGGTGGTTGGAGAGTTGTTTAGGAGATTTGTTCGTGGTGTTGGTTTACAAGTTTATCCTCATCCACTCATATTTGGTTACTCCTTCTTATTTCTCCCGTTTCCCACTCTGTTGTTTTGGGAGTATATTTGTATGATTGCAGTTTACTTTTATCCTTGTCTGTTAGCCCCTGTCATTCTGGTTAGTGTAATCCTTTACATTTTGGCCTCACACCTCCCTGGGTGTTGGAAGGAACAGATAAGGGTTAGATAAAATATATTGCAAACAATACATCTGTAAGACTTCAGTCTGCACAGTGCACCATACAAGTGCAACATAGAAGTGTACAGCTATGAATTATACTAGAATTAAATATGATGTATACAGAGTGTACCTTGCCATCTGCCACCATCGCACTCTAATCAGCATGTCTATTTATCTATTCTTCCTACAGGTACGTCATTCAGATTTCCATCCTGATTTTCCCTACCTCTGCTTCTTGCAATCACTTGGTGCATCATTCAACTTTCCATTCTGATTTTCCCTACCTCTACTGCTTGCAATCATTTGGTATGTCATTCAGCTTTCCATCCTGATTATCCCTAATTCTGCTACTTGCAATCACTTGGTACGTCATTCAGCTTTCCATCCTGATTTCCCTACCTCTGCTCTTTGCAATCACTTGCTACATCATTGAGCTTTCCATCCTGATTTCCCTACCTCTGCTCCTTGCAATCACTTGGTATGTCATTCAGCTTTCCATCCTTATTTTCCATACCTCTGCTCCTTGCAATCACTTGGTACGTCATTTAGCTTTCCATCCTGATTTTCCCTACCTCTGCTCCTTGCAATCACTTGGTATGTTTTTTAACTAACCATTGCTATACCCAAATGTTATTTATGACCTCCTTGTTTACTCTACCTCAAATAACCTGCATCTAGTTCAGTCTTAATTATCAGACCAAGATAAGCACAGACCATTCCCCTCTGTTCCACTTCTGATTACATTTCTAGCAAATAGAAATAGTGCACCATACAAGTGCAACATAGAAGTGTGCAGCTATGAATTATACCAGAATTGAACAAGAAGGGAATTGAAGTTAACTGGATACTTAGTCACTGTAAACAATGTTTCTGTTTGTTTACACTCTCACCCCTATAATCCTTCACTTTCTAATAACCCCCATCTCTACACCAAATAAGGAGCTGGTCATCTCTCCCTCCATCCTCCCCATCCATCTCCCCTCCTCCTCAGAACTGTTCCTCAACATACAATCCTTTGTCTCCAAACACAGACAGCCATCTCATGCCCTCTCCTGCTCCCACCTGCTAACACTTTCTCTGCTCCTCCTCCTCACTGCTGGCGATATCTCTCCAAATACTGATCCTCCTCAACACATCACCATAATCACTTCAACCTCTCATCCAACATCTATCACAACTAACCCTTCTAACCTTATACTCGTTTGCCCAGTCCACGCTTCTCCAGTCCCACTAACAGGAGCTTTATAGAATGCTTGCTCTGTGGGCAACAAACTTTCCTACATCCATGATCTTTTGATTACTAACAAACTTACCTTCCTCGGCATCATCAAAAACCGGCTCACTCCCTCTGACACAGCTTCTTCAGCTGCACTTTCTTATGGTGGATTCCATCTTTCTCACACACCCCGCCCCAGCAGCAAGCATGGCAGAGGAGTTAGTTTTCTCCTGTCAGACAACTGTTCCTTTACCCCAATTCCACTGCAACCCTCATTTACCCTCCCCTGTTTTGAGGTGAACTCTGTATGCATCTACGCTCTCTCCAATCATCACCTTCTTCGATCACTTTACCACCTGGCTACTTCATTTCTTCTGTGCTAACATCCCCACTATCATCATGGGTGACTTCAGCAATCCCATTGACACTTGCACTCAGCTGTCACTAAACTTCTATCTCTCACTACCTCCTTCATCCTCGCTCAATGGTCCTCTGCAGCCTCTCACAAAGATGGCCACACACTGAACCTCATCTTCACCCACCTCTGCTCCTTATCTAACCACTTCTCTAACTCATCTCTCCCTGTCTCTGACCACAACCTACTTACATTCTCTTCGCTTTCCTTTCTAGGTGCACAATCCCTATGTCACAAACTTGCACACCCTCGCAGAAATCTTAAACACATCGATCCACACTCACTCTCTGAATCCATTCTCCTTCTTACAGACATACATTCCTTACACAATACGGACACTGCTGCTGCTTTATATAACACCACAATAGCTGTAGCTCTCAAATTGGTCAGCCCTCTCACACATATCAAAGCTTGCAAAATCAACAGGCAACCCAGGCACACCAGCCTGACCAAAGTACTTAGGCGGTCTTCCTGGGTTGCTGAGCAGAGATGGAAAATAGCCCACTCCAACGGGCACTTCATCACATTCAAACAGTCCCTCACTACTTTCAAGACCACACTCACTGCAGCAAAACAAACATACTTCTCATCTCTCATACCCTCCCTCTGTCACAACCCTAAACAGCTATTTAACACTTTTAATTCTCTCCTTAGTCTCCCAGCACCCCTCTCTCTCAATTCATCTCAGCTAAAGACTTTGCCTCATTATTCAAGCAGAAGATTGATAACATCAGAGAAAGCTTTTACCTACAACCCCCACAGCCCCTCTTCATAACTACTCAGCCCTCTTCCTCCAAAGCTAACTTCTCCACCTGTGTGGAAGATGAACTTTCCACTCTACTCTCAAGATCACACTCGACCCGATCCCATCCCACCTAATCCCACACCTCATCATAGTCTTCATCCCAACCATAACCCAACTCCTCAACCTGTCACTAACTGGTGTTTTCCCCTCATGCTTCAAACACGCCTCAATCACACCCATCCCATCCCTCCCTCGACCTATCTTCTGTATATAGCTATCGCCACATATCACTTGTTCCCTGTTCCTCAAAACAACTGGAAAAGCACATCCATCTTTAATTGTCCTCCCACATCTCCTTCTGCTCCCTCTTTGACTGTGTACAATCTGGCTTCCAACTGCATCACTCAACTGAAAATACCCTTAATAAAGTCACCAATGACCTACTAACCGCCCAAGACAAGCAACACTACTCTGTCTTAATTTATGGGTGGTACAGCCGACATACCTAAAATTGCAGTCTGTGCATTATTTAACATAGTGGGAATTTTAAAAATGTTGAATTCTTTGGTTTAGAAAGAATTAAACTTTCTGCCAGAGGGGGTGATCACAAGAGAGCCTTGCTGAATCGTGAAGCTTTTTGGATTTTAATGCTGAACATTTCTTACCCTGCAGATTTAAATAAAAGATCAGATTTGATCCTATATTATTAGTATGGGCATAATATAATCATGATCGACATCTTTCCATGTTTTTACTAGATATATAATTTTATCATGATATGTGTGTTGTCTTCTTTTCTATACACATCACAGATGCTGCACTTATTAATCAGATTAATAAAACATGTGTGTAAAGGTGTGGTTACCTGGAGTTTCTATATTTATTTTGAGTTGCACTTTTGAAATTAGATTATGATTAAAAAGCATCCCTTCGAAACGCATCAACCTTCTTAATGAATTTCTCATGGGACTGTCTCCTTGGATATGATATATAATCCATGTCAAGTGTGAACTTTACCCTGATACTATGTTTTAAAGCATGAAATAAAGCCTGGGATTTTATCTGAAGTGCTGGATCCATTCACCCTGGATTGTGGGATCCTGTGCACTTGATGATAGGTGATATTGTCATCTACTATATAATTGTCTTATCCGTCTGTCTGTCTGTCGGTCTATCTGTCTGTCCAGGAAATCCCGCGTCGCTCATTGGTCCGGCAGCGGCCAATCAGCGCCGCGGGAATTCACAAAAAAAATGGCGGCCGTTAGCAGCTCATCTGCGGGACGGAGGTCAGCGGCGAGGCAGCGGGGAGATGACCGGCGCGAGGCGCTCATCTCCCGGCCGCTAGCAGCAGAAGGACCTCGACCGACAGCGTCGCTGACCTCCATGCGGAAGGGAGGACCGGGATACTTCTGCTGCGAGCGCCTGCTCATGTCCTGGGTTCTCGCAGCGGAAGTACCCGCACAGGCAGCGGCGCTGACATCCATGCGGCTAGGATGTCAAGAGAGGACCGGGAGCGGCGCTGTGGGTCGGGATACTTCTGCTGCGAGCGCCCGCTCATGTCCTGGGTTCTCGCAGAGGAAGTAGCCGCATAGGCAGCGGCGCTCTCCGGTCCTCACAATACAATTCGATGATTGGTCGCGGTCTTTAACCGCGACCAATCAACGATCTTGCCACTAAACTTAATCACCGCTGTGTTGATTGGTCGCGGACGCTGCCCACGACCAATCACCGATTTGGGCGCCACATTTAAATAGCGTCCGCGACAAATCAGCACATTCTTTGTCCCTGCGTGAAAAGGAACAAATCTACAGACAAACCCGCCCCCAAGCCGTCATTCACTGTGGTACACGAAACAAAATACCCTGGCTGCAGCAGCAAATAGTCCTCATGTCAGCGGAAACAACAGCCGGCTGCAGCCGGGAAAATTACGTGCTAGCTGTGCGTCGTCTGCGATGTTGTCACAAGCACTATTCACAACGTGACGTCATAACAAAATTCATTCGGTGCCCTGGAGAGATACATAGTAACGTTAATTTAAAGTAGTGCACAACCCATTTAAACACTGCTTCAATGCTTAGGCGCGCATGGTCGGCCGCATACATATTCTAGAATACCCGATGCATTAGAATCGGGCCACCATCTAGTGTATTATAATTGCACAACTTAAACAGAAATGGTGTTATACTGGCACTATATAAGGCAGTTTTGTGGATTGACCTTTATAGAAGGGCAAGTTAAGCACGAAACGTTCGTTGTCTGTCATGTATCTCTCTTGAAATCCCTGCACCTGCTTTCACGCTGCTAGCACCATCGCACTTTATACCGGTGTCCTGAATGATTTGAAAATGAAAATGACTGGTGTACTTTCAGATGGGGTGAGTGCTGTTTTTTCTGTCACTCTTTTTGAAAAATAATTAAGAGATATTATTAATGCTTTGACATATTTTTATTTTTGAGGATATTGTTTTTACTGTGCAGGTTGGCACTATGTCAATTTTATTCTTTATGTGATGAAATGTAGAAGACAGAAGAAAAAGTGGGGAATGTGCTCTAGAAGCAATCAGCTATAGATGAATGTGTTATTTTCTGCAGAGACTAGTCCTGGCTGGAAGAAGTGATGGCGGTCTGCACTGCATGAAGAAGAAAAGCAAAGATGATTTGTTTCAACTACAGATGTCACTGGTAAGTCAGTGTGTTATCTGTATGCTTACTCTATATACTATATACAGAGCTACAGTGTATAAAGTCACTGGTGATCCCTGTATTACCCATACACTGGCACTACATACAAAGCTCCTGAGT
The DNA here is from genome assembly GCA_033576555.1 of Oophaga sylvatica. Lineage (NCBI taxonomy): Eukaryota > Metazoa > Chordata > Amphibia > Anura > Dendrobatidae > Oophaga > Oophaga sylvatica. The sequence continues at coordinate 834,278,863 of JARQOD010000001.1, read as the reverse complement.
ATAATGTAATTGGTGATCATTGTATTACCAGTACACTGACACTATATACAGAGCCTCTGTCACTGGTGAGTCACAATATTACCCATACACTATACACTGTATGCTATATACAGAAGTCCTGTATATAATGTCACAAGTGATCCTGTATTACCTATACACTGACACTTTATACAGCGCTCCTGTGTATAATGTCACTGTTGATCACTGTATTACCTGTACACTGTCATTATATACAGAGTTCCTGGGTATAATGTGACTGGTGATCTCTGTATTACATATATACTGACACTATACACAAAGATCCTGTGTATAATGTCACTGGTGAGTCAATTTATTACCTGTACACTATACATTGTATAATATATACAGCGCTCCTGTGTATAATGTCACTGATGATCCATGTATTATCTGTACATTGACACTATATACAGAGGTTCTGTGTATAATCTCCCGGTGATCACTGTATTACCTATACACTGACAATATATACAGAGCTCCTGTGTATAATATCACTGGTAATCCCTGTATTACCTGTACACCAACACTATAGACAGAGCTCCTGTGTATAATGTCACTAGTGATCCCTGTATTATCTGTACACTGACACTATATACAGAGCTCCTGTGCATAATGTCACTGGTGATCCATGTATTATCTGTACACTGACACTATACACAGAGCTGCTGTATATAATGTCACTGGTGAGTCAATGTATTACCTGTACACTATACATTGTATAATATATACAGAGCTCCTGTGTATAATGTCACTGATGATCCATGTATTATCTGTACACTGACACTATATACAGAGGTTCTGTGTATAATCTCCCAGGTGATCACTGTATTACCTGTACACTGACACTATATACAGAGCTCCTGTGTATAATATCACTGGTAATCCCTGTATTACCTGTACACCAACACTATAGACAGAGCTCCTGTGTATAATGTCATTAGTGATCCCTGTATTATCTGTACACTAACACTATATACAGAGCTCCTGTGTATAATATCAATGGTAATCACTAAATTACCTGTACATTATACATTGTATACTATATAAAGAGCTCCTGATTATAATGACATTCATGAAAATATTAGCATTATTAGTATTTTTTTAATGATCAGTATTGAAGTATTCGGTCACTGTGTGGAGGTAATATGTCATACGTTCATGGTGTGGTGGTATTTATCCCATGTATGTAGTATTATTCAGTCATTATGTGGGGGTAATATCTGGTCTGATCATGATGTAGCAGTATTTATCATCTGTATGTGGTATTATTCAGTCACTATTTGGGGGTAACATGTTCTGGTCATGGTGTGGCAGTATTTATCCCATGTATGTAGTATTATTAAGTCATGTGGGGGTAATATCTGGTCTGATCATGGTGTGGCGGTATTTATCTTCTGCATGTGGTATTATTCAGTCACTATTTGGGGGTAACGTGTTCTTATCATGGTGTGGTGGTATTTATCCCTTGTATGTGGTATTATTTGCTCTCTATGTGGTGGTAATATGTAGTTTTGTCATTGTGAAATGTTCTTTCAAACATATTTGCTGCTGACCAGAGATTAGCTGCAGCAGGCAGTTGAGGAGAGAGATGGACAGATGATCATCCTTTCCAATTTGAGCAGGGTTACTTTAGTACTAATTTTCAAAACCCTGTAAAAATGGCCACCATACTAAGAAGTGACTGACAGTGACTGGGACAATATGTGCTGGACAAGAGGCAATGAGGTGGGGTAAGGTAGGGTAAGAAGGGTTAAATGCCTTTACTTTTAGTTACTGTTACTTGCATTTTGTGGTTGAGGAAAATGTGTGTGAAACAGGCGTGGCTAGTGCAAATGGGTGTCTTTAAAGGGTGTCTTTAAATGGGAGTGGCTGTCTAAATGGGCGTGGTTTGCTAATACAAAAAAGGGAACCTGTTGTTAAAAAATTGAATCCCACCCCTGTATGGCTGATATATGGAGGCTTAAACCATATGGGGTTAATGGGACTTAACAGAACTGCTTTGTTAGGCCCGTGTCACACTTGCAAGTGTGACACCGCCTCAAATTTTTATAATAGCAGTCAGCAGAATGATCATGAATTCAGCCTTTTAGATAAAGAAAAGAGGTTTAATCTTGACAAGCAAACGTGTTACCTTATTGTTATGATATAGAACATTCTCCCAAAGAAATTGGCAATGATAAAACATTTCACAGAGTAAAAAAGAGGTGGATATTTTTCTTCACAAACAGCAGAAGCTGATTAGTAAATCTATCCGATTGTCTGCAGGGGTTAGTAAGGTTTTTCACACCAATGACACTATGTTCCATGATGAACCCTATTCACACATCAATACTTTGTTCAGTATTTTTAAGCAAAAACAAGAGTGGCTTTAAAATACAAAACAGTTTATATAATTGTTTTTTGCTTTAGTTTGCACATCCAAAATTTGTCAAAAATACTAAAAAGTGAAAAAGGCAAATATGAGTAAATCAGAATAGTTTTCTGTATAATTGTGAGTGCTTGATGCCCTTTGACTTGGCAGTGGCATCACCAAACAAAAGGGATAATATATTCTGACTGCGTGAGGCGGTCTCCCCTTGTAGTATCACTCAGAAATCCTGAGGTATATATTGCTCTTCTGTTTTAGTAATGACCTCTTCAGAAACACAGAGAAGCTTTTATTATAACAAGTCTGTGGCTTCTAATTCCATTAAAAGGTTTTACAATTTTGGCACTCATACAGAATAGAAAATTGTGCAACAAGTCAACCAATATTTGACATTAATGCAGTCATCTTTTCTTTTTTTCTTTTATACTTAGCCATAATAAGAAACATGAAGGAAGATCTCTAAAGGTCAACTAATCTGCCGTAACAACAGAGAAACAAGCTGGTTTTGGAAGGTCTGTGTTTAGTAGGAAAATTATTCTCAGGTTAAGCATGGGTAATCACAATGTACACAATGTACACAGCAAATTGGTTAGCGCAACTTTGAAATCCAATTGGAATTGGAAAATAATTGGAATGAATAAGCTTTACAGCTTTATATATTCAATCTACACTAAATGGGGGCAGATGTAGACTCATCTGTGACCACGATACAGCAATTGTAGTGACTGACGGTAATGTAGTAAAACAGGGTTGTGTACATGAAATGTTTTACCGCATACAGACCAAGAAATTCAATAATGTTAAATGTCATCTGTTTATCAGATGTTTAACACGTAACCCCAGGAGGTATTTTGTTTTTTGCGTTTTCGTTTTTTGCTCCCCTTCTTCCCAGAGCCATAACTTTTTTATTTTTCCGTCAATTTTGGCACGTGAGGGCTTATTTTTTCAGGACGATTTTTACTTTTAAATGACATTATTGGATTTAACATATCATGTACTGGAAAACGGGAAAAAAATTCCAAGTGCGGTGAAATTGCAAAAAAAGTGCAATTACACTGTTGTTTTTTGTTTTGCTTTTTTCCTATGTTGACTAAATGCTAAAACTGACCTGCCATTATGATTCTCCAGGTCATTACAAGTTCATAGACACCAAACATGTATAGGTTCTATTTTTAAGTAAGTGGTGAAAAAAAATTCCAAACTTTGTTGAAGAAAAAAGACGGGATTTTCGGATACCCGTAGCGTCTCCATTTTTCAGGTTGGATGAGGGCTTACTTTTTGCATGCCGAGCTGACATTTTTAATGATAACATTTTCATGCAGACATGATCTTTTGATAGCCCATTATTGCATTTTAATGCAATGTCGCGGCGATCAAAAAACGTAATTCTGGCGCTTTGACTTTTTTTCTCGCTATGCCATTTAGTGATCGGGTTAATTCTTTTTTTATATTGATAGATCTAGCTATTCTGAATGCGGTGATGCCAAACGTGTATGTTTGATTTTTTTTATTGTTTTATTTTGAATGGGGCCAAATGGGTCTTGATTTGAACTTTTATATTTTTTTTACTTTTGGCATGCTTCAATAGTCTCTATGGGAGACTAGAACCTGCCATAACCTGATCAGTTCTGCTACATACAGGCGATGATCAGATCGCCTGTATGTAACAGAATTACTCACTTGCTATGAGTGCTGACCACCAGGTGCCACTCATAGCAATCAGGCAGTGACAACCATGGAGGTCTACAGGAGACCTCTAGTTGTCATGCCAACCCATCAGTGACCCGGGCCGCGATCACGTGATGGGGGTCACCGATGGGCGGTTTTCTGGCACGATTGCCGGAAGCGCATGTTAAATCCCGCTGTCAGAGTTTGGGGACAGAAACCTGTAGTTCCAGTAAAGGTAATAAGTTTTTGGCAACTATGAGAGACAATTACCTTTCACAACTAGTTCAGGACCCAACAAGAGGGGGGCACTGCTAGACCTAATATTATCCAACAGGCCAGACCGCATATCAAATATAAGGGTTGGGGGTCACTTGGGTAATATTGATCACAAAATAATAAGCTTTCATGTATCCTTTAATAAGATGTGTAGTCGAGGGGTTACAAGGACACTAAACTTCAGGAAGGCAAATTTCCAACGGATGAGAGATGATCTTGGTGCAATAAACTGGGACGATATCCTGAGACATAAAAATACACAAAGAAAATGGGAGACGTTTATTAGTATCCTGAATAGGACCTGTGCACAGTATATACCCTATGGGAATAAACATGCTAGAATTAGGAGGAAACCACTATGGCTAAATAGAGCTGTAAGGGGCGCAATAAGGGACAAAAAGAAAGCGTTTAGGGAATTAAAGCAAGTAGGTAGTGAGGAGGCATTAAATAAATACAGAAGACTGAATAAATTCTGTAAAAAGCAAATCAAAACAGCAAAGATTGAGGCAGAGAGACTCATTGCCAGAGAGAGTAAAAATAATCCCAAAATATTCTTTAACTACATAAATAGCAAGAAACTAAAAAATGATAGTGTTGGTCCCCTTAAAAATAGTCTGGGTGAAATGGTGGATGAGGATGAGGAAAAAGCCAATATGCTAAATGACTTTTTTTCAACTGTATTTACACAAGAAAATCCCATGACAGATAACATGATCAGAGATAAAAAAAATTTCTCCATTAAATGTCACCTGCTTAACCCAGCAGGAAGTACGGCTGCGTCTAAAAATCACTAAAGTTGACAAATCCCCGGGCCCGGATAGGATACACCCCCGAGTACTGCAGGAATTAAGTACAGTTATAGATAGACCATTATTTTTAATCTTTAAAGATTCCATAATAACTGGGTCTGTACCACAGGACTGGCGTATAGCAAATGTGGTGCCAATATTCAAAAATGGGGCAAAAACTGAACCTGGAAATTATAGGCCAGTGAGCTTAACGTCTACTGTGGGTAAAATCCTGGAGGGTTTTTTAAGGGATACTATATTGGAGTATCTGAAGCTGAATAACCTCATGACACAGTATCAGCATGGGTTTACGAGGGACCGTTCTTGTCAGACTAATCTGATAAGCTTTTATGAAGGTGTAAGTTCAGGACTGGACCAAGGGAATGCAGTGGACGTGGTGTTCATGGACTTCTCAAAAGCTTTTGATACAGTGCCACACAAAAGGTTGATACATAAAATGAGAACAATGGGGATAGGGGAAAATATGTGTAAGTGGGTTAAGAACTGGCTCATGGATAGAAAACAAAGGGTGGTTATTAATGGAGCACACTCGGACTGGGTCACGGTTAGCAGTGGGGTACCACAAGGGTCAGTATTGGGGCCGCTTCTCTTTAACATATTTATTAATGACCTTGTAGGGGGCATACAGAGTAGTATTTCAATATTTGCAGATGACACTAAACTCTGCAGGGTAATAAATACAGAGGAGGATAATTTTATATTACAGGAGGATTTATGTAAACTAGAAGCTTGGGCTGATAAATGGCAAATGAGCTTTAATGGGGATAAATGTAAGGTCATGCACTTGGGTAGAACAAATAAGATGTATAATTATGTGCTTAATTGTAAAACACTGGGCAAAACTGTCACTGAAAAAGACCTGGGTGTATGGGTGGACGACAAACTCACTTTTAGTGGCCAATGTCAGGCAGCTGCTGCCAAGGCAAATAAAATAATGGGATGCATTAAAAGAGGCATAGATGCTAATGAGGAGAACATAATTTTACCTCTATACAAGTCACTGGTGCGACCACACTTAGAATACTGTGTGCAGTTCTGGTCTCCGGTGTATAAGAAAGACATAGCTGAACTGGAGCGGGTGCAGAGAAGAGCGACCAAGGTTATTAGAGAACTGGGGGGTCTGCAATACCAAGACAGGTTATTACACTTGGGGTTATTTAGTTTGGAAAAACGAAGGCTTAGGGGTGATCTTATTACAATGTATAAATATATGAGGGACAGTACAAAGACCTTTCTAATGATCTTTTTACTCTTAGACCTGTGACGGGGACAAGGGGGCATCCTCTACGTCTGGAGGAAAGAAGGTTTAGCCATAATCACAGACGCAGATTCTTTACTGTAAGAGCAGTGAGACTATGGAACTCTCTGCCGTCTTATGTTGTAATGAGTGATTCCTTACTAAAATTTAAGAAGGGACTGGATGCCCTTTCTTGAAAAGTATAATATTACAGGCTATATTCACTAGTTTCCTAGATACAGCGTTGATCCAGGGAGCTAGTCTGATTGCCGTATGTGGAGTCGGGAAGGAATCTTTTTTCCCCAATGTGAAGCTTACTGTTTGCCACTTGGGGTTTTTTTGCCTTCCTCTGGATCAACATGTTAGGGCAGGTTAGGATAGGATATGGGTTGAACTAGATGGACTTAAAGTCTTCCTTCAACCTTAATAACTATGTTACTATGTTACTAGAGGCATTTAACGGGTTAATAGCAGCGGGTGGATTGTGATTCCACCCGCGGCTGTTTCGGGGACATGTCAGCTGTTCAAAACAGCTGACATATGCCGGGAAAGATGTGGGATCACAGCTGGAGTCCACATCAAAGGAAGGGTGACAGACATCGGCATATTATTACGCCCAATGTCGGAAAGGGGTTAAACCAAAATTGCAAGCACAAAGAAGGAAAAGTGCAATATCTAGAATCCCAGGACATGAGCACCAAATCTTTGGCACATTCCCCTTTACTAGTCATTATAAAGGTGCAGCATGATCCCTTCCTTATTTCCAAAACAGCACTTTGCAGGTTTTTACTGCCCAGAGAAAACATGAACAGTGCTGAAAAGAGATGTACTCACATTCTTTCTAGATGAATCACAGCATAAGAGGTTATGTGTGTCCTAAGAAAGAACAGTGAATTATTCTAGATTGTAATAAAAAAGTCAATTGCTTCTTCATGTGAAGAAAACACTTAAAGGGCATCTGTCAGTATCAACCCTCAAAAGCCGCCTATATCTATCTAGGTCATAGAAAGTTGAATTATACCTATATATGTGTAATCCGAGGAATGGTACCTGAGATATTCATGTTTTTCAATTATGAAATTGTATAACCCCGCTCTGTATAACCCAACAAGTTACCAATCAGTGGTGGGGGTGGGGTTACACAGATTAACATGACTAGCCTGCATGTGAGACTTAGTCAAGTAGTGATAATCTCCACTTATAAAACACTGATTGCATTGAAACTACAGCACACAGTCTATAAAGTGACACAACCCTGGAATCAGGTTCTCTGACCCTACATTATGCTGTTCCAAAATTAAATAACAAAGACCTGCTTCAGATTCCCTTTAACCCCTTTAACCCCCAAGGGTGGTTTGCACGTTAATGACCGGGCCAATTTTTACAATTCTGACCACTGTCTCTTTATGAGGTTATAACTCTGGAACGCTTCAACGGATCTTCGCGATTCTGAGAATGTTTTCTCGTGACATATTGTACTTCACGTTAGTGGTAAAATTTCTTCCATATAACTTGCGTTTATTTTTGAAAAAAACGCAAATATGGCGAAAATTTTGAAACTTTTGCAATTTTCAAATTTGAATTTTTATTCCCTTAAAACAGAGAAATATGTCACACAAAATAGTTAAGAAATAACATTTCCCACATGTCTACTTTACATCAGCACAATTTTGGAACCAAATTTTTTTTTTCTTAGGAAATTATAAGGGTTAAAAGTTGACCAGCGATTTCTCATTTTTACAACAAAATTTACAAAGCCATTTTTTTTAGGGTCCACCTCATATTTGAAGTCACTTTGAGGGGTCTATATAGCAGAAAATACCCAAAAGTGACACCATTCTAAAAACTGCACCCCTCAAAGTACTCAAAACCACATTCAAGAAGTTTATTAACCCTTCAGGTGCTTCACAGGAGCTGAAGCAACGTGGAAGGAAAAAATGAATATTTAACTTTTTAGCCACAAAAATGATCTATTACAAACTTTTTTTTTATTTTCAAAGGGTAAAAGAAGCAAATGGACAGATAAAGTTGTTGTGCAATTTCTCCTGAGTACGCCAATAGCCAATATGTGGAGGAAAACCACTGTTTGGGCACACGGCAGAGCTCGTAAGGGAAGGAGCGCCGTTTGACTTTTTCAAACTAAAATTGGCTGGAATTGAGATTGGACGCCATGTCGTGTTTGGAGAGCCCCTGATGTGCCTAAACAGTGGAAACCCCCCACAAGTGACACCATTTTGGAAACTAGACCCCCTAAGGAACTTATCTAGATCTGTTGTGAGCACATTGAACCCCCAAGTGTTTCACAAAAGTTTATAATGCCTGGGTCTGAAAAATAAAAAAAAAACAATTTTCCACAAAAATGATTTTTTAGTCCCAAATTTTTAATTTTTCCCAAGGAAATTGGACCCCAAAAGTTGTTGTCCAATTAGTCCTGAGTACGCTGATACCCCATATGTGGGGGGGGGAAACTGTTTGGGCGCACGACAGGGCTTGGAAAGGAAGTAGTAACGTTTTGGAATGCAGACGTCGATGGGGGTCATGTTCCGTTTGCAGTGCCCCAGATGTGCCTAAACAGTGGAAACCCCCTACAAGTGACCCCATTTTGGAAACTAGACCCCCTAAGGAGCTTATCTAGATCTTTGGTGAGCACTTTGAACCCCCAAGTGCTTCACACTAGTTTATAATGCCCGAGCATGAAAATAAAAAATCCTATTTTTTTCCCACAAAAATTATCTTTTAGTCACTAATTTTTTATTTTCCCAAGAGTAACAGGAGAAATTGGACCACAAAAGTTGATGTCCAATTTGTCCTAAGTACGCTGATACCCCATATGTGCGGGGGAACCACTGTTTGGGCGCACAGCAGAGCTTGGAATGGAAGGAGCACCATTTGACTTTTTCCAAACAAAATTGGCTGGAATTGAGATTGGACGCCATGTTACATTTGGAGAGCCCCTGATGTGCCTAAACAGTGTAAACCCCCCACAAGTGACCCCATTTGGGAAACTAGACCCCCTAAGGAACTTATCTAGATCTTTGGTGAGCAATTTGAACCCAAAGTGCTTCACACAAGTTTATAACATAGAGCCGTAAAATTAAAAAATCATATTTTACCACAAAAATGATCTTTTCACCCCAATTTTTATTTTCCCAAGGGTAACAAGACTCCAAAAGTTATTGTGCAATTTGTCCTGAGTACGCTGATACCCCATATGTGGGGGTAAACCACTGTTTAGGTGCATGGCAGAGTTTGGAAGGGAAGGAGCGCCGTTCGACTTTTTCAACACAGAATTGGCTGGATGCCATGTCGTGTTTGGAGAGCTCCTGATCTGCCTAAACAGTGGAAACCCCCAACAAATGACACCATTTTGGAAACTAGACCCCTCAAGGAACTTATCTAGATGTGTGGTGAGCACTTTGAACCCCGAAGTGCTTCACAGAAGTTTATAACGTACAGCTGTAAAATAAAAATCTTTTTTTTTTTACAAAAATGATTTTTTCGTCCCCAATATTTTATTTTCACAAGGGTAACAGGAGAAATTGGACCCCAAAAGTTATTGTCCAATTTGTCCTGAGTACGCTGATACCCAATATGTGGGAGTAAACTACTGTATGGGCGCACGTCGGGGATCGGAAGGGAAGTAGTGACGTTTTGAATTGCAGACTTTGATGGAATGGTCTGGGGGAGTCATGTCGCATTTGGAGAGCCCCTGATGCGCCTAAACAGTGGAAACCCCCACAAGTGACCCCATTTTGGAAACTAGACCCCTCAAGGAACTTATCTAGATGTGTGGTGAGCACTTTGAACCCCGAAGTGCTTCACAGAAGTTTATAACGTACAGCTGTAAAATAAAAATCTTTTTTTTTTTTACAAAAATGATTTTTTCGTCCCCAATATTTTATTTTCACAAGGGTAACAGGAGAAATTGGACCCCAAAAGTTATTGTCCAATTTGTCCTGAGTACGCTGATACCCAATATGTGGGAGTAAACTACTGTATGGGCGCACGTCGGGGATCGGAAGGGAAGTAGTGACGTTTTGAATTGCAGACTTTGATGGAATGGTCTGGGGGAGTCATGTCGCATTTGGAGAGCCCCTGATGCGCCTAAACAGTGGAAACCCCCCACAAGTGACCCCATTTTGGAAAATAGACCCCACAAGGAACTTATCTAGATGTGTGGTGAGTAGTGTTGAGCGATACGATACCGCAAGTATCGGGTATCGGCCGATATTAGCTCTATTGGCCTTTCGATACTTAGTTCCAATATTTTCGTCTTATCGGATACCGGAATCGGGATTGTCACTGTCACTGTCAGTGTCCGTCGGTCGGGTCTGTCAGGAGTCAGCGGCACTTACCTGGCAGTAGATCTCCGGCGGTCACGGGCTGGACTGCTTCATGGCCGCCATCATCTTTCCCCGGCGGTCACATGCAGTTTCTCGCGATAACTGCAGTGACTGCTGGGTAATCCCGGCCGTAAAGCAGTCAGTCCGATGACATCACCGCCAGGGAAGCAGGTAATCAGCTGTGCTGCGTCGAGATGACAGGCTCTGCCTGTCATTGCGATGTAGCAGAGCTGGATCGCCGTGGGACAGTCGTTACTATGGACTGCGTCGGACAGGTGGTATACTGTTGTTTTTTTTTTTTTTCTTTTTTTACAGGAGATCGATGGCGTCACAGGAATGAGAGTATAATAAAAGAAATGAAAACTGTGTTGTCTCTTTTATTTCATTAAAATACTTTTTTCTTGCTGTGTCTTTTTTTATTTATTTATTATACATTTAAAAACTTTGGGATTAATAATGGATCGGTGTCTTATTGACACCTCTCCATTATTAACCGGGCTTATTCTCACCGTGCAATCAACGGTGACATTAACCCCTTATTACCCCACTTGCCCCGCTACAGGGCAGTGGGAAGAGCCGGGTAAAGTGCCACAATTGGCACATCTTTTGATGCGCCAAATGTGGGGCTGCTGTAGCCTGGTATTATCAGGCTGTTGAGGGCCAAAATCCATGGGCCTTGACAGTCTTTTAATACCAGGCCGCAGCAGTCTGCATTTTACTTGGCTGGTTAACACAAATAGGGGGACCCCTACGCCTTTTTTTTTCGAGGGGATCCCCTATTTTTGTTAACCAACCAAGCTAAGCAAACTGCTGTGGCCTGGTATTATCAGGCTGGCAAGGTCCATGTATGTTGGCTCCTTAACAGCCTTAAATACCATTCCTCAGCAGCAGGGGCGTACATATAAATCATGGGGCCCCATAGCAAAAGTCTGAATGTTCCCCACCCCCCCAAAAAAAAAACCCAGAGGCATTGTAAATGTAAAGTGCCAGCACAGTGAGGGAAGTTGAGTCGCACAGAGACAGGGGTTTTGGGGGTACTCGGCACCGATCACGTCGACTTCTATGGGGGATGTCACGAGTAGCACAGTTCGGTCCGTGACCTGGGCGATCACTGGAATGTGGGATATTTCCAGGGGATGATAGAATGTTCGTGTAGTTTGTCGTGACGCCACCTGTAGTACCTGGTCAGGGTGTCCAGCGCTGCTGTGCAGGTCCTCTGGAAGGGATGGTGTAGTGCAGATAGGTGAAAAGTCTTCTACAGGTAACACGCTATCCTTCCAGGGCAGATAGATGTGAGATAGAGCAATGGTGCAAAGTGATGTAGCAGAGTGGACTATGCGACATAGTAAGAAAGCAGGAAACACTTCAAGTTAAACGTTGCATAATAAAATTTTTAATAATAACATTACAAAAGTGCAAATGGCTTATATTATGTGACATGTTTTGTTACTGTTGATACCCTTGATATGTGTTATACATGTGTGTTAATAAATACATATTCAGCAAAAGTGCAAATAGCATTAGTGCCGAAGTTCGTGGAGACTTCTTAGGACTACAACCCCACCGGGGTAACTTCACAGTGTCCTTTACTTGTGCTTGTGGAGGACCCGCTCCAAACCTCCAACTGTGGTCTTGGGTGGGCTGCAAGACTTTCCTTGAGCAGACCTCACTTTCGGCCACACCAAACGGGTTTTTAGTTTCTGAGGTAGTTGAAAATAGTGCACAGTAAAGTTTTTTGTAAAACCAAAATGGAGCACCGAAGTGCCAACTATTTACAGAAAAATTTGTGAGCCACTACAGTTCATGGCTTCAAAGTTGAACATTTTCATTACAGTGAAACACCATTACCCAACCTGGGTATATTAAGGCAACAATAAACTTGTTCTTCTGAACATTCACCCGTCCGGGTACATCAAACCATTACCCAACATGGGTATATTAAGGCAAAAATAAACTTGTTCTTCTGAACATTCACCCGTCCGGGTACATCAAACCATTACCCAACATGGGTATATTAAGGCAACAATAAACTTCTTTTTATGAACATTCACCCGTCCGGGTACATCAATAATTTAACTATTTACATACAGAGACCCTGTCCGGGTTATTTAGACTTCTTTGGCTGGCCTCTTCCAGGTACCACCTGGTACTGTTGTGGAGCTTGCCAAACATCCGTGACAGGAGGGTCCACCCAGACCTGATGACGTCGTGTGGCGTGTACAGTGACGTCGTGACCCGCTATCTGGGTCTGTGTGGCCACCTCTTTCGTCTCCCTCCGGGTCTGGAACCCTATGTCCCGGACTGTACGAACCCCAGGGGGCCTAACAGGCGCCGGGTACGGGCCAGCTATCATTATCATGTCCATAGCTGGGGCTGCTGAGGAGACCACTGAGGGAGGCTGGGGAGATTTACGGCATGGGGTGGGCACTTGTGCAGAGGCCTGGTTGGGGGAGGCTGAAGGCTCGTAGGGTCTGTCAGTTTCCTGACACTCTGGGGAGTAGGGGTCGCACCTGGTAACATTTAGGGCGTACCATCCATTGTAACCCCAGTGTCGGGTGTAAGTCACCAAGTCTCCTGGCAACAGGTCCCTCCCGGGTGTCCTTCTGGGAGGTGAGCCTCCACGTCGCACCGGGTTACAAAAACTTCTAAATAAAGTCCAGGCTCCTGGATGAAGCCCCAACCACCTTTTAACTTAAAGTTCCGTACTGCACCCTTACGCCGCGGCTCCCTCACCGTACTTTTATCCTTTCTCATACGTGCCTTCTCTGCCAGGTCCTTCTCCAGGTGACGTTGCCGAAGCTTTTGGGATTCTCGCTGCTCCCTTTGTCGCTCTGCTTCCCGCTCCCGACGTCTCCACTCTTCCTCCTGACGCCGGTTGTAATTCTCCTCCACCAGCTGCTCCATGTCTCCACCATCAAATGCCAGCTTACGATGTCCGGTTTGCGGCAGCTCTCCTGGCGCCCCCCAGTCCTGGCGGCGCTCACCTGTGGCGTAAGCAGCCGGCTCTGGAACAGATGACGGTCGGGGCTCCGGTACAGGCAGGTAGTGCTCTGGTGCCTGCGCGGCCTCCTCCATGAGGACGGGTGTCGCTTCTTCTGCCTCAGCGACGGGGGCAGACAGCGGGATCTGGGGTGCTGGTGCGGCGTTTTCTGCAGGAACGGGTGCCTCCACTGTGATACTGGCAACCGGTTCAGATTGCAAGGGCTGGGATGCCCGCACGGCCTTCTGTACTGGAACGGGTGCCTCCACTGAGATACTGGCAACTGGTTCAGATTGCAAGGGCTGGGATGCCCGCACGGCCTTCTGTACTGGAACGGGTGCCTCCACTGAGATACTGGCAACCGGTTCAGATTGCAAGGGCTGGGATGCCCGCACGGCCTTCTGTACTGGAACGGGTGCCTCCACTGAGATACTGGCAACCGGTTCAGATTGCAAGGGCTGGGATGCCCGCACGGCCTTCTGTACTGGAACGGGTGCCTCACCTTCCGGTACAGACACTTCAGGGGGTAAGAGGGATTGGCGCCGCTCCAATTGTAGTTTTAGGGCCCGCCAGCTCGCTTCCATCCTGGCGACCTCCTCCCGGTGCCGGGCCAGGTCTCTCAGGGTATCCTCCGCTTCTTCCAGCGTAGGAGGGTTTCCAGGCCGGGTGCCAAACGGTGGCTCCGTGGCGATCGGGTCGCTTCCGTGGGGGGAGAGCTCTGACTCCTCCATCCCTTCCCACTTCTGCTCACGTCCATTCGCCATCTCAGCAAAGTCACATGTGTCATTAGCATCAGGAGAGGCGACATCTTTTGTAGGGAGGCGGGACCTTCGCGTTCGCTTACGCCCACTGAGGAGGATGAGGAGGCGGAACTCCAGAGCTGTGGGGCACGATCTTACATTGCAGTAACATTTAGAGTGTGCGGACATCGTTTTCGCGCCACGGAGTGAGTGTACGCCCACGAGAGCACCCCCTTATTCTTCACCTGTGCCTCGTGGCGCAGATATGACGGAAAAATGGCAAATACAGTCTATGATGATTTTTGCAATTCTCAAGCAAAAAACAGTTCAATTAAGGCACACAGGACACATATATATGTCACAATGACATGTATATATATATATATATATATGTATTCTAAGTGTGTATATTTTGTGTTTACAAGGAAAGAAAGTGTTTTTTAGTTGCAATATTTTGTTCCATAGACTTACATGGGACTTCCGTATCGGAATCGGATATCGACGATATTAGTGATATCGGCGATACCATTCCGATCCGATATTTTTAGATACGAGCAGTATCGCTCAACACTAGTGTGAGCACTTTGAACCCCGAAGTGCTTCACAGAAGTTTATGACGTACAGCCGTAAAAATAAAAATCCTTTTTTTTTTTACAAAATGATTTTTTCGCCCAATATTTATTTTCACAAGTGTAACAGAGAAATTGGACCCAAAAGTTGTTGTCCAATTGTCTGAGTACGCTGAACCCAATATGTGGGAGAAAACTACTGTATGGGCACACGTCGGGCTCGGAAGGAAGTAGTGACGTTTTGGATTGCAGACTTTGATGGAATGGTTGGGTGTCATGTCACATTTGGAGAGCCCTGGTGCACCTAAACAGTGGAAACCCCCACAAGTGACCTATTTTGGAAACTAGACCAGAAAGGAACTTATCTAGATTTGTGGTGAGAACTTTGAACCCCAAGTGCTTCACAGAAGTTTATACATAGAGCCATAAAAAAAAATCATATTCTTTTCCACAAAAATGATATTTTCGCCCCCAATTTTTTATTTTCCCAAGGGTAACAGAAGAAATTGGACCCCAAGAGTTATTGTGCAATTTGCACTGAGTATGCTGATACCCCATATGTGGGGGTAAACTACTGTTTGTTCGCATGGCAGGGCTCAGAAGGGAAGGAGCACCCCACAAGGAGCTTATCTAGATGTGTGGTGAGCGCTATGAAGCCCCAAGTGCTTCACAGAAGTTTATAACGTACTGTCGTAAAAACAAAAAAATCATTTTTTTTTTAAAAAAATGATATTTTTACCCCCAGTTTTTTATTTTCCCAAGGGTAACAGAAGAAATAGGACAAATTGCACAATAACTCTTGGGGTCCAGAGTACACTGATACCCCATATGTGGGGGTAAACTACTGTTTGGGAGCATGGCAGAGCTCAGAAGTGAAGGAGCACCGTTTGACTTTTTCAATGCAGAATTGGCTGGAATTGAGATCAGACGCCATGTCACATTTGGAGAGCCCCTGATGTGCCTAAACAGCGGAAACCCCCCAATTCTAACTCCAACCCTAACCCCAACACCCCCTAAAACTAGTCCCAACCCTAACCACAAACCTAACCCTAACACACCCATAACCCTAATCCCAACCCTAACCCTAATCCTAACTTCAGCGCCAACCCTAACCCTAACTTTAGCCGCAACCCTAACCCTAATGGGAAAATGGAAATAAATACTTTTTTTAATTTTATTATTTTTCCCTAACTAAGGGGGTGATAAAGGGGGGTTTGACTTACTATTTATAGCGGGTTTTTAGGATTGGCAGCTGTCACACTAAAAGACGCTTTTTATTGCAAAAAATAGTTTTTGCATCATCACATTTTGAGAGCTATAATTTTTGCATATTTTGGCCCACAGAGTCATGTGAGGTCTTATTGTTTGCGGGACGAGGTGACGTTTTTATTGGTACCATTTTTGAGCATGTGACGTTTTTTGTTCGCTTTTTATTTCGATTTTTGGGAGGTTAGAATGAATAAAAATCAGCAATTCATGAATTTCTTTTGGGGGAGGCGTTTATACCGTTCCGCGTGTGGTAAAATTGATAAAGCAGTTTTTTTCTTCGGGTCAGTATGATTACGGCGATACCTCATTTATATAATTTTTTTATGTTTTGGCGCTTTTATAGAATAAAACCAATTTTATATAAAAAATTATTATTTTTGCATCGCTTTATTCTGCGAGCTATAACTTTTTTATTTTTTCATTGATGATGCTGTATGGTGGCTCGTTTTTTGCGGGACAAGATGACGTTTTCAGTGGTACCATGTTTATTTATATCCGTCTTTTTAATCGCGTGTTATTCCACTTTTTGTTCAGCGGTATGATGATAAAGCATTGATTTTTTGCTTTTTTTTTTATTATTTTTTTTAAGAGGTTCACTAAAGGGGTTAACTAGTGGGACAGTTTTTTAGGGGGGGTTGTTATGGATGCAGCGATACTAAATATGTGTACTTTTATTGTTTTTGTTTTTTTATTTACAGGAAAAAATGAATTTATTGGGGAATATTTTTTTTTTTTTTATGATTTTTTTAAACAATTTTTATTTTTATTTTTTTAACTTTTTTACTTTGTCCCAGGGTGGGACATCACTGTATAGCACTCTGTCACACCAGCGATCACTCTGGCATCGCTGCAGGCTTCTCAGTGCCTGCTCTCAGCAGGCACTGAGGAAGCCGCCTCCCTGCAGGACCCATCTTGGATCCGGGGACCTGGAGGGAGGACGGACCCTCGGAACAGCGCGACACATCGCGCTGCTCTGAGGGTCTCAGGGGAGCGCGCAGGGAGCCCCCTCCCTGCGCGATCCTCCCCTGTGCCCCCAGTACACCGCGATCATGTTTGATCGCGGTGTGCCAGGGGTTAATGTGCCGGGAGCGGTCCGTGACCGCTCCTGACACATAGTGCCGGGTGTCAGCTGTGATAATCAGCTGACACCCGGCCGCGATTGGCTGCGCTTCCCCCGGGAGCGCGTCCGATCGCTGGGACGTACTATCCCGTCCATGGTCATACGGGCCCAGGTACCATGGACGGGATAGTACGTCGGATGGCAGTAAGGGGTTAAAGCATTTATTTCCATGAATAATATTTAGAATTGAGAGTCCTCAGTGGTTGATACCTTTTAATGGCTAACTGAAAAGATGGTAACAAATTGCAAGCTTTCGAGACTACTCAGGTCTCTTCATCAGGCAAAGACTAATACAACATCTGAAGAATCACATATTTATACACAACAGGACACAGGAATAGTGCAATGGATAAGACAAGTGACGTAAAGCAGAACTATCCATATGGGAGAGGGATGAACAGTTGTGGCAATAAATATTGGACCAGTTCATAAATAAGGAGTATGAAAGTTTTATTGCCCTCTGATTGGGGTCTGGTAATGTTTTGTGATGCTCCCACAGGGTCTCAGGAGCAAATTCCTTAATTGATGTAAAAAGCCATAAATCCATGTGATAGGTTCATTCCAGCATTGAGAGTGTCAAAGGTCGTCATCAGTTTGTATATTTGTATGCTTGCAATTTGTTACCATCTTTTCAGTTAGCCATTAAAAGGTATCAACCACTGAGGACTCTCAATTCTAAATATTTTTCTATCTACTGGCTAACACGGTACAAAGATATACTGTACATCTTTTCTGTTTCCATGAACAGAACTTTATACATATATTATATAATACAGGCATTTGTGTAATTATTGGATAACCATCACACAGTGAAATCAGATGCACGGAACAGACAAAAAGCTGAAATTGGAGAGCATGTGAATATATTTTCGCTGTTTACAGATTGGAGTTTACATTTTTAACATACTTTTTTATTTACTAGGTTGCACTTAAAATAACCTTGGCATATTACCAAATATAATAAAGAATAATGTCCTCTAGATTTGCATTCATTTGACTTCATGCTTTGTGGGATGCTTTCAGCTTATTAGATATTTACATTATGTTATCATAATGGAATATATTTTCACATTTCATAAGATGGTTTTCATTGGATCAGTCATCTGTACTTGTGGAGCTTGATGTGAATTTATTTTTTATATGCCTACATTAATGTAATGTTCTGAAACACAAATATCCATACTCTGTACTGATAAAGACTTCAGTCTCCCAAGTGCAGACAATCAAAATAACAATCTGTCATTTCGAATTTGTAAACTTTCTCACCAACATTACTTTCCGTCTCTTATGTTTCCTCCCAGTGGACAGCAAAATTAGGTTTCCTTCCCTACTTGAATTACTTTAATAATGTGAAATGTAATTGTTTCGCTAGAACAATGACTGCAAGGTAAGAAAAACATTCGGCAGATGTCAAAGGACAAGCACACAACTTTTTGCCCAGCCTCAAGGGAGTATGTTAACTTGATACTTAATGGCCTTAAAATTTAATGAAACAAGAAAGCTGATGCAGCAAATTGTGCTGCCAGCCTCCTGCTAAAGTTTGGGAAAATCCTGACAGCATGGAGAGACATGCTTAAATCCTGCCCTGTGCCAGGTTGATGTGCTGCGCTCGCAATCAAAGACATCAACAGTTATTACATGAAAGACAAGATTCGGGCGCTGATATCTCTGGCTGTGAAATAATCACACAGATACATTTGGTTTGTGTTCTAGTTTCAATCCCAGGAACGAAGATACAGAACTCAGTGTGTAATTTCTGCAAGGCATTAACATGGTGATGTGGGCAAGAAGACAAAACAGCATGGTCGGCTCAGTGTTTCTGATTCATTATTATCGAAATACAAAACCACATTTTTCTGCAGTGTAATTTTTATATTTTGAGCTTCTTACTATACGAATGTCAAGGTATTTGCTTCACACAGATGTCTTTTGTATAAAATAATCCTTTCTTGTTTGCCTGAGTAGCTATGATAAAAAAAAATCAAAAAACGTTTTATAGTTGTTGTGCTTTAGGAACTTTCTTGCAAATCCACAATAAAGCACAATGGCCCTGATTCATCAACAGCGTTGTTCACATGCTGAAGTCAGACGCTCCTGATGCATGAAGAAGTGCAAAACTCATCATGTATCTGGAGAGTCTGAAGAGTGGTGTGTGCCTTCTACACCAGAAATCTTACTCCTGGTAGGTACTGGAATATGATTTGTGGTGTGGGAAATGATATATTGTTATGAAAATAACACACACTCACTCACAGGTAACGGAAAAAGGGAAGACCTACTGCAGGGAGATACTGCACTCGCAATTACCTGGTTACTGTACAGACTAGAAAGATCCTAGCTGCACAACTCAAAAACACCTGGCTCATGGCTCCTTAAAAGGCCATTGAGGGGTCTCTCGTACCTCCTGAAGAACCAGAGGGGAGGCCGTCACACACTACCAACAAGAGCAAAGGAAAATCTGCAGAGTAGAGAGGGGACGCTAAGGAGAGCCAAAAATAAACTAAACAAGAGTAACCTCCCAGAAACCTAAAAAGGTGAAGGGAAGAAGAACTGGGAAAGAACACAGACTCATTGCAATAATTCAACTGGTGTTTACTAGTGATAAGCGAGGGTGCTCATCACTGTTCGTTACTCACTTGAGTATCAGGATCAGTATGTTCGGGATGCATGTTACTCAGCGAGCATTTTTTGAATGTTCGAGAGGGAGCTCGAGTACCCGTCGCCCATGTTTGGCGCTTACACATCCCCACATGTTCATTGCCGTAGACAGCCAATGAACATGTGAGGATTGCCTGATAGTTACTGTAATGCAGTAGCCATCTTGGTTGTGGCATTACTATGATTGGCTGGCCGCACAGCGTCATTAGGTTTATATAAGACCCGCAACGCTATGCTCAGCACACTGTAACCCAGACACAGGCAGCGTAGCGAGAGGTGCCGATGAAAGAGGGACGGAATTGTAGTTGCATATTAGCCATGGATTCAACCACATTTATATTTCTGCTAAGTACAACAACAGTCCATGTTAGGACTAATGATAATCAATAGTAATACTGCTGTTAGCAGCACTTAGGGAGACAATGTGATGAAGAATCGTGTAGGACAGGATAGGGTGAATTGCATGTCCTTTATGCTGCAGCCTGCAACTCATACCAAAACCTCTTCTCAGGGCTAATAATATTCTTTTTGCTCTAAATACTGCACAATGTTCTGAGCAGGGAAATATTATACACCATTTTTACTGCTGCAGTTGTGCATCAAAAGCATACAGCCAGACTTGGTTGGATATCAATAGCATTGCTATATCTATACTGCATTCTTATATGTCCATCTGAGGTGTGCAAATTTGCCAGGCATTGTAATACTGCAATTTTTTGGAGCAGTGAAATTTTATATGACATTTATCATGCTACACTTTGGCCTCAAACCCCCCCCCAAAAAGAAACTGTTAAAAAATTTACATTGCTATATTGAAACTGCAGTCTTACAAGTCCATCTGAAGAGACCAAATTTCACTGGCATTGTAATACTGCAATTTTTTTCAGCAGTTACATTTTACACAGCATTTATCATGCTAGAATTGAGCTTCTAACACAGAGAAAAAACTTTGGCTTCAAATATTGCAATTTTGATACTACAGTCTTATACATCCATCTGTAATGGGCAAATTTTGCTTGCATTGTAATACTGTCTTATTTACTCAACAGGGATATATCCTACGTAATTTAAAATGGGTAAGGCGCGTGGTAAGGGATGGGGAAGTGAACGTGATGCTGGCAGTGAGCGCAGAGGCCGAGGATGTGGGCAAGGTGAAAATGTGCCTGCAGCGAGAGAACAACAAACACACACATCATGTCGATCTTCCACTTTGTAGGGGGATGTAAAACCACTCTTGAAGACAGACCAGTGTGGAAATGTTGTTGGATGGATATCAGATAATGCTTCCAGACACTTTGCCAACACCATCCTGTCTACCACAAGATCCAGTCTCAGTAGCCGTGATTCACATAATCCTCACCCTGATCCTCCTTCCTCCCACCATGCCGAGTGCTCAGAGACAAGTGATTTCACACTTGGACACTCCAAAGAGTTGTTCACATTTCCATTTATAGTTACTGGCCTCTCGCCCTGCGCATTTCAACCGGGACATGAGGATATTGCATGTAGCGATGCTCAAATATTTGAGCAGCCACACTCACAAGAAGACGACAGTGGGAAAAAGCAATTATTGTCGCTAGAGCTGGATGATGATGAGACACAATTGATAGTATTGTTACATCAGCAAGTCAGTAGGGGGACCAGAGTGCAGAAGTGGAAGACGAGGTAGTGGACGATTAAGTTACTACTGACTCAACCTGGGAGGGTGACATACAGAGCGAGGACAGCAGCGCACAGAGGGAAGGATCTACAGTACCACAACAGGAAAGAAGAGACAGTGGAGTGGCCAGACACAATTTGGGCAACTGATCCCCACTAACACGGGTGAAGTTACCAATCCAAGAGTTAGATATTCCCGAGTCTGACACTTTGTTAAAGACAGTCCAGTTAACCCCAAAAAGGCCATTTGGAATATCTGCCATTCCAGCATCAGCAGGGGCAGCACAACTACCAGCCTGACTACCACTAGCATGCTCAGGCACATGCAAGCAAAGCACCTGACTACTTGCGCCGAATGCTAGAGTCCAGAAACAGATCTGCCTGAGCTACTCGTGAAAGTACGTCGTGTGTGCCCATTTCTATAAGTCAGCTACAGCAGTGCTGCAGCAGCATTTGCAACTTCCAGCTCACCAACTGGTGTCACCACACGTTGGAACTCAACAATACATACGTTGGCAAGGCTTTGTGAGCAGCAGAGAGCAGTAGTTGAATACCAGCCAAACCATGCACATCAGTATTCCGGTCAGCCTCTGCACATAAGAGCTGATGAGTGGGCATGGATGTCTGACATCTGTATGGTTCTCCAAAACTTTGAGGACGCGATAAAGATGGTGAGTGGCAAAGATGCCATAATTAGCGTAACCATGTGAGATACAATATTGGCACAGCTCTAAGGAGGTGCACCAGTAGGTTTCCAAACTGTATAATATATCAAAAACTGGGCACACTCATAGTTGTGTGAAAAGAAATTGGTTTAATATGTACACTTGGTCACTAATATACAACAGACGTTTCGGTCAAATCAGACCTTCATCAGTGTACTATAAAAAATGAGTGATCAATACATAAGTTACAAGCAGAAAATAAAGTATAAACACATATTCGGGTCAGATATGGGATATATTAAGCATCAATCAAGGCTGGTCAATATTTACTGTATATACTCGTGTATAAGCCGAGATTTTCAGCACCTTTTTTCGTGCTGAAAATGCCCCCTCGGCTTATACACGAGTCATAGGGCAGAAACCAGCGGGGTAGGGGGTGCCGCGGCAGGAGCCGGTGGCTGGGATCATACTCACCCCTCCCCGTGCCATCGCTGAACTTGCCTGCAATCCTGCAGCTCTCCCCAGCTTCCTTCAGCTCTCCAGCGCTGAGCGGTGATGTAATACCCGCTCATTAAGGTCATGTAATATGGACGCGATGCCACTCCCATGGGCGTCGCCTCCATATTCATGACCTTAATGAGCGGTATTACATCACCGCTCAGTGCTGGAGAGCTTAAGGAAGCCGGGGAGAGCTGCAGGATTGCAAGCAAGTTCAGCGATGGCACGGGGAGGGGTGAGTATGATGGAGGAGAGGACAAGGAGCACGAGCAGGACGGGGAGGAGAACGGTGGACGGGGGAAGCATGGAGCAGGACGGGGGAAACATGTAGGAGGACTGGGAGGAGAACGGAGGACGGGGAGGCATGGAGCAGGACAGGGGGGGAGAACGGTGGATGGGGGAAGCATGGAGGAGAACGGAGGACTGGGGAAGCATGGAGCAGAACAGGGGGGGCACAGGAGGATGGAGAAGGAATGGGAGAGCACAGCGGAGGACGGAGCAGGAGGGGGGAGTACAGAGGAGAATGGGGAGCACAGAGCTGGATGGGGGAGCAAGGAGCAGGACGGGGGCAGCACAGAGCAGGAGGGCAGTTTATACACCCGGCTTATACACGAGTCAATAAGTTTTCCCAGTTTTTTGTGGCAAAATTAGGGGGGTCGGCTTATACACGGGTCGGCTTATACACGAGTATATACGGTAGCTTTCTCTATAGTACTCAGGATAGTGAATATAGAAATAGATAAGTAAACAGTGGACATACCTAGTGACAGTGTATACCCGATGATATAGGGATTAGAAATGAGTATATCTGTGAAACGGATATATATTGTGTTGTTCATAGATACATATGATCACAATATATCTGTATGAGATAGATCTATATTATAAAGAGAACATACCAATCTCAGTGGCGATACCGGTAGCTGCTGTGATGAAGATATACAACAGTGAGAACCTATATAATATACATAAAGTGAATCGCACAGGTGGTAATAAACATACCAGTTATTCCAGACAATATTCCACCAGACCACATCGTTCCTCCCCAGATGTTTCAACCTCCGGCTCCGAAAGATCCTCTCACCAGGAGCGTTTTTTAGGCCGCCAGAGACGATCCCAAAGAAGAAGAGGCCCAGGCGGGGAAGCGACAGCCAACGCACCATGGACTCAACTCGAGTGACATGCACGCAGGTACTAAATCACTTGTGGTGAATATTTCATCTAAGTCACTGGGGATAGCAGAACACAGACTCCTCCAGAGGGGCCTGTCATTCTGTCCCAGTTACAGGAATAATACATTTAAACTGGACATGGATCTACAGAGATTCTACAGGTCATTACGATTGAAACTCCATTTCTCTGATCCGGCCAACAGACCCACCTGTTATGTTACGGTAGCTGAGGAGTGCAGGTAAAAAAGGCAATACACCAGAGCAGTTGGAATCTATGAGATTGCAGTACCCTGACTAACCACCACAACTAGAGGCAGCCGTGGAGCGTTCCTACGATGGTCCTAGACGCCTCGTCACAGCCTGAGAAACTAACTACACCTAAAGATAGAAATAGGAAAGCTATCTGCCCGGAGCAGAACCCCAAAGATAATAGAAAGCCCCCAAACATATAATGGCGGTTAGACAAGAGGAAATACTGACACAGAAAGAAAATAGTATGAGCAAACGCTGGGGCCCAAACTATCTAAATAGAAAAGGACAGGAAGGGTACTTACTGCAATCCCAGAAAACCCTGAAAAACACAACATACTAATTTCAAAATCACCTGAGATCACACGACCTCTACCACCTAAATTAGTTCTCTGGTGTAACAAAAACAGCAGCCACTGAAAAAACTGCAAAAAGCAAAAGTACAAAAACACAGTGGCTGGACTAAACTGAGAGGGCAAAAAGCCCCGGAGGGGACCCAGAAGGCCCCCACAGAAGTGCAGGACAAAATGCAAAAATATAGCAAAAACACAAAATAAGAAATTGTCTTATCTGATAGCAGGAGATGCAGACACGACACAGCAGGCTACAAGGGAAACTGGAAAGAAGGATTCAGACCAGAACAATTGATCACCGGCAACCCTGATGGGAAAATGATTCCCTTAAATAAGACCAATCAGTAACACCTGATTCCCAATCCTCACTAGCACCGCTTGTAACCACCAGAGGGAGCCTCTGCTCAGAACTCATCTCAAACCCATTCACAACAGTACCCCCCCTTGAGGAGGGGTCACCGAACCCTCATTTGAGCAACCAGGTCGGTCAGGATGAGTTCTATGATACGCACGGATAAGTCTCCTAGCATGGATGTCCGAAGCAAACACCCAAGAATTATCTTCCTGACCATAACCTCTCCATTTAACCAAATACTGGAGTCTTCGTCTAGAAAAACGAGAATCCAATATTTTCTCAACCACATACTCCAGATTGCCCTCAACCAAAACAGGGTCAGGAGGCACAGCAGCAGGAACCACTGGCTCAACAAACCTCTTCAACAAGGACTTGTGGAACACGTTATGGATCTTAAATGTCCCTGGAAGAAGCAAACGAAAAGAAACAGGATTAATAATCTCCATGATCTTATAAGGTCCAATGAACCTAGGCTTAAATTTAGGAGATGCTACTCTCATAGGAATATTCTTTGAGGACAACCAGACCAAGTCCCCCACTTTAAACCGAGGACCATCAGTCCTATGCCGGTTAGCAAACCGCTGGGCCTTCTCCTGAGAGAGGGACAACCTCTCCACTACCTGGTCCCAAATCTGCTGCATACGCTCAACAACAGAGTCAACACCTGGACAGACAGAAGCCTCCGTCTGTCCTGAAGAAAATCGAGGGTGAAACCCAGAATTACAGAAAAACTGAGACATCAAAGTGGCAGAGCTAGCCCTATTATTAAGAGCAACTCAGCCAAAGGCAAAAAAGAGACCCAGTCATCCTGATCAGCAGACACAAAGCATCTTAGATAAGTCTCCAATGTCTGGTTTGTTCTCTCAGTTTGACCATTGGTCTGAGGATGAAATGCCGAGGAGAAAGACAATTGAACACCCAGTTTAGAACAAAAAGTCCTCCAAAATCTGGAAACAAACTGGACTCCTCTGTCAGACACAATGTTCTCAGGAATGCCGTGTAAACGAACCACGTGCTGAAGGAACAACGGCACCAATTCAGAGGAGGAAGGCAACTTAGGTAATGGCACAAGATGTATCATTTTGGAAAACCTATCACAAATTACCCAGATGGTGGTCATTCTCTGAGAAACAGGAAGATCGGAAATGAAATCCATAGAGATATGGGTCCATGGTCTCTTGGGCACAGGCAATGGCATCAACAAACCACTAGAGCGAGAGCAAGGCTTGGAGCGAGAGCAAGTCCCGCAGGACTGCACAAATTCCCTGACATCGCGAGACAAGGTAGGCCACCAAAAGGACCGACTAACCAAGTCTCTGGTACCAAAAATTCCGGGATGCCCAGCCAATGCGGAACAATGAATCTCAGACATCACACTCTTTTTCCATTGGTCCGGGACAAACAATTTTCCAACAGGGCAGCGCTCGGGCCTATCCTCCTGACACCCCTCCAGAGCAAGTCTCAAATTAGGCGAGATGGCGGAAAGAACTACACCCTCCTTCAAAATAACAGAGGGATCAGATAGCTCAGGAGAGTCCGCAAGGAAACTCCTCGAGAGGGCATCCGCCTTAACATTCTTAGTGCCAGGAAGAAAGGAAACCACAAAATTAAAACGTGTGAAAAACAAGGCCCACCTGGCCTGTCTAGGATTGAGTCGCTTGGCAGATTCCAGATAGACCAGATTCTTATGGTCCGTAAGGACCACCACCTGATGTTTGGCTCCCTCCAGCCAATGTCTCCACTCTTCAAAAGCCCACTTCATGGCCAATAACTCCCGATTACCCACGTCATAATTACGTTCAGTAGGAGAAAATTTTCGAGAGAAAAAGGCACAAGGGTTACTTTTAGAGGTCTCTGGATCTTTTTGGGACAAAACGGCACCTGCCCCAATTTCAGAGGCATCAACCTCCACCTGAAATGGCAGAGAAACATCAGGCTGCCGTAGAACAGGAGCAGAAGTGAATCTCTGCTTAAGTTCCTGAAACGCAGAGACTGCCTCAGGAGGCCAATTCACCACATCAGAACCCTTTCTGGTCAAATCAGTTAATGGTTTAACAATAACAGAGAAATTACCATAAATTTACGATAAAAATTGGCAAAACCCAAAAATCTCTGAAGAGCCTTTAATGAAGTAGGTTGGACCCAATCACAGATGGCCTGAACCTTGACCGGGTCCATTTCAATAACAGATGGGGACAAAATGAATCCCAGAAATGAGATCTTCTGTACGCCAAAAAGACACTTTGATCCCTTCACATACAGAGCATTCTGTCTCAAAATCTGGAATACAGTTCGAACATGTTTCACATGAGAGTCCCAGTCATTAAAAAAATCAAGATATCATCCAAATAAACAATCAGAAACTTGTCACAAAATCCCTGAAAATGTCATTCATGAAGGACTGGAAGACGGAAGGAGCATTAGTGAGCCCAAAGGGCATCACAAGGTACTCAAAATGCCCTTCAGGGGTGTTAAATGCCGTCTTCCATTCATCCCCGTGCTTAATGCGAATAAGGTTATACGCCCCCTGAGGTCAAGCTTGGTAAACCAAGTAGCGTTTTTCACCCTGGAAAACAGGTCAGAAATCAAGGGTAACGGGTATTGATATTTCACAGTAATATTGTTCAAGAGACGATAATCAATACACGGCCTTAATGAACCATCTTTTTTGGCCACAAAGAAAAAACCGGCACCTAAGGGTGAAGAGGATGGTCTGATATGACCCTTCTCCAATGATTCCTTGATATAAGACCGCATAGCGTCATGTTCAGGTATAGACAAGTTAAAGAGGCGACCCTTAGGGAATTTACTACCTGGCACTAATTCAATAGCGCAGTCATAGCTCCTATGGGGAGGTAAGGATGCAGATTTACTTTCGCTAAACACATCAGAAAAATCAAACAAAAAGTCAGGAACATCCTCAGCCTGGGGGGAGGCAGAAAAAACAGGAGTGTTGGTATTAACACATTGGCAGCCCCAACTGGTTACAGACACAGATTTCCAATCCAAAACAGGATTATGAGACTGTAACCAAGGGAAACCCAGCACGATAATGTCATGCAGATTATATAGAACCAAAAATTTGCAGCACTCCTGGTGATCAGGTTCAACCCTCATTATCACCTGAGTAGAAAACTGGGGTTTATTCTCAGCCAAAGGGGTAGAATCGATCCCCAGTAGGGAATAGACTTCTGTAGGGGTATCAAGGGAAATCCACAACGTTTAGCAAAATCATAATCCATCAGGTTAATAGCTGCTCCAGAATCAACGAAAGCCTGAGCAGAAAATGAGGACAGAGAGCATATCAGAGTGACAGTTAATAAAAACTTAGTCTGAACACTACCAAGACAACTGAGCGTGCAAAACGTCTTCCCCGCTTAGGGCAGACTGAAATAGCATGAGAGGCATCACCACAGTAGAAACATAACCCATTGCGCTTTCGAAACTCATGACGCTGTGCCCCAGACACCACTCCATCACACTGCATGGGCTCAGCAGCTGGCTCACAAGGCAACACCACTCCACGCATACTTCTCCGCTCACGCAAACGTCTGTCAATTTGAATCGCTAATGACATAGAATCATTGAGACCAGAGGGACAGGGAATCCCACCATAACATCCTTTACATTATCCGACAGACCCTTCCGGAAAAGGGCCGCCAAAGCGTCGTCATTCCATTTGGTCAGGACTGCCCACCTACGGAATCTCTGACAGTATAACTCAGCGTCATCAAGCCCCTGATTTAATGCCAACAAGGCTTTTTCAGCTTGATCAGTGATATTAGGCTCATCGTACAATAACCCCAAAGCCTGAAAAAATACATCAACATCACTCAAAACAGGATCCCCAGGTGTCAGGGAAAAAGCCCAATCCTGAGGATCGCCGCGCAGGAGAGAGATGATAATTTGAATCTGCTGCGCTGCGTTTCCTGAGGACTTAGATTTTAAGGCAAGAAACAATTTACAATTATTTTTGAAATTCTGAAACTTAGCTCGATCCCCTGAAAACAAATCTGGCATGGGGATCCTAGGTTCCACAACAGGCAACCTAGCAAGATATGCAGCAATACTCTGAACCTCAGTGGCAAGCTGATCCACACGGCCAGACAACTGTGCAAACTCCATTGGGAGAAAAGATCCTCCCCAGCACCCAGAGATACAGAGGGAAAAAAAAAAAAAAAAAAAAAAATGCAACAAACAGAAAAATATCTCTGACAACTTTTCTTCCTTCAAAAATATTTTTTTTTTTTTTCCCTTCTGTGAGTACCATACAATTTTTAGGGCCGGTGATACTGTTATGTTACGGTAGCTGAGGAGTGCAGGTAAAAAAGGCAATACACCAGAGCAGTTGGAATCTATGAGATTGCAGTACCCTGACTAACCACCACAACTAGAGGCAGCCGTGGAGCGTTCCTACGATGGTCCTAGACGCCTCGTCACAGCCTGAGAAACTAACTACACCTAAAGATAGAAATAGGAAAGCTATCTGCCCCGGAGCAGAACCCCAAAGATAATAGAAAGCCCCCAAACATATAATGGCGGTTAGACAAGAGGAAATACTGACACAGAAAGAAAATAGTATGAGCAAACGCTGGGGCCCAAACTATCTAAATAGAAAAGGACAGGAAGGGTACTTACTGCAATCCCAGAAAACCCTGAAAAACACCAACATACTAATTTCAAAATCACCTGAGATCACACGACCTCTACCACCTAAATTAGTTCTCTGGTGTAACAAAAACAGCAGCCACTGAAAAACTGCAAAAAGCAAAAGTACAAAAACACAGTGGCTGGACTAAACTGAGAGGGCAAAAAGCCCCCGGAGGGGACCCAGAAGGCCCCCACAGAAGTGCAGGACAAAATGCAAAAATATAGCAAAAACACAAAATAAGAAATTGTCTTATCTGATAGCAGGAGATGCAGACACGACACAGCAGGCTACAAGGAAACTGGAAAGAAGGATTCAGACCAGAACAATTGATCACCGGCAACCCTGATGGGAAAATGATTCCCTTAAATAAGACCAATCAGTAACACCTGATTCCCAATCCTCACTAGCACCGCTTGTAACCACCAGAGGGAGCCTCTGCTCAGAACTCATCTCAAACCCATTCACAACACCCACCCCAAGTGTACTTCCACCTAATTGCCTCACAGATATACTTAAGATGCTCGGCCAGGGCTTGTGGGGTACTCGGCACCGAGCCCGTTCACTTCAGTGGGGATGTCACGGGTAGCACGGCTCGGTCCGTGGCCCTGGGCGCTCACTAAAAAGGGGATATTTACAGGGGATTATAGGTTTGTAGAAATGTTTGTGACGCCACCTGTGGTTCCTGGTCAGGGTGACCAGCGCTGCAGGGTAGATCCTCTGAGGGGTTGTTACTGGGCAGCAAGGTGTTAAGTCTTCCACATGCAAGACTGATCCCTCAGGGTATATGGCGGTGTAGGGGTGCAGGAGGAATAAGGCAGACACACACAAGAAAGTCTCTTTCCATACCTTTGCTGAGGGTATAGTTGCAGGCACGTCCCGGAAGCTGTCAGGGTGGAGGATGCACGTCCAGTAATCCCACTGAGTAGGTGTAAGGCCTCCGTACTCCTCTATGTGTGTGAGTTTCTGACCTGTATAGAACGAAGTCTAACTGTCTTCTCATAAACGCCCGGCTGACTTTGTGGTGAGGCCTTCTCTGGGACAGAACAGTGTCTCTAATGGTTGCGCTGACCAGACTCCTGTCTTCCTGACCCCGGTTACGTATCAGCACTGCTGGGCCCCTGCGACCTGAAGTCCCACAGGGTCTCCGGTATCTCCTACTAGTCGTGTAGATGCTAGCAAACTCGGACCCGGCGTCCGGTGGTTCAGAGTAGAGGTAAGCGATCAATGCTGTTTCAACCTCTGTCACTCTCTTCTTTCTTCCACTCGCCTTTCGTCCTACTCTAACCTTTAACATAAGCACACTCTAGCAGTAGATAGCAGCTTTTCCTTCTCTTCACTGCTCTCAAAGCGTCGGCACGCTCGCTCTCTAACAATACCTCAGTTGACTCAGTCTTATAAATACTGCAGTTCCCTTTCCTTCACTTCCTTCTTAAGCTCTGTCTGAAGTAGCTATCAGGACCTTCCGTCAGACTGATCTTCGCTCACTCCGAGAGCTACTTTCTACTTCTCTAGGGTAACTACAATCTGCACGTTCTGAGGTAACTTTCTTCTCTGCTCGTCTCTCTGAGGTACGACCAACAACTAGCTAACGTTCAGCTAGACTGCCTTGATCTGACTACTACGTCTCTCCACTACCCTTATATATATGCATACTCTCCAAGGGCTCCCTCTGGTGGCTCTAGGGAAATGTGAAGGTGTGAATGAATATCGGGTGTATTTGTGGGTTTACCTTCTGTGCATCCTCCAGGGTAACATGTGGCCTCAAGTGCAGCTGGGCTACACATTCCCCCCTAGTTATCATCAGCACTCCCGGGCTGAAAAAGAACTAAATTTTTATAACATCAACATTAACAATAACTCGTCCCTTGCGGGAGGTAAGGACACTTCGAACGTTGCAATAAATACAAGTACAAATAGAAAATAGCAAATACTTTCAAGTGCAAAGATATACAAGATTCTTGTGGAGGACCCGTCCAAAACCTCCCACGGTGGTCTGGGTGGGCTGCAGGACTTCTCTTCTGCAGACCTCACTTTAGGCCACACCATACGGGTTTTTCTTCAGAGGTAGAACGGTTTACGTAAAACCAAGATGGGGCACCAAGTGCCAACTATTTACAATACAGTTCTTGTGCTGCAAGAGTCCTCAGCACGCAGTCCACATTATCAAAACCACATTACCCAACTGGGTACACTACTTCAAGCATTATCATGTAAACATTTTTACATAAAGTGCAATTTCCAAACGTAACTTTGTACATGACAGTAAACCCTGTCCAGGTCCTACTGGTCTTCTTTGAACATGGCAGCATCTTCCATTCCTCGGGCTGGAAGCACGCTGTGCGTTCTGTATCGCATCACCATCAAGTCATGTCCTGCTACCGGTGTCTGAGTAGCTACAGTTCTCTTTTCTATCTTTATTCTGCGACTTCCTGGAGGCCTGACAGGTGCCTCTCCTAAGTTTAGGCTCTGCAGGTCGCACAGGTTTGGCTCAATAGGGGACGCTCTTGCAGTCGCTGAGCTCTGCAGCATTTCCAAGGGTGACGCAGGTGCGCGGACTGGCTCAGTAGAGGGCGCACTAGCAGCCGCTGCGCTCTGTAGCGTTGCAGAATAGGATGCAGGTGCGTGGCCGGGCTCTGGTGTGGCTGGGGCCTGGGACGCTGAGACGCGGGGTGCATTTCCTGCTTCAGGGACTGGGTCGCTGACTCGAGAGACGTTCAGGCATACCACCCTTTAAGTCCCCAATGCCGCATGTAGGAAACTACATCACCTATCAACAGATCCCTGCCCGGGTGCCCCTCCGGCAGGTGAGACTCCACATCCCTGCGGTTGACAAAGACTTCCTGGTACAGGCCGGGTTCGTGGATGAACCCCCAGCCTCCCTGGAGTTTGAAGTCTCGAATGGCCCCCTGGCGCCGCGGTTCCCGGAGCGTACCTTTATCTCGCCGGACGATCTCCTTGTCCGCAAGATCCTGCTCCCGGTACCTCTGGCGAAGCCGCTGCGCCTCACGATGCTCCCGCTGCTGCCGCTCCTCATGCTCTCGGCGTCGCCACTCATTCTCCTTCTGGACGGCGTACTCCACGTCGTCCAGGAGCTCCATCTCTTCCCAGTCGATCTCCATCGCTTGTGGCTGGGTGTCTTCCGGCGTCCCTACCGGGGGACTGTATTCCGCTGCGGCCTCTGGTTCCAGGCCTGGCTGGCATTCCGTTCCGGGCAGGGCCTCCTCAGCCTCCTCTCCTCCCGCCGCGTCCTCGGCGGGGTCAGGTACAGCTCTTTTGGGGCCGGCCTCCGGTTCTTCCTCAGTCGCTGGTTCCAGTGGTGGTGGGGGTGGCAGTTGCGCGTCCAGGGGGGAGAGCAGCCGGTCCCACTGCAGCCGCAGTTTCAGGGCACGCCAGCTCCGCTCCATCGCCTCCATCTCTGCGCGGTGTCAGGCCAGATCCCTCAGCGCCGCATCCACCTCCACTCTATGCATCATTTCGTCGTCCTCCTGACCTGGGGAAGGTTCGAGTACAGGCTGCACTTCTTCAGGGGAACGGGGTCTGCGCACTGCCATTCCCCCACACAGTGACTCCTGTCCTTCCGCCATCTCATGCCAGGCCAGACTGTGCTTTCCATCCAGATCGCTCTGGACTTTTCCGTGGAGGTGGGACTTTCGCTTTCTCTTCCTTGCACTGAGGATGAAGAGGAGGCGGATCTCTCTTGCAGTGGGGCATGCTCTGACATTGTAGAAGCACTTAGACAGGACGGCCATAACTTTCGCGCCACAGGGGGGGTACGTCCACGAATACACGCCCTCCTTCTTCACCAGCACCTCAGGGCGCGAATATGGCGGCAAAATGGTGGAAAATGGCGCCAAAAATCACAAAACAGCAACACAGTCTTTTTGCACAAAAACAGTCCATTCAGGCACAGAGGACTCGCATATAGCGAGCTTCGGATCCTGTTCGTGACACCAAAAATGAGACGCTCGGCCAGGGCTTGTGGGGTACTCGGCACCGAACCCGTTCACTTCAACGGTGGATGTCACGGGTAGCACGGCTCGGTCCGTGGCCCTGGGCGCTCACTAAAAAGGGATATTTACAGGGGATTATAGGTTTGTAGAAATGTTTGTGACGCCACCTGTGGTTCCTGGTCAGGGTGACCAGCGCTGCAGGGTAGATCTTCTGAGGGGTTGTTACTGGGCAGCAAGGTGTTAAGTCTTCCACATGCAAGACTGATCCCTCAGGGTATATATAAGGCAGACACACACAAGAAAGTCTCTTTCCATACCTTTGCTGATGGTATAGTTGCAGGCACGTCCCGGGAAGCTGTCAGGGTGGAGGATGCACGTCCAGTAATCCCACTGAGTAGGTGTAGGGCCTCCGTACTCCTCTATGTGTGTGAGTTTCTGACCTGTATAGAACGAAGTTTAACTGTCTTCTCATAAACGCCCGGCTGACTTTGTGGTGAGGCCTTCTCTGGGACAGAACAGTGTCTCTAATGGTTGCGCTGACCAGACTCCTGTCTTCCTGACCCCGGTTACGTATCAGCACTGCTGGGCCCCTGCGACCTGAAGTCCCACAGGGTCTCCGTATCTCCTACTAGTCGTGTAGATGCTAGCAAACTCGGACCCGGCGTCCGGTGGTTCAGAGTAGAGGTAAGCGATCAATGCTGCTTCAACCTCTGTCACTCTCTTCTTTCTTCCACTCGCCTTTCGTCCTACTCTAACCTTTAACATAAGCACACTCTAGCAGTAGATAGCAGCTTTTCCTTCTCTTCACCGCTCTCAAAGCTCGGCACGCTCGCTCTCTAACAATACCTCAGTTGACTCAGTCTTACAAATACTGCAGTTCCCTTTCCTTCACTTCCTTCTTAGGCTCTGTCCGAAGTAGCTATCAGGACCTTCCGTCAGACTGATCTTCGCTCACTCCGAGAGCTACATTCTACTTCTCTAGGTAACTACAATCTTCAAGTTCTGAGGTAACTTTCTTCTCTGCTTGTCTCTCTGAGGTACGACCAACAACTAGCTAACGTTCAGCTAGACTGCCTTCATCTGACTACTCCGTCTCTCCACTACCCTTATATATATGCATACTCTCCAAGGGCTCCCTCTGGTGGCTCTAGGGAAATGTGAAGGTGTGAATGAATATCGGGTGTATTTGTGGGTTTACCTTCTGTGCATCCTCCAGGGTAACATGTGGCCTCAAGCGCAGCTGGGCTACACATACTCATTTCTAATCCCTATATCAGCTACCGGTATCACCACTGAGATTGGTATGTTCTCTTTATAATATAGATCTATCTCATACAGATATATTGTGATCATATGTATCTATGAACAACACAATATATATCCGTTTCACAGATATACTCATTTCTAATCCCTATATCATCGGGTATACACTGTCACTAGGTATGTCCACTGTTTACTAATCTATTTCTATATTCACTATCCTGGTACTATAGAGAAAGCTAAATATTGACCAGCCTTCATTGAGGCTTAATATATCCCATATCTGACCCGAATATGTGTTTATACTTTATTTTCTGCTTGTAACTTATGTATTGATCACTCATTTTTTATAGTACACTGATGAAGGTCTGATTTGACCGAAACGTCTGTTGTATATTAGTGACCAAGTGTACGTATTAAACCAATTTCTTTTCACACAACTATGAGTGTGCCCAGTTTTTGATATATTATAATTAGCGTAACCATACCGCTTCTCTGTCTACTAAAATGCTCGTTGCTCACAATTAAACAGGAGGCTTAGCAGGCAGAGCAAGTTGAGATGGAGTAAGAAACTATACTGGGTGATACTACACAGCCCAAGCTCATCTCATCTTCTCAACGCAGTTTGAGTGATAATGAGAAGAAGGAACAGGAGCAGGTTGCCTGCGCTACAGATGGTAGTACCCACATCACCTTCATCCCGTCTGTTCAGCGTGGATGGCTTGAAGATCAGGAGGAGAGGGAAGATGAGGAGAGGGAGGATGAGGAGAAGGAGGATGAGGAGGAGGACAACATGAACAGTCACCTTCTTGGTGGGAACAGGGAAGTCTTGGCTGTTGGCAGTGTGGCACACGTGGCTGAGTTTATGTTCCACTGCCTTTCCTGTGACCATCACGTTGTACGCATTTTGGCCAACACTAATTACTGGTTGTTCACCCTTCTAGACTCACGCTACAAGGAGAAATTTATATTTCTTCTTCCCGTGGCAGAGATGTCTACAAAAATGTTGCAGTAGAAGAAGGCCCTAGTTGAAGAATTATTCAAAAAATTCCCATGCAACAATGTGACAACACTGGTGGCAGAGGTCACAGTTCCTTGGACAACCAAGAAGCGGAGACTAGTTAGAAACACACCAGATGCAGCAGAAGCAGGAGAACCCTCTCAAAGGTTTGGGACAGTTTTCTCAGATCCTCCCAGTGTCCAGACCCTCATGCGCAGGTTACTCTGACAAGAAAGGAAAAGTTTTGGAAGATGCTTAAGGAATACCATGCTGACCGTACCAGCATCCTGCATGATTCCTCTGATCATTACAACTATTGGGTATCCAAGCTAGACACGGGCATGAACTGTCTCTCTATGCCTTGGAGATCCTGACCTGCCCTGCCACTAATGTTTTGTCAGAGTGAGTTTTTAGTGCCGCCGGGGGTATTATAACCAATAGGTGCATAGGCCTGTCAACTGAAAATGCTGACAGGCTGACTCTTATCAAAATGAAGAAGGGCTGGATGCGGCCAGACTTCTGTACACCATCAGATGACAGCAGTAGAACATAAACTGAAATCCAGTGTTTTTTTTCTGGTCTATTCGCATGCACCCATTCCCACCCAAACATGGGTATACGCTTCATTATTTCGACCTTTTGTGTCATCGTCCTCCTCCACCACCATATCAACAGGGTGATCACGCTACCCTCGCTATAAATTTTTTAAGGGTGTTTATGATGCCCACATTAACAATTTTTAGAGGCCTACCTTGAACATTCTTTTATATATATGCATACTTCCCAGAGGTAAATGTTTTTCAGTCCATATATCTAGTGCCTGGGCATTACCAGACTAAGATACCCACTCCTTAATAATGGGAAAAAAAATTCTAAGGCCCTCCACTACATCTTTTCGAAAGGGTATTGGAGTGCCTCCTTCCAATTTTTGGCATCCCTTGCACTTAAGTGCATACGCCTTACCGTGTAGAAAACCTACTCCTTAGTACTTGGAAAAAATAATTTTCTGTGGATCCACCTTTTAGCTCAGGGAAAATGTTTTGAAACTAAAAGAGACGATGGGTTCTTTGAGTATATGATCTAGTGCCTAGTTGTGGGATGTCAGGTGGTCATCACATAGGGAGTTCTCATACTGCATACAGGATTTCACAGTCAAGACAGGAGAGTTTGTACAGTAAGTACAGAAGATCCTGGTAACATCCATATCAGGCAGAGTAGAAGCGAAACGCTCAACTATATTCCCCAGCAGGGTTAATGAAATAACAGTCCTTGGTGCTGCTACAGTAAACTAATCATTTTTTTCAGGACTAATTCAAATAGATTCTATTCTGTTATAATAATAATGCTCTTATCTGCAATTTGTTTACTGTGAAGTGTAGCAGTTCTTATTGCATATGGCAGCTTCTCGTCAGGGATTATTGCCTTATACATTGTAATCCTTGCTACTGATCATTTCCATGCACTTATTGACCGATTTATTTTTTTTACGTTCATTTGTACTCAGAAATTCATCAAAGCTGGCAGTGTTACTTGCGTTACTCTACAGTTGGTTGCTGCCACGTACAAGAAAAAAATTTTCAGGGCCGATTCAAATCCTTTCTATATTTTACAATAATACCGCTCTTATCTGCAATTCGTCAACGGTGAGGTGTGGCAGTAGGAATAGTTATGACAGGCATCAAAGTCAGGGATTATTGCCTTGTAAATTCTCTGCTGTTTTTTTCCATGCACTCATTGACTGATTGATTTTTTTTTACAGTCATCTATACTCAGAAATTCATCAAAGCAGGTAAAATTTACTGATTTAATGTGTTCATTCACAGTTTCTCTGTAGCATCTGTATGTAAGAGGTAGTGGTAACAGACATTTTAAGCTACTGGAGCTGGAATTACCATTTCTGAACTCTCCAGTGCTTTTTT
>JARQOD010000001.1:834222944-834240977 GCA_033576555.1 Oophaga sylvatica | reverse complement strand
ACTTAGGTGAGAGGGGGAGCTTTACACTGATATTTACTGCAGAGAAGCATTATTTCTATAAACGATGCAAACTAAAGGCTTATAGGCTTTCATTGTGAGTGGCCAAGTATTAGGTATAAGTTTAGCTAAGCGCTGACCAGTGTAAATCCCCCTCCAGTCTGCAGTGGAATGACCCAGGCGTCCCTGTAACCAGGGGTAACCAGGCAGCGCGGCGCTGCCCTGGGAGATCCAGAGGCGCAGGGAAGTTTGTGTGTAAGGTCCAGGGCTGCAGAGATGCCGGGAAGTCAGAGCGACCCCAGGAGCTATGTGCGCATCAGGCCTCTGCCCATCCCCAGCCAGAAGGGGCTGAAAGTCCAGGCCAGGAGCCCCTCACATTACAGGTGCTGGGCACCGCAGGAGCTGTTCCGGGACAAGTACTGCCGCAGGCAGAGGCAGCTGGCCCAGCAGGGGTACAATGCCCCCAACCACCAGCCCTATGAGGAGCTGGGGCACCCCCTAGTGCTGGAGGCCAAGAAGCTCACCCTGCACTCACTGGGACAAGACCAGGTAATAATGGGCACATGCTGCAGACCCCGTATATAGACCCTCTCTATAGACTCTGTGCACGGGCCCTTGTGTACAGACCCCGTATATAGACCCTCTCTATACACTCTGTGCACGGGCCCTTGTGTACAGACCCCGTATATAGACCCTCTCTATAGACTCTGTGCACGGGCCCTTATGTACAGACCCCGTATATAGACCCTCTCTATAGACTGTGTGCACGGGCCCTTGTGTACAGACCCCGTATATAGACCCTCTCTATAGACTCTGTGCACGGGCCCTTGTGTACAGACCCCGTATATAGACCCTCTCTATACACTCTGTGCACGGGCCCTTGTGTACAGACCCCGTATATAGACCCTCTCTATAGACTCTGTGCACGGGCCCTTGTGTACAGACCCCGTATATAGACCCTCTCTATAGACTCTGTGCACGGGCCCTTGTGTACAGACCCCGTATATAGACCCTCTCTATACACTCTGTGCACGGGCCCTTGTGTACAGACCCCGTATATAGACCCTCTCTATAGACTCTGTGCACGGTCCCTTGTGTACAGACCCCGTATATAGACCCTCTCTATAGACTCTGTGCACGGGCCCTTATGTACAGACCCCGTATATAGACCCTCTCTATAGACTGTGTGCACGGGCCCTTGTGTACAGACCCCGTATATAGACCCTCTCTATAGACTCTGTGCACGGGCCCTTGTGTACAGACCCCGTATATAGACCCTCTCTATAGACTCTGTGCACGGGCCCTTATGTACAGACCCCGTATTTAGACCCTCTCTATAGACTGTGTGCACGGGCCCTTGTGTACAGACCCCGTATATAGACCCTCTCTATAGACTCTGTGCACGGGCCCTTGTGTACAGACCCCGTATATAGACCCTCTCTATACACTCTGTGCACGGGCCCTTGTGTACAGACCCCGTATATAGACCCTCTCTATAGACTCTGTGTACAGACCCTGTGTGTATGG
Source organism: Oophaga sylvatica (assembly GCA_033576555.1). Classification (NCBI taxonomy): domain Eukaryota; kingdom Metazoa; phylum Chordata; class Amphibia; order Anura; family Dendrobatidae; genus Oophaga; species Oophaga sylvatica. The sequence goes on along the minus strand of JARQOD010000001.1, from coordinate 834,239,453 downwards.
GCCTGTGTGTCTGGACCCGTGTATACGGACCCTTGTGTACAGACCCTGTGTGTCTGGACCCGTGTGTACGGACCCTTGTGGCCGGACCATGTGTATACGGACCATGTGTATACGGACCCTGTGTATACGGACCCTGTGTATACGGACCCTGTGTATACGGACCCTGTGTATACTGGCCCTGTGTATAGACCTTGTATACAGGCGCTGCGTAGAGTCTTTGTCTACAGACCTTGTATACGGTGGGGTATATTATCTACTTACATACATGCCATTATGATATATAATGCAGGTTATTTTATTGCATCTTTTCTGTTTGCTACTGATTTATAATATTATTTTTGAAAAATTAAAGGAGTGGTCCGGCATTTTCTAACTTTCTTTACACCCTAACCACTTTTATAATTTGCTTTGTTATGAAATTTCCTACACATCTCCGTATCTAGGTATTCCATAAATGTGTTTTTTTTTTTACTTCCCTTTCTGTGACATTTCGTTTGAGAGGAGTCTCAAATGTGAGGTCACAGGAGGCTGGGGTGGCACTCACTCCCCGTAGAGTCCATCGCCCCTCCTGGAACAGGATGTCACAGGGAGCAGCTTTGCAGTTACTCACTAGTTTCTTGCATTGCCGCCCACTGTGAAGACATCCTGGGTGATGAACGTTATGGGGAAGGTGACAGCAGCGCCGGCACTCTGCAGTGATAGAAGCAGTGAGTGACATCAGCGCTGCCCCACAGCTTCCAGCACCTCACTCGTTTGTCATCGGGGGGTGGTGATAGAAGCAGTGGGGCGTCGCTGATGTCACTCACTGCTTCTATCTCTTCTCCCTGACAACGTCTTCTTTCACAGAAGCTGTGGCGGGTACAGAAGCAGAGTGCCGGCGCTGCACTCAGATCTCCCACAGCCACCATCACCAAGGGTCAAGGGTATTTCCAGAGTGGGCAGTGATGCAAGAAACTAGTGAGCAACTGCAGCACTGCCCCTGGTGACGTTTAGCGATTAGGTAGATAGTGAAAAGTGTACGGTGTTTTGTGTAACTCTGGAGAGGTAGCACTGGGCCAGGGAAGGGTGAATAACCTAACCTTTCCTGCATTAACCTAACTATCCCTGTTGGCCCATTCAAAACATTTTCTACCATAATCAGGTACCTCGTATTATGTTCTCACCCGCTTTATGCATTTAATAGCCCTCTGTGTCTGCATTGTTACACGCAACGTCCAGATGTTAGGCTGTGGTTCCACGGTCCGGAACCACAGCGCATTTGGCGGAGCGGAAATTCCGCTCCGTCCTAAGCCCCGCCCCCTTTTTGACGCGCGCTCATTCCGGATGTGGTCCGGACACCTGCGGAATGACTGCAGGGCTGCATAGCCCTGTGTTATTTCCGTTGCGGCGACGCAGCGTCGCCGCAACGGGCTAGGACATGCTGCGGTCTGAAAAGACGTGCCCCATGTCCGGAAACGCAGGTCTTCCGCCTGCGTGTTTTACAGCATAGTGGAGACGGGATTTCTTGAAATCCCCTCCACTATGCTGTAACATCTGGACGCTGCGTGTTTGATGCTGCGCCAACGCACAGCGTCAAACACGCAGCTAATCCGGAATGTTTCCTGACCGTGGAAACATACCCTCACAGCATAGTGGAGGGGATTTCAAGAAATCCCGTCTCCACTATGCTGTAAAACACGCAGGCGGAAGACCTGCGTTTCCGGACATGCGGCGCGTCTTTTCAGACCGCAGCATGCCCTAGTCCCTTGCGGCGACGCTGCGTCGCCACAACGGAAATAACACAGGGCTATGCAGCCCTGCGATCATTCCGCATGTGTTCCGGAGGTTGTCCGGAACACATCCGGAAAGCGCGCTCGTCAAAAAGGGGGCGGGGCTTAGACAGAGCGGAATTTCCGCTCCGTCAAATGCGCTGTGGTTCCGGACCGTGGAACCACAGCCTTACACTATGGCTGGTCAGAACAATGAAAGCAATTGTTACCATCTACCTTTTGTGTCTCCCTTTTTCCTCATAGATTGTAAGCTTGCGAGCAGGGCCCTCATTCCTCCTGGTATCTACTTTGATCTGTGTTTATTGTTATGCTGTAATGTCTATTGTCTGTACAAGTTCCCTCTATAATGTAAAGTGCTGCTGAATATGTTGGCGCTAAAGAAATAAAATTATTATTTATTATTATTAATAAGGCTTCATTCCGAAGTCAGTGATTTTTCGCATATGCAAAAAAACTGAAAGATTTACAATCAGTGTTTTGTTTCCAAGTATCATCAATATTTCGTATGTACAGTGTATAAGATTTACCATCAGAATTTCATGAGATTTTTTTTTTCACGTTGAAAATAAAAGACTTATGGCGGTATCTCACACAGTCAGTTAAAATGAACAGCACATGGTTGGCATCCAAGTGATAGCCATTTTTTTATAAGTTCTGTATTGGTAAGTTTGATCTTTGATTCGGATCAATATCGGACGTGTTTTGGTTACAAAAGTACACGGACATGTGAGAAGCCCCATAGGCTGCAATAGGTGTGAGTTTAATCTGCTAAAAACGCCGCTAGAACTCGTCCGTTAAGCACTGACGTGTGGGTGAGGCCTGATGTCTGTTTTTGTTAATTTATAGGTCTGCGGCCCTTTGGCCACATATGATTTTGAATAAGCCCTTTAACCTTCTTAATCCTTATTTCTCCCCATCATCCACGGCTTCGTAGATGTACGGCGATTCCCTCTCTCTCTGCGGCCCTGGTGGTGGTGGAATTATAGAAGATGCTGATGATGACCCGCCACTACTCTGTGTTTTCGGCGTTTGGGCTTGTTCCCAAATTTTGCTAGATGATTTTTACTATGGATTCTGCAAAACGCTTCAAATCCTCACCATATCCCATATAGAATACTTGTGGATTTGTCTGTGGATACTTAGCAAAATCTGTAACAGAATGTTTTTTTCTTGTCACATGTGGATGTATCTATAAAGAAACTGTGTCATCAGACAGTAGAAATGCCATAAGACCCGGTGTAACAGACCAGATAAACCCCCGCCCAGAATATACCCGGGGTTAAAATGGCCTAGGCCAGTTTATACCCCTCTGGGCCAGAATATACCCGGGTATAGTAGATCAGATTTTTCACGCTTTTGAGAAACATTGAGTGATATACTTAATAACCGGGCCCCAGTCAGCGCACAGGGGCCCCAGGCAGCACACAGGGGCCCCAGGAAGCGCACAGGGGCCCTAGGCAGCAAACAGGGGGCAGAGAACCCATGGGACCCCAGACATCTTACAGGGGCCCCAGACAGCGCACAGGGGACCCAGACATCACATCGCACAGGGGCCCAAGACATTGCACAGGATTGAGTGATATACTCAAGAACGGGGCCCCAGACATCGCACAGGGGACTCAGACATCACACAGGATTGAGTGATATACTCAAGAGCAGGGCCCCAGACATCGCATTGGTGGTCCCAGACAGCGCACAGGGGGACAGAGACAGCGCACAGGGGCCCTGCACGCTGTCTCTCCCCCCCCTTGCGCGCTCTCTCTCCCCCTGTGCGCTGTCTTGGGCCCCGTGCGCTGTATTTGCCCCCTGTGCGCTGTCTGCCGCCCCGTGCGCTGTCTTTGCCCCCCTGTGCGCTGCCTTGGGCCCCTGTGTGCTGGCTGGGACCCCATTTCTCTTCCCCCCATGTGCTGCCTGGGGCCCCGTTCGCTTTCTCTGCCCCCCGTGTGCTGCCTGGGGCCCTATATGCTGCCTAGGGCCCCTTGTGCTGCCTGGGGCCCCGTTATAGAATATGTCACTCAATGGTTCTCAAAAGCCTGAAAAATCTGACCTACAGCAGCTGGAGTATTCTGACTCTGAGGGGTATAATCTGGTCTAGGCCACCTTAACCCCAGGTATATTCTGGGCTGGGTGGTTAATCTGGCCTGTTACACTGGTATACAGCATACTCGCCCATAGCTTAGATAACCCCACCCACACCAGGCTCTCTATATACTTAATGTCTATAGACAGTGAGCTGATTATCACAGGAGGGGGTGTGGTCGAACTACCAGTTATTTGCACCTCAGACCTGGCAATGATAATCTCCTAGTGATAAAACCTTCGCTTTAATTAAACAGCACACAGCTTGATAAGTGCCATATTGTTGATTTCAGTGTTTTAACCCCTACGTCCTGCTGTCCTCCGATTACATAGCAAAAACCTGCTGACATATTCCCAGCTCATATTGATGTGATACTCAGGTGTTCACATAATTTTGACCTTGTAGAGCAGATAAGTGAGACGCTGTTCTGCCCACATGATATGAGGCCTGAGGGCAGTGATTAGTCACAACCATAAGTGTCATCCTTGGTAATATAATCGGTCTGGACAGCTGAAGGCTGAAATTCCTGGACTGTGATCCCCCCATTTTACACGGTCAGTTTGTGTCTCATCTGAAAAATATGATCCCTCTGATAAATGTGTGAGAGTTGAGAGGTTTTCATTTTTCCCTATTTGCCATTCTGCATGATAGAAGTTTATTGGCCGGACGACCGACGCTACATATTTTTTATCTGTGGCAGAGCTGCATAAAGACTAAATTGATGGCTATAGAAGAGAGAGAACACATAGGTCTGACTAGGAGGGTCTGGTAGTGGGCTTCTGATAGACAGTAGAGGCATTGACATAATGCACAGTGTAGCAGTAGCTTCCGGACCCCGCGGCTTTTGTGTTTCATGCCCTGAATTTGGATTGAGACATGTGATAAAGGAAAGTGAATTCCTATGTAACTGATAAGCGAGTATTTGATAAGACTGGTCTTATACTTTGTGTGTTTTTATGTGTCTTTTATTCTTCATTTATTCTTATTTCTGTGTTCAGGTTGTTACTGGATTATATTTACAGTAATGTGGTCATTTCAATTATCTATTGCAGGGGTGGGCAATTAATTTTCCCAAGGGGCCACATGAGATACTGTGACTGTTGAGGAAGGAAGAACCAACCGGCCGATATTAATTCTGCTTATTGTGTTTTATTAATTTTTCTCACTTAATATTGAGCAGAATGAATCTGCTGTCCCACTGCTACTGATAGTACATGTTACCAGAGGGCTTATTGCAGCGTGTTCTTACCTGTAGGAGCGAATCAAAACCATATCATTTACTGTTTTATAAGGTTTATATAAAACAGGAACTCTCACTGCTTCGGTTATTCAGCCCTTGTACAATGATCAACTGCTCCCAATACAGTATGAGGCCCCACAGTCCCCACACATATTATGATATGACACACATAGTATTATGTCGTCACACAGCCCCTCAAACAGCATGACTTCCCCTCAAACAGTATTATGCCCCCACACAGCCACCCACTGGAAATGATGTCCCTACACAGCCCTTTTACGCAGCCCCTCAAACAGCATGATGTCCCCTTAAACCGTTATGATGTCCCCACACAGCCCCTTACACTGTATGATGTCCGCACACAGCCCCTTACACTGTATGATGTCCCCACACAGCCCCTTACACTGTATGATGTCCGCACACAGCCCTTACACTGTATGATGTCCCCACACAGCCCCTTACACTGTATGATGTCCGCACACAGCCCCTTACACTGTATGATGTCCCCACACAGCCCCTTACACTGTATGATGTCCGCACACAGCCCCTTACACTGTATGATGTCCCCACAAAGCTTCACTGCACAGTATTATGTGCTAAGTAGTATCATTATGTGACATTCCCACAGCCAACCATGCAGAATGATATCCCCACACAGCCCCGTTACACAGTAGTATGTCCCTACACAGCTCCCACTCATAGTGATGTCCCCACACAACCCTCTTACAAAGTATTATGTCTCCATACAGCTCCCCCATTCAGAATAATGTCCTAACACTGTTGCCTTACGTAGTGTTATGTCCCCAAACAGCTCACATTCAGAATGATGTCCCCACACAGACCCTTTGCATAGTATTATGTCCTCAAACAGCTCCCATGCAGAAAGATGTCCCCACACAGTACATTTACATATTATGTCCCCACACAAACCCCATAAAGAAAGATGTCCGCAAACAGTTCCTTTGCACAGTATTATCCCACATTGCCCCCTTACACAGAATTATGTCCCCACACAGCCCACTTACGCATTATTATGTCAACCCCCTCCCTGAGAATGATATAAGAAAATCAAACTACTCACCTAACCCCATTCACCCAGAGCTCCGGTCTGCGCTGTGTACTGAGGCGCCGCCGGTGTGATGTACTGACGCCATTGCGACCCCTGCGCTTTCAGGCGTACAGGCTCAGTGATGGAACAGGAAGCCTACAATTATCTGTTCCATCATTTTGTTCACTGGCATTTCCATCCCAAGGATACAGATATCAGTGAAAGTGAGATGCCGGGTGGAGGGTAGCTGTGTGGTGTGGGACATTACTGCATAAAGCCCTTTGTCGACTGTCCTTTTCCTCAGGCCGCATTGAAACAGCATTGGAGGAAGCACTAAATATAATGGTCATATAAATTAGATGGCTGGTATATCCTCAGATCATCAATATAAAGGTACTGGAACAACCCTTAAACATTTATTGGGTGCTAAAGGAATAATGGTCCCATAGGTGGTGGTCTCCGGTAGTTAAGGGATTTATGATGAAATTCCCAGTGGTCTACAGTCCAGCTGTAGACCACTGGGTACCCGTAGAGTACAGACCATGTATCCAGGAGCTATTGTCTATGGGCCCATGCAAACTGAGTTGTGCAAAAAATTGCAGCATTTCAAACCGTTTTACATGAAAATTCTGGAAAAAAAACGGTGAATCGAGGCCACAGGAAATTATGCACATACACAGTCCGAGATCACATTGTAAGTGAACTCAATGAGGGAATTGTTGTTTTTTCACATTTTTCTTGTCCTAGTGGGGCAAATCTACTTGTTTATTTTTCCCCAATGAACAAAGACTTTACTATAAACCATGTGCATTACATCTATGATTGCTTTGTTGCCCACCAATGACGTTTTGCTGTTCATCGTTCTTGTAAACACATCCGAGCTTGAAAAGAAGATAAAATCGTATAATAAATTCTTCATTTAGATGCGGAAGTCACACAAATGGATCCCATTCTAAAGGAAAAGGCGAAAGAAAAGCATGTAAAAAGTGAATATCATTTTAATTATAGGTTCTCGTCTCGAGAACAACACGTTTGGTAATTAGCAAACAAAAGCAAAATAAGACTTTTAGCCATTTAATTAGCTGTTGTTTTGCTTTATTTTTCCATTTAGAGGGAGGAATAAGCAAACATTTGCGTACGAAAAATAAAATCAGTAAAGCCATGTTAGCGCAGTAAATGTGATGTTCAGATAAATCCATTTTCAGAATGGAATAATCAGGAAATATTGTTTAGCGTAGAAGTATGTTTATTGAGAACATTAAGGTAGGCATTGCGGCGTGCATGCTAATTAGCCAGCGTACTGCAGGCTTGATGAGACAATCTATTCACATTAGCCAAGGCAGATAAGCTGTTTATTATTTTCTTTATAGAGGCAATAGTTGGAGTTTTCCTTGTACTTAATAATAATCCTTTAATTACTTTTTAAAACGGCTGACAAGCAGATGGCGTTTTATATAGTACAAAATTCCAAAATCACATTTGGTCCTATATGGCAGATTCTTCGTCAAATGTGAAAACAGGTTGCCCTGAAAGTTACAAGTACTACTATGAAGCCGACAACTGACTGTACACTTACAGCTTTATGATTTGCATACTCATCTAAGCAATAAAAAATTTGTCTGAAATCCTGCCTGCATACTGTATGTACGGTAATTTCCACAATATCAATTTTCTCATGGTAGATCGCTCTTCTTAAGAATATGGCACCTTACGGTTTTATGCACATGCCGAGGTTCATGAGACCTTTACTGTACCGACAGCTCTGCTCAAAAGTTTACATACCCAGAAGAATTTTTGCTTTCTTAGCCTTTTTTTCAAAGAATATGAATGATAACACCAAAACGTTTTCTCTACTCATGGTTAGTGGTTGGCTGAAGCCATTTATTGTCAAACTACTGTGTTTTCTCTTTTTAAATCATAATGACAACCCAAAACATCCAAATGACCCTGATCAAAAGTTCACATACCCTCATGATTTTGGCCTGATAACATGCACAGAAGTTGACACAAATGGGGTTGAATGGCTACTAAAGGTAACATCCTCAGCTGTGACCTGTTTGCATGTAATCAGTGTGTGTGCATAAAAGCTGAGTGAGTTTCTGGATCCACAGACTCTTGCATCTTTCATCCAGCCACTGACATTTCTGGATTGTGAGTCACGGGGAAAGCAAAAGAATTGTCAACGGATCTACAGGAAAATTGGTATTTGGGCATGGATGTCTTTACTAGAAATCCTGTTTGGGCTTTTTTGGGTTTTAGGCCTCATTAAGACGTCCATCCATATTTTTTTTTAAATGTGCGAGTTCTAAACGTGGTTTGTTCACATGTTTGTGAGTCTAAGGCCTCATACTCACTGGCGCCGAAAACGGATGATAATCAGAGGAAAAAAAATCGGATGCAAATCTGACCAATGTTAGTCAATGGGTGAATTCTCATTTGCGATTTTTTTCTCATCAGATATTGTTGTGAGAAAAAAATCGCAGCATGCTGCGATTTGATCGATTTTGGGATGAAAATCGCCAATGCAAGTCAATGTGTGCGATTAAAAAACGAACAGCACTCGCACCATGCACATGCTGTCCAATTTATATGCACCAGTCTCCTTTGAAAAGCCGGTAATTCATCCCCGGCTACTGTAAAATCACACTGACAGCTCACAAAACATAGAATACATAACATAAATAATATATATATATATATATATAATGTCATTGTAACACATACAAATATATATATATTTATAGTTCTTACACTTCTACATACTGTAATAGCCGCTAATTCAATTGCCGGCTTTTGTGAAATCACAGAAGCCGACATGAAATACATTGTTTCCACACAGTTAACCATGTCATTTCCTGTATTTTGATATATGGTTTGAACTTACAATTACATGAGTGTATTTGTACAAAATTTCAGACATGTAGGGGTTAATTAAAGGTGTAAATTCGTAGAAAAAAAATGCGTGGGCTCCCGCTGTATTTTCTCCACCAGACAGACAAAGCAAGCGAGTGGGGGCAGATAATAATAGCCTAGGGAGGGTACATTTTTTTTGTGCCCCCCCTGGCTACTAACATCTGCCCCAGACACCCCAGAAAGGGCAAATCTATAATTAGATTCGCCCTTCTGGCACTTTGCCCGTCTATTCCCATTGCCCTGTAGCGGTGGCGAATGGGTTAATAAGGGGTTAATGTCACCTTGCTATTGAAAGGTGACCTTAAGCCAGGTTAATAATTGAGAGCTGTCAATTAGACAACTATCAATTATTAATCCTATTGTATGATAGAAAAATCAAACACACACAGTTTAATAAAAAATAAGTTTAATGAAATAATCACACAGTTTTTGACCATATTTTATTTTCCTGCTAAAACCATTTCCTGTAATAAAAATAAAATAAAAAAGCAAAATTATTCTTACCAATCCGATGTACAGTCAGGTCCCACGGTGTAATCCATCAGAAAGGGTTAACAGGTTACAGCTTGAGAGAGCTAAATGCTGTCTCCGAGCTGTATTCCCATGAATGAATAACTTCCTCTCCCAGCGAAAGGAGAGGAATAGATTCATGAATGGAGCTTAATTGATTTATTGCCACTTTCACTTGAGTGACCTGACCTAACGTGAAAGTGGGATACAATCAATTGAGCTTCATTCATTAATCACATCCTCTCCTGTCGGCAGGAGATAAGCTCATTCATTCAGGAGCTATCAGATGAGCACGCAGGATTACTTGCGCTGCTTATCTGATTGCTAGTTAACCCTTTGTGAAGGATTACTTCGTGGGACGTGACAGATCGCCAGATAGGTAAGAATAATGTTGTTTTATTATTTTATATTTATTTTAGAAGAACAAAGGCTTCGAACGGATTAAGAGTTAAATAAAAGATGGTCAAAAATATGTGTTTTGATTTCATTAAAATTATTTATTCTTAAAGTGTGTTTGTGTTTTTTTATTTACTTCAATAGGATTAATAATTGATAGTTGTCTAATTGACAGCTCTCAATTATTAACATGGCTTAAGGTCACCTTTCAATAGCAAGGTGACATTAACCCCTTATTAACCCATTCGCCACCGCTACAGGGCAATGGGAATAGACGGGCAAAGTGCCAGAATGGGCGAATCTAATTATAGATTTGCCCTTTCTGGGGTGTCTGGGGGCAGATGTTAGTAGCCAGGGGGGGCACAAAAAAATGTACCCTCCCTAGGCTATTATTATCTGCCCCCACTCGCTTGCTTTGTCTGTCTGGTGGAGAAAATACAGCGGGAGCCCAGCATTTTTTTTCAACGAATTTTCACCTTTAATTAACCCCTACATGTCTGAAATTTTGTACAAATACACTCATGTAATTGTAAGTTCAAACCATATATCAAAATACAGGAAATGACATGGTTAACTGTGTGGAAACAATGTATCATTTCATGTCGGCTTCTGTGATTTCACAAAAGCCGGCAATTGAATTAGCGGCTATTACAGTATGTAGAAGTCTAGGAACTATAAATATATGTATATATATATGTCACAATTACATATATATAATATATTATAATGTATTCTATGTGTGTATATGTATTGTTTCTATTCTTTAAGCTGTCAGTGTGATTTTACAGTATAGCCAGGGATGAATTAGCGGCTATTATACTATGTAGAAGTGTATGACCTATATATATATTATATATATATATTAGATATATATATATATATATATTATATATATAATTATTTGCTTTTTGTGTAAATTTTTTTGTTACAATGTGATTTTTACATGACTTTTTACATAGAGATAACTGCTCTATGTAAAACTTCATGTTAAAATCGCATTGCATACAGATGGAAAACTGATGGAAAACTGACAGAAAACGCATAGTGCGATTTAAAATCGCATCAAAATCCATGCCTTTTTACAACAAATGTACCGTTTTTTTCCAGAACAACCGTATTTAGCCAGTGAGTATGAGCCCTTAACATCATTTACTGAGATATGTCCATTTTTGATCCGAGTCATGTTAGTTGTAACGTATGTCAACAGTGTGCAGCCCATGTGCTGTTCGTGATTCACATTGCAATAAGTAGTAAAAACTTTGTAATACATTTATTTTGTCATTAAATGATGAAACACTGATGGTAAAAAATGACACATTGACTATACACTGATGACATATTTTTTGCACATGTGAAGAGTCACGGACGTCTTAATGAGGCCTTAAACCCTTTAATTTGCACAAATGGATTGACACTATTTTGTGTTTTTTTTTTCAAGGGAACATGGTTGTCATTTCAGGCTGCCCAAACCATGGCTAGTCCATTTTTACCAACACCCAATATTGTCTGCTTGTCTTTGCTACATGATAACTTCTTGTTGGGTGGTTAGTACTTAACCCTCATCTTACCCCAGGCTCTAGTCACTTTGCCTGTCAATTTGCTGCACCCTCTATTGTAGCATATTCACATTTGTTTAACTAAGGATGAACTGTAATACCATATACCAAAAATATGAATTGTTTCTTTGAATTTTAATTTTTTAAATCCTAGCCAAGCAAGTGTGCATGTAAATGCTGTCCCTGCTCCACGCTGTCCCTACTCCACACTATCCCTACTCCATGACTAATCTGAAGTCTTCAATCGAGAACTTTAATATAGCATATATACTCGTGTATAAGACGAGATTTTCAGCACATTTTTTTGTGCTGAAAACGCCCCTCTCAGCTTATACATGAGTCATTGTCCAGAAAGCCAGCCGGGAAGGAGGAGTGGTGGAGCAGCAGTAGGATCCGGCGGCTGTGGCAGAGTGACAGCTGCCGCCACGGCTAACATTAGACATCATACTCACCCTCCTCGCGTCGTCGCTGCATCTCCGTCGCTGCATCTCCATCCATGCATCTCTGTCCACTCCAGGGGGAGCCACACATAGCAGGACAGGACGGGGGAAGCCAGACATAGCAGGACAAGACGGAGGAGCCATACATACCAGGACAAAATGGGGGAGCCACATACCAGGACAGGGACAGGGACAGGGGGAGCCATGCATAGCAGAACAGGGATAAGGGGACAATGCATACCCGGCTTATACTCGAGTCAAGTTTTCCGTGGCAAAATTAGGTGCTTCGGCTTATACTCGGGTGGGCTTATACTCGAGTACAGTACAGACCAAAAGTTTGGACACACCTTCTCATTCAAAGATTTTTCTGTATTTTCATGACTATGAAAATTGTACATTCACACTGAAGGCATCAAACTATGAATTAACACATGTGAAATTATATACTTAACAAAAATGTGTGAAACAACTGAAAATATGTCTTATATTCTAGGTTCTTCAAAGTAGCCACCTTTTGCTTTGATTACTGCTTTGCACACTCTTGGCATTCTCTTGATGAGCTTCAAGAGGTAGTCACCTGAAATGGTCTTCCAACAGTCTTGAAGGAGTTCCCAGAGATGCTTAGCACTTGTTGGCCCTTTTGCCTTCACTCTGCGGTCAGCTCACCCCAAACCATCTCGATTGGGTTCAGGTCTGGTGACTGTGGAGGCCAGGTCATCTGGCGTAGCACCCCATCACTCTCCTTCTTGGTCAAATAGACCTTAAACAGCCTGGAGGTGTGTTTGGGGTCATTGTCCTGTTGAAAAATAAATGATGGTCCAACTAAACGCAAATCGGATGGAATAGCATGCCACTGCAAGATGCTGTGGTAGCCATGCCGGTTCATTATGCCTTCAATTTTGAATACATCCCCAACATTGTCACCAGCAAAGCACCCCCACATCATCACACCTCCTCCTCCATGCTTCACGGTGGGAACCAGGCATGTAAAGTCCATCCGTTCACCTTATCTGCGTCACAAAAAGACACGGTGGTTGGAACCAAAGATCTCAAATTTGGACTCATCAGACCAAAGCACAGATTTCCACTGGTCTAATGTCTATTTCTTGTGTTCTTTAGCCCAAACATGTCTCTTCTGCTTGTTGCCTGTCCTTAGCAGTGGTTTCCTAGCAGCTATTTTACCATGAAGGCCTGCTGCACAAAGTCTCCTCTTAACAGTTGTTGTAGAGATGTGTCTGCTGCTAGAACTCTGTGTGGCATTGACCTGGTCTCTAATCTGAGCTGCGGTTAACCTGCGATTTCTGAGGCTGGTGACTCGGATAAACTTATCCTCAGAAGCAGAGGTGACTCTTGGTCTTCCTTTCCTGGGGCGGTCCTCATGTGAGCCAGTTTCTTTGTAGCGCTTGATGGTTTTTGCAACTGCACTTGGGGACACTTTCAAAGTTTTCCCAATTTTTCAGACTGACTGACCTTCATTTCTTAAGTAATGATGGCCACTCGTTTTTTCTTTGCTTTTTTCTTGCCATAATACAAATTCTAACAGTCTATTCAGTAGGACTATCAGCTGTGTATCCACCAGACTTCTGCACAACACAACTGATGGTCCCAACCCCATTTATAAGGCAAGAAATCACACTTATTAAACCTGACAGGGCACACCTGTGAAGTGAAAACCTTTTCCGGTGACTACCTCTTGAAGCTCATCAAGAGAATACCAAGAGTGTGCAAAGCAGTAATCAAAGCAAAAGGTGCCTACTTTGAAGAACCTAGAATATAAGACATATTTTCAGTTGTTTCACATTTTTTGTTAAGTATATAATTCCACATGTGTTAATTCATAGTTTTGATGCCTTCAGTGTGAATGTACAATTTTCATAGTCATGAAAATACAGAAAAATCTTTGAATGAGAAGGTGTGTCCAAACTTTTGGTCTGTACTGTACTGTATATACGGTAATTTTGAATATTCCAATGTAGAAAACCAAGGACTTTACAGAGAAAACTAATTGTATGATAGTGTGAGCAGGTTGCTGGATGCAGCGACGGACAGGAGACAGAGCAAGGGTTAATGCTTTTAAAAAACAGGGATGGGAACTGATTAAACAGGAAAATGGGCAATGCAGATGAAAAGTATATAATGGGTTAAGGAGGGAACAAACGTGGTTACCATACAGTTCTGTAAAGTGTAACTTATCCAAACAGTCAGTCTTCAGGCAATAGGGTCCACGAAGCAGACGATGGCGCCAGTGATGGTCGGCGTGGGGTTGCTCCGGTGAGGTCCTGTAGATCGATGATCCGGGTCCCGGAGGCAGTGGATAGTCTCTGGCACCTTCTGCAGGGTCCTCAGTCCATATGTCGATATGTCAGAAGGCGTGCAGGCCACAGCATCCTCTGAGCCCAACGTGGCTCGGTAAATATAGGCCGGGGAGTCAGGAAAAAGTTCAGTCACTCACTCAGTCTCTTTTAGGCAGCACGCGCGAAACACTAATAGGCCCGGAGCGTTTTATCAGCTTGCCCCGTTGGGACCAACTGTCACAGGTCCTGAATATGCTCACAGTCTGTGCAGATGTCAGCGGGGACCCTCGAGCGTGGGCCTGCGCTGATACGGTGCCCGAGGGACGGAGCGCACAATTCTGCCTTCTGCGCGCTGTCTGTTCCCGCCAAGTCTGACTACTTCCGCGCGCGCTGTGACTGCTGCAGCTTAGCCACGCCCTCTGCTTCTTGGTGCAAGGGTTTGTCTGCTCCCCTAAGCTTTCCCCGGGCAACAGTGGAGGCAGCCCTGACAGTTCCGGACCCGGCACAGAGCAAGTACCCACGGCCCAGTCCTTCTTCCTACAATAGCATTAGATTTTGTATTAATATTTTCCTTTGGGCTTCTGGTGTTCCTGAACGGTATCTGTCATTAAAAGTCTATTATTTTTGTATGACCTCTAACAATGAAAAATGTTGATGACCTGACCCCACTCAAGTCCTGCTAAATGCTCAATTCATGTTATGTTTATTAAACTTAGAAATATCAGAACTTCTAGAAACGTTCAAGATCTTTCATGACTTTGGTATATTTGTACTCGCTCTGTTTACATGAGATCACCCTCTATTTTTGGCTGCGAAGACATATAATCTATCTTCCAGCCTTTTCTGTTCACTGAAAGCACTTAGTATACTTGATGTCAATAAATATGATAGGCCAAGATCAGCCGACTTCTTATTGCTTGCAGACAGCAGATTAGTCAGTTGACTTTCATATGCTTGTTATAAAACATTTAACATTGTTCCTCGGTGATCATTTTCTGCTTCAGTTTCTATTTCTGGCCTTGAAAAAATTAGATGCAGAAACATTTTGATAATTTCCTAAAGTGGAAGGAAAAAAATAGCAAACTGAGGTACCAGATCTGAATGTCTTTATTGGCTCCAATCATATTTATGACAAGAAGCACTTGAGTACCGTAATTCTCAAGAGCTTTAATTAGCACATGATAGCCATGACTTTGTGAATAACTACACCTCATCTTCATTATACTAATGATTTAATTTTCCTTAGACCTTTTGAGAAGAATTTCTTTCGGAATGGTAATGTGTGCTGACATGCATTTAACTCCTCTAGTGTTGGATCTCATGGTTGAACAACTTTCTGTCAACATGGCTAAAATTGAAAAGGTTAAATCTCTTCTACCTCAAGTCACAATGTTGCAGTTTTTAGTTTGTTCATAAAAAAATAACTAATTTCTTCCCCATAAAACTTTTGTTGATTAGAATATGTACACTGTGTTTCTTGCTTTCTGAAAATAGGTGGTTTTTGGATCATTCGTTATGAGCAGTGACCTTCACTGAGAGTCTAGAAATAAACTGGTTCATCAAGGCATAAAATGATGTATGATCTAATACACAGATGAGGTATACTGTACATGTGAGATGTGAACATCAGGGGATGGGTCAAGTAGGTTCACATGAATTAAAGGAGTTTTCCTTGTCCCAAAATTATTACATACTTGTAAAACCACAAACTGAAATGGTGTCCTCTGTCCCCAGTTCCAGTGTCAACTCTCAGCTGCTCACTTTATTTTTGGCTGCAGATGGTAACATCACTACACTGTGTTCCAAATTATTATGCAAAAATTGTTTAGGAGTGATAAGGTAAGAATTTTTTTGTTTGTCAGTGAAACTCATTGATGGTGATGTGTGTCAGTGCTCTTTATATTGTAGGCTTTTCAGGGGATATAGCTCTGGGATCGCCGTCTGGGTAGACAGAGTGGCACGGAAACAGTTCATTCACAGCAGTACTGGTGCAACTGGCCGCAACCAGTTTTATTTAAAGTCACAAGCAAACAAGACATAAAACAAATCATAAAAAAGAAGACCTGGCTTGTCTAGCCACTTACACACTTAGATAATTTCCCTATCTACCGGGTCCGACTCTAACAGCCGGGGCCCCAAAAAAACACATATGTTCAGCATTTACCAGCATGTAAGTTCACAGAGTCTCCTCCTTGTGTCTGAAGGCACCTTCAACGTCCCGACTTGAGAGAGCTCCCTCCTATCAGCAGCTATTTCCCCATGG
>JARQOD010000001.1:834112796-834222844 GCA_033576555.1 Oophaga sylvatica | reverse complement strand
GAGCCACCGGACTACTACCCCTAATATCCCACATCATCCCATCAGCCAGAGCCACCGGATACTACCCTAATATCCCACATCATCCCGCCAGCCAGAGCCACTGGAGAACTACCCCCAATATCCCACATCATCCCGTCAGCCAGAGCCACCGCACTACTACCCCTAATATCCCACATCATCCCGTCAGCCAGAGCCACTGGACTACTACCCCTAATATCCCACATCATACAGTCAGCCAGAGTCACGGACTACTACCCCTAATATTCCACATCATCCCGTCAGCCAGAGTCACCGGACTACTACCCCTAATATTCCACATCATCCCGTCAGCCAGAGCCACCGGACTACTACCCCTAATATCCCACATCATCCTGTCAGCCAGAGCCACTGGACTAGCTACCCAATATCCCACATCATCCCTCAGCCAGAGTCACCGGACTACTACCCCTAATATTCCACATCATCCGTCAGCCAGAGCACCGGACTACTACCCCTAATATCCCACATCATCCCGTCAGCCAGAGCACCGGACTACTACCCCTAATATCCCACATCATCCGTCAGCCAGAGCCACCGGACTACTACCCCTAATATCCCACATCATCCCTGTCAGCCAGAGTCCACGGACTACCCCCTAATATTCCACATCATCCCGTCAGCCAGAGCCACGGACTACTACCCTAATATCCCACATCATCCCGTCAGCCAGAGCCACCGGACTACTACCCCTAATATTCCACATCATCCCGTCAGCCAGAGCCACGGACTACTACCCCTAATATCCCACATCATCCCGTCAGCCAGAGCCACCGGACTACTACCCCTAATATCCCATCATCCTTCAGCCAGAGCCACTGGACTACTACCCCTAATATCCCACATCATCCCGTCAGCCAGAGCACCGGACTACTACCCCTAATATTCCACATCATCCGTCAGCCAGAGCCACCGGACTACTACCCCTAATATCCCACATCATCCCGTCAGCCAGAGCCACGGACTACTACCCCAATATCCCACATCATCCCTGTCAGCCAGAGCCACTGGACTACTACCCCTAATATCCCACATCATCCCGTCAGCCAGAGCACCGGACTACTACCCCTAATATTCCACATCATCCGTCAGCCAGAGCCACGGACTACTACCCCAATATCCCACATCATCCCGTCAGCCAGAGCCACCGGACTAACTACCACATCTCTAAGATCTCCCAATATCCACCTGTCAGCCAAGTCACACTGGACTACTACCCCTAATATTCCCACATCATACCCATCAGCCAGAGCCACCGGACTACTACCCCTAATATTCCACATCATCCGTCAGCCAGAGCCACCGGACTACTACCCCTAATATCCACATCATCCCGTCAGCCAGAGCCACCGGACTACTACCCCTAATATCCCACATCATCCTGTCAGCCAGAGCCACGGACACTACCCCTAATATCCCACATCATCCCTCAGCCAGAGTCACCGGACTACTACCCCCTAATATCCACATCATCCGTCAGCCAGAGTCACCGGACTACTACCCCTAATATTCCACATCATCCCGTCAGCCAGAGTCACCGGACTACTACCCCTAATATTCCACATCATCCCGTCAGCCAGAGCCCACCGGACTACTACCCCTAATTTTCCACATCATCCCGTCAGCCAGAGCCACCGACTACTACCCTAATATTCCACATCATCCTTCAGCCAGAGCCACGGACTACTACCCTAATATCCCACATCATCCCTCAGCCAGAGCCACCGGACTACTACCCCTAATATCCCACATCATCCCGTCAGCCAGAGCACTGGAAACTACCCCAATATCCCACATCATCCCTTCAGCCAGAGCCACCGGACTACTACCCCTAATATCCCACATCATCCCGTCAGCCAGAGCCACCGGACTACTACCCCAATATTCTCACATCATCCGTCAGCCAGAGCCACTGGACATACTACCCCAATATTCCACATCATCCAGTCAGCCAGAGCACCAGACTACTACCCCTAATATCCACATCATCCGTCAGCCAGAGCCACCGGACTACTCCCTTAATATCCACATCATCCCGTCAGCCAGAGCACCGACTACTACCCTAATATCCCATCATCCAGTCAGCCAGAGCCACCAGGACTACTACCCCTAATATCCCACATCATCCTGTCAGCCAGAGTCACCGACTTACTACCCCTAATATCCACATCATCCCGTCAGCCAGAGCACCGGACTACTACCCCTAATATTCCACATCATCCGTCAGCCAGAGTCCCAACCGGACTACTACCCCTAATATTCCACATCATCCGTCAGCCAGAGCCACCGACTACTCCCCTAATATTCCACATCATCCCGTCAGCCAGAGTCACCGGACTACTACCCTAATATTCCACATCATCCATCACCAGAGCACCCGGACTACTACCCCTAATATCCACATCATCCCATCAGCCAGAGCACCGGACTACTACCCCTAATATTCCACATCATCCCGTCAGCCAGAGCCACCGGACTACTCCCCTAATATTCCACATCATCCCGTCAGCCAGAGTCACCGGACTACTCCCCTAATATTCCATCATCCCGTCAGCCAGAGCCACTGGACTACTACCCCTAATATCCCACATCATCTTGTCAGCCAGAGCCACCAGATTACTACCCTAATATCCACATCATCCGTCAGCCAGAGCCACCGGACTACTACCCCTAATATCCACCGTCAGCCAGAGCCACCGGACTTCTCCCCTAATATCCCATATCATCCCGTCAGCCAGAGCCACCGTACTACTACCCCTAATATTCCACATCATCCCGTCAGCCAGAGCCACCGTACTACTACCTCTAATATCCCACATCATCCATCAGCCAGAGCCACCGTACTACTACCCTAATATCCCACATCATCCCGTCAGCCTGGGGTCAGAACCACAGCGCTGAGTGGAACGGTCCTAACTTCCATACTGGAGATCCCTTTAAGAGGGGCCTGGGGTCAAAACCAAAGCGCTGGATGGGTTTGCCCTGACTTCCATACCAATGATCCCTATAATAGAGGCCTGGGGTCAGTACCAGAGCATTTGAAGGCAATTGCCCTGACTTCCATACCGGGATCCCTTTAAGAGAGCCTGGGGTCAGAACCAGAACGCTGAGTGGAATTGCCCTAACTTCCATACCAATGATCCCTTTAAGAGACCGTGGGGTCAGAACCACAGCGCTGAGTGGAACAGTGCTAACTTCCATACCGGGGATCACTTTAAGAGGGAAGATGTGCCTATGGGATGGATGCTAGATTTCTCCCACCTGGTCAGTGTCTGCTGAGGTGTAGTCATGGAGTGAGAAAACTGTTGCTCATAGCAACCAATCACAGCTCAGCTTCTTTTAAACAGCTCTGGTGAAATGAAAGATCCTTCTTGATTGGTTGGTGATACACACACACACACACACATTCAATTTTATATATATATATACTAGCTGAAGAGCCCGGCGCTGCCCGGGCATAGTAACTAACTATGGTTAGTTATAACAAATTATAATGATTATATCTCTATATATAAAGCTGAGTGTAGAGCCACATTCACTATAATATCCCACACAATCCCATCAGCCAGAGCCACCGGACTACTAATATCCCACATCATCCCATCAGCCAGAGCCACCGGACTACTAATATCCCACATCATCCCGTCAGCCAGAGCTACCGGACTACTACCCCTAATATCCCACACAATCCCATCAGCCAGAGCCACCGGACTACTAATATCCCACATCATCCCATCAGCCAGAGCCACCGGACTACTAATATCCCACATCATCCCATCAGCCAGAGCCACCGGACTACTAATATCCACATCATCCCGTAAGCCAGAGCCACCGGACTACTACCCCTAATATCCCACATCATCCTGTCAGCCAGAGCCACCGGACTACTACCCCTAATATCCCACATCATCCCGTCAGCCAGAGCCACCGGACTACTACCCCTAATATCCCACACCGTCCCATCAGCCAGAGCCACCGGACTACTACCCCTAATATCCCACATCATCCCGTCAAAGCCACCGGACTACTACCACTAATATCCACATCGTCCCGTCAGCCAGAGCCACTGGACTACTACCACTAATATCCACATCATCCTGTCAGCCAGAGCCACCGGACTACTAATATCCCACATCATCCCGTCAGCCGGAGCCACTGGACTACTACCTCTATTATCCCACATCATCCCGTCAGCCAGAGCTACCGGACTACTACCCCTAATATCCCACACCGTCCCATCAGCCAGAGCCACCGGACTACTACCTCTATTATCCCACATCATCCCGTCAGCCAGAGCTACCGGACTACTACCCCTAATATCCCACACCGTCCCATCAGCCAGAGCCACCGGACTACTAATGTCCCACATCATCCCGTCAAAGCCACCGGACTACTACCCCTAATATCCCACATCATCCCGTCAAGCCACCGGACTACTACCACTAATATCCCACATCATCCCGTCAGCCAGAGCCACCGAACTACTACCCCTAATATCCCACACCGTCCCATCAGCTAGAGCCACCGGACTACTACCCCTAATATCCACATCGTCCCGTCAAAGCCACCGGACTACTACCACTAATATCCCACATCGTCCATCAGCCAGAGCCACCGGACTACTACCACTAATATCCCACATCATCCTGTCAGCCAGAGCCACCGGACTACTACCCATAATATCCCACATCATCCCGTCAGCCAGAGCCACTGGACTACTACGTCTATTATCCCACATCATCCCGTCAGCCAGAGCCACCGGACTACTACCCCTAATATCCCACATCATCCCGTCAGCCAGAGCCACCGGATAACTACCACTAATATCCCACATCATCCCGTCAGCCAGAGCCACCGGACTACTACCCCTAATATCCCACATCATCCCGTCAGCCAGAGCCACCGGACTACTACCCCTAATATCCCACATCGTCCCATCAGCCAGAGTCACCGGACTACTCCCCCTAATATCCCACATCATCCCGTCAAAGCCACCGGACTACTAGCACTAATATACCACATCATCCTGTCAGCCAGAGCCACCGGACTACTACCCCTAATATCCCACATCATCCCGTCAGCCAGAGCCACTGGACTACTACCCCTAATATCCCACATCATCCCGTCAGCCTGGGGTCAGAACTACAGCGATGAGTGGAACGGTCCTAACTTCCATACTGGGGATCCCTTTAAGAGGGGCCTGGGGTCAGAACCAGAGCTCTTAGTGGAATTGCCCTGACTTCCGTACCAATGATCCCTTTAAGAGACCCTGAGGTCAGAACCACCCAGTCACTGTCTGCTGAGGGATTGTCGAGGAGTGAGAAAACTGTTGCTCATAGCAACCAATCACAGCTCAGCTTCTTTTAAATAGATCCGGTGAAATGAAAGATCCTTCGTGATTGGTTGGTGATACACACACACACATTGAATTTTATATATATAGATTACAGCATATCCTGAGAATATATCATCTCTTTAACAGCGCACCCATAGAGGCATATGACACTTCTACCGTACATCTAAATGTCGCCTACCCAAAGCCAATGCTGCGAAAACCTTAGAAATGACAGATGAGGTTCCAGTCCACTACACAATGCTGAGGAGCCTCTGTTCATAGCCCCCATTATTATTTTTAGACAAGTAATGTGCCAGGAATTTAAAAATAGTAGCGATTCTTTCAGATACTGAATCGTATTTTCGATACGCCTATTTTTTAATTTGCTTTCTTTTTATAATTTTCTTTCCTGCACTTTATTTACCCAAGCTAGCTTATTTTACAAGGCAGAAAGAATTTTTGATGGGATAGAGTTAACATTACTCTATTTCCAAAATAAATCATGCTGTAAGGCTGAGTGTTTGATAGACTTTGGGAAAAAAAAGACACGTTTGTGAGAAGGATGACAGTGACTTTGAATACCGCTGAGCTATGAAATTGGAAATTATTTGTACACAAAGTATGCAGCATCTTTGGAGTTTTGACATTAAATTTGTTACCAAGGAAAAGTGGAGGTCAGGAGTAAAACATCTACAGGACTTTTTTTTTCAGACTTTGACTTTCTGTCCCAGATTTCAGTTTGCATTAAACATCGACCGTCTTTAGTTAGGTGCAAAATGCAAAGAGTAAAATTGCAGTCATCCAGTTAAGCCTATGGTTTTAGATCTATTGCAACCTAGAATGATATTGAAATTATTTATGTTCAAATTAAGAAATCAATACAAACAGATTTCTTTGTTTTCTGCTTTATGTAAACACAAGCCAACTTTTTATTTCATACTTAAAATTTGGGGCAAAACTACAAGAAGCCACCATTCTTGTCCATATGCTCAAATGGTATGGCATCTCAGCCCCATGCAGTCAAGCTGAGTGCAGTGCTAGAAACTATCCATAGAAAAGAGTGGTGCTGTGTCTCAAAGAAAAGTGCATTGTTCTTAAGTTGTGTTTCACTTTTAGGCCGGTGTCACACTTGCGAGTGTGATTTGAGAAACTCGCACAAGTCTCTCGCATCAACACCCGGCACTGCCGCCGGCACTCGGACCGAAACGTGCGGCTGCATAGAAATACATGAGTGACAGCGGCAGTGACGGATTTTGATGCAAGACACTCATGCGAGTTTTTCGCATCACACTCGCAAGTGTGACACCGGCCTTAAAGGGGATTTGTCAGTAGGATCAACCTTGCTAATCCCATTTAGATGGGCATGTAGGTCATAGGAAGCTGATCTTACCTTGATATCTGCAAACCGATGTCTTATTCCAGAGAAATTCATGTTTTTTGATCTGTAAATGAGCTGTTCAGGACTATGGGCCGGACGCTGAGCTCCCTGAGAATCTGCTTCCAGAGATTATTACAAGTGAAAGGGGGAGTTACCAGTATGATGTGTAACTAACACAGAATAGGAGAACTGAACTTTGTTTCCTTACAAACACGTTTGCTGCAGCTCTCACAGCTATGCTGTATCACAACTGTCTGCCTGAGATGAAAACTGATGCTGAAAGGAACCTCTAGAGCAGGCCTGGGCAAAGTGCGGCCCGTGGGCCAAATCCAGCCCTCTGGTGTTTCAGTCCGGCCGCAGACCGAGACAGCCGTGGGGCTGGAAATCAGAGGTCGACAGGCTGCACAGTGCTCAACCACTCGCTCGCTGTCTATCTGTGCTGCGCTGCTGACTCCTTTGGTGGTGGAGGTGCCTCTGGCCACTTCCTCCACCAATCAGCGTTTGAGCGGAGGCAGGGAGAGAAGCAGAGCACCAGGGAACGGGACCGAGGTGAGTATGTGGTGTTTTTTTTCTCATATGTTTGGGCTGTTTGGGTGGGCATGGGGGTGTGACATGGTGCTGCACACATGTGGCGACATGGTGCTGCACACATGGCGTGACAAGGTGCTGCATATGGGAGCGACATGCTGCACATGGTGCTGCATATGGGGTTGACATGCTGCACATGGTGCTGACTATAGAGGTGATATGCACATGGTGCTGGCCATGGGGGTGACATGCTACACATTGGGAGGCTCTGTGGGGCTCATGCAGTGTATATAATGAGGCTGTTTGGGGCTCATGCTGTACAGTATATGGGGAGGCTGTGTGGAGCTTACGCAGTGTTTATAGGGAGGCTGTGTGGGGCTCATGCAGTGTATATAGGGAGGCTGTGGGGGGCTCATGCAGTGTATATAGGTAGGCTGCGCGGGGCTCACGCAGTGTATATAGGGAGGCTGTGTGGGGTTCATGCAGTATATGGGGAGGCTCTGGGGCTCATGCTGTGTATAGGGAAGCTCTGGGGCTCATGCTGTATATGGGGCGGCTATGTGGGGCTCATGCTGTATATGGGGAGGCTGTTTAGAGCTCATGCCGCATATGGGGGAGGCTGTGTGAGGCTCATGCCGCATATGGGGAGGCTGTGTGGGGCTCATGCCGTATAGGGGGGAGACTGTGTGGGGCTCATGCCGAATATAAGGGACTGTTGGGGGCTCATACAATGTACAGAATGGGCTGTACTCGGGTTCAAATGATATACAGTGGGTTCAGAAAGTATTCAGACCCCTTTAAATTTTTCACTCTTTGTTTTATTGCAGCCATTTGGTAAATGCAAAAAAGTTCATTTTTTTTCTCATTAATGTACAGTCTGCACCCCATCTTGACTGAAAAAAAAACAGAAAAGTTGACATTTTTGCAAATTTATTAAAAAAGAAAAACTGAAATATCACTGTTTTTTTTTCAGTCAAGATGGGGTGCAGACTGTACATTAATGAGAAAAAAAATGAACTTTTTTGCATTTACCAAATGGCTGCAATGAAACAAAGAGTGAAAAATTTAAAGGGGTCTGAATACTTTCCGAACCCACTGTATAGGGGTATGTCAGTAAACTTAAGTCTGCTCAATATTAAGTGATACAATTAATAGTAGTATAATAAATAATATAATAATTATAATTATTCAATATTAACATTGAGTAGAATTAATTTTGTCCAATTGGTTCGGCCCTCCACAACAGTCACAGTCCCTCATGTGGCCCCTTGGGAAAATTAATTGCCCACCCCGGCTCTAGAGTGTCAGGTATAATCACACACAGCTCTGCAGGGAGATCAGGAGAACAGAGTGTGATATTATACATCACACTGGTATCGCCTACTTTTATTTATAATAATCTCTGGAGGCAGATTCTCATGCGAATCAGTGACCGGCCCATAGTCCTGAACAGCTCATTTACATGGATTTCTCTGGAATAAGACATAGGATCACAGATATAAAGGTATCATTTTATTCAGCTTCCTTTGACCTGCAAGCCCATATTGACAGCTTAGGAGGGTTGATCTTATGATACTAATGAGGGCTTTGACTATTCGATAGGGCGTTAGTTCCCCAGACTAGTCAGCCCTTTTTCCATGTTATCACACCCCCGTGGGCCTGCAAAGATCCCGAGCTAAGCACATTAGAATGACTTTGTTCAGGATGTTCTAGATATATAAAAATTAATTCTAAAGTCAACAACTAACTCTTAGTATAGCTGCACACGCTCCGCTCTCCCATGTAGGAGCTCCCATAGAAATGAATTGAGAGAGCTGCACATGCACAATCACCTATATTCTGCTCGTAGTAGGGCGCTGATCGAAACACCTTTATCTATTATTTATCGTATGTGAATATGAAAGATCTTAAAATATGGCAGGGGCTGGAATACATTTCTGTCATAATTTACACCACGATTGAGTCATAAGTAGAGTTGAGCGAAACAGGTCGGTCAGATTCATAAGTCGCCGACTTTCGCTAAAGTCGAGTTTCGCCAAGCGAAACCCGACCATAGCGTGAAGTCGGCCATGCGGTCGTCGACCCGAGCACCAAAGTCGCTTTTCCCATAGTGCTTGCAGGTGCCTTTTTTCAGCCAATGAGAAGGACGTACACTGGGGGCAACGAGATGACATGGGCAGCGTCCACCACCATCTTAGAGAAGGGCATTGCAGTGATTGGCTTGCTTTGGGGGCCTCATAGTGGCTATAAAAGCCCTGACCGCTGACCTCCATTATACTTCTGCCGATCTTAACAGTAGGGAGAGGTTGCTGATGCTGTTTATCAGTAGGGAGAGAGTTAGGGCTGGAAACAGAAGTTCTTATGTGCTTGTGCTGATAGCAATTGTGCTGTACAGTTAGCATGCAGTGACAGGGGAGGATTTTCTTGTGTGCAGCAGCGCTGGTTATTAGGCTGCCTGCCAGTGACAGTGGAGGATTTTCTTGTGTGCAGCAGCGCTGGTTATTAGGCTGCCTGCCAGTGACAGGGCAGGATTTTCTTGTGTGCAGCAGCGCTGGTTATTAGGCTGCCTGCTAGCTGTATTGCTGTGTGTACACTGCTGTGCAGACTGCTTTTTGCACAGGACTAATACTTTTATTCTTTTTTTCTGCACAGTTACCGAGCGTTCATTTTTCCCACACCATATAGAGCTGTACTCTCTTCACACACTACCGTGTACCGGCTGGTATCACGGACAAATACATGCTGACTATCTGTGTGTGACTCCGGAAATATATACGGAGATTTCAATTTTCCCCTACACTATATACACCTGGTATCTTCTGATACGGTATCTTTTTTATGCCTTTTGCATTATGGTCAAATCCATACTGAGAGAGCGTATGTGTGTGACTCCGGAAATATATACAGAGATTGAAATTTTCCCCTATACTATATACACCTGGTATCTTGTGATACAGTACCCTTTTTCAGCTTTTATTATTCTGGTCTAATCCATACTGAGCCTGAGAGCATCTGTGACTCCGCAATTATATATGGAGATTTACAATTTTCCCCTATGCTATATACACCTGGTATCTTGTGAAACAGTACGCTTTTTCAGCTTTTTATATTCTGGTCTAATCCATACTGAGCCTGAAAGCGTCTGTCTGTGACTCCGCAAATATATACGGAGATTGAAATTTTCCCCTATACTATATACACCTGGTATCTTGTGATACAGTACCCTTTTTCAGCTTTTTATATTCTGGTCTAATCCATACTGAGCCTGAAAGCGTCTGTCTGTGACTCCGCAAATATATACGGAGATTGAAATTTTCCCCTATACTATATACACCTGGTATCTTGTGATACAGTACCCTTTTTCAGCTTTTTATATTCTGGTCTAATCCATACTGAGCCTGAGAGCGTCTTTCTGTGACTCCGCAAATATATACGGAGATTTACAATTTTTCCCTATACTATGTACACCTGGTATCTTGTGATACAGTCAGGGGCGCCGCTATAATGAGGCGACTTGAGCCTGTTGTCTCAGGCGGCGGCAGCCAGGGGGCGGCAGAGCGGAACTCATAACACGTGGTGTGGTGCCGGCTGGCTCTCCTTAATCCCTCACACAGTCACATCTGACCCCCCCCTCCAGCTGTCCCGCTCTGGACACTATATGTCCTGCAGGGAGACGTGCCGCCACGCCCCCCATGCACCAATTCCTTGCCTTTACAGCTCAGCCTGTCACAGCTGTCAATGACGCTGCTATGCTGAACTCTTCTGTGCCCACAGGACCTGTGATGAGGTCACAGGAGGGGAGGAGTCAGGGGTCACATGATCAGTGTCCTCCTTGTGTGCAGGACTGCTGTGATGGTTGTCATGGTGCTGGATGACTGAGGGTAAGTTTGTATGTGGGGTCTGGACGGGTTTACAGTGTGGATGTAGCAGAGCTGTAGTGTGTACAAGTTGGATGTAGCAGAGCTGTGTGTGAAAAATGTATGGAGCGTAGCCGTGTGTGTACGAGGTGTACAGAGCGGAGCCGTGTGTGTACGAGGTGTACGGAGCGGAGCCGTGTGTGTACGAGGTGTGCGGAGTGGAGCCGTGTGTGTACGAGGTGTACGGAGCTGAGCCATGTGTGTACGAGGTGTACGGAGCGGAGCCGTGTGAGTACGAGGTGTACGGAGCTGAGCCATGTGTTTACGAGGTGGATGTAGCAGTGCTGTACTGTGTACGAGGTGTACGGAGCAGAGCCGTGTGTGTACGAGGTGTACGGAGCGGAGCCGTGTGTGTACGAGGTGGATGTAGCAGTGCTGTACTGTGTACGAGGTGTACAGAGCAGAGCCGTGTGTGTACGAGGTGTACGGAGCGGAGCCGTGTGTGTACGAGGTGGATGTAGCAGTGTTGTACTGTGTACGAGGTGTACGGAGTGGAGCCGTGTGTGTACGAGGTGTACGGAGCGGAGCCGTGTGAGTACGAGGTGTACGGAGCGGAGCCGTGTGTGTAAGAGGTGTACGGAGCGGAGCCGTGTGTGTAAAAGGTGTACGGAGCGGAGCCGTGTGTGTAAGAGGTGTACGGAGCGGAGCCGTGTGAGTACGAGGTGTACGGAGCGGAGCCGTGTGTGTATGAGGTGGATGTAGCAGTGCTGTACTGTGTACGAGGTGTACAGAGCAGAGCCGTGTGTGTACGAGGTGTACGGAGCGGAGCCGTGTGTGTACGAGGTGGATGTAGCAGTGTTGTACTGTATACGAGGTGTACGGAGCAGAGCCGTGTGTGTACGAGTTGTACGTAGCGGAGCCGTGTGTTTACAAGCTGGATGTAGCAGTGCTGTACTGTGTATGAGGTGTATGGAGCGGAGCCGTGTGTGTATGAGGTGTACGGAGCGGAGCCGTGTGAGTACGAGGTGTACGGAGCGGAGCCGTGTGTGTAAGAGGTGGATGTAGCAGTGCTGTACTGTGTGCGAGGTGTGCGGAGCAGAGCCGTGTGTGTACGAGGTGTACGGAGCGGAGCCGTGTGTGTAAGAGGTGTACGGAGCGGAGCCGTGTGAGTACGAGGTGTACGGAGCGGAGCCGTGTGTGTATGAGGTGGATGTAGCAGTGCTGTACTGTGTACGAGGTGTACAGAGCAGAGCCGTGTGTGTACGAGGTGTACGGAGCGGAGCCGTGTGTGTACGAGGTGGATGTAGCAGTGTTGTACTGTATACGAGGTGTACGGAGCAGAGCCGTGTGTGTACGAGTTGTACGTAGCGGAGCCGTGTGTTTACAAGCTGGATGTAGCAGTGCTGTACTGTGTATGAGGTGTATGGAGCGGAGCCGTGTGTGTATGAGATGTACGGAGCGGAGCCGTGTGAGTACGAGGTGTACGGAGCGGAGCCGTGTGTGTAAGAGGTGGATGTAGCAGTGCTGTACTGTGTGCGAGGTGTGCGGAGCAGAGCCGTGTGTGTACGAGGTGTACGTAGCGGAGCTGTGTGTGTACGAGGTGTATGGAGCGGAGCCTTGTGTGTACGAGTTGGATGGAGCGGAGCCGTGTGTCTGTACGAGGATTACGGAGCCGAGCCACTCGTGTACGAGGTTTACGGAGCGGAGCCGTGTGTACGAGGTGGATATAGCAGTGCTGTGTGTGTACGAAACGGAGCCCTGTGTGTGTGAAGTGTACGGAGTTGAGCCGCTCATCTCCGTACACACAGGGCTCCGTGCTTGAGCCGTGTGTATACAGAGCGGAGCAGAGCCGTGTGTGTATGGAGTGGAGCCTTGTGTGTATGTAGCGGAGCCGCGTGTGTACAAGGTGTGCGGAGCAGAACCACGTGTGTACGAGGTGTATGCTGCAAAGCCGCATGTGTACATGGTTTACGGAGTGGAGTCGTGTGTGTACAAGGTGTACAAAGCGTGGCTGCATGTGTATAAGGTGTACGGAGTGGAGCCATGTGTATACTGAGTGGAGCCTTGTGTGTGTGAGGTGGACGGAGCGGAGCCGTGTGTGTACGAGGCATACAAAGCGAAACCGTGTGTGTATAAGGTGTACAAGGTGTATGGAGCATTCATATCTCCCAAGCATCCTGAATTCAGCTTGACACTACCGATTTTGAGGGTCTGCCCCGCTGTCCCGGCCGGGAGCTTTTCCCGTGGACACAGGAGTACATGCCGGAGCCCCGAGGAGCACTTTAAAACTCGCACGTGATGTTCCACCAGAAGTGATGTGCTGGAAGATGACCGGAAATTAGGTAATTCCAGGAGGAGATTGTGACGGAACCATGGAGGCACTTCAGGGAATGCTTCAGATCCATTACCGTGTCCTCGCCTTGGAATCGGGGATGTCGGCCATGTGAGCGTATCATGATATGTCCTGCACCGGGAGGCTCAGGTGGGCACTACAATGGGAGCCGGGCTGCGATAGTATCTTTATAGAATCTTTGTTTCTTTCTCTCTGTTCTTTCTTTCTTTCTCTCTGTTCTTTCCTTCCCATCTTTCTTTCTCTGTTCTTTTTCTTTCTTTCTCTCTGTTCTTTCTTTCCCCTCTTTCTTTCTATCTCTCTGTTTTTTTCTTTTTCTCTATCTCTCTGTTCTTTCCCCTCTTTCTTTTTCTCTCTCTCTCTCTGTTCTTTCCCCTCTTTCTTTATCTCTCTCTCTGTTCTTTCCCCTT
The DNA here is from genome assembly GCA_033576555.1 of Oophaga sylvatica. Classification (NCBI taxonomy): domain Eukaryota; kingdom Metazoa; phylum Chordata; class Amphibia; order Anura; family Dendrobatidae; genus Oophaga; species Oophaga sylvatica. The sequence continues at coordinate 834,208,950 of JARQOD010000001.1, read as the reverse complement.
TCTTTCTTTCTCTCTGTTCTTTTTTTCTTTCTCTCTCTCTGTTCTTTCTTTCCCCTCTTTCTTTCTCTCTCTGTTCTTTCTTTCTGTTCTTTCTTTCTCTCTCTCTGTTCTTTCTTTCCCATCTTTCTTTCTCTCTGTTCTTTTTCTTTCTTTCTCTCTGTTCTTTCTTTCCCCTTTCTCTTTCTTTCTTTCTTTCTTTCTTTCTTTCTTTCTTTCTTTCTTTCTTTCTTCTTCTTTCTTTCTTCTTTCCTTTCCCTTTTTTCTTTCTCTTTCTTCTCTGTTCTTTCTTTCCCCTCTTTCTTTCTCTTTCTCTCTGTTCTTTCTTTCTTTCCCCCTCTTTCTTTCTCTCTTTCTTTTTTCTTTCCCATCTTTCTTTCTCTCTCTGTTCTTTTTCTTTCTCTCTGTTCTTTCTTTCCCTCTTTATTTCTATTCTCTGTTCTTTCTTTCTCTCTCTGTTCTTTCTTTCTCTCTGTTCTTTCTTTCTCTTTCTTTCCACTCTTTCTTTCTGTTCTTTCTCTCTCTCTCTGTTCTTTCTATCTGTTTTATTTATTTCTCTTTCTCTCTCTCTCTCTGTTCTTTGTTTCCCATCTTCCTTTCTCTCTATCTCTCTGTTCTTTCTCTCTTTGTTCTTTCTTTCCCCTATTTCTTTTTTTCTCTCTGTTCTTTTTTTCTGTCCCCTCTTTCTTTTTCTGTTCTTTCTTTCTCTCTGTTCTTTCTTTCCCGTCTTTTTTTCTTTCTCTCTCTTTTCTTTCTTTCTCTCTCTGTTCCTTCTTTCCCCTCTTTGTTTTTTTTCTCTCTCTCTGTTCTTTCTTTTCCCTTTCTTTGTTTATTTATTTCTCTCTCTACTTTCTCTCTGTTCTTTCTTGCTTTCCCCTCTTTCTCTCTCTCCTTTCTCTGTTTTCTTTTTTTTCTCTCTGTTCTTTCTTTTACTCAGTACCAGTGTGCCCATAGTACCAGTCACTGTGCCCTCAGTACCAGTCAGTGTGATCACCAGTGCTAAATAGGTGTGGTCGGGGCGTGTACATGAGTTGTGACTAGTTGTGAAATGGGTGTGGTCGGGGCGTGTCCTAAAATTGCTGCAACCTTCCCCAATGAAATTCGGGGGGCGCCGTTTTGCAGTTCGCCTCAGGCAGCACACAGGCTAGGTTCACCCCTGGATACAGTACCCTTTTTCAGCTTTTTATATTCTGGTCTAATCCATACTGAGCCTGAGAGCGTCTGTCTGTGACTCCGCAAATATATACGAAGATCTAAATTTTCCCCTTGACCTAAGTGCACACATTCAGGATTATTCACATTTTTTTCACGTTTTTTCGCGGCAAAAAACGCATAAAAAACGCATGAACTAAGCATCCTATCATTTAGAATGAATTCTGCAATTTCTGTGCACATGGTGCGTTTTTTTCCGCGAAAAAAACGCATCACGGAAAAAGAAGCAATATGTTCATTAATTTTGCGGAATTCTAGCGTTTTTCCCGCTATATTATTGACCTAGAAAGTTCAGGGAAAAATCGCGGTAAAAATGCGCAAAATCCGCACAAAAAACTTGCAAAATCCACACTAAAAATGCGCGTTTTTACCGCTAAAAAAGTCAGTTTTTGCTCAGGAAAATTCTGCACACATTTCTGAACGTATGCACTTAGCCTCAACGTATACAGCTGTACGCTTCTGATACATTATCATATATCTGCTGGTATTTTTGGTACATTTTCCCAAATATGAGAAAGTATGGTCGAAGAGGCCGTGGACGTGGGCGGGGGGGCAGCTGGTACTGATGGTGGGGTGGTGCATCTGCTGGTAGTGCCAAAAGCACAATAGCACCTAAGGCAGGAGGTGTTGAGCCTGCGTCATCATCTGGCTCCAGAAGGCCTGGAAGGCTCCCTTTTTTGGGAGTAGGTAAACCGCTTTTAAAGCCGGAGCATCAGGAACAGGTTTTAGCTTACATTGCCGAAACAGCCTCCAGCTCTATCGCCTCCTCTTTGGAAGTTTCAAAAAATGCAAGCACTGAGTCGTCAGTGCAGGCTCCTGGTCAGGAGCAACACCTTTCCTTGTGTTCTTCACCCCCACCAAAAGTGAAGGATGCGGCAGGCCACACTTCAGATTACTCCATGGAGCTCTTTTCACATACCTTGCCTGGGTTATCAAGTCAAATCCTGAATTCCCCAGTCCAAGATTAATCTGACATGGAGTGCACTGATGCACAGCCACTGCTTTATGATTCTGCTGGTACATTCACCCAGAGCACTACATTGACTTCGCAGTCTACTGAGCCAGAATCTGACCCTGATGAAACTCAGGTGCCCCTTCCCACATACTCTACCACCTTACATGGTGGCACACAGGAAGGTGCAGATGAAATTGAAGAGGAGGTGATGGATGACCCAGTTGTTGACCCGGATTTGCATCCATTGGGGGAAGAAGGTGCCACTGGCAATAGCTCAGAAGAGGAGGAGGATCCGCAGCAGGCATCGACATCGCAGCTGGGGTTATCTGGCAGGCCCGTAGCAGTCCAAAAATGTGTTAAAAAAACAAAAAGGGTAGCAGGACAGCTTGGCCAGACGGTCAAATTAGCACAGCGTGCAAGCCATGAAAATTTATCCCATAGTAGGAAGATTGCAGTGTGGCACTTTTTTGACCAAAATCCTATTGATGAGGCAAAGGTTATCTGTAAGAAGTGCGGAAGGACCTTTAGCCGAGGGAAAAATCTCAGAAATTTGAATACCAGTTGCATGCTTAGACATTTAAACACCATGCACTTTCAAGCGTGGACGGGCTACAAAAACTCAGGTAGCACATGTGCACCTGCTCCAACTGAAGGTAGCCAGCAACGCTACATCGCTTCCCCCACTGTAAGCCCACCGGTTAGCACATCACCAGCAAGAAATGTTGAGGTGTCGTCGTAAGGCCAAAGCAGTCAGGGAATCACAATGTTTTTGCAACGAAAGACAGAATCTAGACCATCACCACCATCGTCACCATCAGCAACCCCCTCTCAGTCCGCCATGTCCACCGCTAGTTTCCCCATATGCAGCTCTCAAGTCCAGCTCACCCTAGCAGACACTCTGAGAAGGACAAGAAAGTACCATCCTCTCATCCACGTACACTGGCTTTGAACACCTACATTGCCAAACTGATCTCATTAGAGATGATGCCCTTCCTTTTGGTTGAAAGCGCAGCATTCCGAGAGCTCATGGCCTACGCTGTCCCACGCTATGACCTACCCAGTCGGCACTACTTTTCTAGAAAAGCTATCCCAGCCCTCCACCTGCATGTGAAAGACCGCATTGTCCATGCACTCAAACAATCACTGAGTAGAAAGGTGCACCTCGCAACAGATGCATGGGCCAGTAGGCATGGCCAGGGCCGTTAGGTGTCCATCACTGCTAACTGGGTTAATGTGGTGGATGCAGGGTCCACAGGGGACAGTGGCGGTGGGACAGTGCTGCCTAGCCCACGGTATAGGCAACAGTTGGCTGTAGGCGTTCGAGCCTCCTTCTCCAGAAGCAAAAGCTCGTTGACAGAGCTCAGTCGCACGAGCACTCCATCCGCAGCTGCCAGTGTTGCACACGAGGTGTCCCACTATCGAACAGCTAGTGGCAAGCGTCAGCAGGCTGTTTTAAAAATGATGCCTTAGGGCGACAACAGACACACCGCGGAGGTACTGGCCGACTACTTGCAGCGAGAAACTGAGTCATGGCTGGGCAGTCTACATCTTGAGCCAGGCAAGGTTGTCATTGATAACGACCTTAATTTTGTGGCGGCCATAGCCCTGGCAAAACTCAGACACATACCTTGCCTGGCTCACACCTTGAACCTGATGGTGCAGTGCTTCTTAAATAATTATCCGGAGTTAACAGCCCTGCTCCTTAAGGTGCGAAGACTGTGCTCGCACATCCATCGCTCGCCCGTAGACTCCAGTCGTATGCAGAGGCTGCAGCGATCGCTCCACCTCCCCAAGCACCGCCTAATCATAGACGTTGCAACAAGGTGGAACTCCACCATGCACATGGTTAAGAGGCTGTGCGAACAGAGGCAGGCTCTAATGCATTTGTGGGAGGATACACGGGCAGGCAGTTTGAGGGCAGACATCGAGTTGTCTGGTGTGCAGTAGTCAAAGCTGAAAGACCTCTGTAAATTCCATCAGTGTTTTGAGGAATGCACACGGCTGGTAAGCGTAGACGACGCCATCATAAGCATGAGCATCCCATTTGTGTGTCTGCTCATGCAAACTTTGACGCACATTAAGGATCAGGCGTCTGCAGCGGAGGAGGAAGAGGAGGAGGAGGAGGGAAGCCTTGATGACAGTCAGCCATTGTCTGCTCAGGGAACTGTCCTGGATGAGGTGGAGGAAGAAGAGGAGGAGGATGAGGGGGATGATTATTTTGGGGAGGACGATGCTTCTCAGGGGGCAAGAGAAAATGTTGGCTTGCCAATGTCAGGTACAGGGTTTTTGCGTGACTGGAGGGATGTGGATTTGGCAGAAAGTACTCCTCCACCCACCACTGGCAGTGCATCATTGATACCTGGAACATTGGCCCACATGTGTGATTATGTCTTGCGGATCCTAAAAAGGGACCCCCGCATTGACAAAATTATAAAGGATGATGACTACTGGTTGGCCAGCATCCTCGATCCACGCTATAAAGGCAAATTACAGAACATCATGCCACAGGGAACCTAGAGCTAATATTGGCGAACAAACAAGCAACTCTGGTAAACCGTTTGTTAGAGGCATTCCCAGCACACAGCAGCGCTTGTAGGTTCTACCACGAGCCGTACTGGGCCAAACGGAAGAGGTGTTCCTGGTGCACACAGCTGAAGAGGCGTTGGAGACAGGGGTTTCTTCACCATGTTGTGGATTGATCTCTCGGGTACCGCTCACACGACTGGTAATACTGAATCGATTGCAACAGACAGGAGACAGTAGTTGTCAACTATGGTTCAAAATTACCTCTCCTCCCCTATCGATGTTCTTCCTCACAGTTCATTCCCTTTGACTACTGGGCCTGTAAACTGGACACCTGGCCTGAATTGGCACAATATGCCTTACAGGAGCTCGCTTGCCCTGCTGGTAGTGTGCTATCAGAAAGAGTCTTCAGTGCTGCTGGATCAATCCTGACAGAAAGAAGGACCCGGCTGTCGACCCAAAATGTAGGTGATCTCACCTTCATTAACCCCTCTCTGACATCAGACGTACTATCCCGTCCATGAAACCCGTGCCAATCTGACCTTGGACGGGATAGTACGTCATAGGCGATCAGCTGCGCTCCTAGGGGGAGCGCAGCTAATCGCCGCCGGGTGTCAGCTGATTATCACAGCTGACACCCGGGACTATGTGTCAGGAGCGGTCACGGACCGCTCCCGGCACATTACCCCCTGGCTCACCGCGATCAAACATGATCGCTTTGTACCAGAGGCACAGGGGAGCATCGCGCAGGGGGGGGGCTCCCCTGAGACCCTCAGAACAGCGCGATGTGATCGCGCTGTTCTGAGGCCTTCCTCCCTCCAAGGACCCGGATCCAAGATGGCCGCTGGGTCCTGCAGGGAGGCAGCTTCCTCAGTGCCTGCGATCACCATCACACCAGCGATCTGACATTTTACAGTGATGTCCCACCCTGGGACAAAGTAAAAAATTGAAAAAATAAAAATAAACATGTTTTAAAAAAAATTCCAAAATAACGAAAACATATGGGGTATTGGCGTTCTCAGGAGAAATTGTACAACAACTTTATCTGTCTATTTTCTCCTTTTACCCTTGTGAAAATAAAAAAAAAAGTTTGTAAAAGATAATTTTTGTGGCTAAAAAGTTAAATATTCATTTTTTCCTTCCACGTTGCTTCAGCTCCTGTGAAGCACCTGAAGGGTTAATAAAATTCTTGAATGTGGTTTTGAGTACCTTGAGGGTGCAGTTTTTAGAATGGTGTCACTTTTGGGTATTTTCTGCTATATAGACCCCTCAAAGTGACTTCAAATATGAGGTGGTCCCTAAAAAAAATGGCTTTGTAAATTTTGTTGTAAAATGAGAAATCGCTGGTCAACTTTTAACCCTTATAATTTCCTAACAAAAAACAATTTTGGTTCCAAAATTGTACTGATGTAAAGTAGACATATGGGAAATAGCAGGTGGGGGGGCCCACTCACCGGCGTACTATGAGGTGCCCTGTGCCAGTGCCGTCGCCCACGAGTGGGCCCCCCCCTGTTTGCTCAGAGCCCCAGCACTTGCAGTACTTACCTCTCCCTGCTCCACCGCTGTGACGTCTTCCACGTTTCCTGACAGTGACATTCAGGTCAGAGAGCGCGATGACGTCACGTCTGTACACCCTCTGCCTGAACAGTCCAAGTGCAGAGAGCTGGAAGATGGCGACGCTGAGGAGTCCAGAGTAGAGCAGTGCCCAGCGAGGAGAGGTATTTCATTTTTTTAATGTTTGGAGCAATATATGGGGAGCATTATACACTGGAGAATTATATATGGGGCCCATCATACACTCGAGAATCATAGATAGGGCCCATTATACTCTGGAGCATTATAAATGGGGCCCATTATATATGGAGCATTATATAGGCCCATCATACACTGGAGCATCATCCATGGGGCCCATCATACACTGGAGCATTATAAATGGGGCCCATTATATATGGAGCATTATATAGGCCCATCATACACTGGAGCATCATCCATGGGGCCCATCATACACTGGAGCATTCTAAATGGGGCCCATCATACCCTGGAGCATCATATACGGGGCCCATTATACACTGGAGCATCATATTGGGCCCTTTATATATGGAGCATTATATAGGCCCTCATACACTGGAGCATCATCCATGGGGCCCATCATACACTGGAGCATTATAAATGGGGCCCATTATATATGGAGCATTATATAGGCCCATCATACACTGGAGCATCATCCATGGGGCCCATCATACACTGGAGCATTCTAAATGGGACCCATCATACACTGGAGCATCATCCATGGGGCCCATCATATACTGGAGCATCATATGGGGCCCATTATATATGGAGCATTACATAGGCCCATCATACACTGAAGCATCATCCATGGGGCCCATCATACACTGGAGCATTCTAAATGGGGCCCATCATACACTGGAGCATCATACACAGGGCCTATTATACACTGGAGCATTATAAATGGGGCCCATTATATATGGAGCATTATATAGGCCCATCATACACTGGAGCATCATCCATGGGGCCCATCATACACTGGAGCATTATAAATGGGGCCCATCATACACTGGAGCATCATCCATGGGGCCCTTCATACACTGGAGCATCATCCATGGGGCCCGTCATACACTGGAGCATTATAAATGGGGCCCGTCATACACTGGAGCATTATAAATGGGGCCCATCATACACTGGAGCATCATATACGGGGCCCATTATACACTGGAGCATTATAAATGGGGCCCATTATATATGGAGCATGATATAGGCCCATCATACACTGGAGCATCATCCATGGGGCCCATCATATACTGGAGCATCATATGGGGCCCATTATACATTGGAGCATTATATAGGCCCATCATACACCGGAGCATCATCCATGTGTCTCATCATACACTGGAGCATCATCCATGGGGCCCATCATATACTGGAGCATCATATGGGGCCCATTATATATGGAGCATTATATAGGCCCATCATACACTGAAGCATCATCCATGGGGCCCATCATACACTGGAGCATTCTAAATGGGGCCCATCATACCCTGGAGCATCATATACGGGGCCCATTATACACTGGAGCATCATATTGGGCTCTTTATATATGGAGCATTATATTGGCCCATCATACACTGGAGCATTATCCATGGGGCCCATCATACACTGGAGCATTATAAATGGGGCCCATCATACCCTGGAGCATCATATACGGGGCCCATTATACACTGGAGCATCATATTGGGCCCTTTATATATGGAGCATTATATAGGCCCATCATACACTGGAGCATCATCCATGGGGCCCATCATACACTGGAGCATTATAAATGGGGCCCATTATATATGGAGCATTATATAGGCCCATCATACACTGGAGCATCATCCATGGGGCCCATCATACACTGGAGCATTCTAAATGGGACCCATCATACACTGGAGCATCATCCATGGGGCCCATCATATACTGGAGCATCATATGGGGCCCATTATATATGGAGCATTACATAGGCCCATCATACACTGAAGCATCATCCATGGGGCCCATCATACACTGGAGCATTCTAAATGGGGCCCATCATACACTGGAGCATCATATACAGGGCCTATTATACACTGAAGCATCATATTGGGCCCATTATATATGGAGCATTATATAGGCCCATCATACACTGGAGCATCATCCATGGGGCCCATCATACACTGGAGCATTATAAATGGGGCCCATCATACACTGGAGCATCATCCATGGGGCCCTTCATACACTGGAGCATCATCCATGGGGCCCGTCATACACTGGAGCATTATAAATGGGGCCCGTCATACACTGGAGCATTATAAATGGGGCCCATCATACACTGGAGCATCATATACGGGGCCCATTATACACTGGAGCATTATAAATGGGGCCCATTATATATGGAGCATGATATAGGCCCATCATACACTGGAGCATCATCCATGGGGCCCATCATATACTGGAGCATCATATGGGGCCCATTATACATTGGAGCATTATATAGGCTCATCATACACCGGAGCATCATCCATGTGTCCCATCATACACTGGAGCATCATCCATGGGGCCCATCATATACTGGAGCATCATATGGGGCCCATTATATATGGAGCATTATATAGGCCCATCATACACTGAAGCATCATCCATGGGGCCCATCATACACTGGAGCATTCTAAATGGGGCCCATCATACCCTGGAGCATCATATACGGGGCCCATTATACACTGGAGCATCATATTGGGCGCTTTATATATGGAGCATTATATAGGCCCATCATACACTGAAGCATGATCCATGGGGCCCATCATACACTGGAGCATTCTAAATGGGGCCCATCATACACTGGAGCATCATATACAGGGCCTATTATACACTGAAGCATCATATTGGGCCCATTATATATGGAGCATTATATAGGCCCATCATACACTGGAGCATCATCCATGGGGCCCATCATACACTGGAGCATTATAAATGGGGCCCATCATACACTGGAGCATCATCCATGGGGCCCTTCATACACTGGAGCATCATCCATGGGGCCCGTCATACACTGGAGCATTATAAATGGGGCCCGTCATACACTGGAGCATTATAAATGGGGCCCATCATACACTGGAGCATCATATACGGGGCCCATTATACACTGGAGCATTATAAATGGGGCCCATTATATATGGAGCATGATATAGGCCCATCATACACTGGAGCATCATCCATGGGGCCCATCATATACCGGAGCATCATCCATGGGGCCCATCATATACTGGAGCATCATATGGGGCCCATTATATATGGAGCATTATATAGGCCCATCATACACTGAAGCATCATCCATGGGGCCCATCATACACTGGAGCATTATAAATGGGGCCCATCATACCCTGGAGCATCATATACGGGGCCTATTATACACTGGAGCATCATATTGGGCCCATTATACATTGGAGCATTATATAGGCCCATCATACACCGGAGCATCATCCATGGGTCCCATCATACACTGGAGCATCATCCATGGGGCCCATCATATACTGGAGCATCATATGGGGCCCATTATATATGGAGCATTATATAGGCCCATCATACACTGAAGCATCATCCATGGGGCCCATCATACACTGGAGCATTATAAATGGGGCCCATCATACCCTGGAGCATCATATACGGGGCCTATTATACACTGGAGCATCATATTGGGCCCTTTATATATGGAGCATTATATAGGCCCATCATACACTGGAGCATCATCCATGGGGCCCATCATACACTGGAGCATTATAAATGGGACCCATCATACACTGGAGCATCATCCATGGGGCCCATCATATACTGGAGCATCATATGGGGCCCATTATATATGGAGCATTACATAGGCCCATCATACACTGAAGCATCATCCATGGGGCCCATCATACACTGGAGCATTCTAAATGGGGCCCATCATACACTGGAGCATCATATACAGGGCCTATTATACACTGAAGCATCATATTGGGCCCATTATATATGGAGCATTATATAGGCCCATCATACACTGGAGCATCATCCATGGGGCCCATCATACACTGGAGCATTATAAATGGGGCCCATCATACACTGGAGCATCATCCATGGGGCCCTTCATACACTGGAGCATCATCCATGGGGCCTGTCATACACTGGAGCATTATAAATGGGGCCCGTCATACACTGGAGCATTATAAATGGGGCCCGTCATACACTGGAGCATCATATACGGGGCCCATTATACACTGGAGCATTATAAATGGGGCCCATTATATATGGAGCATGATATAGGCCCATCATACACCGGAGCATCATCCATGGGTCCCATCATACATTGGAGCATCATCCATGGGGCCCATCATATACTGGAGCATCATATGGGGCCCATTATATATGGAGCATTATATAGGCCCATCATACACTGAATCATCATCCATGGGGCCCATCATACACTGGAGCATTCTAAATGGGCCCATCATACCCTGGAGCATCATATACGGGGCCCATTATACACTGGAGCATCATATTGGGCCCTTTATATATGGAGCATTATATAGCCCATCATACACTGGAGCATCATCCATGGGGCCAATCATATACTGTAGCATCATATGGGGTTCATTATTTATGAGGCATCATATAATCATATAGGGTATGGAGCATCATATGGAGCACATATGGGGCCTATTCTGTATGGAGCATTATATGGAGCCCATTCTGTATGGAGCAATATATGGGGCCCATTATACTCTATGGGGACCATCCTATACTGTATGGCACATTATATGGGTACCATCATATACTGTAGCATTATGTGGACGTCATCATATACTGTATGGAACATTATATGGGACCAATTATTCTGTATGGAGCAATATATGGGGCTCATTATTCTGTATGGCGCACTATGTGGTGGCCATAATACTGTATGGAGGAATATACTGTCCGGTTTTTGAGCTATTGTAGAATTTAAAATAGATATCACTCATGTAATGTAAGAAGTGAAGTATTTGGCATTGTACTATACCTATATTTCTCTGCCGTATCAGAGCATCATGAATTGTGGTATGTGTTAAAGGGGCCCACTGAGACTCTTTGGCTCGGGGCCCACGAAAACCTGGAGCCAGCCCTGCCCCCCCCACAACTTTAGCCAAATAACCCCCAGTTTTCAAGGAGTAACTATTATTATAAAGTAAATTAAGGTTGTGAAGCTTAAATAATAAGAATTGATGTCGTTGGCATTGAAATGGGCACTGTAGGTGTGTTTACTGTCCTCCACTCCCTGCCGACTTTGCTTCCCATTGACTTGTATTGGGTTCCGTGTTTCAGTCGGACCTTCGACTTTTTCCGATAGTCGGCCGATTTCGTTCGACTCGACTTTTGTGAAAGTCGGGTGGTCTGAAACCCAACTCGACCCTCCTGGAGGCAAAGTCGCTCATCTCTAGTCATAAGTTATGATGAATTTTTCAAGTGCACTTTGGCATGCAATGTCCTGCTTGAGCGCTGACCACTTTTCAAACAAGTAGATTGAGTTGGCTGGGACTGATTTACAAATGACTAAAGTCACAAAGTTCTTGCAAAGTTGCACAAAAAATTTGTAACATTTCAAGCAGTTTTACTCCAGAATTTTAGTAAAAACTGCTTGATGAATGGACCTCACAGACTTCGGAAAGGTGTTGTTGGGTATATAGTCGTATTCCTTGACCTTCAGTCCAACCTAGCTTTGATCTGAGGGCTTAGCTGGATTTATAAATCACTTGTAGCAATTCTAAAGTACCAGAATATTCAGGAATTAAACAGGTTATTCACCCTATGTTATTTTGGTTTCCTGGCAATACTAGAAAAGGAATGGTGGGGATCATTAGGCAGACATACATTTATTACATTTTTCTTTATTTCAAGTAGGTTTTTTTTTTATCTGAAAAAAGCATGGAACAATTTTTAGGATTTAGAGATATAGCATTTCCTAATATAACACGCATGTCGCAGTGACCCAAGTTATCCTGACGCAGAAAAGTATTACTTATATAACTTTTGTTGTGCTAAAGGAGTGTTATCACTTTAAGCCCAAGCACATTTGTATTATTGTTACAGCACCACTCCAATTGTTTTTTTTTTTTTTTTTATTCAATGCTGGAGTGGCACTTTATATTTAAGCCCCCTGCCCCCGGTAACATGCTCTCCCTCCAGCATCTTCACAGTTTTTCAGTGCTGTTCCAGTCTTGCGGCGCCATCTTGAGACAGTAGATTCTCACTGGCCGGAAGTGAGAAGTTATGTCACAAGCTCTAAATACAAGTTCATGAGAGCCAGAACAAGGTTCTCATCTATTCTATTATTTCTAAACACTGTTTTTCGGTGATTACATTGTATCTCCGTTCATACTGCACCCACATACACAAATGATACACCATTTGAAAGGTAAACTTGCCCACTTCAGCAAGAAAATAGCCAAACAAACCACTCATCCACGATTTGATCACAAAATACAGTTAAAACATTAATTTTCATAAACCTGCAATAAGGAAAAATGACCTGCAGGTGGCACCACAGTGCCCCAAAGCACACTACCACAAAGCTGCTTACAGACATCACAAGCAAATCCAAACATTTCCCTTGGGGGCTTTCCAGCTTGCCGAACTGCTTGCCCAGCCTATTTTAGCCAAATTGGAATATTGCACACTTCACTGCAGGTGAGACACATATGCAAACACATTTGTAAACATGCACTGCTTTTTCGGTGATTACATCAACCCACACACGCAAATGGTGAGTCACCTATGCAAATACATTTGTAAATGAGTCGCCAGCCAGGGCCGTGGGGTACTCGGCACCGAGCCCGTTCACTTCTATGGGGGATGTCACGGCGACACAGCTCGGTCCGTGGCCCTGGGCGCTCACTGAAAAGGGGGATATTTACAGGGGATTAAAAGGTTTGTAGGATGTTCCTGACGCCACCTGTGGTACCTGGTCAGGGTGACCAGCGCTGCTATGCAGATCCGCTGAAGGGTTGGTGTTGGGCAGCAAGGTGTTAAGCCTTCCACAGGCAAGGCTGGGGTCCTTCAGGGTAAACGGAGTGTAGGGGTGCAGGATGGAGGAGGGGAGTTCAGCAGCGGGGGTAATAAGGTAGACACACACAAAAGTCTCTTTCTGTACCTTTACTGATGGAATGGCAGGCACGTCCCGGGGTGCTGGCAGGGTGAAGGATGCACGTCCAGTTCTTTCCACTGAGTAGGTGTAGGGCCTCCTCTCTCCTGTAATGTGAGTCTCTGACCTGTATGAAACGAGGTCTAACTCTGTCTTCAACTTTACACCCGGCTGACTTTGTATAGGGCTTTCTATTGGAAGAACACAGTCTCTAATGGCTGTTCCTGCCAGACTCCTGTCCTCCTAACCCAGCCACGTATCAACACCTATGGGCTCCTGCGACTTGTAGTCCCGCAGGGTCTCCGGTATCTCCTGCTAGTCGTGAAGGATCCAGCAAGCTCTGACCCGGCGTCCGGTTAATCAGAGTAGAGGTAAGCTATCAATGCTATTTCCACCTCTGTCACTCTCTCCTTTTCCACTCGCCTTTCGTCCTACTCGACCCTCACATAAGCACACGCTAGCAGATGGTGGGCTGCTCCTTTCCTTTCTTCACCACTCTCAAAGCGTCGGCACGCTTGCTCACTGAACTGCACTCGGTTGACTCAGTTCTGACTAGGCTGGAGTGGCTACCTTTCCACTTGTATACTAGCCTCCACACGTTTGAACTAAGCTAGAAGCTGCAGATTTCAGGTTCTTTTAACAACAGATGTTCTCTCTCTCTCCTCTTCAAGAGAATTATACTCAGACTAAACTGAGAACTGATCTACTCTCCACGTAGACTCAGATTAATCTGTCTGTGAGCTCTCTGAGGTGACTACTGACTGCAGCCCTCAGACTAACTAACTTCCTGTGGCTTCACCATCCTTATATACACTACAAAGGCTCCCTCTGGTGGCTCTAGGGATTGGTGAAGATGTGTGTATGCATATTGGGTCCTCTAGTGGTCATTACCTTCAGTGCATCATTCTGGGAAATGAGATTCCAAGCGCAGCTGGGCTCTACATAAACATGCACTGATTTTTCGCTGATTACTTCGCCCCACACACACAAATGATACACCATTTGAAAGGTAAACAGTTTAAACATTCATTTTCATAAAGCTGCAGAAAGACACAATGACCTGCAGGTGGCACCTCAACCGGAAGACATTTTTTGGCCTCTACTCTAAAACCAATTTATTATATTACCAAGCTACATATATAAATACCTGTCTGTGTTCATGATCTCATGAAATACATTAACATTTGACTAGCTTGCTTTTTCTGAAATTGCCTGCGCCCCGAAAACCAATATGCGAAAATGTCACGTGGGCCAAGCTAGTAGACTTGTATTGAAAAGTGACCTCCGTGCAGCTCCATGAAGTTCTGTAGCTTAAGGCAGGTCACTTTTCGACGAGAGCGGCGAGAAAAACAAATGAAAATGCCGGAAGGTGAGTAGCAGACAGAGGGGGTAGGGGACTTAAATTTAAAGCATCACTCCTGCAGTGCAATAAAAAACTCTGGAGTGGTTCTTTGAATTAACTACACTTCTACTTATCCTGCTGGGGCTGCACTCACTTCTCTGCAGCGACTCTCACCCCTTCTGAAACAGGATATACCTATCTTTAAGCAGTGTGAGTAACAGTTGCACCGCTCCATAGCGTCTATCACCACCCTCAAACAAATAGTCCTCAGGAGGCGGTGATGCGGTCACTTAACACAGTTACTGTCATAGCTGTTACCTGATGACATCCTGGTGCAGTGGAGGTAATCAAGTCGCCGCCGTTCAGCCACCGCTACTGCTGTCAATGTCACTGCTTCTAATGCCAAAGTCTCTTTCCCTGAAAAGAATCATCATCAGGAGGCTGTGATAGAAGCATGGTGAGTGACACAAGTGCCGCCCTGTGATGACTATTTGTGGGCGATGCTAGAAGCGGTGCAGTGGTGTGGGTCACTCATCCTGCGTAAAGACAGGCATTTATAAAGGGCTTTATAGTTATTGGACCACCCTTCATGCGTCCAGTTAGTTTTCCGCATAAGAATATATTTCTGTATGTAGTCCACATGTATATATATTCTATAGTACTGTAATAAGGTCTTCAACGAAGAGAACAGGAACTCTAGTGCCACATATTAGAGTTAGCAGTCCTAGAAGTCTATACTGACCCTTAAAGGGAATCTGTCACCCTAAATTGGCGGGATATTTAAATGATGGCAGTCAGATCAGATGGGCGGTGTTTTGAGTACTTGCCTTAACATGTTGTTCACCGCTGTCTCCATTATTTCTGGGAATTGTAGTCGTTGCCCTCCATATAACACGCCTGCACATTGCAATCTTGAATTGCGCACGCGCAGTATGCTTTGCCCGCAGATTGCAATGCGCAGGCACGTTATATGGAGGCAACGACTACAATTCCCAGAAATAATGGAGACAGCGGCAAACAACATGTTAAGGCAAGTACCCAAAACACCGCCCATCTGACCTGACTGCCATCATTTAAATATCCCGCCAATTTAGGGTGACAGATTCCCTTTAATGAGCCAGGCCTGAGCGTGCAGTCAGATGGCCATATAACACGACGATCGCATTTCAATGCTCGGTCTGGCCGGCAGCTCTCCTGGCCTGAGTGTGACAGCATGCATTTCTGTGCAGCTCTCATGTTCCGGTAAAGATGGCCGCTGGCCACTCCATGAATTGCGATGCGATAGTCTTCCTTGTTATATGGCCGTCTGACTGCGCACTTAGGGTGTAAAGCCAAACAAGATACAGCCACTGCCTTTCAGGGCTTATCTATAACATTCTATAATGCTGTAGATAAGCCCCCTGTCCGACCTGAAAGATAAGAAAAATAAGTTTTATTATACTCACCCGGGGGAGCGGTCCGGTGCGGCGGTCCGGTCCGATGGGTGTCGCAGAATGCTGTAGATAAGCCCTGAAAGGCAGTGACCGCATCTTATATCAGCCAAAACTGCTGACCGGTTCGCTTTAAGGGACAAGGTTACTCCTTGAGGAGGGCAATATGAAAGGACAGTCTCCTGCAGTTCTTTATTTTACAGGATTAGTCAGAGTACACATTGGATGATTCTCACCTGTCTGGTTTCTTCAGGCCATCTAGACAAACCTAACACTGTTTTACAAACATACTGCATCTTTGATACTATTAAATGCCTCACTATAAACTACTAATGCTCCTCTGTGGTTTACAAATGTGCTAGAAGCTGATATGTATTATTATTGACAGAACAAACTGAAATCTGAGGCATCCATCTTAAAAATTGCTCGCCCAAATTTGCATTCAGTTGTACTTTGTCTGCTTTCATGTAAATGAAAAATATGTTAACATCTTCAACCGGAGAAATATATCTGACAAGTTATCACACAGTCAAAATCAAAAATAATGAGCCGTCACTCGCTGCCAGCCAGGCATCCCCCCTTGGGGTTCAGCCACTGACTTCCATGGAGATTAAATACACTTGCTTTTAATTTTATTTATTGATAGTGTGAACTGGTTCATTATGTCTGATTTTATCTTCTGGATCTTTTTTTTTTTTTCACAGAAAAACCCCATGGATTCCTTCCACTGTTTATACTTTTAAAGTAAAATCTTTGTTTCTAATATCAAGTACAGTAATATTCCTGAAAAAGCAAGAAGAGAAACTAAAGCGGAGAACCTACAAGAATAGCAACCGTCCATTGTTTAATGCCAGATTGCAGCATTCCCAATCATACCTAGAGGCAAATAGGGAAAATAAGAGTTTTTGATTTATCAATGGTTTATTTATCAATGAATTGATTGATTTATCAGTAATTTATATAGTGCCAATGTATTTCTCAGTGCTGTACAGAGATTGGCATCATTTCATCGACCTCTCTCCCCACTGGAGCTCACAATTTCAATTGCATATTAAACTATTAATATGTTTTAATATGTTTTTGATACAGTGGGGAAAATAAGTATTTGATACACTGCTGCTTTTGCAAGATTTCCCACCTACAAAGAATGGAGAGATCTGTAATTTTTATCGTAGGTACACTTCAACTGTGAGACAGAATCTTAAAAAAAATACAAAAAATTACATTGTATGATTTTAATATAATTGGCATTTTATTGTATGAAATAAGTAGGTAAGTGAGTAAGGAGGTTGTTGACCAAAATCTTGCGATACATGACTCCATCCATCCTCCCTTCATTTTGCAGTCATCCTGTCCCCTTTGCACAAAGTATGATGTTCCCCCCACCGTGCTTCATGGTTGGGACTGTGTTCTTGGGGTTGTATTCATCCTTCTTCCTCCAAACTCGGCGAGTAAAGTTGATACCAAAAAGTTCTATTTTTGTCTCATCTGACTACATGACCTTCTCCCATGCCTCCTCTGGATCATTCAAATGGTCATTGGCGACTTTCAAACGAGTCTGGACAAGTGCTGGCGTGAGCAGGGGTACCTTGTGTGCTCTGCAGGATTTTAATCCATGACTATGTAGTGGGTAATAGTAATGTTTGAGACACTGGTTCCAGTGCTCTTCAGGTCGTTGACCAGGTCCTCCCATCTATTTCTGGGCTGATTCCTGACCTTTCTCAGAATTATCCTTACCCCACGAGGCGAGATCCTGCATGGAGCCCCTGACCGAGGAAGATTGACAATCATCTTGTGTATCTTCCATTTTCTAATAATTGTGCCAACAGTTGTTGCCGTCTCACCAATCTGCTTGCCTATCGCTCTGGAGCCCATCCCAGCCTTGTGCATGTCTTCAATTTTGTCCCTGCTGTCCGAAGACAGCTCTTTGGTCTTGGCCATGGTAGAGAGGTTGGAGTGTGATTGATTTTGTGGACAGGTTCTTTTTTATACAGTTAATGAAAAACTAACAGGTTTGTGAGAGCCAGAATTCTTGCTGTTTGGTAGGTAATCAAATACTTATTTCATGCAATAAAATGCAGTTTAATTATTTAAGAATCATACAATGTGATTTTTTGGTTTTTATTTCTTGATTCTGTCTCTTACAGTTGAAGTGTACCTATGATAAAATTTACAGACCTCTCCATTCTTTGTAGGTGGGAAAATGTGCAAAATCGGCAGTGTATCAAATACTTATTTCAAGGACGTCCCTCCTGACAGCACCACCAGAAGGTTGTCCTTCATATCCTTGATAGGGAAAGGAACACAGAAGAGGTTAAATAGCCCTTCCACCTCCCCTTCAGTGTTTTCCTGTCTCTATCAGGGACAGACGCAGGAAGAGGAGCACAGACGTACGAAAGATTACCTGCCCGGTCGAGCTGGCTGCTCCCGGGGGAAATAGAACTCTGACCCTCCTTAGGGGGCTTCGGGATAGTAGGGGCTCGGAAGTCGGGGCCTCTCCACCGCTGATACCGCGAGAGGTCCCTCAGCGGTCCGGTCAAGCTATGCGCTCCCGGCGTTGGCAGCATCCCCAGACAGGAGCTATGTGCCACAGCTTCTGCAGGGGCGCTCCAGCAGCGGGCGGCCGCGGGACCCAGTTCCAAATGACGTGAATGCCGGGGGGGCGGTCCCTCTCGGGCCGGGAGCTGGGGTCTGCTGTCGTCACTTCCGGCGCGCCGGGTCATTGGAGGCGCACGGGTGACTGCTTCCGGGAGAGAAGCTGGAGAGGGAGCTTAGCGCTCCCTAGCAACAGGGACGCTGACGGAGGACCTAGGGTGGGACTGCAAAGCCCTAGCAGTCATTTCCGGCCCAACTAGCGTGCGTTCCAGGGGGCCGCAGGCGCAGTTGGAGAGACTACAGATCGGCAGGTAGAACACCTGCAGCACTAAAATTGGCAGCAGCTGAGCTCGGAAGAAGGACGAATCAGATGTCTTGAAGCCAGGTAAGGCAGACTACATAAGACAGACAGCTGTCAGCACACACTGACTTAGTGAACATGGAGAGTGCTAGTCACCCTGAAGTCCAATACTTAGAGCTATCCATGGACCACGTAAGTGGATTACTAGATGGTCTTTCAGCTGGGCTAGATTCAGATAGCTACAGGACCGTCCTTTCACATTGCTTTTTAGGACAAGGAGACTCCCAAGCAACCCACGTCAGCAGTCAAAAAGAAGTATAACAAATGCCCGTTATGCTCGGCCAAACTTCCCGCAGCACACACAAAAAGTTGTGCGAAACATGTATGGCCAAATTACTTAAGAGCAAACCTCTTTATTGTCTAATATACGAACCATGATTAGAGAAGAGGTTCAAGCAAGTGTATGTTCGTTGGCACCACCCCAGCCTCCTCCCCAAGATACTTAGATGGGACATGGACTCTAGCTCTGAGGAAGGGGAAATGTCACGCTACTCTGACTCCGACTCCAGTGAAGCCGAGAGTTCTTCAAGATTTCTGGCGGAAGAGAGGAAAAGATACTTATTTTCTTTGGAAAATACAGACACCCTGTTACAGGCGGTCAGGAATACCATGAAAGTTGAGGAATCCATAGAACCGCTAACTGTCCAGGACGAAATGTTTGGGGGCCTGAGGGCTAGGAGGAACAGGGTGTTCCTGTAAATAAACACATAACAGCTATGATACTAGAAGAATGGGAAGACGTGGGGAAAAAGCTGGTAGTCCCAAAAGACTTCAAGTTAAGCCTCTCCTTTAACCCAGACGATACTAAGGTCTGGGAATCAGTACCCAAAATCGATATACTAGTAGCCAAAGTATCAAAGAAAACAGCCATCCCAGTCGAAGATTCCTCAGGCCTTAAAGACCCAATGGACAGGAGAGCAGAAGACCTCCTTAAGAAAGCATGGGAAGCATCTGCATCAATTATGAAAACCAACATAGCGGCAACTTCAGGGGCCAGATCGATGAGTCTCTGGGTGGAGGAACTGGGAAATCACATCACAAACAAAACCCCAGAGAAGAGATCATGAAATCTTTACCATTGTTAAAAATGGCAACGGATTTTATGGCAGACGCCTCGGCCGAGTTAGTCCGCTTTGCAGTCAGGGGCAATGCATTATCTAACGCAGCACGACGTGCTCTGTGGTTGCAGTTGTGGGCAGGAGATACACAATCAAAAATAAACTCTGCTCAATTCCATTCTCAGGTCTACAGGTGTTCAGTCCGGTATTAGACGAGATATTGGAGAAGGTGTCAGATAAGAATAAAGGCTTCCCAGAGCAAAAGCAAAAGAAGGCGCCAGGCTTTCGGAAAACCCAATCTCACCCGAGACAGGACTATAAGGGCAAGGGTAAATCCGGAAGGTGGAGCTACCCCAAAGGGGGCAGGGGTAGGAGCTCCTTTCGTGACCAGGGAACCGGATCAGGCAGACAATGACGCCAGACAGATCGGGGGAGACTTCAATACTTTCTAGATGGATGGCAAGAAATTACGACAAATCAGTGGATCCTGCGCACAGTCACTCCGGGATACAGTGTGGAATTCACCCAGCCTCCCCCGAAGGTATTGCCTAACTCACAGCCAGTCCCCTGTGGTCCATCAAAGACTGATATACAACATACAGGAGCTCAGAAAATTAAGAGCCATAATGCCGGTACCCAGTCACAACAGTTTCAGGGCCATTACTCCAGCCTGTTTTCTATCAAGAAGCCAGGAGGAGAATACAGAACCATTATAAACCTGAAACCACTAAACCAGTGGGTAGCCTTCAAACGTTTCAAAATGGAAACACTCCAATCCGTCATACCACTGATAAGAAAGAACTCGGTAATGTGCACACTAGATCCCAAAAGTGCATATTACCATGTGCCCATACATACCTCACATCAAAAATACCTGAGGTTTGCAATAAAAGACAGAGGAAAGATACTTCATTTTCAATTCTGTTGCCTACCGTTCGGCCTCTCTTCGGCACCTCGAATCTTTACGAAGCTTATAGCAGAGGCAATGGCTTTCCTAAGAGCAAGAGACATCCTCATAATTCCGTACCTGGACGACCTGTTATTAGCGGCAAATTCACGACAGCAGATGGAGAAATGCCTGTTAGAAACCAGATCGCTTCTAGAGAGACTGGGATGGGTGATAAACCTGAGAAAATCGAGTCTCGAACCAGAAAGAAGAAAAACATTCATTTCTGGGAGTTCTTCTGGACTCAGATCAAGAATACTCTTTCCTTCCACCCCACAAACAGACAACGGTCCAACAGGAAGCCCACATGCTACAAAAACGAAGATACACCACTATCAGGAAGGCCATGAGAGTACTAGGCCTAATGACTTCATGCATATCAAGCGTCCAGTGGAGTCAATCTCACTCAAGGGCGTTACAGCGAGAGATCCTTCTAATATGGGACGGGAAGGAAGCCTCTTTGGATAGCAGAATAACATTGTCCGCAGAAGTAAGACGATCCTTAGCATGGTGGACCGACATATCAAATTTAAGGCACGGAAGACCGTGGAGAGTATCCCCCTGTATAAACATTACCACAGACGCAAGCCTCAGCGGCTGGGGAGCCCATGTAGAGGGACGTTACCTCCAGGGAACATGGCCCGGTGTGATGCGCAACAGCTCATCAAACTTCAGAGAGCTCAAAGCAGTCTGAGAGACGCTGAGGAGATGCCAGAGGCAGCTGTACAATCGTCACATCAGAGTATTCTCCGACAATTCAACTACGGTATCCTTTCTGCGGCACCAGGGAGGTCTGAGACACCATCACCTGCAAGAGATTGCAGAGATAATATTCTCCTGTGCAGAACTCAATATAAAGTCCCTAACGGCGGTGCATCTAAAAGGCGAAAGGAATCAGATAGCAGCCTTCCTTAGCAGACATAAAAAACAACCCGCGGAATGGGCCCTAAATCAAGGGGTCTTTACACAACTTACCGAGATCTGGGGGTTTCCAGAGTTAGACTTATTCGCCTCAAGAACAAATACAAAAACAAAGCACTTCTCGTTAGATCCAAGAGACAACCCGACTGCAATAGATGCCCCAGCGCAGGACTGGGATATGGAGCTGGCGTACGCTTTCCCACCAATACCTTTAATACCAAGGGTACTACGGAAGATTCAATAGAGTCGTGCAGCAGTTATCCTGATTGTGCCATATTGGCCCAAGAGAAGCTGGTTTCCGGTGCTAAAGCAGATGGCATTAGAAGACCCAATTCACCTTCCATTACAGTGGAATCTCCTGACACAGGGCCCTCTCGTTCATCAGAACCTAGAGTTCTTACAGCTTTCAGCTTGGATCCTGAAAAGGAGATCCTGAAACTAAAGGGCTTATCTGAATCAGTCATATCTACCTTGCAGAAAAGTAGGAAGCCCGTTACCTCATCCATATACCTTAAGGTCTGGAAGGAATTTTGCTCACATTGTGCAAACCCAGTATCCCTTACTCAGGACCCTGATATTTTTCAGATCTTAGATTTTCTACAGACAGGCTTCGACAAAGGACTAAGACCTAGCATATTAAAGGTACAAATCTCAGCACTAGGGTCCTTTTTCAATTACCCACTAGCAGACCACCCTTGGGTGGCAAGATTTATCAGAGCCACGCAACGCATGAGACCCACAATACGTAGCTCCATCCCTCCATGGGACCTCAGTCTAGTTCTAAACGACCTAAGGAAGACCCCTTACGAACCTTTAGACCAAGCAGACCTCAGGTCAGTAACGCTCAAGGCGGTTTTCTTGGTGGCAATAACCTCAGCCAGACGTATAGGGGAGATCCAGGCTCTTTCCATAAGAGACCCATACCTGAGAATCCGGGACGACTGTATCATTTTGAAGCTGGATCCGGCCTTTCTTCCCAAAGTGGTAACGGACTTCCACAGGAACCAAGAGATAATACTACCCACCTTCTGTCAGGACCATAAGAGCGAGAAAGAGCGCTCTCTCCACTCTTTGGACGTCAGAAGGACAGTCCTACAGTATCTAAAACTAACGGAAGATTGGAGAATAGACTCAAACCTCTTCATCCAAATGGTGGGAAAAAATAAGGGGAAAAAAGCATCAAAAGCCACCTTGGCCAGATGGTTAAAATCAGCCATCACTGCAGCATATACTGTACCATGGCGGGAAAGACTCCGCCGGAAGGTCTTATAGCTCACTGGCTGAGAGCAATCTCGGCTTCATGGGCAGAAAGTGCAGGAGCTTCTGTGGACCAGATCTGTAGGGCCGCAACTTGGTCCAGCATAAATACTTTCAGTAGGCATTATAAACTGGACGTTCTGTCAAATCGACAGACGGCCTTCGGGAGGAAAGTCCTCCAAGCAGTAGTCCCCCCTAAGAGGAGTTATTTGGTACTTCTCCTGGCGGTGCTGTCAGGAGGGACGTCCTGGAAAGTAGGAATTAGTCCTACCGGTAATGTTGTTTCCAGGAGTCCATCATGACAGCACCCCTTATATACCCTCCCTTGGATTTTCTATCTATTGTGTGCCATAAACATTGTAGTGGGAAATTCAATAAAATTGTGTTGCATCCATCCTGGTGTGGTACTTGGAAAATACTGAAGGGGGAGGTGGGAGGGGCTATTTAACCTCTTCTGTGTTCCTGTCCCTATCAAGGATATGAAGGACAACCTCCTGGTGGTGCTGTCATGATGGACTCCTGGAAACAAAATTACTGGTAGGACTAATTCCTACTTTTCCCCACTGTCTATAGTGTGAGGTAGTGATAGGACATAGGTCAGGGATTGCTATATTTCCCATAGATTCCTCTCATGTATTTTATGCTCCAGTCTACTATGTCTAAGTGTCTGCCTCCAGTAGACGTACACACCCGAAAAATGATGCACGACAGAGCGCACATTCTTTCTGTCGGCACCATTTTAGCCTATTGCCCTGTCGGTGCATACTCCCGAATCCCAACAAGACCAACGAACACGTGCCAGAATGCACTGTGAAAGCATCCTTAAGGGTATGTGCACACTAAATGACTGATGCATCAAGACCGGTATTGTTCACGCCGGTTTTGATAAGGTGATGGGCTGGAGTCAGATGCTCCTGATTATTGAAGAGGCATACCCTTCTCCTGGAATCAGGAGCGCTGGACAAGCAGCATACAGCTGTGTGCCTTGTCACAAATTCTACTCCATTCCATGCTGGAGTAAGAGTTGCGGCATAGCAAACACCGAAGTTCGTCACAATTTTTGACAATCTGCATTGGCTATGCCCTAGCTCTGCTCACTTTGCCAGAGCTAGGCGAAAATAGCATGATGGCACCAAAAGTTGGATAATATTTAGCATTGCCTCCAGCTTCACCAAATGTACAGTATATGTAGAACACAGCTGGTACTTGCCTTGTTTGGAGCAGGTTCAGCCCTTGAGCCTGCTCCATACACCTGCAACTGATCTATGATGTAATAGTACTTCAAGGTGTTGTTCTCTACTAGGACACCCACAATCTTGATCTGAATGTTTACACCCAAACCTGCTCTATCATGTAATAGTAGTTTGAGGGGTTGTCTTCTGCTAGGACACTCCATTCTTAATCTGAATATTTGTCCTTGGGAAAATAAAAACACCTATTCTCACCTCTCATGTTGCTGAGGTTGTTATGACACATGAACCCTGCGCACAATCAGTGCCGACGTATATGTAATCAAAAGAGAGGGCTGCAGCTGGTCTCTGACTTGCTCTTGATTACTCGTATGTCTGAAGGTAGGGACAGTGACGCCAACACTGATTTGGTGCAGGGCTCACATATCATAACAACCTCACTTGAACCCCGGGAATGTGAGTGTCTACACCACTGAAACGGCGCTGGCACGGTAGGTGAGTATAGGTGTTCTAATTTTCAAGGGGCCAAACATTCAAATCGAGAAGGAGTTGTCCTAGTAGTGGACAACCCCTTCCATGGATCTGAAAGTGGTTAAAGTCCTACTAATAGTATCTTTACACTCTATCATCTAATCCAGGGTTGTGTGTCCTATTGTGTGTTGTGAATGTGTTAGAAATGAATTCTGAGCAGAAGCTCCCTCTGGTGGTTACAAACAGTACTGAACCATTTAATGAGGATTGGCAATCAGGAGTTACAGACTGGTCTTATATAAGGGAGGTTCCCTCCCATCATGGTTGCCGGTGATCAATTGTTCTTGTCTCAACTGTGGTTCCTGGTTCACTTAGAAGCTTGCTGAGTCTTTCCTGCATCTTCTGCTATCAGATAAGATATTTTCTGCTTTTATTTTTGTGCTTGCTTTTTGCATTGTTCCCTGCACTTCTGTGGAGGTAAGCCAGGTCCCCTCCGGGGGCTTGTGCTCCTCTCAATTTATCTGAGCCACTGTTATTTGTTCATTTGCCTTTTCCAGTTTTTTCAGTGGCTGCGGCTTAGTTTTGTTACACCAGAGAACTAATTTAGGTGGTAGAGGTCGTGTGATCTCAGGTGTTTTTGCAATTAGTAGAGTTGGTATTTTTTAGGGTTTTTTGGATTGCAGTAAGTGTCCTTCCTATCCTTTTCTGTCTAAGCAGATTGGGCCCCAACGTTTGCTCATACTATTTTCTGTCTGTGTCTGTATTTCCTCTTGTCTAACCGCCATTACATGTGTGGGGGCTTCCTATGTTCTTTGGGGATCTGCTCCGGGGCAGATAGCTTTCCTCTTTCTATCTTTAGGTGTAGTTAACCTCTCAGGCTGTGACGAGGCGTCTAGGACCAACGTAGGAACGCTCCACGGCTGCCTTTAGTTGTGGTGGTTAGTCAGGGTACTGCAATCCAGTAGATTCCAACCTCTCTGGTGTATTGCCGTTTTTGCCTGCTCTCCTCAGCTACCAAATCATAACAATTGTGCCTCTAGACCACAGTATTAAACCACTTTAAAGGACTCAAAGAATACTTGAAGGGGTGTTACTATCTGAGGTTCATGCATGCCTGCACAGATGGCTACCCCTTTAACTCCTGTACTCTTTTCAGGAGTGCCAAAAGCTCCAATTGTCCGAGCTCACTGATTGAAACAGTTCTCATGAGGCCAGTGCTTCTGCTTTTATAAAACGAGTAGATTGTAACTTTGCAGCCTTAATCCCACAAATTTTGATATAATGTGACATAGAAATATGCAACATAACTTAAAAATAAGTATTAGTATCGCTTAGGCGGAAACTAGGTACCTTGTTCCTCACATTATATACACCTTATTATTTTATGTTAGACTCTAAAAATGAATGTGGCAGTCTGGTGTCAATTGAATTGTTGACAAGGAGAATCATTCTTCTAAACAAATTGCTCAATTACTGTGCAGAAGTCGCGTCTTTCCCCGAGGTATGCCGTACATATGGCAGCTTGGAGTCCTACTTCTACTGTTCACTTAGAACTGGATGTGCCTTACTTTGTACATTGTATGTTTTTGTGTGCTGCTGAAGTGAAATATAAAAGTTTTATTAATTGAAGTGTTTCACAATTTCATTGTAATCAGCGTATAATATAAATGACTGATGACACAGTGGAAATGCGTGTCATAGCTGAGGCTTTTAGGAGTTACTACATTCTGTCCAGTTACAAGAGTTGATATTGGCTATAGCACGTTATGTGCCTCATAGAGTTTGTGATATTATCAGTTGAGCTTCTTTTACTAGTGGCTTCAGTTTTATTGACCTCTTTTCAAAGTTCACCAGTTTCAGAAAACCCCTCTCGTCTAACTGTAGTTTATTTAAAAAAAGAAACAAAATCCGATCTGTCCATTAGGCCGAGGTCAGACATTCGAGAAAC
This sequence comes from Oophaga sylvatica, assembly GCA_033576555.1. Classification (NCBI taxonomy): domain Eukaryota; kingdom Metazoa; phylum Chordata; class Amphibia; order Anura; family Dendrobatidae; genus Oophaga; species Oophaga sylvatica. Next base: position 834,182,061 of record JARQOD010000001.1, on the reverse strand, counting down.
TCGCACGAGTCTCGCATGTCAATACCCGGCACTGCCGCCGGCACTCGGACAGGAGCATGTGGCTGCATTTATTTCTATGGATCCCACTGATTTTTTCGTAACATATTGTACATGATAGTGGTACAATTTGTTCGATATAACTTGCTTTTATTTGTGAGAAAAACAGGGAAATTTGGCGCAGATTTTGCAATATTCAAATATTCAAAATTTTAACTTTTATGCCCTTAAACCAGAGAGATATTTCACACAAAACAGTTAATAAATAACATTCCCACATGTCTGTTTTTTTTTTTGTTAGGAAGATATAAGGGTAAGGCTATGTACGCACGTTGCGGATTTGCTTGCAGAAATTTCTGCACGGTTTCTGCATCTTGCCAGAAAGTACAGTGGAAAATCAGCGCGTTTTTATTCGTTATTGATGCGGTCTTGTTGTGGATTTACATTCAGATTTTCTTACGTTTTTTTATTCGTTTTTGTAAATCCATAGAGCTAAATAAAGATATATTTAAAAAAAAAGAATTATGATGTCATTTCCTTGTTCAACCTCTTTTTCATTCTCCATTAAAGACCATAATATCATTACATACCTTGTTCGAATTTATGTTTACACACACAAAACACATATAAGTGTATCACATATATACAGTACAGACCAAAAGTTTGGACACACCTTCTCATTCAACGATTTTTCTGTATTTTCATGACTGAAAATTGTAAAATCACGCTGAAGGTATCAAAACTATGAATTAACACATGTAGAATTATACATTACACTTTACAAAAAAGTGTGAAACAACTGAAAATATGTCTTATATTCTAGGTTCTTCAAAGTAGCCACCTTTTGCTTTGATTAATGCTTTGCACGCAGAAAAGGTGAACGGATGGACTCTACATGCCTGGTTCCCACCGTGAAGCATGGAGGAGGTGGTGTGATGATGTGGGGGTGGTTTGTTGGTGACACTGTTGGGGATTTATTCAAAATTGAAGCACCATGGCTACCACAGCATCTTGCAGCAGTGTGCTATTCCATCTGGTTTGCATTTAGTTGGACCATCATTTATTTTTCAACAGGACAATGACCCCAAACACACCTCCAGGCTGTGTAAGGGCTATTTGACCAAGAACGAGAGTATTTGGGTGCTACACCAGATGACCTGGCCTCCTTTCACCATACCTGAACCAAATCAAGATGGTTTGGGGTGAGCTGGACCGCTCACCGCTTCAATTTTGAATAATCTACAACAGTGTCACCAGCAAAGCACCCCCACACCATCACACCACCTCCTCCATGCTTCACGGTGGGAGCCAGGCATGTAGAGTCCATCTGTTCACCTTTTCTGCGTGCAAAGCAGTAATCAAAGCAAAAGGTGGCTACTTTGAAGAACCTACAGTCATGGCCAAAAGTTTTGAGAATGACACAAATATTATATTTTCACATGATCTGCTGCCCTCTGGTTTTTATGTGTGTTTTGACAGATGTTTTTATCACAGACAGAAATATAATTGCAAACATATGAGTAACAAAACTTATATTGACAGCTAGAATGAGTTAATGCAGCAAGTCAATATTTGCAGTGTTGACCCTTCTTCTTCAGGACCTCTGCAATTCTCCCTGGCATGCTCTCAATCAACTTCTGGACCAAATCCTGACTGATAGCAGTCCATTCTTGCACAATCAATGCTTTCATTTTGTCAGAATTTTTAGGTTTTTGTTTGTCCACCCATCTCTTGATGATTGACCACAAGTTCTCAGTGGGATTAAGATCTGGGGAGTTTCCAGGCCATGGACCCAAAATCTCTGTTTGGTTCCCTGAGCCTTTTAGTTATCACCTTTGCTTTATGGCAAGGTGCTCCATCATGCTGGAAAAGGCATTGTTGATCGCCAAACTGCTCTTGGAGGGTTGGGAGAAGTTGCTCTTGGAGGACATTCTGGTACCATTCTTTATTCATGGCTGTGTTTTTAGGCAAGACTGTGAGAGAGCCGATTCCCTTGGCTGAGAAGCAACCCCACACATGAATGGTTTCAGGATGCTTAACAGTTGGCATGAGACAAGACTGGTTGTAGCGCTCACCTTGTCTTCTCCGAGTGAGGCGTTTTCCTGATGTCCCAAACAATCGAAAAGGGAATTCATCAGAGAAAATAACTTTACCCCAGTCCTCAGCAGTCCACTGCCTGTACCTTTTGCAGAATATCAGTCTGTCCATGATGTTTTTTCTGGAAAGAAGTGGCTTCTTTGCTGCCCTCCTTGAGACCAGGCCTTGCTCCACGAGTCTCCGCTTCACAGTGCGTGCAGATGCACCCACACCTGCCTGCTGCTATTCCTGAGCAAGCTCTGCACTGCTGGTAACCCGATCCTGCAGCTGAAACACTTTTAAGAGAGGGTCCTGGCGCTTGCTGGTCTTTCTTGGGCGCCCTGGAGCCTTTTTGGCAACAATGGAACCTCTCTCCTTGAAGTTCTTGATGATGCGATAGATTGTTGACTGAGGTGCAATCTTTCTAGCTGCGATACTCTTCCCTGTTAGGCCATTTTTGTGCTTTGCAATGATGACTGCATGTGTTTCTTTAGAGATAACCATGGTGAAGAGAAACAATGATGCCAAGCACCAGCCTCCTTTTAAAGTGTCCAGTGGTGTCATTCTTACTTAATCATGACAGATTGATCTCCAGCCATGTCCTCATCAACACCCACACCTGTGTTAATGGAGCAATCACTGAAAAGAGGTTAGCTGGTCCTTTTAAGGCAGGGCTGCAATGATGTTGAAATGTGTTTTGGGGGATAAAGTTCATTTTCTAGCCAAATATTGACTTTGCAATAATTGATGTTAAGCTGATCACTCTTTATAACATTCTGGAGTATATGCAAATTGCCATTAGAAAAAGTGAAGCAGTAGACTTTGTAAAAATTAATATTTGTGTCATTCTCAAAACTTTTGGCCATGACTGTAGAATATAAGACATATTTTCAGTTGTTTCACACTTTTTTGTAAAGTGTAATGTATAATTCCACATGTGTAATTCCTAGTTTTGATGCCTTCAGTGTGATTCTACAATTTTCACAGTCATGAAAATACAGAAAAATCTTTGAATGAGAAGGTGTGTCCAATCTTTTGGTCTGTACTGTGTATATATATATATATATATATATATATATATATATATATATATATATATGTATGCGATACCAAACCCGAGGTTTAGTAATGAACAGGTGTAAGCCAGATACCCTCATTAATAAAATGGTACATAAACCGTTAAATAAAGACACACACACACACACACACACACACACACACACACACGAAATCTGCGTGAAACGCAATATGTTTATTTTTCATAAAATTAAAAAAATAAAATTGCGTGGGCTCCCGCATAATTTTCATAACCAGCGGAGGGAAAGCCGACAGCTGAGGGCTGATGTTAATATTCTGGGAAGGAGCCAATAGCCATACAGGTTCCCAGGCTATTACTATCAGCTCACAGATGTTTGCTTAGCCTTTACTGGCTTAGGGGAACCCCAGAAAAAAAATTGACATGGAGTCCCCCTATAAAATCGAACCGGCAAAGACTATGCAGACAGCTGCGGGCTGATATTAATAGCTTGGGAAGAGGCCATGTATATTGGCACCCCCCAGGCTCAAAACAGCTCTCAGCTTCCCCAGAAATGGCACATCTTGATCTAGATGCGCCAATTCTGGCACGTAGCCTCGCTCTTCCCACTTGCCCTATAGTGCTGGCAAGTGGGGTTCATATTTTTGGGGTTGATGTCACCTTTGCATTGTCAGGTGACATCAAGCCCACAGGTTAGTAATGGAGAGGTATCTATAACACACCTATTCATTACTAATCCTATAGTTATATGGTAAATAAATACACAGCCAGAATAAAGTCCTTTATTTTAAATAATCACACAGACTCCTTAATTGAATCTTAATTAACCATACTTACTGAATGCCTAATCCCCGACGCCTTCGTCACCTGCTACAAAAATAAAATAATAAACCAACATATAATACTATCCGGTCTGACGTAGCCCATTTAATACCGAGTGTCCCACGGCGATCTCACGTGTAGAACAGTCACATCGGGAGATGTGACTGCTCTACCCGGCTTCTGGCGATACACTGACAGGAGGTAATCGCTCCCGCAACGTATCACTGCGCTGCCATGAGAGTTCACCAGAGTTCATCAGCTCCGGTGCTCTCATGGAACTACCGCTGTGTGAGAACTTTCTCACGCAGCAGGGCCATAAGCGAGAGCAGTGGAGCTGATCAGCTGATGTACTCTGGTGAACATGTCTAAATCTTAATGATTTAGAGATGATCTGCAAAGAGGAGCGCACCGAAACTCCTGACATGTGTGCAAACCTCATCAACTTTAAAAAACGTCTGACTTCTGTGCTTGCCAACAAGGGTTTTGCCACCAAGTGCTAAGTCTTGTTTTCCAGAGGGATCAAATTCTTATTTCTCACTGCAAAATGCAAATAAATTTATATAATTCATACAATGTGATTTTCTGGATTTTATTTTTGATATTCTAGCTCTGAATGTTAAAATAAATTAACCTAACCATAAAACTATAGACTGTTCATGTCTTTGTCATTGGTCAAACTTACAAAATCAGCAAGGGATCAAATACTTTTTTCCTCCACTGTATGCACAGACTTAACTTGACTCTGTCAGCAGGTGTTTGCTACCTTATCTGATTTTGGCAATGATGTATCACTTAGTTTCCTGAGTGCAGCTGTTCTGACATAATCAGAACCTTTAGATTTAGAATGGAGCAACGCTGAGAAAGTTGCCCCGCCGCTTCAGGATCTCTGTATACAAAGTCCATAGACAGAGAGGTGCTTAGTTGCTGGATAGTCCGGCAATGTTAATCTCTCAGTGATAAATCCTTCACAGTTAGTAAATTTAGTAAAGAGCACTCACTTTGACAAGTGACACATCACTGAATTCAGTGTGTCTGCCTCTATCTCCCGCAGATTACACAGCAAAAACCTGCTCACAGATTTCCTTTGAATACTTTGATTAAGTGAATTTATGACACCATTCAGTAATTTTTGGTAGGAGTCTATCACCTTGGCATATCTAGAATTGGCAATCTTTGACCACTCTTGCTTGTAGTAGTTGTCCAAATCTGTAAGATTGTGAGGGCATTTCCTGTGTATAGTGACCTCCTCATTGTCGTACTGAAAGGTGAAATTCCTGTTAATCTTCAGCTTTTTAGCAGAGGCAAGAAGGTTTTGTTGCAAAATTGACTGACATTTGGAACTGTTCATAATTCCCTCCACCTTGACTAAAGCTTTAGTAACAGCTGCTGAAAAACGGCCCCAAAGCATAAAGCTGCCTCCATCATGCTTCACTGTAGGAATTGTGCTGTTTTGGTGATGCCCCTGGCATTTTAGCTGGGGTATGTAAATTTATTATATACATTTTACATACATAAAAATCAATTTGTGACTAATTGTTACTGGCATGGGTGCTCTATCAAAGATAGTGGGTTTTATTGGGATGAAGATACAGCAACACTCATGCCATAATTCATACAATATATGTGAAGTAATGATACCAATTTAAATATGTTTTTTGATTGTGAGACTGAAATTATTGCTAAGTTATTGTTAGGTTTGTCCTCAAAATGATCCAGTCAGCCAGTCCCCTTTTCTGCATGTCACTACTAACATTGAGAGAAAGAACAAGCTGTTTCATGTGTTAAAATGTGTGTTCTTTGGAAGCAGCGGTGACAGAATGATAATTGAAATGCATTAGTGAATTGTGTTAATTTTATTATTAACTGCATCTAATGCAAATTTTGTATAGCGAGACAATCTATTTAATAAAATAAAGCATAGGCTTCAATTATGGGAAAATACGTAGGAATGTTTTGGTTTTTATCTGAATGTCTAATTTTCTACATACTGTAAGTATTTTGGCATTTGCTTGTCACTCGCAGAGGAGATAATGTGCAGAACGTTGGAGAACTGAACATCTTTGCTGATGATTTTGGAAGGATTATTAACATTTTCAATGTCAACTTGTGGAGCTGTGGAAATTATCCCTGTTCTTGGTCCAAAAGATTAATGCTGTGTCCATATGGGTTTCCTGGATCAGAGTAATGTGTTCAGCAGTCTGACGAGAGATGTTGGCATTTTGTTTCAAGCTTTGTTGCTTCTGTTATAAGCGTCACATAAGGTAAAAGACGAAGATATTTGTGGTGATAAAATATCAGCTGCCTCCGTATTCTCAGCTTCATTTACTAGTCTGTCTAGAAGCATAAAAGAATATAAAAAAAGAGACTTTGATAAATTTATTTCTAAAAGTGGTGCAGTTTAGCTTGGATATTAGTGCATTTGTTCCACGAAGACTCTGTTGACTTGATCACATTAATTAACTGTGTAGTTTATTCTCGCCACACATATCTGCTGCAGACAAGTCATTGTTATTAAAGGAATTGTCCATTGCTTCTACAACCCCTTCTAAATCCCTATGTTTCCTCTTTGTAAAATAAAACCTATACTCACTGCTGATGCTGTTCCAGCGGTGTCGGGACTAGCTCTCCCAGGGATTGCATAGCACAACGTCAAGTGATCCCTGTAACCAATCAGCACTGACTTCACTCTCCCCGCTGTCAGACAAATCACATACATTCGGAGAGAGTGAACGCCGTTGCTACCTCACTTCCTCCAGATGTACCATATTTTCGGACTATAAGATGCACCGGACCATAAGATGCACCTAGGTTTTAGAGGAGTTAATTAGAAAAAAATTGAAGAAAAAAATGTGGTCAATTCTGTACTTAACATCCCCTAGCCTGGTATATATGGTCCCCTCATCCTCATGCTGGTATACATGGCACCCTCATCCCTATCCTGGTATGCATGGATCTCTCATCTTTATCCTGGAATGCATGGCCCACTCATCACATCCTGGTATGCATGCCCCCCTCATCCTCATCCTGGTGTGCATGGGCCCCCTCATCATTATCCTGGAATGCATGGCCCCCCATCCTGGTATGCATGGCCTCCTCATCCCCATCCTGGTGTGCATCTGACCCCTGATCCTTATCCTGGAATGCATGGCCCCTCTCGCCCCCATCCTGATGCTTATGGCCCCCTCATCCCTATCCTGGTAATAATGGTCCCCCTCATCACTATCCTGGTAGGAATGATCCCCCTCATCCTATCCTGGTATGATTGATCCCCATCTCAGTCCTGGTATGCATGGCCCCATCCTTATACTGGTGTGATTGGCCCCCATCCCTGTCCTGGTATGCATGGCCTCATCCTTATTCTGGTATTCTTGGCCCCATCCTTATCCTGGTATGCATGGCCCCATCAGAAAAACTTTAAAAAACAAACCATTATACTTACCTTTCTGCGCTCCCTTGCAGCGTCTTGTTCCGGTGCCAGCAACTGCTTTATGCTTGTCCCTGCCATGCGCTGTTTACGTCATGCGCTGCATACAAGCCGAAGGACAGCTGACGGAATACTCATTGCTTTGCGCATCGGGACTATATGCGTGGAGGGCAGTGAGTAGAATATTCCGTATATCTGTGAAAAACATGGAAAGAATACATATGTAAAAATGGATGTCTATCTCAAGCTCAAGATATATCGCATATACGATTTTCACTGTTTATTTAACCCTTTGCATTTCTTAAGTTAAAATGTGCAGCAATATCTGCATGTAACAAGGATGGTTATTGGCAACACGGATCAAAGTAGGATATGTTTTACAGAAAAAAAAACAGACAAGTGAAAAAGTATAATAGTAGATTCGTGATCTACCAACAAAAAATGATGGATAGCACGCTTACCAAAAAATCTGATGGTTGAAATAGCCCTTACTGACTAAGATATGGGGTCCCTTATCCAGTTATGGCTTTATTAAACCCTTCATGATGGAGCCCTTTTTCGTTTTTATGTTTCTGTTTTTCGCTCCCCTTCTTCCCAGAGCCATAATTTTTTTATTTGTCTGTCAAAATGACCATGTGAGGCTTGTTTTTTGCAGGACAAGTTGTATTTTTGAACGACACCATTGGTTTTACCATATTGTGTACTCAAAAACGTGAAAAAAATTCCAAGTGCGGTGAAATTGCAAAAAAAGTGCAATTCCACAACTAGTTTTTGGATTTTTTTTTTACCATGTTCACCAAATGCTAAAAATGACCTACCATTATGATTCTCCAGGTCATTACAAGTTAATAGACACCAAACATGTCTAGGTGAAAAAAAATTCCAAAGTTTGTTAAAAAAAAAAATTGCGTCATTTTCAGAGACCCGTAGCATCTCGGGTTGGGTGAGGGCTTATTTTTTGCCTAACGAGCTGACATTTTTAATGATACCACTTTGGTGCAGATACGATGTTTTGATTGCCCATTATTGCATTTTAATTCAATGTTACGGTGACCAAAAAAAGTACGGTAATTCTGGCATTTTTAATTTTTTTTCTCGTTACGCGGTTAATTTTTTTTATATTGATAGATCGGGTGATTCTAAGCGCGGAATACCAAATATGTGTATGATTTTTTTTATTGTTTTATTTTGAATGTGGCGAAAGCGGGGTAATTTGAATTTTTATATATTTTTTTAAAATATTTTTAAAAACATTTTTTTCTTTTGGCATGCTTCAATAGTCTCCATGAGAGACTAGAAGCTGCCATAATCCAATCTGCTCTGCTACATACAGGCGATGATCAGACCACGTGTATGTAGCAGAATTGCTGACTTGCTTTGAGTGCCGACCACCGGGCAGCGCTCATAGCAATCCGTTATTGACAATCATAGAGGTCTGCAGGTCTGGTTGTCATGCTGATCCATTGGTGACCCGCGATCCTGTGATGGGGTCACCGATGGGCGGGATTTCCTGCACGATTGCTGGAAGCGCGCGTTAAATGCTGCTGTCAGAGTTTGACAGTGGCATTTACTGGTTTAACAGCCGTGGGTGGATCGCGATTCCACCCGCAACTTTACCAGCCACAAGTCACCTTTTCAAAATGCCAATACTATCTTAAATGATGCTTCAGACTTCAGCCTAAGTGTCTGTGCTCCAGAAATACTGTACAGAAGCAAGGGGTAAGGCCCACCGCAGGATCCTCTGGTGCTCTGCTGGGTCAGTCCGATACTGCCTATACTCCATTCAGTTTATCTTTTCCTATAACTTGGTTGAACATGATGGACATGTGTCTTTTTTTCAACCAGAGCAACTATGAGGTTAAGACCCATGCATTTCTTTCGTTTTTCGTTTTCGTTTTTTGCTCCCCTTCTTCCCAGGGCCATAACTTTTTTATTTTTCTGACAATATGGCTGTGTCAGGGCTTGTTTGCGGGAAGAGTTGTACTTTTGAAATACACCATTTATTTTACCATATAGTGTACTGGAAAATGGGAAAAAATTCCAAGTGCGGTGAAATTGCAAAGCTTTTTTTTTTTTACCATGTTCACTAAATGTTAAAACTGACGTGTCATTATGATTCTCCAGGTCATTAATAGTTTGTAGACACCAAACATGTATATGTTCTTTTTTATTTAAGTGGTGAAAAAAAATCCGAAGTTTGTAAAAAAAGCAAAAAAATACACGCCATTTTCCGAGACCCATTTTTTGGGATCTAGGGCTGAATGGGGGACTTATTTTTTGTGTGCCAAGCTTCCGTTTTTATTGATACCATTTCGGAGTAGATACAATGTTTTGATTGCCTGTTATTGCATTTTATTGCAGTGCTGCATTGTCTAAAAAAACATAATCCTGGCATTTTGATTTTTTTTCTCGTTACAACCGTTTACCGATCGGATTAATTATTTTATATTTTTGTAGATCGGGTGTTTCTGAACGTGGAGATAACAAATATATGTATTTTTTTATTGTTCAATTTTGAATGGGGCAAAAGGGAGGGTGATTTGAACTTTTATATTATTTTTCATTTTTTATATTTTTTAAAAACATTTTTTTACACTTTTTATTTGCTTAAATGGTCTCCTTAGGAGACCTGAAGCTGCGATATTCTGATTACTTGTGCTACACATAGCCGGGCTGAAGCCCGGCTATGTGTAGCAGAAATACTCATCTGCTATAAACGCCGTCCACGGAGCGGCGCTCATAGCAATGACAACCACATGGGTCTCCTGCAGACCCCGAATTGTCATGCCAACCCATTTGCGCCCCACGATCATGTGACAGAGACGCTGATGAGCGGAGCTAATGACGTGCTTCCGGCGTAAACATCTTAGATGCCTCTGTCAGTGATTTTATTAACCTATACATTTTTTGTCAATGTTTCCTGATTCCTTTTATTTTAGATATAGAAAAAGTATTTAGATACACATGATCACACTTTCCGACACTTCTTAAAAGAAATATCTTATTTATTATTTATTACTTTTAAAATATACTAAGGGCAAAATAAGTATTGAACACGTCACCAATTTTCTAAGTAAATATACATGTGCTTCTCACAAAACTAGACTATCATTAAAAAGTTAATTTATCTAAGTTCTTCAATACAAAAAGTGAAACTCGCATATTATATACAGTCATTTATCTCAGTAAATTAGAATAATTCACAGAAACACCTGCAAAGGCTTCCTAAGCGTTTAAAAATGTCCCTTGGTCTGTTTCAGTAGGCTCCACAATCATGGGGAAGACTGCTGACTTGACAGTTGTCCAGAAGGCAGTCATTGACACATTTCCACAGGGAGGGTAATCCACAAAAGGTCATTGCTAATGAAACTGGCTGTTCACAGAGTGCTGTATCCAAGCATATTAATGGAAAGTTGAGTGGAAGGAAAAAGTGTGGTAGAAAGAGGTGCACAAGCAACTTGGATAACCTCAGCCTTGAAAGGATTGTTAAGAAAAGGCCATTCAAAAATTTGGGGGAGATTCACAAGGAGTGGACTGCTTCTGGAGTAATTGCTTCAAGAGCTACAAACACAGATGTATCCAGGACATGGGCTATAAGTGTCGCATTCCTTGTGTCAAGCCACTCATGATCAATAGACAATGCCAGAAGCGTCTTATCTGGGCCAAGGAGAAAAAGAACTGGACTGTTGCTCAGTGGTCCAAGGTGTTTTCAGATGAAAGTAAATTTTGCATTTCATTTGGAAATCAAGATCCCAGAGTCTGGAGGAAGAGTGGAGAGGCACACAATCAATGCTGCTTGAGGTCTAGTGTGAAGTTTCCACAATCAGTGATGGTTTGGGGAGCCATGTCATCTGCTGGTGTAGGTCCACTGTGTTTTATCAAGACCAAAGTCAACACAGCCGTCTACCTGGAAATTTTAGAGCACTTCATGCTTCCCTCTGCCGATAAGCTTTTTGGATATGGAAATTTCATTTTCCAGCAGGACTTGGCACCAGGGTGGATTGATTTAAATCACGCCGATTTAAATCAACGATTTAAATCATGATTTAAATCAAATGATTTTTTTTCTATTTAAATCAGATCGATTTAAATCGTGATTTTAATCATGATTTAAATCACTGATTTAAATCAAAAGATTTTTTTAATATAAATCACGATTAAAATCTAAAACTTTCAATCATTGTTCAATTAACTCCACACTTCTAGCTTGGTTTCACTTTCTGTAGCTTGGTTTCAGTTTCTTTTTCCATTCAGTTGACATGCCCAAACTTGTTGGATAGTCAGTCAGCAGTACTTGGCTGTAGTAACAATCAAACTTCAGAAGTGATCTGCGTGAGCCAGGTCGTAAGAGAGACCCTATTTGGGTTCATTTTGTTGAGATGCCAGCAGAGCTTGGAAAGAAAGGTGGGAGAGCAAAGTGCAAATACTGTCAAAAGGATATCCAAGGACTTGTTTGCCGTTTGAAATCACATTATGAAAACTGCAACCAGAAGGGAAATGAAGATGTTGATAGTGATACAACTAATGTCAATGAACCCCCACAGCTTCTTATGCACCAGGACCCTAGCACTAGTGGTAAGTCTGGCAATTACAACCTATTTTAACAGACGTTTTACTGGGATGGTTAAAGTCTATGAAAAGAAAAATTTCTAGCACTAGTTCTGGAGTATAGAATTTAAATTTATGTTAAGGCAATATTTCACACAAGATTAACGTTAATTAAAAATAAAAGAGTGTGTATACGCCTATTTTTTTTTTTATTGTAGGCTACAATTCACTTTTGAAGTCTGCCAAATTGACCATTTTTTTAAAAAAAACATTTTTAAAACTATTGTGACATAATTTTTTTCAGTTGCTCTGATATTACTAGTATTACAGCAACTTCACCGGAAACTTGAGTAGCATAACTTTTGAGACAGCCCTTATAGGACGAGGACCATTACATTGTTCAAAAAGTTTGTTTCAAAATATTTCTTCAAATACGCAGTCGAATTATATTTTTAATTACTGTGCTTTCAGGGTCAAATATGGCTTGTGCTGCACGTGACAATCAATATCTGGGTACAACTTCAACAAAGCAGCCCAACAAAAAACTTTGCGTGCAAAGTGTAGAAAAATTCCTCTTAAAGACTACGACGAGCCAGAAAGAACATTTTGATGAATTAATTCCTAAATTCATATTTGCAAGTGCAACCAATTCTTCTTTCCGACTAGTTGAACACCCATTGTTTGTACAAATGATCGAAGGAATAAGACCAGGCTACAAACCACCAAGTAGATTTGATATCTCAGGAAAACATCTTCAGGCTGTATACGACAAAGAAAGAGCGGCTTGTACAAAATATTTGAAAGACAAAGTGGCTCGCCAATACTAACCATGACATTGTGGCAACTGTGCTGAAATTGAAGTGTGAATCTGCACCATTTCAAAAATACATGTTTGCAGATAACGTCGTTAATGAACTCAAACCACTGGACTGGTGGAAGTCGCAATCACTTGTTCTTCCAGCGAAGATAATAAATGTAGCTACTCAGCTACTGACTGCATCGGCTTCATCGGCAGGAGTAGAGAGATTGTTTTCTTCATTTGGTTTTGTGCACACAACAGTCCGAAACCGCTTAGGAACTGCTAAAGCAGGACAACTAGTTTTCCTATTAAAAGTCCTAAATAAACAGTAGGCTTAAAGGACTGATGTATTCACTGAAGATGTTTGCTTACTTCAAACGTTAGAGATAGGCTATTGTTAAAAAGTACTTACTCTCTGTAGTTCAATTCTGATTGTTTAATAGTGCAAATAAAAATTATTAGGTTTCATAATCATCAACTGTTTTAATATTTTTATTTGTGTAAAATAATTTGATTTGCAAAAAGACAAAGTTTTGCTTGTGTACAACTTGATTAAAAAATCCTATTTAAATCAAAAAAATCCGATTTAAATCAAAAAAATCCGATTTAAATCAAAAAAAATCCGATTTTTTTGATTTTTTTAAAAAAATCATGATTTTTATCCACCCTGCTTGGCACCTGTCCACACTGCCAAAAGTACCAATACCTGGTTTAAAAACAACAGTATCACTGTGCTTGATTGGCCAGCAAACTCACCTGACCTTAACCCCATGGGGTATTGTCAAGAGGAAAATGAGAGACATCAGACCCAGCAATGTAGACAAGCTGAAAGCTACTATCAAAGCAACCTGAGCTTCCATAGCACCTCAGCAGTGCCACAGGCTGATCACCTCCATGCCAAAAGGAGCCCCGACCAAGTATTGAGTGCATTTACTGAGCATACATTTCAGTAGGCCGTTTCGGATTTTAAAATCATCTTTCAAGCTGGTGTTATAAAGTATTCTAATTTACTGAGATAATGACTTTTGGGTTTTCATTGGCTGTAAGCCATAATCATCAACATTAACAGAATTAAACACTTGAAATAGATCACTGTTTGTAATGACTCTATATAATATATGTTTCACTTTTGTATTGAAGAACTGAAATAAACTTTTTGATGATATTCTATTTTTGTGAGAAGCACACACACACATATACAGCCCTGGCAAAAATTAAGAGACCACCACATCAAAACCCTGTCTTGGGCAGCCCATTCTCCAGACCTGAAACCCATTGAAAACCTCTGGAATGTAATCAAGAAGATGATGGATAGTCATAAGCCATCAAACAAAGAAGAACTGCTTAAATTTTTGCGCCAGGAGCAGTGTGAAAGACTGGTGGCAAGCATGCCAAGAAGCATGAAAGCTGTTTTTAAAAATCACGGTTATTCCACAAAATATTGATTTCAGAACTCCTGAGTTAAAACATTAGTATTGCTGTTTCTAAATGATTATGAACTTGTTTTCTTTGCATTATTTGAGGTCTGAAAGCACTGGATTCTTTTTTAATTTTGACCATTTTCCTTTGTCAGAAAAAAATACAAATTTTTTTGCTTGGAAATTCGGTGACATGTTGTCAGAAGATTATAGACTAAAAGAACAATTTACATTTTACTCAAAAATATACCTATAAAGAGAAAAATCAGACAAACTGAACATTTGAAAGTGGTCTCTTAATTTTTTCCAGAGCTGTATATACATATATATATATATATAATATTATTACTGGTCATGTTCTAGTTTAAATCCGCTGAATATATCATCCAATTGGAGCAGATCACTTCCCATTAGGCGGCAATAAACTTCATGGGTTAAAGTTTTGCAGATTTCGAAAGCTGAATAAATTATTATTTCCAGAAACATAGGAAACAAATAACATTTTGTATAGCAGAAGATTAGCGGACCAAGAAAGTATTTATAATTATGTAAACAAAAAGCCCAGACCAGCAATAAATGCACTTTGTACAGAAAAGTGCAACTGTCAAAACTTAATATATTAATACAGTTTTCCTGTCACAAGAAATGCTTACATTCTGCAATGCAAAGAGTTATGCACAGACAGAAACAAATTACAAGTCAGCAAAATACTAGCGCACAGTCCGGAATCTCATCATCATCCTGAACGCACCACAGCACCATTACCACAGAGCATGTATTCATTGCTTAAAGGGGTTGTCTCATCATCATAAATTGATCAGCATGCAAAGTGCTTGGAAAAACAAGAAACTTTGCTATTCACCCTTTATTAAAATTCCTTTCCATTGTCAAGGACAGAGTGATTTTTAATTCTATTATTTACTGCTTGTTACCTAAGTTGCCAGTAGGTAGGTAAGGCGTTCAGCACTTACAAGCTGTTTGCTGTAGAGTTTGTAAGTGCTGCTTTGAATCTGGCAGAGATACTTGGATATGCCTTGTGCTTCTCCGAAGCTGTGGAGGCAAATATGCCTCTGCTTGCAACATTGAAATTTGGGCCTGTGGCACAATAATTCCACTGTCAGCCATTCAGGAAAACAACGCCTCATTGAAAGCAGGAAGCCTGGAGGCTGAGGTACAGTGCTCTTCTGAATATCATTTGACTACAACCTTTTAACCCCTTAAAGGGAATCTATCAGGGGCGTTACCAGTGTGAGACATGTAAATTAGGAAAGTAGACTATACAGGTCTCATGCTAGTAATGCCGTCAACGACCAGAACTAGAAAACTGTCATTATATCTATGCTATAGGTGCCATCAAGGATGTAACTTTTGTCACCATACACAAAAGATAGAAAAAAAGTTATATATAGAGATAAAAAGTGGTATCCTTGAAAATGTCATTTTATGTCCAAAACTAGCAAAGCGTAAAAAAATAGAAAAATTAATGTGTTATTGCTGTAATCGTACTGACTTGAAGAATAAGGCTATGTGCACACGTTGCAGAATTGCCATGGAAATTTCCGCGGCAATTCCGCACCTCCCTGCCGCGGGAGATCCGCATATTATAGGTATGCGTATTCCCGCTAAAAACTAGCGTTTTGCAAGCGTAATCAGATTACAGAATGCTAGCGTTTTACAAGCGATCTGACAGGTTGGTCACACGAGTCAAACAAGTGTTTGACTTGTGTGACCAACTTTTTACTATTGATGCCGCCTGTGCCGCATCAATAGTAAAAAGATCTAATGTAAAAATAATAAATAATGATATTCTCACCTTCCGGCGGCCCCCGCAGCTTTCCCGCCTCTCAGCGACGCTCCCGGCTAATCCCGTTCCCAGGCGTCCTTTCGACAATCACCCTGATGACGTGGCATCTCGCGAGACCGCTACGTCATCTGGGGTGATTCTCGCAATAGATTACTGGGAACGGGATTGGCCGGGAGCGTCGCTGAGAGGCGGGAAGGCTGCGGGGGACGCCGGAAGGTGAGAATATCATTATTTTTTATTTTAATTATTGTTTTTACATGGATATGGTACCCAGGGCCTGGAGGAGAGTCTCCCCTCCTCCAGACCCTGGGTACCATCCGCACATGAACCGCTTATTTTGCGCATGGTGGGCACAGCCACATGCGGAAAGTAATTGGTTCAATGCATTCCTATGGCGGCGGAATCGCCGCGGTTCCGCAAAAAAGAATGAGCATGCTGGGGATTCTCCCGCGATGTGATTCCGCTGCGGAAAAACCCGCAGCATGTGCACAGCATCGCGGAATCCCATAGGCCATAATGTGTTGTATTGTGTAAGCGGTTTTGCGGCGTTTCCGCCGCGAAAAACCGCAGCAAAACCGCTAGGAATCCGCAACGTGTGCACAGGCCCTAAAGCTACCTTATCATAATTACAACAGTGAACGTAGTGCAAACAAATAAAAACAATCTGTGAATTGCTGCTTTTTATTCATTATGTGTTAGAAAAATATGAATATAAATCAGTCAAAAAATATTATGTACCCAAAAAATGATACCAATAAAACTTCTATTAATCTTACAAATAACAAGCCCTCACTTCGGTCTGTCATCTATCAACAGAAAAGTGAGGGTTTCCATGTTAGGCTGGTTCACACGGGCGCCTTTCACTGTCTGTATGCGTACCACAATGCCCAAACTGACCATGGATCTACTGACCCGAGTTAAAAAAAAATTATCAACACATATGAGGCTGTAAGTTCGGGTCTGGTGACCCATGGTCAGTCCGGGCATTGTGGACTGACCACTGCCTGCAGTCCTCGATGACACTGTCACCATGTCAGTATCACATTGCATCCATCAACAAAATGGCACAGCACGGTGATCCCAAACTTTATCCCCCTTCCTCCTTTTGCAAACACCCGGAAGGGAAGGAAGGCGTGATGTTATAGCTGATCCCACCCACATTTACTACAGTCGTAATGCGAGCTAACGTTATACTTGGTTTTCATGACAAATGCTTCTCCCCTACTGGTTAGAGGTTGAAAATATCAAAACTTAATATCATAATTTTTTGTATTTTATACTAGTGAAATAAATAAAATAAATAATAAAATCAAATTTAAATTAAATCATTATTACTTTATATTTTTTCAATTGTTAAAAAAATATTTTTGTGATCCCACATTCCCTTTAGGGCAATATTTAACAAACTCCAGTCCTCATGGCACCCAAGAGGTCATGTTCTCAGGACTTTCATAGTATTGCATAGGTGAGAGAATTCCTGATGTCTTGATGATACTTCCATCACATGTGCAATACTAAGAAAATCCTGACATGATCTGTTGAGGGCCATGACGACTGGAGTTTGGGAAACACTGCTTTAGGGGGATACAAGGACACCCTGACCACATACTGTACGTAGGCTCTTCTTTTAATATGCCACTTTATACCTAAAAAATATTTACAAAAACTAGTCCAAATTTCCATGTGTGAATACAGATTTGCAGAATCATCTTGGTTAATGGCGACATTGCTCCAGTACAATGCAGTTATGTAAATGCTAAATATTGTGTGTAGTATGTAGGTTAGCCGAGGTTGTATAAATCATGGCCGTGTTTGTCTTTTCTAGATGCTACATTATGTTTTTCTTTTTTTTTCTTGCTGTAATTGTTGAAGCAAATTTCCACTGTGCCGATCTCATTAATATAAACCAAGATGATATATGACTTACAGAAGAATGTTCAAATTCAGAAAATATTACAGGTATTTTCATTTCCAGAGTTAATGTTGCAAGACCACTAACCATATTTGTGTTGGAAGAGTGTATATGAAGTAGCGGCTTCATAATTGAAATAGTAATGTTGGTTTATAAATCTCATTCACGCTGTCATGATGGGAATTCATAATATGTTAATTGCGAGATTCTTTGGAAGTCAATATAGAGCATTTCTATCAATGATGTAACCTTCAGTTTCTAACTTCCACGCTCCTCTATAGATTCACAAAGGAACCGATTCTTCAAAAAGAAAACTAAAACCATTAGAGATGAACTGGAATATAAGTTGTTGTGTAGGCATATTTTCACACTAGCCACTAAACAGACAAATCCGAAGATAAAAGCAAATATATAAACAGCAATAGTGGATGAAAATAACATAGGGTAATTAGTTAACATAATTTTGATCAAAAAACGTAAAAGCCATCCCACCGTGTCACGTGGACCCGTTTTGGCACAACCCTATTCAGGATGTGGTGGTATGGTTTTTACATTTTTTTAAATCAAAATTATTTTAACTAAGGCCTCTTTCACACATCCGGTTTGCGGCTGGCAAATAGTATGTAAAACCGGATGAGACGGATCCGGTTTTTCGCCGGATCCGTCTCGGGCATCCGACCAAAAACCGGATCCGTCCCATCCGTTTCATCCGGTTTTTTATCTGTTTTTTGCCGGATTACGACGGATCCGGTTTTTTAAAAACGCCCCTAAAACGTGATTGGCTACTGTAATCTTATATATATACTGTTTCTACAGCCCATCTTTGACAGGTTGTATAGGAGCAAGTACAGGTTGGAGAGAAGATGGATGTTATTATTGGAAATATGTTGAAGAATCTGGTGGATTTTACAGCGGAGGCTAATCGCTTGAAGGTGATAGTTCTGTTGAAGGTGAGAGCGAGACGTTGGCGCATTATGCGTCAGCGCCAACGACGATGCCGTATGTGGATCCACCCCATCACAGCCCAGAGACTAACCCGTGGTGTGTATTCAACACTGTGCGTGGAGCTGAGAGAAAATCCGGAGAAATTTTTTGCATACCTTCGGATGAAGAAAGAAAATTTCGATTTTTTTTGGTGAAGCATATTGGAGACCAAATCCGAAGATCCGACACCTATTGTTGCTTCTCAATTTCTCCGGCGGAGCGTCTCATGGTGACTATAAGGTAAGCTATATGTATTGTATCTGCTTGCTTGAGCACACTTGTAGCTGGAATGTTGTTGCTGGTAGTTTTTAACCTTTTTTAATAGTATCTCCAATTGTTATAGCTGAGTTCTGGTATGTAATGCTGTGATTTTGAAGTAATTTTTTGTTTTTTGTTTTTACAGATTTCTGGCAACAGGAGAAATGCTGTCATCGCTACATTTCCAGTATCGGCTGGGAATTTCAACAATCTCAGGAATTATCAAGTACACTTGTCGTGCTCTGTGGGACTCTTTGGTTGGAGAATTTGTTCCAGAGCCAACTACAGACCAGTTTCTCCAGATCTGCCAGTTTCCCAATTGTCTGGGCGCTGTTGATGGCAAACACATCCGCATTCTAAAGCCTGCAGGAACCGGATCAGAGTTCTTCAATTATAAAAAATATTTTTTGGTCGTCCTCATGGCTATTGCTGATGCGGAGTACAAATTCATTGCTGTGGACATTGGGGCTTATGGACGGTCCAATGACTCACAAGTGTTCAAACTGTCTGCTATGGATCAGAGACTGTACGGAAACACTTTTCAGTTCCCACCCCCTAGGCCGCTGCCTCAAACCTCTGGGCCACCTATGCCTTTTGTATGTGTAGGTGATGAAGCCTTCCAGTTGTCGGAACACCTCTTGAAACCGTACTCCAGCAGAGGATTGACTCAAGCCAAACGGATTTTCAATTACCGCCTCACAAGAGCCAGACGGATGGTGGAGTGCGCGTTTGGGATTATGACAGCCAAATGGCGTGTCCTATTGACTGCAATAAACCTAAAGACAGAGACTGTGGATGAGGTTTTAAAAGCGTGCGTGGACCTACACAATTTTGTTCTCAGCAAGGAACCGATTTCTATTGAGGATCACTATGAAGATACCACCTTGCAAGACTACAACATAACCAATCGAAGTACACTGGCGGTTTCACGAATGAGGGACAATTTTGTCCAATACTTTATGTCACCTGAGGGTAGACTAGACTGGCAGGATGACAGAGTGTGATAAATTGCTTTGTTATGTTAAAACTCATGTACCTTCTGTACCCACAGTAAACCTTTAAAAGCAAACTTGTCTACCTTCTTGTGTGTTTTCTACTGTATTTAACCTTTTGGCCACAGTTGTGTCCCTGGTTGGGTTTTTTTTACCCAAAGTATTTCACCTTTTTTCAAAAATTGTGTACCTTTTTGGAAATTACCTAACAATGTACACAAGTTTGGGAAAAAGGTGAAATACTTTTATACTACACAACCCGGGACACAACTTTGGCAAAAAGGTTAAATTTATGTACCTTTTACCCAAAGATATGTTGGTGTTTTTTGTGTACCCAAAAATTTTTACCTGTTTCACTACATTTTTAACTTTACATCTTATAAATAAATGACAGACAACAATTTGAATAAACCAATGTAACTTTTATTAAAAAATATATTTTTTATTATAATGTTTGTAATTTAGATTTTGTAATAAAATTTATTGTTTTGAAAAAGTCTTTATTTTTTGGAAGCAATTTATTTACAACTGAGTATAGTGTGGGGTGGAAATACTGCTGGAGGGGCTGCGGGACACTTCGACATTGGGAGTGTGTAGAGAGGACTGGGATGATGGTGGGGAAGGAACAGTAAGAGGTGAAGGGGTGGAAAGAGTTAGAGAATGGGAGGACAAATTGGAGGCAGAATAGGTGATGGGTGGTGGAGTGGAGGATGGGACAGGGACTGGAGGAGCAGGTGATATGGTAGGGAATTGGAACGGGGAAGGAGGTTGGTAAGAGGCAGGAGTGTGGTACGGGGTAGGTGGCTGGTACTGGGGAGGTTGCTGGTACTGGGAAGGTGACTGGAGTTGGTGAGGTGACTCTAGTTGGGGAGGTGGCTGGAGTTGGTTAGGTGGCTGGTGTTGGGGAGGTGGCTGGAGTTGGGGAGATGGCTGGAACTGGGGAGGTGGCTGGTACTGGGGAGGTTGCTGGAACTGGGGAGGTGGCTGGTATTGAATAGGAGGGGGAGGAGGGACGGTGGCTGGAGGGGGGGCAGGTGGAGGAACGACTGGGGTGGGTGGAGGAGGTTGGGAGGTGGCCTGCACTAGAGCAGCGTGGCAAGTGTGCATTACATACATCTGCTGGTCAGTACAGTCATGGCCAAAAGTTTTGAGAATGACACAAATATTATATTTTCACATGATCTGCTGCCCTCTGGTTTTTATATGTGTTTGACAGTTGTTTTTATCACAGACAGAAATATAATTGCAATCATATGAGTAACAAAAGCTTATATTGACAGTTAGAATGAGTTAATGCGGCAAGTCAATATTTGCAGTGTTGACCCTTCTTCTTCAGGACCTCTGCAATTCTCCCTGGCATGCTCTCAATCAACTTCTGGACCAAATCCTGACTGATAGCAGTCCATTCTTGCACAATCAATGCTTTCATTTTGCCAGAATTTTTAGGTTTTTGTTTGTCCACCCGTCTCTTGATGATTGACCACAAGTTCTCAATGGGATTAAGATCTGGGGAGTTTCCAGGCAATGGACCCAAAATCTCTATATTTTGTTCCCTGAGCCATTTAGTTATCACCTTTGCTTTATGGCAAGGTGCTCCATCATGCTGGAAAAGGCATTGTTGATCGCCAAACTGCTCTTGGAGGGTTGGGAGAAGTTGCTCTTGGAGAACATTCTGGTACCATTCTTTATTCATGGCTGTGTTTTTAGGCAAGACTGTGAGAGAGCCGATTCCCTTGGCTGAGAAGCAACCCCACACATGAATGGTTTCAGGATGCTTAACAGTTGGCATGAGACAAGACTGGTGGTAGCGCTCACCTTGTCTTCTCCGAATGAGGCGTTTTCCTGATGTCCCAAACAATCGAAAAGGGGATTCATCAGAGAAAATAACTTTACCCCAGTCCTCAGCAGTCCACTGCCTGTACCTTTTGCAGAATATCAGTCTGTCCATGATATTTTTTCTGGAGAGAAGTGGCTTCTTTGCTGCCCTCCTTGAGACCAGGCCTTGCTCCAAGAGTCTCCGCCTCACAGTGCGTGCAGATGCACTCACACCTGCCTGCTGCCATTCCTGAGCAAGCTCTGCACTGCTGGTAGCCTGATCCCGCAGCTGAAACACTTTTAAGAGACGGTCCTGGCACTTGCTGGTCTTTCTTGGGCGCCCTGGAGCCTTTTTGGCAACAATGGAACCTCTCTCCTTGAAGTTCTTGATGATGCAATAGATTGTTGACTGAGGTGCAATCTTTCTATCTGCGATACTCTTCCCTGTTAGGCCATTTTTGTGCATTGCAATGATGACTGCACGTGTTTCTTTAGAGCTAACCATGGTTAACAGAAGAAAAACAATGATGCCAAGCACCAGCCTCCTTTTAAAGTGTCCAGTGGTCTCATTCTTACTTAATCATGACAGATTGATCTCCAACCATGTCCTCATCAACACCCACACCTGTGTTAATGGAGCAATCACTGAAAAGAGGTTAGCTGGTCCTTTTAAGGCAAGGCTGCAATGATGTTGAAATGTGTTTTGGGGGATCAAGTTCATTTTCTAGCCAAATGTTGACTTTGCAAGTAATTGCTGTTAAGCTGATCACTCTTTATAACATTCTGGAGTATATGCAAATTGCCATTAGAAAAAGTGAAGCAGTAGACTTTGTAAAAATTAATATTTGTGTCATTCTCAAAACTTTTGGCCATGACTGTAGATAGCGTATCCATGCGCTCGGCTACAGACCTGAAAAAGCTGTGATTTGGAGAAGTTCTTGCTTCTGAATGCATGGTTTGCAGAAGTGTCTTCACCTCCAAAATGTTGGTGTTTATCTGATTAATGCCTGCGGCAATTTGTTCAGATAATACTTTTAGACAGTTCTGGAACGATGCATTCAAATGCAAGAACTTGGGCGCATAGCTCCTTTCCTGACCCCTCTGCCGCTGCCGCCCAGTAGCCGCAGGTGTACTAGAGGTGGCAGTGGCAGAAGGGTGGGGTAAAGGGAATGCTATCTTCTCACCAGCAGATTCATGTAATGCAGGTGGCCACGATGCTCCAGTGCTGGTGGATGGGACTGAGGGATCGGATGTGAGGGAAGGCTGGGAAGGTCCAGATGTACCGGGGCGGTCGAAGTGTCCCGCGGTGTCGGTCTCCTGAGGGATCGCCCAAGAAGGATCCAACTCTGCGGGCGCCTGAGTGCTGGTCACCGTGCTGTGGAATAAAGAGAAAAAAATACAATTAATATCGTGATATGGAATGGCCCTGGCTGAAATAAAAAATGTAGTTAGACATGGTAACATTTTCTTTTAATTTACCTTCTTGTGACCATTGTTGCCCGCAGGAACGCCAGGGCTCTTGCGTATTTATATTTGCTCTGGCGTCCTGCAGATCCACTCGGGGCCCGCATCTCCTTGTTGAACTCCTTGAAGCGATCCTTCACAGACCGCCACCGCTTCACAATTCTCTCCCATGAAACGAGAAAGCACAAATTGGTTAGTATACAACATCAGTGTTTCCCAAACCACAGTCCTCATGGCCCACACGGGTCATGTTTTCAGGATTTCCATAGTGCTGCACAAAAGGAAATCCTGAAAACCTGACCCGTGTGGGCCACAAGAACTGGAGTTTGGGAAACACTGCTTTACATCAAGCAACCTGAACTTTATATACTTATGGTGTCCAGTCTGGGCCCGAACATCGAGGTCCTCCCAGCGGTCCATCATTATCGAAGTGACTTCCTCCCAGAGCCGACGAGTGATGATGACATCAGCAAGGCGGCGATCCCCCATGTTCTACAGCGACTCCCTTTCTCGTACCAGATCGATGAGGAGGTCCACATCTATCCCCTCCTCCTTCTCACCGTCTGAGTCGGGAGCACGCTGTGAAGCCTGTTAAAGAAAATGAGAAAAAAAAAACATTAGCCTCCACACTACAAGGTTTAAAAAAAAAACCAATAAAGTAAAAAAATTATATACTTACACGATGGTGACCGCTGCGTCTCTCACGCCGACGACTCTGGGAGGCACTGTGAGGACCTCTTGGACGAGCACCAGATCCGGAAGACTAAAATAAAAAATTGGGATGTTGGCATATGTGTTGGGTGCTGTGTGATGTATGTACTAAATGGTTTTCTATGTGTTGTGTGTAGTGTGATGTTGTGTTTCTGTCGATTGATGCAGGATACTTACGAATTGTAAGCCCACTCCGGGTATCTGTCCACTCCGTCCTTCTTTTTCTGGGAGCTCCTCTTCAGCTTGCGATTCCTGCTATTAAAAAACACAATGAATACATATATCCCACAGATGGATTGAGAAAAAAAAAATATAATAATTTTTTACCGCCAAATGCTGACCATGAGAGGGAGGGCTCCCAGAAGAAGATGCGTCATGGTGACGCTGCAGCTCCCTGGACTCCAGTTCTGCTGGTGGTGGAGCTGCTGCTGCTGTTTCTACTGCTGCTGCTTCTGCTTCTTCTAAGGCTGCTGCCGCTGCCTGTGTTTGGCGTTCTCTGCTGTGGAATAAAGAGGCAAAAAGGGCCATGTAATATATGTATATTCCATAGCCCTGGCTGCAAAAGAAAAAATTTGTTAAATTTTTGGGGAATGGAGGATGTCATAATTACCGTCTGCTGTCAGATGACCTCTCCCTGGAGTGATGCTGCTTCATCTCCATGGCTGCTGCCTGGGTTGGACGTCCTCGGCTGTGGAATAAAGAGACAAAAAGGGCCATGTAATATATGTATATTCCATAGCCCTGGCTGCAAAAGAAAAAATTGTTTAAATTTTTGGGGAATGGAGGATGTCATATTTACCGTCTGCTGTCAGATGACCTCTCCCGGGAGTGATGCTTCTCCATCTCCATGGCTGCTGCCTGGGTTGGGCGTCCTCGGCTGTGGAATAAAGAGAAAAAAAGGGCCATGGAATATATGTATATTCCATAGCCCTGGCTGCAAAAGAAAAAATTGGTTAAATTTTTGGGGAATGGAGGATGTCATATTTACCGTCTGCTGTCAGATGACCTCTCCTGGGAGTGATGCTGCTCCATCTCCATGGCTGCTGCCTGGGTTGGGCGTCCTCTGCTGTGGAATAAAGAGACAAAAAGGGCCATGGAATATATGTATATTCCATAGCAGCCCTGGCTGAAAAGGAAAAAATTGGATACATTTTTGGGGAATGGAGGATGTCATATTTACCGTCTGCTGTTGGATGACCTCTCCCGGGAGTGATGCTGCTCCATCTCCATGGCTTCTGCCTGGGTTCGGCGTCCTCTGCTGTGGAAACAAAAACAGCCAGTGAATATATGGATATTCCATAGCCCTGGCTGAAAAAGAAAAAATTGGTTAAATTTTTGGGGAATGGGGATGTGATATTTACCATCTGCTTTCCGATGAGCTGTCCTGTCGCTCCATTTCTGCTGCTGGTGCTGTTGGTGGTGGTGGTCTTTGGCTGGCTCTTGGTCTTTGGCTGGCTCTTGGTCTTTGGATGGCTCTTGCTCTCTTTGCTGGTTGCATGCTAATGGCTGAGTGTCCCACTCACATGCTTTATATATGTTTGCTGTGGGCTGGGCTAACAATTAAAAAAAATGGATCCGGATTCCGGCGCTCATAGACTTTCATTGTGACAAAAGCCGGAAGCTTTTGATCAAAATAAAAAAAAAGTAAATAAATGCCCCCTTTATCACCCCCATAGGTAGGGACAAATAATAAAATAAAGAAAATAATATATATATATATATTTTTTTTCCTGTTAGTGTTAGAATTAGGCTGGGTTCATATTGCGTTATAGCAGTCCGTTAACGCTGCCATTCACCCCCATTTGTGTGCGCATCGCGACGCATGCCGTAAAGCGGCATGCGTTCGCGACGTGCCGTCATTCAGTGACGGAGCCTCTGGCACAGACTGCAGCGTCTGGGCTCCGTCACCGCTAGCACAGATGAATCATTTGCTGATTCATCTGCTCTAGCGGGTATAGCATAGCGATCGCGTTATGCTATACCGTTACCAGCTCGTCAATGCTATGTGTTGAACTGGCTGGTAAAATGCAATATGAACCCAGCCTTAGGGTTAGGGTTAGAACTAGGGTTAGGTTTAGAACTCGGGTTAGGGTTAGCCTTAGAGTTAGTATTAGGGTTAGAATTAGGGTTAGGGTTAGAATTAGGGTTACGGTTTGAATTTGGGTTAGGGTTGGAATTTGGATTAGGGTTAGAATTAGGGTTAGGGTTGGAATTAGGGTTAGGGTTGGGATTAGGGTTAGGGTTTTGGTTAGGGTTAGAGTTAGGATAAGTGTTAGGGGTGTTTTGGGGTTAGGGTTGGGATTAGGGTTAGGGATGTGTTGGGGTTAGGGTTATGGTTAGGGTTTGGATTAGGGTTAGGTGTGTGTAGGGGATAGGGTTGGGGTTAGGGGTGTGTTGGGGTTAGGGTTGGAGTTAGAATTGAGGGGCTTCCTCTATTTAGGCACATCAGGGGGTCTCCATACG
The DNA here is from genome assembly GCA_033576555.1 of Oophaga sylvatica. NCBI lineage: Eukaryota > Metazoa > Chordata > Amphibia > Anura > Dendrobatidae > Oophaga > Oophaga sylvatica. The sequence continues at coordinate 834,155,538 of JARQOD010000001.1, read as the reverse complement.
CGACATGGCGCCACCATTGATTCCTGCAAATTTTGTCAATTAGTGCTCCCTTTATTCCGAGCTCTGACGTGTGCCCAAACAGTGGTATACCCCCACATATGGGTATCAGCGTACTCAGGAAAAATTGCACAACAACTTTGGGGGTCTAATTTCTCCTCTTACCCTTGGGAAAAAAAAATTGGGGACTAAAAAAATTATTTTTGTGGAGAAAAAAAAAGATTTTTTTATTTCACGGCTGTTAGGGATCGAGTTCCCACTGCTGCACAAGGGGAATCTCGAGCCAGTCCCGCTGCGGTCCCCCATCCATCTCCAGCCGCAGTGGAGCCTGCTCAGCAGAGACGTCGGTCTCAGCGTCTCGCCCAGTTTAACACTGTGCAGAGGCTTGTTGCGGTCTTTCCTGGTTCCTTTATTATAACCAGTGGTGGAGCAGGCAGTTTGGGAACTAAGTCCCTGCTTTCTCCATCTGAGCATGCTCAGGGCAAGATCTCCCATTGGAGATCAGGGGTTACATGCTCGGTTACAGCAGCGACTCCCATTGGTCCATCAGGAAGGTCCTGAAACTACATGTGTTCTGGAATGGTTTCGCATTGGTCCTTTTCTGGTAGGTCCTGCAGTCGCTACTATAAATGGGTGGCATGGCTGGGCCGCCATGTGCTAGTATCAAATCCGTTACGTGCTTGCCCCAGTGTGGTCATGTATGCATGTGGTAAGGTCTGGCTGAAATAAGCCCCTAGAATACCGGCACCTCCGGTGAGGAGATTGTATGCACGTGTTCAGGGCTCGGCTGAAAACGCCAATAGAATAACGGCTACTCCGGTGAGGAGATTATTGCTTGTGTTCTGACTGCTTGATCACTGACTGCTATCCGCACAGAAGTTAACCGTGTACCTGGACCCAGTAGGGTTATTCAGCGACTCTGTAACGCAACAGGGTTCGCTTTAAAACGCTAGTCAGTCAGTGCCCTAGTGTTTTACTTTGCGGCTCACTGAAGCTAAGTGAGTTCGCACTTATCGCCATATAGCGCTGTGGCATTCCTGCTTGCGGCTCTGTGGATTAACAGAGTTCGCACTAACTGCCAAAGCGTACTACCGCGTTGCGTTTATTTTAGCGACTCTGCTGGATAACAGAGTTCGCTACTCACGCCATCTTACTAGCAACAGGCTCTGCCTGCACGGTGGACGCCGGGCTGCGAACGCACCTTTCTACATTATCTATTAGGTGCGTTCCGCAGACCATAACAACGGCTCTGTGTTATAAACTTCTGTGATGAACTTGGAGATTCAAAGTGCTCACCACACATCTAGAGGAGTTCCTTCGGGGATCTAGTTTCCAAAATGGGGTCACTTGGGGGAGTTTCTAATGTTTAGGCACATCAGGGGCTCTGCAAACATAACATGGCGCCCGCAGACCATTCCATCAAGTCGGCATTTCAAAACGTCACTACTTTCCTTCCGAGCCCCGACGTGTGCCCATACAGTAGTTTTCTCCCACATATGGGATATCAGCGTACTCAGGACAAATTGGACAACAACTTTTGGGGTCCAATTTCTCCTGTTACCCTTGTGAAAATAAAAAATTGCGGTTTATAAAAATCAGTTTTTGAGGAAAAATATTATTTTTTATTTTCACGGCTCTGCATTATAAACTTCTGTGAAGCACATTGAGGTTCAAGGTGCTCACCACACATCTGGATAAGTTCCTTGGGGGGTCTAGTTTCCAAAATGGGGTCACTTGTGGGGGTTTCTACTGTTTAGGCACATCAGGGGCTCTGCAAACGTAACAAGATGCCAGCAGACCATTCCATCAAGTCGGCATTTCAAAGCATCACTACATCCCTTCCGAGCGCTGACGTGTGCCCAAACAGTGGTTCCCCCCCACATATGGGATACCAGCGTACTTAGGACAAACTGGACAACAACTTTTGGGGTCCAATTTCTCCTGTAACCATTGTAAAAATAAAAAATAGGGGGCTAAAAAATTATTTTTTGAGAAAATTTTTTTTTTTTTATTTTCACATATCTGCGTTATAAACTTCTGTGAAGCACCTGGGGTTCAAAGTGCTCACTGTGCATCTAGATAAGTTCCTTAGGGGGGTCTAGTTTCAAAAATGGGGTCATTTGTGGGGGAGCTCCAAAGTTTAGGCACACAGGGGTTCTCCAAACATGACATGGTGTCCGCTAACGATTGGAGCTAATTTTCCATTAAAAAAGTCAAATGGCGCTCTTTCCCTTCTGAGCCCTGCCTCTGCGCCCAAACAGCGGTTCCCCCCACATATGGGGCACCAGCATACTCAGGAAAAACTGGACAACTTTTTGGGGTCCATTCTATCCTGTTACCTTTGGGAAAATAAAAAATAGCTGGCTAAAAAATGATTTTTGAGAAACAAAAATGTTTTTTTTATTTCACTGCTCTGCGTTTATTAACTTCTGTGAAGCACTTGGGGGTTCAAAGTGCTCACTACACATCTAGATAAGCTCCTTGGGGGGTCTAGTTTCCAAAATGGGGTCACTTGTGGGGGGTTTCTACTGTTTAGGCACATCAGGGGCTCTGCAAACGCAACATGATTCCCGCAGAACATTCCATCAAGTCTGCATTCCAAAATGGTGCTCCTACCCTTCTGAGCTCTCCCATGCGCCAAAACAGTGGTTCCCCCCACATATGGGGTATTGGTGTACTCAGGACAAATTGCACAACAACTTTTGTGGTCCAATTTCTCCTGTTACCCTTGTGAAAATAAAAAATAGCGGGCTAAAAAATCATTTTTGAGGAAAAAAAAGATTTTTTTATTTTCACTGCTCTGCATTATAAACTTCTGTGAAACACTTGGGGTTCAGAGTGCTCACAACACATCTAGATAAGTTCCATAAGGGCTCTAGTTTCCAAAATGGTGTCACATGTGGTTTTTTTTCACTGTTTAGGCACACAGGGGCTCTCCAAACACGTCATGGTGTCCTCTAACGATTGGAGCTAATTTTCCATTCAAAAAGTCAAATGGCGCTCCTTCCCTTCTGGGCCCTGCCGTGCGCCCAAACAGTGGTTAATGACCACATATGAGGTATCTGTGTACTCAGGATAAATTGCCCAACAAATTTTAGGATCCATTTTATCCTGTTGCCCATGTGAAAATGAAAAAACTGAGGCTAAAAGAAAATTTTTGTGAAAAAAAAGTACTTTTTTTTACGGATCAATTTGTGAAGCACCTGGGGGTTCAAAGTGCTCACTATGCATCTAGATAAGTTCCTTTGGGGGTCTAGTTTCCAAAATGGGGTCACCTGTGGGTAGCTCCAATGTTTAGGCACACAGGAACTCTCCAAATGCGACATGGCAACTGCTAAATATTCCAGCATATTTTCCATTCAAAAAGTCAAATGGCACTCCTTCCCTTCCGAGCCCTGCCGTGTGCCCAAACAGTGGTTTATGACCACATATGAGATATCGGTGTACTCAGGATAAATTGCCCAACAAATTTTAGGATCCATTTTATCCTGTTGCCCATGTAAAAATGAAAAAACTGAGGCTAAAAGAAAATTTTTGTGAAAAAAAGTACTTTCTTTTTTTTACTGATCAATTTGTGAAGCACCTGGGGGTTCAAAGTGCTCACTATGCATCTAGATAAGTTCCTTGGGGGGTCTAGTTTCCAAAATGGGTTCACTTGTGGGGGATCTCAAATGTTTAGGCACACAGGGACTCTCCAAATGCAACATGGCAACCGCTAAATATTCCAGCATATTTTCCATTCAAAAAGTCAAATGGCGCTCCTTCCCTTCTGAGCCCTGCCGTGCTCCCATACAGTGGTTTATGACCACATGTGAGTTATCTGTGTTCTCAGGAGAAATTGCCCAACAAATTTTAGGATCCATTTTATCCTGTTGCCCATGTAAAACATGTTGCTTTAGTTCCTGTGAAGCACCTGAAGGGTTAATAATCTTCTTGAATGTAGTTTTGAGTAGCTTGAGGGGTGCAGTTTTTAGAATGGTGTCACTTTTGGGTATTTTCTGCCATATAGACCCCTCAAAGTGACTTCAAATGTGAGGTGGTCCGTAAAAAATATGGTTTTGTAAATTTTGTTGTTAAAATTAGAAATCGCTGGTCAACTTTTAACCCTTATAACTTCCTAACAAAAAAAAAAATTGTTTCCAAAATTGTGCTGATGTAAAGTAGACATGTGGGAAATGTTATTTATTAACTATTTTGTGTCACAGAACTCTCTGGTTTAACAGAATAAAATTTGAAAATTGCGAAATTTTCAAAATTTTCGCCAAATTTCCATTTTTTTCACAAATAAATGCAAAAATTATCGACCTAAATTTACCACTAACATGAAGCCCAATATGTCACGAAAAAAAAATCTCAGAATCGCTAGGATCCGTTGAAGCGTTTCTGAGTTATTTAACCTCATAAAGGGACACTGGTCAGAATTGCAAAAAATGGCAAGGTCTTTAAGGTCAAAATAGGCTGGGTCATGAAGGGGTTAATGCTGTCTGTGTGTTGTCAACCTCTAGCTCCATCTTTCCTTGTAGCAGCAATATTGCACTGTTCCTGCAGTGCTGGGTCAAGGTGGCCATACAAGGTAGAATGTCTGCCAGAATTGCTTGCTTTTTACGGTAATTCACTTCTTTATATAGTGGTGTTCCAACTCCTCCTGGCAGCGAAGCCGAGTGTGCATGTGCATGCGGGGGCAGAAGGCTGACTATGTGTACAGTCATCTTAAAAGGGTTGTTTGGGACTTTAACATTAATGGCCTATCCTTAGGATAGGTCATCAATGTCTGATCGGTGAGGTCACCCCTGCCAATCAGCCCGGGTCGGCAGCGATTGGAGCTGTTTAGTTACACAGCTGCATAAAGACGGAATACTGGCCACATCTAGGTACTGCACATCCGACCCATATTCAATTCAATAATTGGTGGACACTCATTAACCACGGCCACAATTCCTGGTGTCAGACATTGATGATCTGTCCTAAGGATAGGCCAAAAGTCTTAAAGTCCCGGACAACCCCTTTAATAACACAACAGCTATCAATGCTGCATGCCCCTATAGGTATCTGATAACAGTGAGTAGGTGATAATAATAAATACCTGTATAATATTTAATGATTTGAATAATAATACATCAGTGTTGTTCTTTTTTTGCTATACAGGATTTCCACATTGGTTCGGATGACAGTATGGATGACAAAATGACTATCAATTCCTTATGATCAGTCATTGTCTTACAAATTAGCAAATCATATTTGACAAACATGTTACTTCATATTTACCATTCCCAATGTTTCCACATGAATGACTGCAGTGAATTTGTCTAGCAGAAATGATGATGTATATGGCCAAGAAAATATTGTTTCCAATGCTTGAAAGGATCCAGAAAGTGTCTGCTGACAGCATTGTTTCGCGGATGTCCATGTAAATGCTCCTTAGAGTGCAGGTCTTTCCTGGGACAACACTTAATGCGCTCTTAGCATATCTGTGATGATTTCAGGTGCCAGTTCTTCTGAAGATGTTCCCAGCAGATCCGACAGCTTAATAACACAGATTTCTCAAGTGTGAAGGCTGCAGAAACAGGATGCAGGAATAAAAGTCAGAACAAGTATTCCAGACACTTGGGTTTTAGTAATGGTTTAGCTATTATCTGTAGGACTATCATTACCATCATGGGGTGCCAAACTGATGGCTGTCATTTCATGGGTAGCGAGGGCAAATTTCTTCTGTCTAAAAGCCTCCTGGAGATAGTCATTCCCAGCACATACAATGCTTTCCTTGTATATGATATGTAGCGCTGGTAATAATCAGTTGATGCAGTCTTATAGAAAAATATTTGTATATAACCATAAGGTTTGAATATTGAGTATATTAATACACTTGATGGTGTTTTCTTCTGTTATACCATCCATGTACAGCGTCTAGGACGAGCAGTCACAATTTCACACATTTCTAATAATTGCTTTAAATCCCATACCTTTTTGTCAAACATTGTTGGGCCCTTTTTAGTCACATGGTACAACTTCTCATAATATCCAAATTACTCTAAATAATGTTGTAGCAAAGTAATGAACTAACAATAAAAAGATGCATCAAAACATCACTGAAGAGATTTTCTGAGGTTGGAAGAAAATGAACTGAATCGAGGACATAACTAAAAAAACCTATACTCACCTAATAGATCTGCTGCCGTTCTAGTGCCATCTGCCCTGGTTGGTCCCCGCCAGCCTTTGTATAATTTGCTGCTGTGGCAGTACATACAAAGACCATCTGCTGCAGATCAGTTGAAGCAGATTTACTGGTCTTATGCAGTATAAGAGCTCAGTCACGCAGCCGTGTAGATTAGGGCGAGATCGTAGCGCAATTCTTGCGGGTTCGACTGATACACAGATTGAAAAGGTAAGTACTGGCAAGAAGGTTAGGTACAGACAGTAACGAGAACTGGTAGACTGGGACCTGAGAACTAGCAAGTGTGCTTGGGAACACACTAACAATGTTGCACAGGCACCTCCATGGAGGAAGTGCCTTAAATGGTAAGTGTCTCCCAGCCATTTAAGAGAGAGGGAGCGCGCCCTAAGCACAGCGCCCCGGGATCTGCGCGCTGAGCGTGTACTCTGGGCAGCCGCTAACAATGAAGGAGGAAGTGCAGGATGGGGGCTGTGGCAGTGAGTGAGCCGGCATCCCTTGTGAAGGAGAGGGGCAGTGTGAAGGGACGCCAGCGCTACACCGGCGAGTCCGTGCATTATGGTCCGATTTCGGTGCAATTTATGTGGTCGACTGACTGCGCCCGAAGGCACGAGATGGGCGAGGCAAGTGATTGACAGCAACTTTTACCTGGGTAGATTGGCACATCATTGCTACAGTGGCAGCAGATTTATTAGCTGAGTATGGGTTCTTCATTATTTTATGCAATTTCTTTAATTTAAAAAGGTTTTTGAGGGCTTATATTAATGACCTATCTGTTAAATGTGGGGGTGCAACACTTGGTATCCCCAATCAGTGTTTTTGTAGCTCTCACAGCAGCTGGATATACACAGTGTACAGAACCTAAAAGTCATTATCTCAGTAAATTAGAATACTTTATAACACCAGCTTGAAAAAATTATTTTAAAAACCGAAATGTTGGCCTAAGGAAATGTATATTCAGTAAATGTACTCAATACTTGGTCGGGGCTCCTTTTGCATCAATTACTGCATCAATGCAGCGTGGCATGGAGGTGATCAGCATGTGGCACTGCTGAGGTGTTATGGAAGCCCAGGTTGCTTTGATACCAGCATTCACCTTGGCTGCATTGCTGGGTGTGGTGTCTTATCTTCCTCTTGACAATACCCCATAGATTATCTATGAGGTTAAGGTCAGGTGAGTTTGCTGGCCAATCAAGCACAGTGATACTGTTGTTTTTAAACCAGGAATTGGTACTTTTGGCAGTGTGGACAGGTTCCAAGTCCTGCTGAAGAATGAAATTTCCATCTCCAAAAAGCTTGTCGGCAGAGGGAAGCATGAAGTGCTCTAAAATTTCCTGGTAGACGGCTGTGCTGACTTTGGTCTTGATAAAACACAGTGGACCTACACCAGCAGATGACATGACTCCCGAAACCATCATTGATTGTGGATACTTCACACTAGATCTTGGAAATCAAGGTCCCAAAGTCTGGAGGAAAAGTGGAGAGAGACAGTTCAAGCTGCTTGAGGTCCTCAGTGTACCCCCTTTTACTCTGATGACCGCTTTACAACTCTTTGGCATTCTCTCAGGCAGTCACCTGGAATGGGTTTCTAACATTCTTGATTGTGTACTCATAGGTGCTGAGCGCTTATTGACTGCTTTGCCATCACTTTGGGGTCCAACTCATCCCACTCCATCTCTTTTGGGTTAAGGTCAGGTATTTCTGGAAACCATGTCATCTGACGCATCACATAGGCTTTACATAGTCTGTAGATGTGTTTTGGGTCTTTATCCTGCTGCAACACAAATGATGGTCCCCCTAAATGTAAACCATGTGCATGTAATTGCTGCAGCCAATCAGTGACCGCTTTTCATGGTCTCTTCTACATGCCCAAATACAGGGGACAAACACAACAATGTGGAGGTATGCCAAGGATCGAATAGGTTGTTATATTTTATTTTTTATTTTAGTGTACTTTATGAATTTTGAGCAATAGCTCTTGCTGACATTTGATACGGACAGTCTTCATACAGTACATGGTTTTAAATACATATTTTTAAATAGCAGAATAATTCTTTTGCCAGAATATAAAGTGCAACTTCCATATTAATTAATGCCTTATTGAGTTTATAAACTCATTACAAACGGTGCTTACATTTTTTCATATATGCCATAATTTGCCAATCCGATGGGCTTCAAAGAAGGTGGGTGAGCAGTGTAGGAGAGCAGACCTACTGCACTGTATTCATTTTTGTGGTGCTAAAACCAAAGCTGTTTGCACACAAAACAAATGTAAGTGGCTTTGTTCCTAGAACAATGATCATGGATGTGTCCTCCGTGAGCAAATACACTGGCTGCTCCATAACGACTTTCCTCAAGGTTTAAAAACAGTATACTGTATATATCCTATCTAAAGACCACTGATGATTAGGTGAAGCTTTCATGGTGAAAATATATTGAACATGGCTGAAAGGAGACGGCTGGGTTTCTGACAGTATCATTAGCATGAAACGGAGTGGCAGGGACTGTTCTCAAACTACACAGCTCACATACAGTAAGAAGGAACTAGGGGCTTGGGATCACCATTTTAGTCATTGGTAGGTGCTTTTGTAAGCAGGTTGCGGGATGCTGTGACAGACAGGAGGCAGAGCAAGGGTTAACAAATTTAATAGTTTAATTAACGGGGTTAACTCCTCGTAGGGATAAAGATGATTAAGGGATTAATGCAAAAAGAAGCAAATGCAGAATAGTAGCAGTCCAGTTATCAACTTATCGTGCCCTTTATGTTCCTCCTCAGATGATCCCACAGGGATTGTAGCACTGACAACGGCTGAGAAGACGTCCACAGATGGGGTCCTTTAAACGATGGGCCGTCTTCTGGCAGCAGCGGTCGGTCTCCGGTACCTTCCGCTGAGCTACTAGCCTGTTTAACTGCGGAGCAAAAGAGTAAGGGCAAGGTTCCTTGTGGCACGTGCCTTTCTGAGCAGCTGCCGTCACCTGAATGGCTGCTCTGCACGGCTCTGCTCGGCGTACGCTCCTCTATATGGCAGCCGAAGTGAGGATCGCTGCAGTAGTCTCTGTGCCACACGGTTGCCACTGTGCGTCTATCAGCAATGGGAGGACACACCTCAGGGTTCTGCACCGAGCCCTTGCTCCTCCGCGCGAGCGCTGCACTCTTCTTAGCCAGGCACTTGGCGCTCTCACTTTCTCAGGGGCCCATAGCGAAAGCTCTGCCGCAGTTCCACCCCGCGCTGTCTCTCATACTGCGGAGCGTGCCGCACGCCTGCCTCTGCACACGCTGCCGGCGGGAAACTCACTGTCTCTTTGCGTGCTTTCTCCTCACTCCCTGGCTTAGACACGCCCTCTCTTCCCGGGTCATGGGGCCTGTCCTCTCACCTTTTCTTTCTCCCGGGCAACATGGGACGCAGCCTCAGCAGTTCCGGACCCATCATGATCCAAGCACCTGCAGCCCGGTCTTCCACCTTACACTTTAGTAATCAGATATAAGTACCTCACTGTACTTCCCTGTATATATTATATGTATGTGTGCGTGTTGAATCTATTGAAGTATATTTAGTTATCTTTTGTAATTTTATACTTTGAGTTTGCTAAATAGAACGCCTTAGTAGCCTATGGTTTTTATGCACTTTTTCCTGACTACAGTTCTAATTTATTTTCATGTTGAAATCTACAGCTCTATTTAAAAATGAAAATAATATTAATGTGCCCAAAGGAAGGAAGTAGAAGCCACCGTGTGAAACATTCAAAATAAGCAGATAGCTGATATTGAAGACCTGTATAACTGGTACTCCTCTGTCCCGGCTCCAGTGTTGGGTTTTGCTTTTTTTCCCCTATTAGTGGCTCTACTGCATCTGGTATAACCACATTTTTGCCGTAAGATATGTTACCATATGCATAGCTGTAGCTCCTGTGCAATCCACACATCGGGCTCTTCCTCATCTGATGTTCCCAGCTTCGCTTGCCCATCTGCCATCCTGCATAACCTGCTGTCTTGGGCTTTGCTGATCTACGTGCTTCTTGGCAAGTCCATCATCGCCTCTGTCCGGACTGCTGAAAAGTAGATATAAGCAATGTGAATACAGAAAATGTATTTGCAGATAATCAAATTGTCATAGGGAGACTAAGGGTATGTTTCCACTATCAGGAAACAGTCCGGATTAGCTGCGTGTTTGACGCTGTGCGTTGGCGCAGCGTCAAACACGCAGCGTCCAGATGTTACAGCATAGTGGAGGGGATTTCAAGAAATCCCGTCTCCACTATGCTGCAAAACACGCAGGCGGAAGACCTGCGTTTCCGGACATGCGGCGCGTCTTTTCAGACCGCAGCATGTCTTAGTCCCTTGCGGCGACGCTGCTATGTAGCCCTGCGATCATTCCGGATGTGTTCCGGAGGTGTCCTGAACACATCTGGAAAGAGCGCGCGTTCAAAAGGGGGCGGGGCTTTGGGCGGAACGGAATTTCCGCTCCGTCCAAAGCGCTGTGGTTCCGGACCGTGGAACCACAGCCTTATAGGCCATTCAATGCTATCCTTGGAAATTAAAAATGCAAATATCCATTTGACAGAGGTCATTAGTCCCACCTAACTGAATTAGCAATCCTAAAGGTTAATATCAACCCTTTTTTTTTGCCTGAGTCATGTGTCACCTTAATCAAAGGGTCCATACTCAATTTTAGGCCAGGATCACACGTGAGGAATACGGCCGAGTCTCGCATGTTAATTCCCGGCCTCAGGAGTGGAGCGTGCGACCGCAGAGCAATACACGGAGCCGCATGCTCCGCTCCCGAGGCCAGCGACAGTGCCGGGAATTACCATGCGAGACTCAGCCGTATTCCTCGCATGTGTGATCCCGGCCTTAGGGCCTGTGCACACATTGCGGATTTGCCTGCGGATTTTTCCACGCCGAAACCGCACCTCTTGGCAGAAACCGCAGGTGCGGTTTTGACGCGGTTTTTGGTGCGGTTTTGACGCGGTTTTTCATGATTTTTCTCATGCGGTTTTGTATGCGGTTTTGACAACTAAATAAAGATATGTTGTTTAATGATTTATGATTTGTGATGTCATTTCTTGTCCAACCTCCTCTTTTACATTTGTCCAACCCACACTCCATTACACACACACAGATAGAGATAGGCTGGCGTCACACTTGCGAGTGTGATGCGAGTAAGTCGCACGACTTTCTCGCATCAACACCCGGCACGGCCGCCCACTCTCGGACCCCAGTGTGCGGCTGCATGTATTTCTATGCAGCCGCACACTCGGGTCCGAGAGCGGCCGGCCGTGTCGGGTGTTGATGCGAGAAAGTCGTGCAACTTACTCGCATCACATTCGCAAGTGTGACGCCGGCCATAGATAGATAATAGATACCAGTAGTTAGATAGATAGAAAATACATAGATAGATGGATAATAGATAGAAATATATATATAGAAAGATAGATAGATATATAGATAGACAGAAAGATATATAGGTAGATGGATAGATAAAATGGTACATAAATAGATAAAGACACACACGCGTACACACACACAAAATCTTAACGCAATAGTTAATAGGAAAAAAATGGCGTGGGCTCCCACGCAATTTTCTGCGCCAGAGGGGGAAAGCCGACAGCCAGGGCCAATATTTCTAGCCTGAGAAGGGGTTAATACCCATAGATCTTCCCAGGCTATGAATATCAGCCCGCAGCTAGCCTTCACTGGCTATTAAAATATTAGGACCCCTATAATTTATAGCCAGAGAGGCTACGCAGAGAGCTACGGGCTGATATTCATAGCCTAGGAAGGGGCCATGGATATTGGCACCCCACCTGGCTAAAAATACCAGCACCCAGCCGCCCCAGAATTGGCGCATCTGTACGATGCGCCAATTCTGGCACTTAGCCCCTCTCTTCCCACTCCCCTGTAGCGGTGGGATATGGGGTAATAAGGGGTTAATATCACCTTGCTATTGTAAGGTGATATTAAGCCCGGTTAATAATAGAGAGGCGTCAATAAGACGCCTATCCATTATTAATCTTATATTAATAAAGGGTTCAAAAAAACCACACACATAAGAATAAATTATTTAAATGAAATAAAACACAAGACGGTTTTCATTACTCTTTATTATACGCTCAGATCCAAGCGACGCCCTCGATCTCCTGAAAAAAACGTAAAAAAATAAAACAACCGTATACTCCCTGTCCGACGCAGTCCAATTAATAACGAGTGTCCCACGACGGTCTCCCCTATAGAACGGTGACATCAGGTGATGCCACTGCTCTGTAGGGCCTCCCAGTGATGCACTGACAGGAGACAATGGCTCATGCAGTGCATCAATGAGGTTACCTGAGTTCAGAGTCTCACTTTATGGCAATGCTGCGTGGGAATTTTCTCACCCAGCATTGCCGTGAGAGAATGAACTGTAGTGACGTCATTCTCTCCCGGCGACAGAGCGGTACACAGATCGATGGCGTCGGGGAATAGGGGAGTATGTGCTCAATGTTATGTGTTGTATGTCATTGTATGTTCTGTATGTCATTGTATGTTATATGTTGTATGTAATGTATGGGGTTTTTTTTCATTCAGCACATTAGCCGGATGATGGGACTACTACTGTCCCATCATTGGCTAATGTGTCAGTTACTGTCACTGTAGCAGGCATAGCCGGATGGGACTTGTAGTCCCATACGACGATGCCTGCATACACAGATCACGCACACAGCCCCGCACACCGATCCCGCACACAGGCCCGCACATCGATCCCGCACACAGCCCCGCACACTGATCCCGCACACAGCTCCGCACACCGATCACGCACACAGCTCCGCACACCGATCACGCACACAGGCCCGCACACGATCACGCAGACACCGGCACACAATCACCGCCCACACACACAGCGCCGCACGCTATACACGCCCACGCACCGCCCACACACATAGCGCCGCACACTATACACGCCCACGCACCGCCCACACACATAGCGCCGCACACTATACACGCCCACGCACCGCTCACACACTTCCCTCCTCCCGAACTGCAGCGGTTTCACCCGCAGCAAAACCGCAGATCTTTTTTATACCTGCGGTTTTGCTGCGTAAGTGCCCGACTCAATGCAAGTCAATGGGCGCCGAACCGCTGCAGTTCCGCACAAAGAATTGACATGCTGCGGAAAATAAAGCCGGATGCGTTTTTTTCCGCAGCATGTGCACAGCAGACATGCGGTTCCCATTGGATTACATTGCATGTGCACTGTGCTGCGGGTTGGATGCGTTTCAGCACGTTGAAAAACGCAGCGGAAACGCATCTAAAAACGCAACGTGTGCACGGGGCCTTAGTATTCCTACTTCCAATAGGTTACACTAGTGACCCAGTTTACTTCCACTAAGAGGCTATTTTCATATTTTTTCTCATTTCTGGAAGCCATTTATTTTATCATTTAATCTGGGGTTTTATAAACTATTTTTATTTATTAGTTTTTCTGGTTTCTATAGCACCATTAATTTCCACGGCGGTTTCGAGACATCATCAATTACTCAAATTAAGACGAAACAAGCAGAGAAAGAAATCTGGAGAAAAGTTTTTGGATCGTGTATTACAGCATAACAACATAGTAACGGAACATTTTGGATCTTTTTTGTGACAGGTCCCCATCTCTGTTCAGATGCAACTGGAAGGGTTAGTCATCCGGCCTTGTACACAGCACTGATGTGCAACATGAAAGTCGTTCAGGATTTGTGCATGTAAATAGCCTGGTGGCTGACATAGTAATTTGTAGTTCAGAGCCGAGCAGCTGGCAGGCTCCCTCCCGCACCTCCACCTCGCAAGCTGTCTTCCATTGCTGTGAGATGAAAGCAGCATCTTAACTCTTCTTGCTTTTCACGCCTGGCATTCACAGCTATAGGAGCAAGTACACAGTGAAATGTATTAGGAGATTTAAAAAAAAAAAAGCAGCAAAAGTTTTCTAATTCTGCCTTTCTTGACTAGCGGCAGTTTAAATGGCTTTTTTATTATTATTTATTTATTACTAAAGTTTTTGATTCCCAGTGGGGAGGAGATATGACCTACTTTACCGGGATAATAGTTTGCACCCCCCAAATTTACTAAATTGAAATGGGTTTACTGGTATAAAGTATGTAATGTGCTGTGCGTGCCATGTCAGATTTTCAGGGTGCTTCCTTCTCAGATGGAAATAAACAAGTCCATAAATGACTTCATAACACAGCTGGCCACAATACTTTCATAGTAGGGCCAGCCATGTGCCGCCTAAAAGAGCCAGCCACACTGCTCCAGTAACCGAGCCAGTCACAGTGACCCAGTACAGTAAATGAATGTGTCTCTGTAGCGCAGCCAACCACAGAGTGTTCAGACTATGGCCACCCACAATACCCTCGTGACAAATCCCCATAATGGAGCCAGTCATGGCGGCTTCAAGGCAAAGTCAGTTACTGTGCCTCTATAACATAATTAGACACAGTACTTGCGCAATACAGCCTAATATATTGTCCCCGACAAATGTATGATCACTGGGGGGTCTAACTTCTCGGACCCCAACTGATCACTAGATTAGGAGGGCTAAAGTGATCACATAGCACTCGGCCCAGTGTTATTCTATGCGGCAGATCAAATCTGTCATTATTTTCTCTTGCCTATTCAGCATGAGAGAACAGATGTGGCATGCTGTGATTGGCAGAGAGACTCAGCTCACTCGCATCCATACAAGTCTATGGGTGCGAATGAAACATTGCACTTAGATGTCATCCCATTGCAGTCTGATTTATGCCGAGTCAGGCCATGGAGGAGATGGAGAAATTACTTTCTCTGTCTCCTCCGCACCTGTGCTGCAAATCTCAGTAGCATGACATTCGGCTCCCGTTCACAGCAGAGCTGGAGACGACGGTCCTTAGCATATCGCATCGAATGCCAGACGCTGGTATGATTCCATCCTTACGGCCATTTTTCCCGTGACGTGTAAACTTTTTCTTCAGAAAATCTATATTTAACAGTTCAATCAAAGTGGTTGTGATTTCATAAAAACTCATGCCCACTATTAATCTAAAGATGCTGCAGAACTGCTTTTTTTGGTGCATTTTTCCCATAGCTTTCTATAGGGAGCGTAGAAAAAATGTAAATAGCGTTTTTTAGGTATGGAATCGCCGCATTTCTGCATAAAAAGCAACTCATTAAAACATTGTGTTCAATCTACTTCAAAGCTGCAAAAGGTAAAGCAAAACTTAAAGACGGCAACAAAAACGCAATTAACAGAGCAGATTGCATATTTTTGTGCAGACACTTGTGGAAAAAAACGCAGCAGTGGGAACATGGGTTAAGACTTGCAGTCCACATATTTCACAACCACATCACAGTGTCTATGGTAACCAACAGCAAGTCACACAAATGTTTGTGATCACGAGACTTGGTAAGACGTGCTGGCAAGTGACACTTCCTGTAGCTTTAGGTTTAACAATAGTCATACAGTACAGACCAAAAGTTTGGACACACCTTCTCATTCAATGATTTTTCTGTATTTTCATGACTATGAAAATTGTAGAATCACACTGAAGGCATCAAAACTATGAATTAACACATGTGGAATTATACATTACACTTTACAAAAAAGTGTGAAACAACTGAAAATATGTCTCATATTCTAGGTTCTTCAAAGTAGCCACCTTTTGCTTTGATTACTGCTTTGCTCGCAGAAAAGGTGAACGGATGGACTCTACATGCCTAGTTCCCACCGTGAAGCATGGAGGAGGAGGTGTGATGGTGTGGGGGTGCTTTGCTGGTGACACTTTGTGGATTTATTCAAAAGGCATACTGAACCAGCATGGCTACCACAGCATATTGCAGCAGCATGCTATTCCATCCGGTTTGCGTTTAGTTGGACCATCATTTATTTTTCAACAGGACAATGACCCCAAACACACCTCCAGACTGTGTAAGGGCTATTTAACCAAGAAGGAGAGTGTTGGGGTGCTACGCCATATGACCTGGCCTCCACAGTCACCAGACCTGAACCCAATCGAAATGGTTTGGGGTGAGCTGGACCCCTCACCGCTTCAATTTTGAATAGTGCTATCCACTGAGCCACCGTGCTGCTCAAAGCAAAAGGTGGCTACTTTGAAGAACCTAGAATATAAGACATAATTTCAGTTGTTTCACACTTTTTTGTTAAGTATATAATAATTCCACATGTGTTAATTCATAGTTTTGATGCCTTCAGTGTGAATGTACAATTTTCATAGTCATGAAAATACAGAAAAATCTTTGAATGAGAAGGTGTGTCCAAACTTTTGGTCTGTACTGTATATGTGGTTGTCGTAAAGTTTTGTACTGTCCAATATGAGGTCAAACACGTATGACAGTCATCTTTGTCTAAACAGGACAACATTTCAGGTTTCGGAAGGCTTTTATGTATAAATAAACCTTGCCATGTAGTCTGGTGTATAGTTGTTACTTTTCCCTTTTTTTGACGTGAAGCAATGACATACTGTATATGCTTTTTTATTCCTTGCTTTTATAAAACATAAGAAAAATGTTGCAATCAGCCTGAGCCATTTTATAAAGTTTGACCTACAGCTGTTCTCCCGTGTATGATTTCTATCTATACATTTGTCACAGAGGTCTGATCAATACAGTAAATAATAGGCGAGGATTGATACACCATAAAGAGGGAAAACTGGGAAGAAATAGCAAACTGCAGATATTATTGCAAGAAGTGGATCTGCTGTCTGCAGAGGGAAGCATGAAGTGCTCTAAAAGTTTCTGGTAGATGCCTGCGCTGACTTTGTTCTTGATAAAACACAGTGGACCTACACCAGCAGATGACATGGCTCCCGAAACCATCATTGATTGTGGATACTTCACACTAGACCTTGGAAATCAAGGTCCCAGAATCTAGAGGAAAAGTGGAGAGACAGACAATCCAAGCTGCTTGAGGTCTAGTGTGAAGTTTCCACAATTAGTGATGGTTTCGGGAGCCATGTCATCTGCTGGTGTAGGTCCACTGTGTCTTATCAACACCAAAGTCAGCGCAGCCGTCTACCAGGAAATTTTAGAGCACTTCATGCTTCCCTCTGCTGACAAGCTTTTTGGAGATGGAAATTTCATTCTCCAGCAGGACTTGGCACCTGTCCACACTGCCAAAAGTACCAATTCCTGGTTTAAAAACACCATCATCACTGTGCTTGATTGGCCAGCAAACTCACCTGACCTTAACCCCATAGAGAATCTACGGGGTATTGTCAAGAGGAAGATGAGAGACACCAGACCCAACAATGCAGACGAGCTGAAAGCTGCTATCAAAGCAACCTGGGCTTCCATAACTCCTCAGCAGTGCCACAGGCTGATCACCTCCATGCCACGCCGTATTGATGCAGTAATTGATGCAAAAGGAGCCCCGACTAAGTATTGAGTGCATTTACTGAACATACATTTCAGTAGGCCAACATTTCGGATTTTAAAATCATTTTTCAAGCTGATGTTATACAGTATTCTAATTTACTGAGATAATGACTTTTGGGTTTTCATTGGCAGTAAGCCATAATCATCAACATTAACAGAAATAAACACTTGAAATAGATCACTCTGTCTGTAATGAGTTTGACTTTTTGTACTGAAGAACTGAAATAAATTAACTTTTTGATGATATTCTAATTTTGTGAGATGATATCGGAGTGATGTGCTGATGTGCATTGTGTCACTCACACCCATAAACTTATATGGGTGAGAGTCAGCTAAGACTCGAACAAGTCTTGATGCCAATCGCAGTATGCTGCGATGGTTCTCGCATGCCGATTCGGCATGAGAAAATAGTGGCAGTTGTGAGCTGCACCATAGAGGAACACTGGGCCGTGTGCTGTGCAATGTTTTCTCACATAGCACTCGGCTGTATTGTAGGGTACTGTGACTGTGGCCTAACTGGAGCATCCATAGGACCCGAAGTTACAGCCTACTATACTGACAGATCTCAATGGCAAAGTTGATTTGAGTAATAAACCACTTTTTCTTTCCTTCTACTTACAATTGACCTAGTGTTGCTAGATTTTCAAGAAAACAATCTTTGTAGTGATCTGCGAATTAGGTTTTCGGAGAACATTGTGGAGGTCCTAAGCCCTATTCCCCGGTCAATCTATTTGCCCCACTCCTCCCCATGTTCCATTTTTTGACCGCTAGCTCAGCTTCATTTGCATCCGTGTTGTCAATCAGTGAAGCAGGGGGTGGAACTTAACGGCCAGATGGACTAAGGGATGGTACTTTGGCTAAACCATGGTGCACCGAGAGCTGAATTTGTAAATTACTTCATAGATTGTTTTCTTGAAAAGTAGCCTTCTGATTTTGGAAACACCGGTATGCTCTTTCTGAGGGAAAGATGAGTTACATGGAGATAACAGTTACGTTTATATATTGTTCAGACTTTGGACAATGTGACAATACCAAATATGCTTATTTTATTTACTCTTAGTAAGGACAAAGGAGGTGATATAACCCCTTAATGACCAAGCCAAATTTTACAGTTCTGAACAGTGTCACTTTATGTGGCAATAACTCTGAAATGCTTCGATATCTCCCACTGATTCTCAAATAGTTTTTTCGTGACATATTGTACTTCATGATAGTGGTAAAATTTCTCCAATATAAGTTGCGTTTAGTTGAGAAAAAATTAGAAAGTTGGTGAAAATTTGGAAAATTTAGCAATTTTCAAACTTTATTTTTTCTGCCCTTAAATCTGAGAGATATGTCACAGAAAATAGTTAATACATAACATTTACCACATGTCAACATTACATCAGCACAGTATTTTAAACAATTTTTTTTTCGTTAGGAAGTTAAGGGTTAAAAGTTGCCCAGCGATTTCTCATTTTTCCAACAAAACTTACATCATTTTTTTTAAGAACCACATCACATTTGAAGTGACTTTGAGGGGTCTATATAATAGAAAATACCAAAAAGTGACAGCATTCTAAAAACTGGACCCCTCAAGGTGCTCAAAACCACATTCAAAAAGTTTATTAACCCTTTAGGTGCTTCACAGGAATTTTTGGAATGTGGGAAAAAAATGAACATTTAACTTTTTTTCACAAAAAAAATTAATTTAGACCAAATTTTGTTTATTTTCACAATGTTATCAGGAAAACAAAATCGACCCCAAAATT
Organism: Oophaga sylvatica; assembly: GCA_033576555.1. Taxonomy (NCBI): domain Eukaryota; kingdom Metazoa; phylum Chordata; class Amphibia; order Anura; family Dendrobatidae; genus Oophaga; species Oophaga sylvatica. The sequence continues at coordinate 834,136,235 of JARQOD010000001.1, read as the reverse complement.
TGTTGTACAATTTCTCCTGAGCATGCCTCTACCCCATATGTGGGGGAAAACCACTGTTTGGGTGCATGGCAGATCTCGGAAGGGAAGGAGCGCCATTTGACTTTTTGAATGGGAAATTTGCTGGAATAAATAGTGGATGTCATGTCGCGTTTGGAAAGCCCCTAATGTGCCTAAACAGTGGAAACCCCCAAAAGTGACCCCATTTTGGAAACCACACCCCTCAAGGATTTTATCATTTTGAATATGTCGTTATTAGTGTTGCGCACAAGTACTCGCTACTACAGTTTGCATTGGGTGCTCGGGGATGCACCAAATATTGTGGGTTCTCGAGTCCCTGCCTCGCATTTTTCACATTTTTTTTATTTTTATCATGGTGATAGGGTCTATCACAGGGATCAAAAAGTGACCAATAGGAAAAATTTCCTATTGTTGCTGCGTACCGGCCCGCAGATCTAAACGGGCGCACTGCGCATGCGCCTGCTGTTTTTTTTTCCAGGAAGATGATTCCAAGCCTGGGGATGGAGCGTGAGGGACCGGGGAATGTAGGAGGTACTGGAGATCTCGGGGGGTGGGGAGATCATTTCTCTCTCCTCTGACATGTTTGAAGAGAGAGAAACCATTGAAACAGCTGACACACTTTTTTTTTGTGATCGGACACCGAAAAATCTGGCCCTGATCATGTTCTCTGGGGTCTCAGCAAACCCCGGTTGCTGAAACCCTGGAGATTTTCAGACTCTGAGGGGCCTTATTCCCGACTGCCGTTTTAAAATGACAATGATGGAATAAGTACTGTTTTAATGCTTATTGGCAATCGCTAAGGTGTTAAACTTTTTTTATATATTTTTTTTACCTGTATATACAATTTATTTTTGCTCTTATATTGTATTCTTTAATCAATTCATAGAAGTACAAAGATGGCAGCGAAAGAGGCTTTAGATAGACCCCTCTGCCATGGTGACCCCATCACCATGCCGCAATTGACAGCAGCATCTACCTGAATAAATAGCAGCGATCAGATCTAGCTCCAGTCGCTCCTTTTAGAGACAGGTGCTGGCTGTATAAGGGTATGTGCCCACGATCTGAAAGTGGCAGCGCTTTGGGCGCAGAGCATATTCGCTGCGTCCAAAGCGCTGCCGTCTATTGAACGGAGGTAAATCCTCATGTGTTCACTGAACTGTGCGGATTCACCACGTTCAATACATTCTGTTGGGGAAATTTCTCTAGCGTCTCTGCAAGAGCAATTGACATGCTGCGGTCTGGAGAGACGCGCCGCATGTCAGTCTCCGCGGTGAGCCGCGAGCTTCTGTGGACGCATAGTGTGCATGGGATTTTTTGAAATCCCGTCCACTATGCTGTAACAGGTGGCCGCTGCGGGTTGCATGCTGCACAAGTACGCAACGTCCAACCTGCAACGTTTACTGATCATGTGCACCTACCCTAACACAACTGGCACTGCTGTGTGTGGAGCAAGCTGAGATCCTGAGTCCACCCCATACACCTGCACCTGACCCATGACAAATCTATATTGTATGTTGCACATCATTACCAGGTTACAGCCACCCTCCACCCCTGGCATGAAATGGTACTATATCTAGTATATGGTCACTCTACCTAATGGCCTGTTCTGCTGCCTTCATCTGTCAGATTGGTGTCTTGTTTTCTTCTTCCCCAAAATACGTAATGGTAGACGGTTTAGTAAGACATAAGTGATCAATCTTATGTGTGTTTCATAAACATATCGGACCCCCGTTTGATCCCCGCAGCCACTGTTCACATATAAATATGGGTTGTAATCATAACTTTTAATACCAAGTGTTTCTTTCTCCCTTTTTGTGCTTCTAGCAAGAGGCGTTAATGGTGACTTAGCTGACCCCGCTCTTGTGAATGGAAATGAGAGAAACATTGGATATTTCTTATCTCTCTGCGCAGATATCCCAGGGAGAGTTAAATACTTTTCCTAATCTCTCTGAACTGTTATGATGAAAGTTGTTTTCCTACAAGTCCATGATGTACTTCTCATCATACACAGCGTTTTGGAATGAAAACGCCGCCAATAATCCAAGAGCGCTTACAAATAACGCAAAGAGTTTTAGCTGCTGATAAGATCTATTAATTTGATTAAAAGCTATTTTTCACTGGGTTAATGGCGCATTTATTGCTGGCGTCCATGCTCAGTCATATGGCTAATGTGAGCTCGGAGAGGCGGACAGACTGTGTACATATTCATCGCTTGCATTCATATCTCGCAATTAGAATGGCAGGTCACAGCAGCAGGAAGGAAATGGAGAGCTAGAAACATGAGTTCTACTGCCACCTAGTGCCTCAATGGTGCAGCTACATTACACAGCTTGCTCTGGTTTGAGCGAGGTAAAATCAGATTTGTAGCATTTTACCAGAAATAAAAGATAAATTTATATTTCTTCATTTTACATCAAACTCTGCATGAAATTTCTTCTGTTTCTCCAGGTTTTTAAGCAAAGTAAATCTTATTCCCTTGTTCCCTGCTTGTTATAGAGATTGTGTCTGATTAAAAAAAAAGGTGTCATCTTTCACAGGAACTGTTTATTTTGTAAACTATTTTTCTTATATACTAGTAAAAAAAATTCCAAAATATACTGAATAACACATTCCTGTTTTTTATTTTGCAGATTGTATTATTATCATTACTTCTAATAATGATATTCTCACTGTTGCTTAACGTGACTTAAGCTACTGGTTAATGTTATCAGTAAATTTTACAGAAAATATTGTAATCTGTATTTTTAGGATACAAAACCAGAAGAGACTGATGCTGAGAAAGAAATGCCTGAAGAAAGCGTATTGGAGACTCCTCTAAATCCCCACTGATCAGAAGGGTGAGGCTTTACAACCTGTTCCTCTTCTCTAGATAAATCCATATCCAGAGCTGTGTGCAGGAGGCTGTACAGCTGCAGACGTGGCCCCCTATGGCTGGGGAGCGGCAGGGACTCTTCCACCATTTATTAGGGGGAATATTTCTGTAGTTGGCAGCCTCTGTATACTAACGTATGAAGTCACAAGCTTACAGAGGTATGGTCCGACTGTGTAAAAGTTTACTGAAAGGTTATGATTGGAGTTGGGCGGATCGATTCGTGGGACTCCGGTCCATCGGCCAGATCTTTATTCTGTGACTGCTGGAAGGGAGATTCGCGGATCTCTCACATTCCAGGATCTTTTGATTCGCCAGTTTGTCGCGATGTCGTTTCAGCGCAATGATGATGCCGTGCCAGAGCCTACTGATCTTGTCAATGGATCTGAGTCCAGTAAATCAATTTACCTAACTCTTGGTATATGTCCCTGTGGATGAGGCCTAACTATGGGTTAAAGGGGTTGTATTATCTTCAGGAGCACACTGCTTACTGCTACCCCGGGGCCTGTGTGCTCCTGATTGACAGATTGGAAAAGTGGCACAGGTGGAGGAGCACAGGGATACTGAAGCAATCTAACTAGCTTCAGAACAGTACTTACAAGCTGTATTTCAAAGAGTTTGTAAGGGCTGCACTCCTTGTTTAACAAGCTGTTAGGGTTGGCGGAATGCACCAAATGAAATACACTGCTCAAAAAAATAAAGGGAACACTCAAATAACACATCCTAGATCTGAATGAATGAAATATTCTCATTGAATACTTTGTTCTGTACAAAGTTGAATGTGCTGACAACAAAATCACACAAAAATCATCAATGGAAATCAAATTTATTAACCAATGGAGGCCTGGATTTGGAGTCACCCACAAAATTAAAGTGGAATATAATGTCCTTAAAACAAGTCAAAATGATGCTTAGTAGTGTGTGTGGCCTCCACGTGCCTAGGCATGCTCCTGATGAGGCGGTGGATGGTCTCCTGAGGGATCTCCTCCCAGACCTGGACTAAAGCATCCGCCAACTCCTGGACAGTCTGTGGTGCAACGTGACATTGGTGGATGGAGTGAGACATGATGTCCCATATGTGCTGAATCGTATTCAGGTGTGGGGAATGGGCAGTCCAGTCCATAGCTTCAATGCCTTCATCTTACAGGAACTGCTGACACACTCCAGCCACATGAGGTCTGGCATTGTCCTGCATTAGGAGGAACCCCGGGCCAACTGCACCAGCATATGGTCTCACAAGGAGTCTAAGGATCTCATCTCGATACCTAATGGCAGTCAGGCTACCTCTGGGAGCACATGGAGGGCTGTGCGGCCCTCCAAAGAAATCCCACCCACATCATTACTGACCCACTGCCAAATCGGTCATGCTGAAGGATGTTGCAGGCAGCAGATCACTCTCCACGGCGTCTCCAGACTGTCATGTCTGTCACATATGCTCAGCGTGAATCTACTTTCATCTGTGAAGAGCACAGGGCGCCAGTGGCGAATTTGCCAACCCTGGTGTTCTGTGGCAAATGCCAAGCGTCCTGCACAGTGTTGGGCTGTGAGCACAACCCCCATCTGTGGACATCGGGCCCTCAGACCATCCTCATGGAGTCGTTTTCTAACCTTTTGTGCAGATACATGCACAGTTGTGGCCTGCTGGAGGTCATTTCAGCTGCAGATGAAGGAAGGGAGACACAGTCATTACTAGTGGGTAGGCGGAGCCCACATAGGATAAACACACCTCAGATTAAAAAAGTGTTGACCGGCCCCTCCAGCTATATAGGCTCCTCCTACTCCAGCTCTCCAGTCTAAAATTTGAGGTTCACAGAGGATAGTCGCTGCTGGAAGCAGCTCCTCAGAAGATTTTTTTATTTTAGTCGGACAGAGACTTGGACCGCCAATGGTCTAGAAGTCTCAGGGGTCTCAGCGCTGCTGGACTCCCACTTCTCCCTTGGCGGATCTGTATTACCCTATAAGGTGGTCCCTGCAGAACCCTGCCGGCCCTGGGGGATGAGGATTGCTTCCCTGGCGGGGACGCAAACCGCGCTTCTGGGGTCACTGTGCTCCCCGCCCGGGGGGGAAGCTACGGGCACAGCGCCACAAATCTCTGAGGGGTCCCTGTGGCGCTCAGCTGGGTGAGTACTCCACATTTTAATGTGTTTGAGTGCTCCAGCGGCCGCTGCGGCAGCCGCTGCTACATGTATTCAGTGTGGTGATTGTGTACTTTTGTCCGCAGGTGGATGCCTGCAGGACATGGGAGCGGAGAGCGGAGTGAGTCGCGCGCTTTTTTGAAACCGGCGGGGGCGTGGCTTCGCGCTCTCCCATTTTTTTTCATAGGCAGGAAGCGCTCTGAGCGCGTGCCTTATCCTGCCTTTTTTCTTCCGGTTTAGATCTCCTCTAGCGCGGCGGCCATTACTGACGGCCTCCTCGGACTCCTCACTCTCCGCTCTCCCCGACCGACCGAAAGGAGACACTACACCACGGCCAGCTGGGTGAGTCGCCTCTACCTGTCAGGCAGAAGCTTGACCTCCTCAGCGCAGGACAAGGTATTGTCACACAGAACGCTCCCGCTGCGATCACAATGGCGACGCATAGTTTTGCGGTCATTTTTCTTTTGTGATCGTTTTTTTATGTCGCTAGTAGCTTCCACGGTGGGCGATCTCATTGACGACGCATAAGTGGTTAGCGATCTCTTTAGCGACTTTGGAATTGCGATATACAATTCAGCGCAATATGTTAGCGATCTCTTTGGCGTTCTTGTTTAATGTGGCATATTTTTGAACACTGTCCTGCATCTGTTACCTCATAAGAGGCACCTGCGGCTCGCACATCCTTTTCATTAAATAAGGGTTGTGGAGAGTCTGCAACATTAACCCCTTCTTTGGTGGTTAACCCTTTATTGGGAGACAAAAGCTGGAGTAGCTCTCTATTTAAGAAGCTTAACCCTTCAGCGTTCATTTTGCCTTTGAAAACCACACTGTCTGGTGCTGACAGGTTTTTACCTGCCATATACTGTGTGAGGGCATGTCGGATCAGGGTCCAGGAGTGGACCGTCTCCCAGATCCGCTACAGGATCAGCCTCGCGTATCTGACACGCAGACCTCGACGGCGTCAAGCGCAGCAGTCGGAGGCTACAGTGACGCCAAAATGGATGCCCTCGCTCGTTCTATTGATGGCCTGTCTGACCTTCTAGGTTATTGGGTGTCAGCTAGATCCTCTCATGGCAGGAAGCGACACAGGCCGGTGCCATCTTTCTCGCGTAGCGACTCAGAGATTTCTGATATGGAGGGTTACCCTCCAAGCTCAGATGGTGAGATATCCGATTCGGATAAGGAGGATCGGCAGGGACAATCTGCCTCTCTTTTGAGCCGTACAGAGGCTTTTATTGGAGCATGAGGGAGGCGTTACAGTTACCGGAGGAGGTAACTAGACGTCCTGGTAAGTCGGCCCGGATGTTTCAGGAGCCGCATAGGTCGCGATCAGCCTTACCATCTCTGGATGAGCTTAATGAGGCAGTGGAGAAGGAACGCCTGTGTCCAGATAAACGTTTTCAGGGGACACGGTTTTTTGAGACGCTGTATCCGTGTACTACGGAGTTGATTGCTAATTGGATTCCTTCTCCTGAAGTGGATGTCCCTTTATCCCAGCTTAGCAAATCCTCATTACTTCCTGTTAAAGGGAAGGCGAGTCTGCAGGATCCGCTGGACAGAAAAACGGGGATGGCGGCGAAATCCATCTACGAGGCCGCGGGTCATGGATTCAGAGCTGTGCTAGGATCCATGTGTGCTTGTAAAGCCTCCTTGAGCTGGTTAGACCGTCTACGGACGGCGTGGCAAGATGGATCCCCACTATCTGAGGTAGAGGGGCTTTTCAAGTCATTGGAGGATGCAGCTCGATATGGCAGTGATGCAGGTTTGGATACTGCCTCCATGCTGTCCAGGGCACAATCCTCGGCGATCACAGTCAGGAGAGCTCTGTGGCTTAGACAGTGGACCGGAGACGCGGTTTCCAAGCAAGGTTTGCTTTCTTTAGCTTACAAAGGTGGTTAGCTATTTGGATCTGGCCTCACGGAGCTGATTGCCAAAGCAAAGGCAAAAGAAACGGCTTTACCGCAACGAAGAGCTATGGCTTCTGCGTCTGGCAGGCCTAGTGCCGGTGGTAGTCGGCGGTCCTTTCAGTCCAGGGGACGGTTTGGTCAGCCCTCTTGGGGATCGAGTCGTCCCTCTTTTTCAGGAAAAAAGAGCGCTCAGAAATCTCGCACTCCCTGGAAACAGAGCTTCCGCCAAGACAAGTGGGAAGCTGACAAAAAGCCCGCTAAAGCGGACTGACGCCAGGGTCTCACTCGAGGGCTCTCGAGTGGGAGGTCGTCTGCTCCAATTCAGCCGACTTGGGCTTCTCGCATGTCGGACACCGGGGTGACGCGGGTCGTGTCGGCAGGCTACTTCATAGAGTTTCTTTCTCGACCCCCAGACAGTTTTTGCCTATCCCGCATTCCGTCAGAGCCCGGGCTAATTGCCGCTCTACTGCGGGAGGTCGATTCCCTTCTACAGAAGGGTGTGGTGGTACCAGTTCCACCGGAGGACCGGGGAAGAGGGTTTTATTCCAACCTCTTTGTAGTCCCCAAAAAGGAGGACAAATTTCGTCCCATTCTGGATCTCAGAAGATTGAATCGGCATGTCCGCACCCGAAAATTCCGCATGGAATCACTTCGCTCCGTTGTGGCGGCCTTGTCACAGAACGATTTTTTGGTGTCAATCGACATTCGCGACGCTTATTTGCATGTCCCCATCGGAAGGGCCCACCAACGCTTCCTGCGTTTTGCCATAGGTCAGGACCATTACCAGTTTGTGGCCCTGCCATTCGGTCTGGCCTCAGCACCCCGAGTTTTTACAAAAATTCTGGCTCCTCTCATGGCGATTCTGCGAAGACAGGGGATTACGATTCTTCCCTATCTGGACGACCTTTTGATTGTGGCGTCCTCAAAGGAGGAGGCGGTGACGGCTCGCGATTTATCCCTTCAGCTCCTGGAGGACTTCGGGTGGCTGATCAATTGGGAGAAGTCGTCCCTGAACCGTCGCAGTCAATCCTGTTTTTGGGAATGCAGTTCGACACGGTACGAGCAGTGGTGTCTCTGCCCTCAGACAAGCAAGCGAGTCTTCTTCACCATGTGCAGGGTATGAAGTCTGCGACAGCAATGTCCCTTCGAAGGTGTATGCGCCTTCTGGGTTTGATGGTGGCGTCGATGGAAGCAATTCCGTTTGCCCATTTTCATTCCAGGGCTCTCCAAATGCTCATCTTGAACCGTTGGGATCGATCACGGTTTTCACTGGATTGCAGTGTCATCATCTCCCACAGGGTGAGAGAGTCGCTAGAATGGTGGTTATGTCCGGAAGCGTTATCCCTGGGAAGTCCTTCCTTCCTCCAAGGTGGTCGATCATAACCACCGATGCCAGCCTGACGGGCTGGGGGGGCGTCTGGAACGGTCTCTGGATTCAGGGAGTATGGTCATTGGAAGAGTCTGTCTTGCCGATCAACATCCTGGAATTGAGGGCAATTTTCTTTGCCTCCAACACTGGACGGTCCCTTTAAGCGGACTACCAGTCCGAGTGCAGACAGACAACGTGACGGCGGTCGCGTATATCAACCATCAAGGTGGAACGAGGAGCTTCAGGCTCATGATGGAAGTGTCTCGAATCCTGGTATGGGCCGAGGCCAGGGTGCCAGCCATCTCTGCGATTCACATTCCAGGAGTTCAGAATATCACAGCGGACTTCCTGAGTCGCGAAAAGATGGATCCCGGAGAATGGAGTCTTCATCCGGAAATTTTTGCGCTGCTGTGCTCCCGTTGGGGGACTCCCCAAGTGGATGTGATGGCATCCAGAGTCCATGCCAAGTTACCGACATTCATGTGCAGATACAAGGACTCGAAGGCTGTGGCAGTGGATGCTCTGGTGGCTCCTTGGGACCATTTCGAGCTAATTTATGTGTTCCCACCGATATCCTTACTTCCTCTGGTTTTGCGTCGGATCAGACTGGAGAGAGTCCCGGCTATATTGATAGCCCCAGATTGGCCAAGGAGGACGTGGTTCTCAACGCTGGTGTCGCTTCTGGCAGCGCCTCCACTTCCACTCCCTCTTCGCCCGGACCTGTTAACCCAAGGGCCCGTTTGTCACCCGGACCTGAAGTCTCTGCGTTTGACGGCGTGGCTCTTGAGACCGAAATCTTGACCCGTCAAGGTTTTTTCAGCCGAAGTCATTGCCACTCTGCGAGCTGCCAGAGGTCCGGCTACCACTAGAATTTATCATAAGACTTGGGAAGCCTTCTTTTCGTGGTGTTCGGGTTCTTCTAGGAACCCGAGGAGTTTTTCCATTCCCAATTTGTTGGCCTTTTTGCAGTGCGGGCTGGACAGGGGTTTGGCAGTTAGCACTTTGAAGGGCAAGTTTCTGCTCTGTCCTTGCTATTTCGGAAGGCTATCGCTTCGCATAGGGACGTACGTTCCTTTTTTCGCGGAGTAATCCGTCAGTTTCCGCCGCGGAAGGCGCCTGTGTCTCCCTGGCGGCTCAATCTTGTCTTGGAGGCTCTTCAACATGGGCCTTTTGAGCCTATGGACTCTGTTAGCCTTTCTTTGTTTTCTTAGAAGGTTGCCTTCTTAGTGGCGGTCACTTCTTTGAGAAGGGTTTCTGAGTTGGCGGCTCTCTCTTGCTCGCCTCCTTTTCTGGAGTTTCTCCCAGATCGCGTAGTGCTTCGCACACGGGGCGACTTTCTACCTAAAGTAGTATCACAGTTTCATGTTAACCAGGATATTGTGTTGCCCTCGCTCTGTCCGGAGCCAAGGAATGCGAAAGAACGAGCCTTGCACATATTGGATTTGGTGCAGGCTTTTAAAGTTCTATTTGTCCATTACTCAAAATTTTCGGAAGTCGGATTCTCTGCTTGTGATTCCAGCAGGTCGTCGACGGGGCAACGAGCTTCCAAGGATTCTATAGCTCGTTGGATTGGGTCAGCCATTTTAGAGGCTTACCGACTTAAGGGCGAACCTTGCCTGATTAAGATTCGAGCTCACTCCACAAGGGCTGTGGTTCATCGTGGGCTTTTTATCAAGGAGCCTCGGCAGCTCAGCTCTGCCGGGCGGCGACCTGGTGTTCCGTCCACACATTTACAAAATTTTATAAGGTGGACGTTAGTGCTTCCGCTGATGCGGCCTTAGGACGTAGGGTCCTGCAGGCGGCTGTAGTTTAAAGTTCTTGTGAACTTATAGTTAGCGCTATTGCGCATTTATCTAGGTTGTGGTATCTGCCTTTTTTGCTTTCCTGCCCACCCTTATTTTTGGACTGTTTTGGGGACGTCCCACTAGTAATGACTGTGTCTCTCTCCTTCATCTGCAGCTGAAACACGGATTTTGGTAAGAACTTACCTGTAAAATCCTTTTCAGCGAAGAAGGAAGGGAGACACAGATCCCTCCCATGGCAGAAGTGTGTTGTTGTTTTCAGATGCGGCGTGACCCTTCTCTGATAGCGATTATCTGGGCTGAGGTCGCGCGCTAAGGCTCTGTTCCAGCATTGCCAGCTCATCGCAGTGGTCAGGTTCAGTGAGTAGTACCTGGACTGTGTGGTTGTTTGGGCCTATATGCATAACCTGTCTTCTTGTTTTTTCTCTGAAGTCCTTCAGAAGGGGTTATGTTGCTACGCTGGTGATATTTGCTCTTCCTTAAGCTTGGGTACGACTGGAGACTGGAGTAGGAGGAGCCCTATATAGCTGAAGGGCCGGTCAACACTTTTTTAATCTGAGGTGTGTTTATCCTATGTGGCTCCGCTTACCACTAGTAATGACTGTGTCTCCCTTCCTTCTTCGCTGAAAAGGATTTTACAGGTAAGTTCTTACCAAAATCCGTGTTTTGCAGGGCTCCAACTATCAAAAGTGAACAAAACATCAGCCACAAAGCATTGGTACTGACATGTGGTCTGTGGTCCCCACCTGCAGAACCACTCCTTTATTGAGTGTGTCTTGATAATTGCCAATATTTCCATCTGTTGTCTATTCCATTTGCATAACAGCATGTGAAATTGATTGTCAATCAGTGTTGCTTCCTAAGTGGACAGTTTGAATTCACAGAAGTTTGATTTACTTGGAGTTATGTTCTGTTTAAGTATTCGCTTTATTTTTTTGAGCACTGTAATAATAATAAGGAGCGTTCGCATCCCGGGTCCACCGTGCAGAGACTGAACCTGCTGCTAAGCAATGGCGGAACAAAATGGCGTTTGCACGCCGAAAACACGCGAGTTAGATGTCACCCGGTGTGAACACGGCGAACTCTGTTTCTTCACAGAGCCGCAGCCACTAAGTAAAAGAATGCTGTTCCCTGTTAAATGTCACAGGACACAGCTGATATGGAAACGAGTGAAGTCTCTAGGCTCAATCCCTAAACACGGGCTTTAAGTGTGACTAGACCCACAATGCGCACGCGTCGCACAGGCGATGCCACTACTTGGCGCTGAGTGGTAGCAAAATACAGCTAACTAGAGCGCACCACGAGCTGGCGCAAAAAAAGACCAAAAGCTCAACTGACCACAGAGCGATACCAAAAGGTGTGTGCCAGAGCACTGGATTGACTGTGCCTGTAAACAGCCCGTGCAAGCAGCACATGTGGCCGAGACAGGCGCTAGGTCAAGCCGAGTAAAAACCTGCCTCTCTAAGGAAAGCTAGATGTACACACACGCCGACAGAGCGGGAGATTCTTGGACCAAACACATGAGAACAGAGTGGTAGTACATCCACTCACACACACCACATGGTTTATACTAGCGCACGGCCGTCCGATCCTTTTATAACTACAGCCTTCCAGTACCTTGCTGATGGCCCAATCCGAACTGCTTGAGTACCTAAGCATGTGACCTCCGACCACCAATGAGCGGTCGTCTCACGGGCGTGCTCAGATGGGGAAAAGCGGGACATAGTCCCAAGAGCGTCTGCTCTCCGCTGACTAATGCTGGTTGCTATAGTTGTACCTGGGCGGCAACAGCAACCAAACGTATAGAATTAGCCTGAGCCAGATGCGGGACCGACGTCTCCGCTGAGCAGGATCGTCTGCGACTGAAGAAGAATGGGAGACCGCAGAGGACATGGCTCGAGATTCCCCCTGTGCAGCGGGGGGATCTCGATGCCTAACATTACCCCCCCCCCCTTGAGCCTCGCTACGCTCAAATGCCACAATGAGCTGAGGAGCCCGAATTAGCTCAGTAGGTTCCAGGTCCTGTCCTCTGGACCATGACCCATCCAGTCCACCAGATATAACTTTTTGCTACGTACCACCATGAACTCAACAATGGCGTTCACCTCATACTCGTCCGCGACGAACCTGATTTCTGGCAGATGACTCAGAAAACACATGCGGAATCACTGCATCCTATACAAAAGAACGTTGCTATTTATCTTGCGGAGACTGAGCATTTTCCCAAAGATAAATAGACATGCTGCAGTCTAGAAAGATGCGCTGCATGTGCGTGTATGCAGGTCTGCCACCTGCATCTTTGAACGCATAGTGGACATGGGATTTCATAAAATCCCCCCCACTATGCTGTAACATCTGGCCGCTGCAGATTGGACGCTGAATGTGGAAACATACCCTTATAGTGCCATGGCCCATGCTGCTCCCTATAATCTACTCACTAATCATATACCATATATACTCAGTATAAAGCCGACCCAGAATAAGCCGATCCCCCTAATTTTGCCACACATAAAACTGGGAAAACTTATCGACTCGATATAAGCCTAGGTGGAAAAAGAGCAGCTACTGGTAAATTTCAAAAATAAAAATAGATACCAATAAAAGTAAAATTAAAGTAGGTTAAATGTTTTTAAATAGCCATAATTGAATCAGGAGCCCCATATTCTGCTCCACAGATTATTCCCCATATGCTGCTCCATAGATTATGCCCATATGCAGCCCCATATATTATGCCCCATATGTGCCCCATTATTATGCCTCACAAGATGCTCCATAGATTGTGCCCATATGCTGCCCATGTATTATGCCCCACAAGATGCTCATAGATTGTGCCCCATATGCTGCACCGTGTATTATGCCCACAAGATGCTCCATAGATTGTGTACAAAAAGAACGTGTGCACGCTACTTAAAAAGGTGCCAGAGTAGGTTCCCAAACCGTACTGAATAATCAAAAACTCGGCACTCAACTTTAGAGGTTATAATGACGTTTTTTATTGTACAGCTTATGTAAAACTCGGTCCAATGACTTCGTCATGCGATATCACAAAAAAAGGCCAGATTCAGAATATTTAGAAAGCAGGACGAGAGCCCTGTATTGTGGCTAACGTGGCTCCCACCGCTGTCAAGTGCACATATTCACACAAAAGGGCAATGCAAATATTCAGAAAGAAAGATGAAAGCCTATGGTGATCTTAATTGATAGGCTTTCATCTTTCTTTCTGAATATTGTGCATCTGCCTTTTGTGTGATATAGTGCACTTTTTCCACGGTGGAAGCCCGCGTTAGCCACAATCACAGGGCTCTAGTCCTGCTTTCTAAATATTCTGATCTGGCCTTTTTGTGATATACGCAACTGACAAGGTCCCTTTGGACCGAAACGTTTTGCTATCACTAAGCTGTCTACAATAAAAAAAACGTCATTATAACCTCTAAAGTTGAGTGCCGAGTTTCTTGATATGCTCCATAATTGTGCCCCATATGCTAACCCCATGTATTATGCCCTCATATGATGCTCTATAGATTATGCCTCATATGCTGCCCCATGTAGTATGCCCCACAAATGCTCCACAGATTATGCCCCATATGCTGCCCATGTATATTCCCCACAAGATGCTCCATAGATTGTGCCCCATATGCTGCCCCATGTATTGTGCCCCCATATTATGCTCCATAGATTATGCCCCATATGCTGCCCATGTATTATGCCCCACAAGATGCTCCAGATTGTGCCCCATATCTGCCCCATGTATTATGCCCCCATATATGCTCCATAGATTATGCCCCATGTATTATGCCCCCATGTGATGCCCCATAATTATGCCCCATATGATGCTCCATAGATTATGCCCCATGTATTATGCCCCCATATAAATTGCTCCATAGATTATCCCCACATGTATTAAGCCCCCATATGATGCTCCATAGTTTATGCCCCATATGCTGCCCATGTATTATGCCCCACAAGATGCTCCATAGATTGTGCCCCATATGCTGCCCCCATGTATTATGCCCCATATGATGCTCCATATATTATGCATTCATATGCTGCCTTATGTATTATACCCCCATATGATGCTCCATAGATTATGCCCCATAGCTACCCATATTGTGCCCCACAAGTGCTCCATAGATTGCCCCATATGCTGCCCCATGTATTATGCCCCCATATGATGCTCCAAAATTTAAATGCCCCATATTTCCACAGATTATGCCCCATATGCTCCACAGATTATGCCCCATATACTCCACAGATTATGCCCCATATGTTTCCACAGATTATCCCCCATATGTTCCACAGATTATGCCCCATATGCTCCATAATTATGCCCCATATGTTCTACAGATTATGCACAATATGTTCCAACAGATTATGCCCCATATGCTCCACAGATTATGCCCCATAGTTCCACATATTATGCCCCATATGTTCCACAGATTATGCCCCATATGTTCCACAGATTATGCCCCATATGTTCCACAGATTATGCCCCATATGCCCATAGATTATGCCCCATATGCTCCATAGATTATGCCCCATATGTTCCACAGATTTATGCCCCATATTTTCCACAATTATGCCCCAAAATGCTCCACAATTATGCCCCATATGTTCCACAGATTATGCCCCATATGCTCCATAGATTATGCCCCATAGTATAGGTCCCTTATGCTGCCGATGCTGCTGCTGCAACTAAAAAAAGAATGACATACTCACCTCTCGTCGCTGGGAGCCAGGGGCCGGTATCCTTAGCAGGCAGGACACGGCGCGCTATGGGGGACAGGTGCCGGTGTCACCGTTGGCTCAGGCCCCGGCACCTGCAATATCACCTGTCCCCGTTCCACGCTGGGGCGCTGCTGTGTCTTTGGGGCCTCCGGCAGTGAATGCTCAGGCAGAGGGCACGTCGCGCACTAACCACGTCATCGCGCCCTCTGACCTGAACATTCACAGCTAGAGGACGCGAGGACACAGCAGCGCGCAGCTGATCTCCTGACGATAGCGGTGGCCCTGTATGGTTCAAATCCTGCCGCCAATTCGCAGCCAGACTGCACCTGTCGCTGATTGGTCGCGTCCAGCCAGGCGCGACCAATCAGCGACACGGGATTTCCGTTACAGACAGACAGAATTAGATGATTATATAAATAGATAAGCCCTGAAGCATATTTTAGTACAGATCAGTGTCCGGCCCTTATTACCCATGTAGTTTATTTACATATAAGAAAAACTTGGATTTCTCTTTGAAAATTATTATATGTTTTGCTGGCAGTCTACTAAAAACAAATTATACGTATATATTGGGAACATTTCCTGATCTATAGAAT
Organism: Oophaga sylvatica; assembly: GCA_033576555.1. Classification (NCBI taxonomy): domain Eukaryota; kingdom Metazoa; phylum Chordata; class Amphibia; order Anura; family Dendrobatidae; genus Oophaga; species Oophaga sylvatica. The sequence continues at coordinate 834,120,814 of JARQOD010000001.1, read as the reverse complement.
AAACGTTGCATTTTTGCCACATTGCATTTTTACTGCAAAAAAAATGCAACATTTTACATCACCAGCAAAGAGAATGAGATTTCTGAAATTGCATGCACAAGCTGCTTATTCTTTCATTTTTCTCTGCAGATTTGAAACCTCAAAAGCGTTTTTTTTTAATCTGCAACACGTCAAATCTTTTTTTTTTATCACCCATCACAAATAAGCAAGGAAAAAAAGCAAGAAAAAATACATCTAATAACTTTAGCAAAAACACGCGTCTTCTTGAGTAAGATGCGTCAATTTCTCTAGCTGGCATACATCTCTTAATGAGCCAGCACATCTTTTGGCCACCATGCACTAGAATCAAATATTTTTCTCCAGTCTTGGACTGAATTATATACTCGTGTATAAGCCGAGGCACCTAATTTTGCCACAAAAACTGGTAAAACTTATTGACTCGCTTTAAGCCGGGTATGCATTGTCCCTATCCTTGTATGCATGTTCCTCATCCCTATACTTATATGGATGGCCCCCATGAAAAACATTATTAAAAAAACATCATACTTGCTTTCCCTGCGCGCCCTTGCAGCACCTTGTTCTGGTGCCCGCACTCTAGCGGCCAGCGATCACATGTCCCCACTCATTAAGGTAATGAATATTCACTCCACTCCACACCTATGAAATTGAGAGGGGTGAATATTCATAACTCTAAAACAGCGTGCACTCGTGATAACTAGAGATGTGCGAATATTTAAATGTTCATTGGGATTACGATTGCCGAATTTGCAATATTCACCAATTAATTTGTCAAATAATTCGCCCAACATAACTGAACCCCTTTTTCAGCTCAGTGGAGGCAATAACAAATGCATGCACAACACCTTATAATGGCCCCAAATCTGTCAAAACACATCAAATGAAGGACAGATATCAGGAAAGGGGCCTCAATTCACCACAGTACAAATTTTAGCATTAAACTGCAGCAATCAGCCAGGCATGAGGCATGGGGGTCGGGGACAGCATTTACAGCTTAAGGGCTCATACTCACTTGCTGGAAAAAAGCGTCAGTTTTCAGGAGGGTCCGATTATGTGCAATTGTAATGCGATTTGCATGCGATTTTTTATAGCACCATCATTGCATTAGCGATTATCATGCCAAAATCGCATCAAATCACAGCATGCTGCAATTTTTTTTCTCACCACCGATTTCGGCAGAGAAAAAAAAATCGCAAATGAGATGTCACCTATTGAATAATATTGGTCCGATTTGAATCCGATTTTTATATCGGCTGAAAGTCATCCGTTTTCGGCTCAAGTGAGTATGAGCCCTTAAATTGTACATCACAGTAAGACATCTCGTGAGGGATCGGTGTAGGCCCCTTTGCTGGGAGCCTTGATACCAAAATGCAACACCTCTACCTGCTTTCATGCTGAGCCACCCTCAGTGGCACAAATATCAGTTTTGTAACTAAAACCCTGTCAAAAATTTTAAGGATAGGAACACGGTATTGAGTCCAAGGAAGTGGAGGCCTGACAGTGTCAGTGGCCTACTGCTACAGGCAACACGCATGAAGGAGACCCGACCAGGAGTGTTCACATTTCCAAAAATTTAGTGGCAGACACCACCAAGTGGCATCAATTTCACCACAGTAGAAATAGTATAATAGGGACCGACAGGTCTTCCACTGCATCCAATCCAACAGATGGACACCCAACCAGAGTGTTCACATTTAAACAAATGAGGGCTTGACACCACCGAAAAAAAAATAGTATATGGTAATTGGACCGGAACGTCTTCCACTACAGCTAACCCAGCAGAGTAGAAACAACCATGACTGTTCACGCTTCCACAAATTGGTGCTAACATCAGCAGCAGGCACAGAAGCCACACTAAAGATATTACAGAGTGCAGTTATGTACATTAATGCATCACACAAAAAAATGCATTATCACCTAGTCTGTACAGTCCTGCAATTGGGGTGCAAAATCCTTTGGGGATCCATGACTTGTTCATCTTGAGGAAAGTTGGGCGTCTACACTTTCAGGGGACAGCCATGCACATATCCATTAGGACACCACCACAATGCTGAAGGCATGTTCTGAAGAGAACGCTGGCTCGCGCACGATGAAATCTCCAAGGCGTGTGAGGCGAGCTCAGGCCACTCATCTATTTTGGAAAAAACAAAATGTGAAAGGGTCCAAACCCTCCCTGATGGTATTGATATTCAGTTCTAGATACTCCTGCACCATCCTCTCCATTCATTCAAACCCCGTGTAAGACTTTGACTCTGTTGTTTCTGGTGTATGAGTTGGTCTAAAAAAAGTGTCAAAGACTCACAGAAATTGCTCCTTCCACTTCCACCACTGCTGCTGCTAATGTTTTGGCTTTGACGAATTGATGTGCTGGGGTTGGAAATCTAGAGTGCGATGCAAACTGTGTTTTTCACTGCTGTCTTGGGGAAAAGCACTCTTAAGTTTGTGTAAAAGCGTGTTTTCGATACTCCAGCATTTTTCGAGTCCCTTTTTAGGGCGGAATCATATGGCAAAATTTGGTTTTATAATAGGATCTAACAGAGGGCAACTGTGGTATGGCGACTGGTCATGTGTTTAATGTGCGGTATGTATCACATAGGTGGGTGCCTCTGTGATGGAAGCCCGAGCTTGTTTGGCTCAGCATGCTACTGCTGAGGGTTGATTATATGTTGGGAAGGCTTTCCCGGGACTCGAATAATTGGTGGGTCCAGCACCCACAACCCACCCAAGGATGAAGTTTCAACACAATAAGATGTTTGTGTTTTATTGACCCGCCGTGCTGCTGTCTGATAAGATGGGAGCCGTGATTACCTCCAAAAACGGGTGCACTGTGATATAAACCGGTCCGAATTTTTTTATTGCCTCTGAGATAAGGGTAAATTTTTCCCGCCCGGAAACACAGATTAGCTGGTGTTGACCCCCGTCGTTGGCCCTTTAAAAACCCCAGCTCCAATGTTACAGCAAAAACAAAAACCAAAAAACAACACAAACAACAACAAAACAACCACAAAACAAACACACAACCAAAAAACAAAACAACAACAAACAAACAAAACAAAACCAACAAACAACACAACAACAAACAACAAACAAACCCACAAAAACACAAAAACAAACCCAAACAAACAACCACAAACAACACAAAACACAAACAACAAAAACACAACACAACAACAACAAACAAACAAAACAACACAACAAACAACAACAAAACACAACAACAAACACAAACAAACAACAACAAAAAAAACACAAACACAAAACACAAACAACCAACAAAACACAAAACACAAAAACAACAAAAACCAAACACAACAACACACACAAAAACAACAAACAAAAACCACACACAACACAAAAAAACAAAAACAAAACAAACAAACACAAACAAAAACACACAAAAAACAAAACACACCAACAACAACACAACAACAACAAACAACACAAACAACACAAAACACAACAACAAACAACAACAAAACACAACAAACAAACCAACACACAAAAACAAAACAAACAACAAAACACAAAAAACAAAAAACAAACCACAACCACAACAAAAACAACACAACACAAACACACAAAACAAACAACAACAAAACACACACAAAAAAACACACAACACAACACAAAAACAAACAAAACAAAACACCACAAACAAAACAAAAACAAACCAAACAAAACAACAAACAACACAAAAAAAAACAAAACACCACAAACACAAAAACCAACAAACAAAACAAAAACCAAAAACAACCAAACAAAAACCAAAACAACAAAACAAAACAAACAAAACAAACAAACACAAACAACACAAACAAACAACAAAAACAACAAACAACAAACACAACAAACAACAACACAAACAAACACAAAACCAAACAAACAACACAAAAAACAAAAACAACAAACACACAAAACAAACAACAAACAACACAACAAACACACAAAACAAACAACAAAACACAACAAACAAAAACAAAACAACAAAACAAACAACAAACAAACAACAACCAAACACACAACAAAAACACAACAACCAACACACACAACACACAAACCAAACAAACAACAAACAAACACAACAACAAACACAAACAAAAAAAACACACAACAAACAAAACAAACAAAAAACAACAACAACAAAACAACCACACAAAACACAAAACAAACAACACAAAAAAACACACAACAAACCAAACAACAAACAAAACAAAACAAAACAACAACACAAAAACAAAACAAAAAAACACCAACAAAAACAAAAACAACAAACACACAAAACAACAACACAAAACAAACAAAACCAACAAACACAAAACAACAACACAAAACAACAAACAAACCAAACAAAACAACAAAAACACAACAACAAACACAAAAACACCAACAACCAAACAAACAAACAAACAACCACAAAAAACCAAACAAACAACACACAAACAAACACACAACACAACAACAAAACAACACAAACAAAAACAACAAAAACAAAACACAAACAACCAACAACAAAAAAAAACAACAACAAACAACAAACAACACAAACAAACAAAAAAACAAAAACCAACACAAAACAAACAACAAACAAAACAACAAACAACAACAAACACAACAAACACAAAACAAACAAAACAAAAAAACAACACAAACACCAAAAAAACAAAACAACAACAACAAACAACCAAAAAAACAAACACAACAAACAAAACAAACAACACCAAACACAAACACAAACAACAAAAAACAAACAAACACACAAAAACACAACACAAAAACAAACAAACACAAAAACAAAAAAACACACAACACAAACACAAACAAAAAACAACAAAACAAACAAAAAACAAAACACAAACACAAAACACAAAAACCAACACAAAACACACAAAACAACCAACAAACAAAACACAAACAAACAAACCAAAACAACACACACAAAAAACAACACAACAAACCAAAAAAAAACACACACAACAAACACAAAAACAAACAACAACAAAAAACACACAACCAAAACACAAAACAAAACAAAACAAACAACAAAAAACAACAAAACACACAAAACAAACAAAACACACCAAAAAAACAACAAACAAAAAACACAACAAACCAAAAACAAAACAACACAAAACAAAAAAACAAAAAACACAACACAAAAACAAAAACACAACAAAAAACAAAACAAGAAAAACACAAACAAAAAAAAAACACAAAAACAAAAAAAACAACAAAAAAAAACAAAAAAACAAACCAAAAACAAACAAAAAAAACAAAAAAAAACAAAACAAAACAAAAAACAACAAAACAAACAAAAAAAAACAAACAAAACCAACAAAAACAAAAAACAAAAACACAAAACACAAAAAACAAAAAAAAACAAAAAAAAAAACAAAAAAAACACAAAAAAAAAAACAAACAACAAAACAAAAAAAACAAACAAACAAAAAAAAAAAAAAACAAAAACAAACAACAAAAAAACAACAAAACAACAAAACAAACAACCAAAAAAAAAAAAAACAACACAACCACAACACAACAAAAAAAAACAAAACCACAAACACAAAAAAAAACACCAAAAACAAAAAAACAACAAAAACACAACAAAAAAAACAAAAAACCAAAACAAAAAAAAACAAAAAAAAAAACAAAAAAAAAACAAAAAAAACACACAACAAAAAACAACAAAAAAAAAAAAAAACAAACCAAAAAAACAAAAAACAAAAAAAACAAAAAACAAAAAAAAACAAAAAAAAAAACAAAAAAAAACAAACCAAAACACAAAACACAAAAAAAACAAAAAAAAAAACAACAAAAAAAAAAAACAAAAAAAAAAAAAACACAACAAACAAAACAAAAAAAACAAAAAAAACAAAACACAACAACAACAAAAAAACAAAAAAACAAAACCAAAAAAAAAAAAACAAAACAAAAAAAAAAAACAAAACAAAAAACAAACAACCCAAACCAAAAAAAACAACCAAAAAAAACAAACACAAAAAAAAAAAAAAAACACCAAAACAAAAAAAAAAAAAAAAAAAAACAAACAAACAACAAACAAACAAAAAACCAAACCAAAAACACCACACAAAACAAAACAACAAAAAAACAAAAAACAACAAAAAAAAAAACCAACAAAACAAAACAAAACAAAAACAAAAAAAAACACAACAAACAAAAAAAAAACAACAAACAAAACAAAACCAAAAACAACAAAAACACAAAAAAAAAACAAAAAAACAAACAAAACAAACAAAAAAAAAACAAAAACACACAAAAAAACAAAAAAAAACAAAAACCAAACAAAAACAACAACAACAAACAACACACAAAAAAAAAACACACAAAAAACAAAACAAAAAAACAACCACAAAAACAAAAAAAAAAACACAAAACACAAAAAAAAAACAAACACAACAAAAACAAAAAAAAAAAAACCCAAACCAAAACAACAACCAAACAAAAACAAACAAAAAAAAAACAAAACAACAAAAAACAACAAACCACAAAAAAAAACAAAAAAAAACAAACAAAAAACAAAAAAAAAAAACCAACAACAAAAAAAAAACCAAAAACAAACAACCAAAAACACAAAAAAAAAAAAACCAAAAAAAACAAAAAAAAAACAACACAAAACCAAAAAAAAAACAAACCACAACCAAACAAAAAACAAAAAAACACAAAAACAAAAAAAAAAACAACAAAAAAAAAAAAAACAAAACAACACCACCAAAACCAAACACACAAACAAAAAAACAACCAAAAAAAAAAACAAAAACCAAAAACACAAACAAAAAACAACAACACACAACACAAAAAACAACACACACACCAAACAAAACAAACACACAAAAAACAAACAAACAACAAAACAAACAAAACACACAAACACAACAAAACAAAAAACAACAACCACAAACAAAACACCAAAACAACAAAACCAAACCAACCAAAAAAAAAAAAAAAACACACACAAAAAAACAAAAACAAAAAAAAAAACAAACCCAAAAAAACAACAAAACCACAAACACAAACAAAAAAAAACAAAAAACCCAAACAAAAAAAACAAACAAAACACAAAAACAAACACAACACAAACAAAACAAACCAAAAAAACAAACCAAAAAAAAACAAAACAAAAAACAACCAACAAAAAAAAACCACCAAAAACAAAAACAACAAAAACAAAAAACAAAAAAAAAAAACAACAAAACAACAAAAAAAACAAAAACACAAACACAACAAAAAAAAACAAAAAAAAACAACAAACAAAAAAAAAAAACAAAACACCAAACAACAAAAAAACAAAAAAAACAAAACAAAACAACAACAACAAAAAAACAAAAACAAAAACAACAAAAAAAAAAACAAAACACAAACAAAAAAAAAACAAAAAACACAACAAAACAAAAAAAAACAAACACAAAAAAAAAAAAAACACAAACACACACAAAAAAAAAAAAACAAAACAACAAACCAACCAAAAAAAAAAAACACAAAAAAAAACACAAAAAAAAAAAAAAGCAAAAAACAACCAAACACAAAAAAAAAAACAAAACAAAAAAAAGCCACAAAAAAAAAAAAACAAACAAAAAAAAAAAACAATAACAACCAAAACAACACAACACAAAAAACACCAAACCAAAAAAAAAAAAACAAACACAAAACAACAAAACAAAAAAACAACAAAAAAACAAAAAAAAACACAAAACAAAACAACACAAAACACAAAACACACAACACAAAAAAAAACAAAAAAACAAAAAACAAAAACAAAAAAACAAAACAATCAACAAAAACACAACAAAAAAAAAAACAAAACACAAAAAACAAAAAAACAAAACACAAACAACAAAAAAACACAAAAAAAAAAAACAACACAAAAACAAAACAACAACAAACACCAAAAAAAAAACAACAAACAAACAAAAACAAAACCAAAAAAACAAAAAAACAACAAACACAAAAACAAAACACACAACAAACACAAAAAAAAAACCAAA